>CM040995.1:9448920-9544924 GCA_022985145.1 Pangasius djambal | reverse complement strand
ACTTCCTCATACAGTACCACAGCTCTTCTCTTGGCACCCTGTCATACGCTTTCTCCAAGTCTACAAACACACAGTGCAACTCCCTCTGACCATCCCTATACTTCTCCATCAAAATTCTCAGAGCAAAAATTGCATCTGTTGTGCTCTTTCTGGGCATGAAGCCATACTGCTGCTCACAAATCTCCACTACCTTCCTTAAGCTAGCTTCCACTACTCTTTCCCATAGCTTCATTGTATGGCACATCAACTTTATCCCCCAGGTACTACAGGCAATGATTAACTAAAGTGAAAATAGACCAATGTGTCAAAGAAGAACATTTAAACCAAAAACATCAACCTATAATTTCATTATAAAATTAATCTTGTTCACCATTGGTTGTCATAAACTAATTATAAATAATAATATGAAAGATGTTCAGGGTGAATTTTTAAATCATTCACCTTAAATCATATACAGTGTTTTTGCAGCTATGCACACACATCCCCACTCTCTCTTTCTCTTCCTCCCTCCTTCACACACAGACACACAGACACACACACACAAAACATCAGCTACATATGACCTCTGAATTTATTTGTGTTTCTTAAATGATTGATTTTAACTCAAGCTTTATTTCCTTTTTACAATACATTTCACATAACAATAAACTCTAATAGCCTAGTGAGGTTAACACCAAATTAAACATATAAAGGATTAGAAACTGTAAAATGCATTTGAGGAAAGGGAGAGTTATCAGAAGTCCTCACTAATACATATACAAGTACATGATACATACAACATGGAAATGATTCCATATTTTAATGTAGGTTTAATGGAGGGAAGCAGGTGGCTGTTCCACATCTATTCAGAAATGCATAAAAAGCATCTGACTTTCACTCAAGTGTGCAGCAACCCTATACATCCTAGATGCACCTTACAGTTGTCTTACACACTTAACCCCCACAATGTTCCGAATCCAAGCCCATCCATAGCTCACAGTGTGTTTGAGGGACGAAGACTTGGTGGGAGAATCATATCTTGCGTGATTGTGATGTTCAATGGACTTTGGCTTGACGTTTCACTCCAATGTGAATTCCCCTCAAGTCCTTGTTCCAGATTATAAATATTTTATGCAGGTTATAACATTTTATGCAATCACTAACTTAATGACTTCTTGCCTTGCTGGATTCCACACCATTACTTCCTACAGCCTAGGATACTAAGACTGTGATAAAAAAAAAAAAAGCCATATGAATCCTACCATGTCAGTCAAAAATGCATATATAAATATCATTAAATACAAATTACATCTCTGTTTCCCACACAGGTCCAGTAAACTATTGCACGGCATGTCATAACTAGCATTAGGTACGTACAAAGACATAATCCATTTTTGCTTCAATGTTTTGTTCTCTTAACATCTTGACAGGTTATAGACATGTTGTTGCACTAAACATACGCACACAAACATGGGAAAAGAAATTCATCTTTTGCAGTCAGCAGAGAGCTAGGCAACTATATTAGCATTTTGGCTTTGGCTTCATCAGAAGGCCAAAGAAGAGTTTCCTTGTTGTGGGCAGGAGGTGGCAGGAATGAACAGAGTATTGTTCAAATCAACAGGAGCGAGAGATGGATGAAGGACGGTAAAGGAGTGGAAGAATGGAGGTTTTATGAAAGGAACAGTAATGGAAATACAACATGGTAGCTTGAAATGGTGTGCTATGTGTTGAGAGGAAGGGGGAAAAATTAAACACTCACCTCAGGTCAAAGAAGACTGAGTCAGTGAAAAAGAGATTGAAAATGAAATAGAGGAGAGAGAGGGGGAGAGAGAGAGAGAGAGAGTGGGGAGGCAAAAGATTAGGCTGATTCTGTTTGAATTAACATAGTTTTGTCTTTTGTGTTTTATTATGCAGTGACTCTGTTGCAGTCCCCACTCTCGTTTGTGTGTGTGTGTGTGTGTGTGTGTGTGTGTGTGCGCGCGCAAGCACATGCATATTTGTGTGTGTGCAAACTCTGCTAGCAGTATCAACTTCATTCTGAGGGTTTCAGTCACTACAGTCAGAGCAGCACACACATGCAAGCACACACTCCTTCCTAAGTCATGGATGTAGCAGCTGTACACTTCATGGATTTAAAGTTTGTCCTGCAGATGGATGTTGTACTAGAGCAGTGTTCTTCACTAAATTTCAGAGAAGGGACAAACCAACCCCCCCAAAAAAAAGAGTCAGGGGGCAACAGTTCAGTTTAAAAGGTGGATAGGTAGATGTAATCTTGGTGCAGTTTCACTTTATGCATTTTATATGAGTATGTTACTGAAACACAGCTGACCTCTAGTCTAAAATTGAAGTAGTTCCACCAAGTGGTGAAGTTATGTGAAATACAACATGTTGATCATTAAAACACATTTTTATGATATTTTAGAGACTTGTGTCTATGTTGGGGATTTCACTCAGACTCCGCTAGGTTGCCCTCCAGGGGCCGCTACTAGTCTCGTGCGTACATGGTGAGGAACAGTGCTCTGGAGTATAAATTGTTCTAAAATATCATGACGGGTATATGAAAGTTTTTGATGGCAGTACTTTTTCTCTGATTCTGATTTCTAGAATTGGATCATGTATCTGTGTGTACATTTTCTGTGTGGGTTTGGTCTATGTTCTTTTGTTTAGTGCTTAAGCAATGAATATAAAAAAAGGGTAGGCATGGCTACTTTGAAGGACCAGCCTACATTGAAACAGGAAGTGATGCCATAGCACCAGTGGATCAAGTAATTATGACATTATGCAATTGAAGAGAGAAATCAGAAATAAAAAGTGTTTGAAATGAAGGAAAGAGAAAGAGATGAAGAGGACAGGAAAGAGCATAAAAAGAGAGAGGGAGGGGAGAAGAGAAAAAAAGAAGGAACAGTTAAAGCATAGATTCCAGGCAGTCAATAAAGGACAGAAACAGACCTTTTCCATCAACAAGGTGCTGGTGCTACAAATAAATGCTGCTTCATAATGAACAACATGAAAGGTGCAGCTGGTTCAAAAGATCATTGGTAAATAACTAGCAAAATCAAATATCGAGACCATGAATCAATCAGTCCATGGAGGAAGCACTGTTTTACTGGCAACTGCAACAAATTAAACTGGAGCTACATTCTTAATGTTAATACTAATAAAAGTTCCTAGCACCAATAAACACTTAGAACAAATAGCTAAAATAATTAAAACCTAATCTAATCCAAATCTAAACTTAATCCAAATCTACCATTTTGTTGTTTATGATCATATCTTCGTGCTATGTAAATATTCTGGATGTGACTTGGTAAAAGGCATTCTCAAAGCCAAATGAACAAATTGTAAAACCTTCCACAATCGTAACTAATTTTACACCATTTACTGGGAAACTTCCACATCTGATTACATTATGGCTTGACTCCAGTGCTAAGAGGCCCATTACGTAATAAGTTTTGCTGTTTTTTACAATAGCTCTGACATCAGCACAGTGTCAGTGGAAAAGGGATAAAACAGGAAAAAATATTTTCCGAGATCAGCAGAAAAAAATCTGTCAAAAACGTATTTTAAAGGATTAAAGGATTTTTAGTGTATGTTTGCATGCATGCGCTTATGTGCGCACACAACGTGGTGTGAGATGGTCATCACACTGCACATTATCCACAGAGAGGGTATGGCTGTGTTAGATAGAGAGATAGCAGAATAATGTTATGTCACTGTTCTGCCACACCAGTGCACCAGTGTGTGTGTGTGTGTGTGTGTGTGTGTATATATGTGTGTGTTTCATAGAAATAAAGACTTGTGAGAGCATTTAGCTCTTGCCCTAAATATTTAAAGCATTGGCATTTAAACCTAAATTTTTGATGCCAAATGGGTTTTACTCAGTGGGACATAAAAAATCAGTTGCACAGGGTGTGTTCAATGGCTCCTGTGTGTCGTACGCTACCCTGTGAAACTACACCACAGGTCTGCACTTAAAACTGAATTTACAGATATGGGACAACTCATCCTCCCAATTCCTCCTCTTTAAGGCCTTCACTCCTCTACACGCTTCTTGCATCCTTCACTCGCTCAGCCAAGAGTGATTTTGTGTGAGAGCTTGGACAGGGTGGAGAGAAGAGCAGCAGGGCTATGTTTGGGCTTCTCTTCTCCTCCTCCTGTGTGCTCTTGTTTAATGAGCTCAAGCTCAATGGTCATAAGAACCCTGTCCTTCCTGTCTTTCCTGCCTTCTCCAGGTGCTTGTTCCTGGAACTCTAGCTCTCTGCTCGCGAAGCCCTATTTCTTTTCTTTGCGAGCCTCTTGCTTCTTCTTCTCAGATGCTGGCGCCTTCTGCTTGGCAGGATCCACCACGACAGAAGCCTGGGGAGAGAGAGGGACCGTGGGGAGGGGAGGATAGAGTCACTATGGCAGGAGTAAGGGAGAAAGAGAGTGAGAAAAAGGAACGAGCAAGAGAGAGAGCCATAGCGAGTGAGAGTACAGAAGAGAAGGTGTTTTGTTATATGATGCAAGGTGTGAAGATTAACAGAAGTGGAGAAGGAGAACAAGAAAGCAGCAGAGAGATAGAGAAGAAGAAAGAGATGGAAAAGGGGGAAACCGAGAACGAGCCATTAGAAGGAGAGGTAAACGGGGGGAACCTTTGGTTTCTGGAAGGGAGGACAAAACAGGAAGCCGTCAGTCAGTCCGACAGAGAGTGGCAGCATGACATCACAGCACCTACACACACACACACCTGAGCCTGACCCTTATGAATGAATAACAAGGCTCAATTTATGTAATAAAGAATTGATATTACATTGATATTAGCATTTATTACATTGATTTTAGCATTTACCATTGATTTTTACACTGTAATATATAATAACAAAACTGATTATGGCCCTTAGTAAATGAGATTAATTTCATAATATGTCCATAATGGCATTTTTGACTAATATGAAGTTTTACGGATTTCAGGATTTCTGTTCATAGTCATGCATCTGATTCATAGATGAAAATGAATCATGATTATTATTATTCTGCAGGTCTATAAGGGCCGTTCTGTTTTAATGCAGACATTATCCTTTACATCTGTAATTTATCTTTTACATTAGTTTGATCATATATCGTATATTCTCCCATTCTCCCAAGTCTCTCCCATTCAGTCTCTGAGATTAGTACATAACTGGTAAGGTGCTTCTTTGATTTTCACTAGTTCCTTGCAGTAAGTCCTTTAAAGATTTTAAATCTTAAACAAAAATATAATTTCCTGTCCGCAGAACAGAAACCTGTCAGGTTATACTACTCAGTCACCTGACTTTGCATTTGAACTTGAAGAAAGGGCGGATATTGGACTTTAACAGACAGAGGGAGAGAGAGAAAGAAAGAAGGGAACAAGAAAGAAACAAAGATTGAAGCTGACAGGACGCAACGCACAAATATATGAGGTGAATGATGACGATAGATAGATAGATAGATAGATAGATAGATAGATAGATAGATAGATAGATAGATAGACATACTGCAAAGACCTGGACTTCTCTTTCAGTCTATTTACTTTGGTTGTCCTACAACTACTTCATATGAGAGGTAGCATGTTGACTGTATATGATTCCTCTGCTTTTAAATCAAGTCATAAAAGACAATAATCTGCATCTTAATGTGCACCTGCAGAGAGGAGAATTACAAAAGGGCAGGAAGAGGAAAGTGGGATGAAAGTGAAAGAGTAAATAAAGGGATGAAAGAATGTGTGGAGTGAAAACATGGAGAAGCAGAAATGAGGTGTGTGTGTGTGTGTGTGTGTGAATATCACGGCATGTTGGACTCCAATTGAATGCCAGCTTGAGACAGTATAAAGTAATTGGAAAATGGTAATAACTGGAAAATTATACTAGAGAAGATCTCTGCTATTTAGCTGATCTGTCTACAAATATTCAATTTGGCATAAGTGTTTTAATTGTTAAATCAGCTAAGTTGCATGTAAATCAAAGCCCTCTAATAACGTGACACTAAAGGAATACTCCAGTGTTTTGGAACTGAAAATTAAACTACTTTATCAGAGAAAAGAATTTTTGTTTATTTGTTACCAATGTAGACAGAGATATTACAAAACAAAAACACAGAATTTGCATTATATGTATAGTCAGGTGGTGAAAAGTCCAACAACTACCTTTAGACCTATAGACCATTATTGGTGAATTTCAAGTAAGCATGAATTTTGTTTTTGTTTACTAGTATTAAAAAAAAAAAACATTGGATCGCAGCTATAATTAAAGATTTGTTTTGGTTATGGTGGTTGGTCTATAGCTGGCATTACATAGAGGAGAACAAACATAGAGGTAGATACTGAACTTTGACCTTGTCCTCTGCCTGCTATCTCAGCCTTGGGTAGCAGGTAGAGAGCTGAATTTGTTATAGGTAGCAATATAGAATTGTGCCTACTTTCTGCTGTTTCTAGCTTGCCAATAGCATGCATCACAGTGAAAGACTCTATAGATCCCCTGTTATTATTAAGATGCATGCTATTGAATCAAATGAAAACTGGCATTGTTCAATAATTCAATATTTCCCTGTACAATAATAATATAGACAACTTAAGTAACTTATTAGCCATGACTTCATCTTAATTTTTCATCACCTGACCTGTGTAATATATTCTTATTTGAAGTGTGTACTTAAGAATTTAGGCTTATAGTAAAGTGTGAACTTTCCAATCACAGGTGGAGCAAGTGAGGAGAAGACCAGAAGAGGAGTTCTTTACAGGAGCCAAAGCAGCCAGGGTTATTGGTATCAGAACTGGTGTGTGTAGGCTAGTCTTTTCATGTGTGCTCATGCGTGTTCGTGTGTGTGTGTGTGTGTGTGTGTGTGTGTGTGTGTGTGTGTGTGGTGCAGGTAGCAGCAGGTGAACACTTGCCTGTTTTTGCTGGGCTCCCTCTTTCCCTTTGCCTTTCTTGCCATGTTTGCTGAGAAGAAAACATAAACATAGTGTAAGCATTGAACCGTATGTTAAGCTCTTCATTTTAACCACTCAAGAAAATGGGGAAGGGGTTCAGGCCTTGGCAAGTATGTGTGCGTGTATGTGCCATGACTAGGGAAACGGTGGGCTTTAGCCTTGTTGAAGGTATGCGTCTGAATGTGCATGCTTTTTTTTGAAACCTGTGGAGACTTGGGCATGATCTTAGTGAGGGTTTGTGTGTGTATGTGTGTATGTGTGTCAATGCCAGGCAGAGGTTCAGGATGCGCTTGACGCAGCAGGCACTCCCAGACTGACCTCACACTCAAGCTGAAGACACGTCGGGCCACCAAGAAGCGCATCAGATAGTAGATGGCCACCACCAGGATCAGCAAACCCAAAACCACCCCGATAATCGCACCTGTGATCACGCCGGCCTGAATTGGGACTGAACAGAATGAGGGGAAAAGTGAGAGTGATGTGAAGAAGAGATAGAGGAGAGGATGGGAGAGCATTTTTAATGTCAAATGTCATCTACCATCTATCATTTACATCCTTTATATTATTTTTTTAAAATACTTTTTCTACTTGTATGTAAGTAAATTCTGGTTTATATAAATTCTGTTTTTATTCATTTCACTGCATGTCATACTATGTATAGTTGTGTGTGACCAATAAAATTTGAATTTGAATTTGAAAAGTTTGGCTAAATTAACATGATGTCAAGAACAACAGAAAGGATAATCATAGTGATTTCATACTTTTCTCAAATACCAGAAGTCGTACGCTGGAGGGTCGGCCCACTATGTCTGGAGGGTTCTTGGCATCACAGGTGAAGGTTCCATTGTCAGCATAGTCCAGATTTCGGATAAGGATAGAGCCATCGCGACGAGCTGGGTTGCCCACAAACTCCAGGCGGTCCCGGAATGGCCCTTTATTGTCCACATAGGGAACTCCATTTGTGTAGTGGAAAATCTGACCAATCATAAAACCAGACATAATCGAGACATAAATAAACATCAAACTTATACTTAATTAATGGGCAGAACCAAGGGGAAGTTCACAAGTAACTGATCTAACAACTTATAACATTAACATTGTGACTTTTGTGCCATTATTCATCATTATCAGTGTCATTAACAAGCACCAAAATGAACAAGATATCGCAATAATATAGTTATTTGCTAGGCTAATGTACCCAGGATAATCATAATTGCAAAGAAAACCGTGCCTAATCTGCTCTATCAGTATCAGTACCAATAATAAATAAACATAAAAGGGTGTGGGACTATTAAAATCTTTATTTTAATCTGAATAATATAAATTTAATATAAAGAGGAAAAAACAGGGAAAAATACAGTTTATAACATTTCTAACAATGTTACTAAAAGAATAAGCTATTTGTACCTTCCAAATAATTTTTATCTCTATTTAAAATTCAGCAAATATACTTGGGTGTAACTCTGTAATACTTAATATAGAGTTTGTCTGTAATGTGCTTCCATGTAATTAAACTATATATGAACTGAAGAGCTTTCTGGTTTAAAAAGCAATTGTGTAAGTAACTCATGGAGAAAGTGAGACGAGCACATGTTTGTATGTGTGTACGTACAGAGATGCTGTCTTTCGCCCCATCTGGCCTGTAGCTCCATGAGAAGGTGACATCATCAGAAGTCCATCGCCATGAGAAAAAAGAGCAGGAAAGCCGGATATCCGAGCCTACCAAAGCGTGCCTCTCCCAGCCAGTATACACCACTATAGCCTCTGACTGGGGAGCTAACACACACACACACAGAGTATCAACTTAATCACCTGTATAGCACAAATTACATATTGATGTTGAAATGTTCTTTATGGACTACACAGAATAAATGTATTTGAAACAAACCAGCAAACTAAAGGATTAAAATTATTTGAGAAATTAATCACTTGTGCACAGACTCAGGTGTGTATAAATCTAGATATGTTCTCTATTATGTCTCTATTATGCATTCCAATGTATACAAATTAATTCTTCTATGACTTGTAAGGTTGTTTATGGTTTAATGGAATGCTTCATGACTAATGTGTGTAACAGTCCTGAGCATTAGGACTTACCAAAGCCTTCATGTGTAGTGGCTGTTTATGTGATTCTGTGTGAATATGTGTGTGTGTGTGTGTGTGTGTGTGTCTGTGTGTAAACAGCACTCCTATGCTAATATAACAATATAACTTTGCCAAACCCTTCTGTTTAATTTTTTGCTCTCTGTTCCTCCTACCTTGTTCTGTTATCTGGTCAATTTGTGGAAACTTGCAGCACTACACAGTATGACTGTCACTTTCTTTAACAGCTCTATAAACAGTTCTATAAACATTCTGCCTCTGTCATTTTAGATAAAAGCCAAATAAATAAATGTAATTAAAAAAAATGGGTTTTTTTTCTGATTTTGATGAAATAGGACAAACAGTAAACAGACCACTAAGCTGAAATTCACAAGAGAAGTCACACAGGCAGAGGAGGTGGAGTATCAATATCGACCCAAAGTCTAGGTAGCTCCTTTGTGCTCTTACACACTAAAAATTCTCAAATGTAATGCAATTATTTAATTGTTTCTGTCATTCTTCCCTTTTAAGATGAACCTGAACAAAGAAAGACTTTAAAAAGACATATTTTAAAAAAAAATAAATACTTGAGATCACAAATTAAATGGCAGATCTCACATTTCAGTACAGCATTCATTCAGAAAATCACATTATCTATTCTTCATCTCAAATGCATACATTCATTTATGGCAGAAATTTACATGCAGTTGATCACTATAACTCCATAAAGGTAATTTCATCATAATCATCAAAGAAGTTCTCACCTGATTTATATATACATACACATACATATACATATATAATATAGGCATCTACCACACAAGCCTGGATTACTATGCGCAACTGCACAGCTAGTGCCTCAACTCTCAACATTACTATGCACAAGTGCCCAACCAGCCCCTCAACTCCCTCTTCCAAAGGACCAATACCCAGAAATGATTTAGTAAATAATGTCACTGTTGGGTTAAAAAACAGTTCACTAAAAGTATCTAGCTAATGGCAGTGCTCTGGTCAAAATCTGACCACTGACAAAGGGCTAGAGGACAAGTAACAAAAACTGAACCTGATGAGATATGGTCTGTAACTGTACACTTACAAGGTGTCCCAGCAAGGTTGGTGTGGTGTAAGAACATGACTAGTAAGGGTACACAGCATTTAAAACCCCATTAACACTTTTCTGCCTGAGCACAGCGCATGCCATAGTGGTCCCCTTTCCACTGAGTAGAGAAAACTAGAAATAAATGGGCCACAGTCATTAGCAGTATATACCTACAAAGTCACCTACATACTAGGTGGACCTGATGAAAGGACCACTTAGTGTAGAGACAAGGTAGATGTAATTACTATAAACCAGATAGAAAGAATTGAAAAAATAAAATAGAATAATACCTCATGCAATTTATGAGGTATCATTTATTTAATTTCATTTATTTTGTTATTAATATCTACCTCTTTTCAAAATAGCAGAAAATTCCATTTGTAAATGCAAAATATAGACAAATAAAATTAAGTTATATAAAAAAGGCAATTTAATGAAGTAGTTAGTACTGGCCCTTATTTACCAACCAGCAACCACAAAAGTGCCAAGCAGAATTAATGAATACAGTTCAGGCAAAAACCAGTCAGGTGAATTTGTAAATAAAATTAAGAGTAATAAAGAAAAGTGAAATAGGTATATCATAGATATAACAATGTAATATTTTGTGTGTCTGATAAAATATGTTACAAAAAACAAATAAGTATATTAATAATGTACAAATATAATTTAAAAAATAATTTTCACTGCTTTAGTATAACAGTTAATATCACCCTCGTTGAAAATGTGTAAGTGTAATGCGTACATACAAAAATTGTGATCTTAGGTTTTATAGTTATCACACTGAATTATTTAGTGTTCCACCCTGGTTAAAAGAATAAAAAAAAAAACCTTACTATGCAGTTATATGAAAAATTTAACATTACCATAAATATAATTTTATTTTTTTTAAATCATTGCAAAATCATTACTTTGGCAGTGACATTGCAAAAACAGGCCATTGCAAAGTAATAATGGAAACTTGCTGCTTAGAAATCCTACCTGTATGGCAATGTAAAGTTTTGTTTACCTGCACTGAACAGCACCACAGATGTGAGCACCAGTAGAGTTAGCATGCTTTCTGTCTGATGTTTCTGCTGGACAGCTTGTGGAAGACCAGAAAGCAGAGGATCAAAGATGAGAAAAGTGGAGGAAAAATGTAGGGATGGAGGGAGTGAGGTTGAGGGGCACCCAGGCAAGTGTGTGCAGACTCAGAGTTTATATCCAACCACACCCCTAAGTCAGGTCCTACCCTAAGACTGCCTTCTTTTTTTCTTCAGTTCTGCCTGTCCTCTATCCATCACTTTCTCCCTCTTTCTCCACCCCTAAGCCAAGCCCTAAACTAGTAATACTTTATATCTGTAATTCTTTATTTTTCATTTCTCTCTCTCCCTCTCTCTCTCTCTCTCTCTCTCTCCAGCTCTCCATTTACTCAAGATGATAATTCAGTAATGTTGCAGAGATATTAAAAAGAAGAACTAAAACTCTTTGCTTGCATCATTTTCCATTTTTAATAAAAGCATTCTGTCCATTTGACAGGGCGAGCCTGGTTCAAAGCTGAACCTTTAAAAGGCTACTTTAAAGGTTTAATGACTGAGATGGTTTAGCATCAGCTCTGTGTGTGTGTGTGTGTGTATGTGTGTGAGAGAGAGAGAGAGAGAGAGAGAGAGAGAGAGAGAGAGAGAGAGATCATGGTGTAATTGACACATCATTATATCTCTTCTCTTGATGTCATCACCAGCAGACCACGACTCATCTTTAATCCATGGCACTTCTTGCTGCAGATGCTATTATACACCAAAGACTTTTAAATAATGCAATCATAGGGATTCACAGATGAAAGATATTAGGTTCCTTTTGGTGTATTGCAAATCCAATACATACAAACACAGGTACAAATATAAAATCTTAGACTTTATAAAGTCTTGTTTACAGCGTTATTGCAGTGTGACTAAAGTGGTGATCAATAGCAGTAACAGGTTTTCTAAAGTATAAAAAAACCCAAAATGAATTCTGATGTGATTCAAGGTATCACAGAGACACAGAAAAACAGAGAGAGAGAGAGAGAGAGAGAGAGAGAGAGTGGTGCCCTTTCACTAGTACACAAACAAATAATATTAGACAAAGCCTTCTCTTTCATCCCTCCATTTCTTCTCTCTCTCTAGATTCCTCTCCTCTGCTGACGTCTGCCAGTCAAAACAATGCAAGGAGTTAGAGAGAGAGTCCTACTGCCAGTTCTGTCTCTCCAGACAAAGCTTTGCATTCTTTCTTCTTCTGGTCACTATTTCACTCCTCCTCTTCCAATAATATGGACAAAACAAAAGGACAGAGAGAGCAGCTAGAAATAGATGGGTTGAGATAAGGACACAAAGACATTGGATTGACGAAAAGTATTAGAGAGAAAGAGTAACAACAGTGATCTTAACATATTTCAGGACCTTTTAGAAGCACCTTGTGAGGCCCATAACTCATAACCACTTAACTATTTACTTAAAATGTATCCTGCCTTAGGACAAAAAGTGTTGTTTGTTTGTATGTTTATTTGAGGGAGAGGTGCTGGGGTGTGGTCCTGCAAATTAATAAATGTCTGAAAATGCTGTGTTTGTGTTGGAGTGTGAAAAGAAAAACTTTTAAAAGTGATGGCACATGCTTGGTATGTGATCTCCACAATTCCAAAATGGTGGAACTCATTGAAATGCATAAAGTTTTAAAAGATCATAACTGTTATGAGCATTTTAATTCTATGTTTGGCTACGATGTATAGTATACAATCAAAGCTGGGACAGAAAATCTTTGTTTTATGTTCATGTTGTCAAAACATATGAATATGTCTATGTAAAGATCAGTGGTCTGACGTTCAATCCACACATCCAGCATGCCGATTTCTGTCACTTTCATGTTTCATTGTGGACAGGAATCTTTGGGAGATTAACTGAAAATGTTTGTGTGGCCAAAACATACAATGTTTTAATTTATGTGTAATTTATAATCATTACAGTCTATAGTTCAATCAATAATAATTACAGTAGAAATGAATCACTATACTAAGGACAACTATAGACTGTAATGATTTATACCCATTATCCTTTGTCACCCAGAAGAGGATAGATTCTCTTTCAAGTCTGGTCTCCTTCAAGTTTTCCTTGCCACTGTCACCACTGGCTTGCTCATTGGAGCTCTAAATCTACATTGTAAAGCTGTTTTGTGACAACGTCTATTGTTAAAAGCACTACATGTAAATGTAACCTTCTTCACAAGCATCACAGCAAAAATTCCAGTCACACATTTAAAAATAATTATAAAATGACAATTTAATTGAATTTGAATTTAATCAAATTTAATTGAACTATCCTTTTACAATTATTGAATCCACCAGTCTCTGCAATAAAACACAGGGGGCCCTGTTTGGCCCTGCTCCAATGAATTTCTCAGGACTTCCTCACTTACAGCACACCTGTTAAAACTCCTTACTCATATTCGATCATATTTTACTTGATAGAAAAAAGATCAAAATAAACAAGCAAAAGGATTCCTTACACAACATTGGTTAGAAGATCAATGAATTCATATCATTCATTCAAAAAAAAATATATTATGCAACAAAATAACAAAAAAAAAAAAAAGAAAAACATAAAATAATCTATGAAAGCCTAGTAGTGCCTGGGCTATCCATTTTTGTTCTTCCAAGTTGTTCTCTCAGATATTCACACTGATGGTGTGTTAGACTCTGTAGCGCTCAGAGCTTTGAGCACTACAGAGTCTAACACACCATCAGTGTGAATATCCGAGAGAACAACTTGTAACTGAATGAAATCAACATATGCATTCTGAAGTACGAGGCAAATGAATCATACCCAAGCAGCAAATAATCATATAGAGATATAATCTCTCTCTCTCCCTCTCTCTCTCCCTCTCTCTCTCTCTCTCTCTCTCACACACACACACACACACACACACACACACACACACACACACACACAGAGACACACTCATACATTTGTCATGGATGACTTTTGAAAATACTGCATTTTGGGAAAGCGCTGCTGACCAATTAGAACCCGCCCCAAACATGACTAAAGAGCAATGAATGTGCACACATCACAAAAAACACATACAAGCAATACAAGTTCACTTCTAATAAATAAATACACATCCAAAAACACACAATATGACAATACTATATTGATGCTCATTTCACAACTTTCATACAGTAAATATAAAGAAATACATACAGTAATTGCTAAAAAACACATTTTATAATGTGAGCTTACATTATATGTATATTTTGATAATATGAGCATGCATATGTGTGTATATTTTACTTAGGAGAATGCATTATTGATTAAGTTGTGATAAGAGAATATATTGTATGTATATTGTATACATATTTCAAAATGAGCATTTACAGATTTTAAAAACACACAGTACACACTCACACCATCACACCATACACACCACAGCAAGAGATTGTTCCATGAGAGTTATTAGTGTAGTTGAGAATGGCTGACATCATCAAACTGCAAAAAGTCAAATGCCTGTAGTGTGTGTGTGTATAGCGGTGACATTTAACAGGGTCATTTCAGGACAAAGGGGTGATCTGTCTTTCTCTCTCCTCATCCCTCTCATGGCAGGGATGTCACAGGGAGCACGGAATGAGGGATGGAGAGAGGGAGCGAGACGAAGGGATGGGGAGAGAAGGCAAAAGAGGAGAAAAGCTATTGTTCTCGTTTGAAAGGCAACTTATTGTTTTCAGAAAGCCCTGCAGTGGTGTAGGAGTGATAGGAGCGAGGAAAAGAAGAGAGAGACACAGAGACAGACAGAGACAGGCAACAAACACACTTCAGAAAGAATGTGGAAATCATTTTTCTTTCTTTCATTTTTGCCTTATGTTTCCTCACACAATATCTGAAATGCTGATAGAAGGAGCATTTTCTCTCTTGAGAGTGTTTGAGTGCTAGATCAATGTTCTGTGGAAATATCATCTCAGACAAAAACACATACGTCAGCTTTCAACCAGTCTGTCATTACATTCTCAAGAGGAAAAATATTCTTTTGAGCATCCATACACACAATCGTGTAAGAAAGAAATGCGTAACACTTCTTTTTCATAAAAGACATGGAGAATCATGTGAACTCACACATAATTAAGATCATGTAGACATATATAATAGGCATATGCTGATATTCAGTTATACAATATATCGACATTCTACATTTGTGACATTTGACTGCCTAGTTAGTCAGCATTTTTTGGGTCCTCTAGGGCAGGGGTTCTCAAACATTTGCAGTCAGAGGCCCCTTTAACTGTAATAATAATAATAATAATAATAATAAACAAATAAATAAATAAATAAATAAATAAATTCAGACCCCTTCGGTGCAGATCTTATTTAATAAACATAATCCAACTGTTCAAAGGCTCATTGATAGAATGTGTACAATAATATTTTGGCTATTTATTGGATCCATTGCATTCTTTACACTCCCAAAACATTTTTATTTAAGTAGCCATTTGATTTAATTTGACAGTTCCTACATGCATAATAACTTTCATAATGGTGGCGTGTGATTTTCATCATTGGAACAAAATCACAGACCCTCTGGCTATCATTCACGGACCCCATTTTTAGAACCATGGTATAAAAGTGTAAAAAATTATAAATATTATATATGATAAACATTGTGATATAAACTGAATACCTGCACATAAAAAGCACAGGTAAGAGAGGTTCATACCCTAAAATAAAGATACATGCTTATACAAAAAACATCTTTCCTCCCACCAAAAACCTTCAACCACTACATACAACCTTCCATTGCAACTGATATGATAAAACATGACCATTGATAAAATGCTCCAGGAAATCACTGGCCACTGTTTTTTTTCCTAGACAATTTCCACTTACAGAGAGGTATTCAAACTGTAGGATGTGCAGGACGAGAAGGAAAATAGAATATATGAATGATCATTCGGACATGTGAATATGAAATGACTGACAGTTGTGCAGAGGTTCTCTCAAATATTAATTGACACTGTCTGGAAGCGCCACTCTTGCTGTGATTTCATATACTGTAAATTCACAAAACTGGTTTTACCAGTATGGTATGCTTTGGTATGCTTCATAAATCTTCACAGGTGGTATAAAATACAAAAAACATTAGATACAAATATTTAAATTTTCCCAAAACTCCCTACCTTTGCACTAATAAAACATTTTTAAATACTATGTATAAATACTAACAAATACAAAAAAACAAAAAACAAATAGTTTTTTAAAAAAAATAGTGTCTTCTTTCAAAAATATATGTGGCAAACGTTGACACTCATGTAATATCTAAAATAAATGGAAACATGTCATCTGTGGAAAACTTATTTACATGCAAATTGCTCTCATTCGTTGCCTTTGGCCTTTCCTTTTTTTAAATGTGTATACATAAAAAGCTCCACAAAATATAAAATCCCTTTAACCACCTGTCACCAGTGGAAAATCCAAAAGGCTCTGAACACAAAAAGATAAACAAAAAGTATAGTGCCTACATGGAAAGTGATGATTTATTGTGTTCATTGATGATTTGGGGCTGTTTTGCAGCTAGACTTACAAAATCTGGTTGTTTCGACCAGCTTAATATCACAGAAATGGTTGAAGGAAAACAAATTAAATTGTTTTGTTTTTTTGACCAGCTCTCTGTCTTTGGGTTTTAACAGCATCAAGGATGCCCCCCCCCTCCCCCCTCCCCCCTCTTGCTTTTATAACAACCTCTAGTCTTCTGGGAAGGCTTTCCACTAGATTTTGGAGCAGGGCAGTGGCGATTTGGCCATTCAGCCACAACAGCATTAGTGAGGTCAGGCAAACTTCAAACATTTGGCCATACAGTGGAGCATTCTGCATTCTGTGACATAATATGATGTGTGTGTATGATTAATCAATTCAATTTTATTTATATAGTGCTTTTAACAATGGACATTGTCACAAAGCAGCTTTACAGAAAGACTGGATATAAAATCTAATTTAAATTTAGCCCTAATAAGCAAGCCCGAGGCAACAATGGCAAGGAAAATCTACCTGAGACAAGAAGAGGAAGTATTAACCTTTATTTAACCAGGATAAAAACTCATTGAGATAAAATCTCTTTTACAAGAGTGACCTGGCCAAGAAGGCAGCGAAAGACAGAAAAAAAATTAACACCAGATGGGAAGAATTAATGGAAAAATAAAAATCAATGAAAAGAAATAGAAAAATACATAGTAAAACAGTCAAGTATCGCAAAAGCAACTTCCAGTATGGCTGTACACAAAATAATTTAAAAGTGCCATAAATTCGACCAGCGAAGGGAGCACAATAGCACAGCTTTAAGTGTTCCTGTAAATTGTTCCACATTGTAGGGGCATTAAATTTAAAACCTTTTTTCCCCAGCTCAGTTCTAACAGAAACCTTGAGAGGAACCAGACTCAAAAGGGAACCCATCCTCATCTGGACGACAAAACGACAGTGGGTCGTTGCAATGGTGCAACAAAGAGCCAGAAGCAGGTGTCGCAAGGCTTTATAAGTCGAAAGTAGTATTTTATAATCAATGCAAAATTTTACTGGGAGCCAATGTAATATTGATAAGATAGGGGTCATGTGGTCATCTTTTCTGGTTCTGCTGCATTCTGGACTAACTGGAGCTTGTTTATGCAGCTACTGGAACATCCAGACAGCAAAGAATTACATTTATCTAACCTAGAACTAACTAGGTTTTTCTGCATCATTTAGTGACATATATTTCTTATCTTAGCAATATTTCTGAGATGAAAGAGGGCTATCCTAGCAATATTATCTACATGAGCTTCAAATGAGAGACTGGAGTCAATAATCAAACCAAGGTCTTTTACTGCTGCACATGATGCAACTGAAAGGCCGTCCAGAGGTACAATGTAATTAGAAAGTTACCCAGCATCCAATGTCCTTTACACATTCCTCAACTTTATTAAGCTGGGGCCTCATTTATCAAGCGTGGGTACACATAGTTTTGTGCATAAACCGCTCATACGCATGTTTTTATGCAATGAATGGGATTTATCAAGTTTTGCTTATGAGTGAGGATGTGTGTATATTTCCGCACACTCCTGACCATGCCTATGCAAGAACCTAGTGGTAGAAAAGTGTAATAGCAGGTAAACTGACTATGCTTAGCTTATGTATTGCCTATCATAACAGCAGAGAGTACTTACTGATTTCAGTGCTCACGAGATGCAGACAGATGAATGTAAAATAAAATTGCATAAAACAAACATTTAATGATCGGTTGGGATTATGCCTCTTTTTTTTTTTTTTTTTTTTTGAAGATTTGGCTCATGCAGCTTTGCAGAGGGAATGTGTTTTTAAAACCACTCTATGCTGGGAGTGAGGAGTGGATCATCAGTCGTTTTCATTTGCCCAGTGCAGTTTTATTTGATCACTATTCTAGGGCTTTTAGCTACAGGTACATTTCAAAGAGAAATTGGCGACGGTACTGGCATTTTACCAACAATCTACTAGTCAAATAATGACACGTCTTACCTTAATTCATATCGCGCACACTACAATACACCATATATGGCAATTTGAGGGCATTTCTTGATGAGCGTGGCTATGCATAAGCACATCAATTTAGAATGTGTGGGATTTATTATTGGCCACTGTGTACAGCTGTGTACAGCTGTGTACACACGATATTTACCAATTTTCTTGTGTGTCTTGTGCATCTTACATATGCATTTAGTATTTGTTTTACATACGTTTTGATAAATGAGACCCCAAGTGTCTCTCATCTGGCTTTGCTGAAACATATAACTGTGTGTCATCAGCATAACAGAGGAAGCCAATATGATCTTTATGAATAATTGTACCCATATTAGCATATATGGAGTAGAACAGAGCCTTGCGGGACACCAAACTTTACTATAGTATAAGTAGAGAAGTCACCAAAAGCTGCACCAAGGTCAAGCAACACAAGCAAGGACACCCTGATCGGAGGCAAGTAGTAAGTCATTTACCACTTTAACCAGCGCTTTCTCAGTACTGTGATGAGGCCTAAATCCTGACTGATGGAGTTCATAAATGTTATTCCTATGTAAGTATGAGCCTAACTGCTGTATTACAACCTTTTCTAGGATCTTAGTGATAAAGAGAAGGTTTGATATTGGCCTATAGTTGAACATCTGACAGGGGTTGAGGTCTGGTTTTTTTAATAGGGGTTCAATAGCTTGTGGTAGTATCCGTTTGAAGAAATGTGTAAGAAAGGGATCTAGTACACAAGTTGATTTTCATGAGGAAATAAGTGAAATTAGTTCAGTCTCTTGAAGGGGAGTAAAGCATTATAATTGCCGATCTGATGCCGTTATATTGTAATCTACATGGTAAGTTATAAACTTGCCTATCTTTAAATTAAGAGTCTGAATTTTGTGCCTATTTTCAATTTTGTCATTGAAAAAAGTTCATAAATTCATCACTAGTACATACTGATATACTGATAGTGTGTATGAGTCTGTGGCTGTCTTGTTCCTAGTTAATTTTGCTACAGTATTAAATAAGAATCTAGGATTGTTTTTGTTATCTTCTATTAGGGTAAAGAGATGTGCTGATTTAGCAGTGCTAAGAGCCTCTCTATAATTGAGAAGGCTCTCCTTCTGTGCAATTTGGAATACTACTAATTTAGTTTGACACCATTTAAGTTCTAATTTCTGAATGGTCTTTTAATTTTTTTTTTTTTTCTAATTATTTTTCTTATAAATAGAGTTACTTTATCTAGACTGTAGCAGAACATTGACTCAAAACATTCAACTGCCTGGTCAAGTTCTGACAGGTTGAATGGTGATCCAGCCAAGATTACACATAAAACTATGTACAGTGGTGAATGTACGTTTGATGCGGTAGCATGGCAAAGCGCATATATTATGACTAAGTCACATTTTAAATGAGATGAGGTAATGATCTGAGATAACCTCAGACTGGGGTAGTGTGACAGTATTTTCTACATTTAATCCAAGTTTCATTATAAAATCAAGAGTGTCCACCATTATGAGTGGGTCCTATTATGTTCTGATTAAACCCTACTGAATCTACATGAAATCTGCAAATTCAGAAGAAACAACTAGGTACTTATTTTTTGTGGCTACATGTTATGTTAGTATTCAGAACTTCAAATGCATCAAATTCATGTCCAGGTTTTTGTGACACCCAGAATATCATTATAAATAACTGTGATGTCACCTCCTCTGCCAGTTAGACAAGTGCAATCATCTGACAGAATGACTCTTAACTGAATCTGGCCAACTGTTGTGAAGGGTTTTTTCCCCACCTGGGAAGGAATTCTTCTGTCATCTACCACAGTTGCTTTCCGTGGCCTGCTGGGCCTTTCGTGTTACTGAGCTCACTAATGCATTCTTTGTTTTTAAGAATGTACCAAATAGTTGATTTTTGCCATTTCACTGATGGGTTTGTTTTGATTTTTCAGCCTAATGATGCCTTGCTTCACTGGCAATAACCGCTCTGTGGACTTTATATTGTTGAGGGTTAACAGCAACAGATTCCAAATGCAAACGCCACACTTGAAATCAAATCTAGACCTTTTATCTGTTTACTTGTAAGTGAAATAATGAGTGAATAACATGCCTGTCCATGGAACAGCTGAGCAACCAATTATCTAATTAATTCAGGTCCCTTAAAAAGGAGCAACAACATAAAAAGTGCTGTAATTCTAACGTTCACCCGATTTGGATGTAAATACCCTCAAATTAAAGCAGAGGGTCTGCATTTTGAGCTCATATTTAATTTCACCTCCAATATGTGTGGTATACAGCTAAAATAACCATAATTTTGTTAATGTCCAAATATTTATGGACCTGACCGTAGATGCCCTGTCGAAGCTCTTAACTATATAAACTCATTTTGCATCCACACCTTCAGCATGCTAGAAAAATATCCATCTACTGAGCGGATTAGGGTACATACTGCAGTAGATTTTTATAACTAAAATGCACCATTTATTCTACTTGTACTTTTCATTTTACCTATTTTATTCTTCACATCTCTCATGTAAACATTCCCATATCTTAATAAAATTTTGCTTATTTTATCTAATTTTAATTATTGCTTATTAAACCAATTTCTTTTTTAAGTTTGGTAAAAGAAGTTTTGGCAAAATTGCAAAATTTCCCACTAAATCCAAGGCTTTGCCATTTCACAGCTTATGTACATTCTCAAAAAACAACAGAATAAGGGGGAGCAGTTTATAAAAATTTTATTACAGATCTTTATTTTAAAGACTATGTCCCTATGTACAATTCTGATTTGTACGTTCATTTAAAATAATTACAGAAACAAAAAAAAGTAATCAATAAATGATACAGTCTGCATGAATAGTCTGCCTAAACTTTATACAGCTATGAATAAATCTGAGACTGCAGGAGCCGATCAGAAGGCAGAGATCAGTAGTAATCCTCTAGATCAGCCTTTTCTCCTTGATTCTGAATCTGCTGCTGCTTTCTGTAGAGATCAGCAATCTGAGAGAGAGAGAGAAAGAGAGAGTGCAGTACCAACTGATGTGACCCAGCAAACCAACTGGTGGCAATTTTGTTTTGTACTATTGACGGCTACATACAAAGTATATATATCAATTGGTATCAGTTATGAAACAGCAAAGCCTTTCAGAGAAGCGGAAGCCTGAATTTAAACCAGAATCATAGCATGTACTGCAAAATATTATATATAATGTGACATTTTTTCCTATTCTCAATTGGCTTTACACATATAGAACCAAGCCTTCCAATTCATCCCTGACCACAATGTTCACATGAAAACAATGCACTATCTGTAGTTTGGTAGCGTCTTAGGGACAGTTTTTAAACCACGTTATGCTGCCCAGTGGGCTCATTACACCAAATAATTCTGTGACTGGAATCCAAATTGTTTTCCAGTGTATTTTCTATTACCTGCGCTCCTGTAGTAGCATCCTCTGGTTTCTTGTCATCTCTGATGCGAAGGAATCGAGGAAAGCGAAGGGAAATCCCTTTGTCTGGGTCCACCTAGTGGACAAAAGAAGTAATTCATGTTGAGTCAATTATTACTAATACTTGTAATACAAAAAGGATACATTGCTAACAATCTGCTTTGAAAAAATGAAATTGGAAACTTGGTCCTCCTCTTTCTAAGTACGATGATCTGGACAAAAGTACAGACTCTTGGAATTAGGAGAGCAAAATATGGACAAAATACCACACTGCAATTGCAATATGCCTTGGATTACTAAAATACATGGGTGAAATCTTTAAATGACAAGGTTAAAGACTGACTTGCATAATATTGAATAAACATTCATGCAGAACATTTCATACTGTGTTGGATGCTCACAAATCCTTTATGCAAATGAGAACAAACATTTGCATACTGTAGCTACTGGGCATAATCAAACAATATTTTGTGCAGCCTCACTGAATCTTTAAATTCTATACTACTAGAGGCCGAAATGCTCCTATAAGGAGCAGGTACAGAGTAATTACATGAATATAACTTATTATACAGTTGGGCCGTAACTGAAACTGACCAATCCCATTGCTGCCTTGTAAACCGGAGACAGTGACAGATCAGCACATTTCACTTCCCACACTTGCACAGCATCCAGCCAAACATCTGGCTCTGCAGATTGATCCACTCTGTAGTAGGGGCGGGGCTTAGGAAGGATGTGCTCCTGAGAAATACATTACTTTAAATTTTGTACATTTATTACAAATTAACATCAACTAATTGGAATTAATAATTGATGGGTAGTAGCAAATATGTAAATTTGAGAAATCTATGAACTTCTCTATTGTTATTGTCTTTATTATGAAGAAAATGTTCACATTTATTTACAAGAATAAGTTTGGTCAAACAGAAATTAAGTGAATACTACTGCACCTTTAAGAAATTGTAATGCTGCTCCAGATCTTCATCTTTGAAGCCTGTTCCTATCTACAAAACCAAAAGTTGTTTAAGATTCTTTAAATTCACACAATCACAGCAACAAACAGCTTTATCTGAATAACTTACACTGTAAGCTTAAAATGTAGGTGAAGTTGATTAAAGCACCTGTTGGCTAGCAGACATTAAGGTGCAAAAGAGCTGCGGTTTATGCTCAACAGAATGAAGATTTGTTTGTTTGTATTTAAGTTTATTGCTATAGCAGCTTCAATGGCTATTTCATGGCAAATACAGATATTAATTAAGCAAAAAAAATCAAACATTTCTGTGCAGCAGGACAACTCTATAAAAGTCTTTCAAAGTTTGTTCCAATATAAGGATTTGTCTCATGTCTTTGAAAATAGAGAAGGTGTTTAACATGTTTAACAGTCAGAGGAGTGTTAAAATATTGACATTTTCAATAAATATCCATGGGTCAGTCTGGTGTGGCCTATACGGCACCTTGTGTACACCACTTGATCATGTCTAGATTTAATTTGTTATTTTGACATTCTTCCCATTCCACTTGCCATTTGTCTAATATATAATGGTTGATTAAGGGCTTAAGGTCGGAAGGTGGGATTTTTCACTCTGATTATTTCCGTTAGGGCTTTGCCTGCAGCAATGTCTGCTTGCTCATTACCAAAAATGCCACTATGTCCCGGAATCCAGCAGAACACTATGCTGTAATTGTGTCTTCTTAACTGATTTGCATTAATTAAAATCTATCTTCAAAGATTCCAGTGCTTGAAGGCAGGATTTTGAATCAGTATACACTATGAAGTTACATTCTTTTATATTTTCAATATGTGCATTTTCACTATGTTTCAGCGCAAGAAATCGAGCACAGGCTTCTGCTGTAAAAATGGAACTTTGGCCTGGAATACGAATGCCGTAGTGTTAGTGCCTGTTTACTGCTGCGGCAGATACTTGATTGTCTATTTTTGACCCATCTGTGTATATAGGGTTAGAGTAAGTAAAGAGGCGTCTTATGTCGAAGACATGCTGTTGATATACATGCAGAAAAGTTTCAGCCCCATATTGCGGGTAGAAGGTTGGTTTATAAGCTGGGTTGTGTAGATTTGTCTTTATCTTATGTCTAGACTCTTTATTAGCAGTCTGTATTGCCGCAGAAGAATAGTGCAATCTGCACCCCGTTTTGTTTTTGCTAGTACTTTAATAATGTTCAATGTGCCTAAGCATCTGTTACTTAGTGACTTTAAAAGAGAGATTCATTTTATTTCCCCAGAGTAGGCCTAGAAATGTATCTTCTTTGACAACTTTGATAGGTTCTCTATCAATGAACACTGCCGGGTCATGAGGCAAAGACTGCAGAAGACAGAAGTGGATACATACAGTTTTGGTTTTAGAGAGTCTAAAACCATTTTCAACTGACCACTCATTTACTTTGTTTATACATAATTGCAATGGTCTTTCAATCATATTCATATTTTTCCCCCTGTAACATATACAAACATCAACATAACGACTACACAATACATTTGGCCCAATACATTTACAATACTATTTATTTTAATCATAAACATAGTACCAGAAAGGATACTGACTTGAGGTACTCCTTATTCTTGTGTATGGCAATTTGTCACAAAATTCCTATTTGAACACGAAAACTTCTGTTAGACAGAAACCTGGAGATAAAAATAGGCAGATTGCCCCTGAACCCCATTTTATGTAAGTCTCTTGGAATCCCATATTTCCAGGTAGTGTCATATGCTTTTTTCAGGTCAAAGTAAACTGCTACCACATGTTCTTTTTTTTAATAAAATCATCACGGACATACGACGCCAATTTAATAAGGTGGTCTAGAGTACTTATTCCTCTACCAGTCAGTTAACTGGTGATCAGACTCCAACTTCCAGACAAGCTGTTTACTGGATGGTAGTTGTTGGGGTCAGTGTGTTCCTTGCCTGGTTTGGGTGTAGGTATAATTGCTGCTTCTTGCCAGGACGGTGGAATATTACCTGACTTACAGACATCATTAAAATTTTCCAGGAGGACAGATAAGATGCTGTGTGGTAAGTGCTTTAGAAATTGATAATGGACTTTGTCCGGTCCAACTGCAGGATCATGACAGCTCTGTAAGGATTTTAAGAGTTCTTCCATAGAGAAAGGTTGGTTGTATAGTTCTATATTTTTTTGGTGTAAAAGTTTAATTCACCTGAATTCTCTGAAATTTCGGATGATAGTTTTCTACTGAAGAATTCCTTTTGAAGGTTTTTTTTTTTTACTAATATGTTCGCTTTTTCATGTTTTAATAGGTGTTTTACTTTCTACTCTACCTCTGTTCCCTTCCATTCTTCAGATCACATTCCATATTTTCTTTGTTGATGCATTTACTGTCAGACCTGATACAAACTGTTTCCAGCTCTGTTTCTTTGCCTCATTTATATATCTTCATGCCTGTGATTGGCTTATTTACTGCTTTTTTCGGTGCCTCAATAAGGGATTTACATTTGTCATCAAATCATGCATTTTTATCTTTTTAATTGTTTTGTTGATATTTTTGGAATAGTCTCATCAGCTATTGTAATCAAGATGTTGGTGAACCATTTTATAAAATCCTCTTGATCCTGAGGTTTCTCGTTGAATCTCAACAATAGTAAAGGCATACTAATTCACTTTTTTAAGTTTCCATTTTTAAGGGTCATTGCGGTGCATCTGCTTCTGTTGAAGTTATAATCAGTGGGAAGTGGTCACTTCCACAGAGATCATCCCAGTCATGCCATGAAAAATCGATCAATAGTTTGGGGTCACAGATAGTAAAGGGGAGGGTCCATGACCTGGATACAAATAAGTATTTGAACCATCATTTAGCAAACATAGGTCATTTTCCCTAATAAGATTTTCTATCCTCTTTCCCTTTGTATCAAGATGTTTTCCTCCCCACAATCGGTTGTGGCTGTTGAAGTCACCCATGAGAATATATGGTGGCGGTAACTGCCCTACAAGTTTGTCCAAGTCTCGGTACGTTACAGCAAAATGGGAAGGTATATAAATAGAGCACAAAGTAATGGTTTTGTGCAACGTTAGTCGAACTGCTATTGCTTGTAGGTTGGTATCTATTGAAATATGACTGTGGATGACCATGTCTTATTAATATAGATGAACCACCAGAGGAGCGTTGAATATTTGGACCATAGGCATTTAAAAATGTAAACTGTTTCAGAAACACTTTGCAATTTGTGGCAAGATTGGTCACCTGTAGGCAGAAAGCCAGAGGATTGACTTCTTATGATTCTTATTATTCTGTTGGTTTTTCACTCTGATTTACTCGGATCAAAGCATTGTCTGGCTTTGATTATTCAAGGTCTTGCTTTTGGTTGGGTTTGCAGCTTTGGTATCTTCAATGAGCTGAGTTCTTATCCATGTCAAGTCTGTCTGGACCTCAACAGCTCATTCAAGAGGTTTTACAACAGCTGCATAGGTTTTCCCTAGATTAAAGGTATGGAAACTTTCAACTAGTTTTCGGGGCCTCCATATAATTCACTTTAATACATTTTAACTTTTGGATTTCTTTCTCTTTAAGCCAAAAAAGTGCAGACCTTTGATGAGGCTGGGTTTTCCCCTGTACAGTTGCTGCATTTTAATGATCTTTTACAGTCTTCTCTATGCCTTGCCTCTCTACAGCTACAGCAGGTGGGTTTACTTTTACAGCCAGCAGATCTATGTCCAAACTTCTGGCAATTGAAACATCTGAGCGGGTTAGGTATTTACATACCAACAGGAACACTTAAATATCCTATTTGAATCTTTTCCAGATGATGGGGTCTGTTGAAGGATAGAATGTAAGTTCCTGGTTTAATAATGCGGTCTTCTGTCTTGATTGTGATCCACTTCACATCTATCACATCTTGTGACATCAATTCTGCAGTTATTTCATTCTCCTCCTCATGATCTCTAATTCTCTACTGCGGATTACTCCTTTACTATTATTTGGATGGATGGATGGATGATGGAAAGACTTCAAAGCCACGTCGTTGAGCATATTTGCACCTAGTAGAGTTTCAGCCTGGACTTTTTTGGACATCTACCAGGATCTGGCCAGATCTTTGCTTCTTGACATGCTTCACCGTCCTAGCAATAAAATGTAATATCTATTTCATTAAATACCTTTTTGTATAGCGAATGCAAGCTGTACAGCTTAGGAAACGGCATATCAGGGAGCAGGAACTCTAGAAGAATAAATCTCTGCCAATTATCACTTTTGGAAAAAAGGCTATAACTATTTCCTAAGTCACAATCCAATTCTTGGTCCAATAATTGTCTTTTAGTGGTTTGATTTTTTGCCATATTTTATGTAGTTTTGTTTCAACATCCCAACTCTTCACCCACCTCGGAACCCAACAAGGGGAAGCTCAGAGCCATGGACATCCCCTGGGTATGCAAAAGATATAGGAATGATATACTCAAGCATGCACATCAGGTGATTGCATTACTTAATTGACCCTTAGCCAACGCCTTCCGGAAATCTGCTAATTGTTCTAAACTATTGTATTGTCTTAACTAGCTGGTTGGTTGGATCAGGTCCTTCCAACCTCCCATCTAAGTGAAACAGGAGCCAAAGTATTGTGTTGGAGCTGGGACAGCCGCAGTATGCCTCATTCCTCAAATACCAGGATCTCTTCTTCCACTGATACGGGTTGCAACTCACGTTGCCTAACAAGTTGCACCATTTGTCGTCTCTTCGATCAGCAAGGAGGTGCTAGGGACCTATTCTACCCCAGGTCCCCATGGGGAAACAGAATGAAGATAAGATGACATATACCAGATTTACTAATTTGGTTCTAATTTGTTACAAATGCACCTGAAAACTAGACTAGTATAGCTAGATTGAGTTGCCTGAGATAATTGTGCTAGCCCATCCCTGGAAAGGGAAGATATACTGAGACTTTGAAACTATGATCAGTGATCCAAGTCGTATTTTTTGTTAAATATTTCAAAATATACAGTAAATAAATTTGGTAAATACAACTGGTTCAACAGATTCATCATCCAGTATGCTATCTGGCCAAAATGCAGTTATGTAGAACACAGACATGCCCATATAAAGAGTTTGCCTACCTTACAGACAGCCTGAAACTCCTCATTCTCTTCATCGTAGCAGCCAAGCAGGAAACCCCCATAGCTACCGGCTCTCTTGCCCTTCCCTAGATATGCACCAATCACACACAGATCCACTGTATCCCCCACACCTTCCAGATAATCCTTCTTCAGCTGTACAGAGAAGCAGAAAAAAGAGAACAAAGGAGAAAACAAGAAAGATGAAGGAAAGGTTAGATACTAGGTGACTAATGTGTGGTAGCCTGGGAAAATCCTTAAAATAGTATACATATAATGATTTACAATAATCTACTGAGGATGTTTGACATTATAAAATAAACAATATTACTATTAAACATGGAATGCCCATCAGTGGACTTTAGACCAGCCTTATAGCCTGTGGGCTTAATAAAGATATGCACTCAGTTTCATTAATATTTGGACATTGACAAAGCTATTATTTTAGCTGAATACCACAGTATATTTACTGGAGTTGAAATTAAATAAAGTATATAATTTTAAAGTGCAGATTTTCCCTGGCCCCCACACGTCAAGAGGGTAAGTGTGCATCAGAAATACCTTAAGCCAGTTATGAGAGCGTTTTGCAATTTCGTAAGTGGCATCTTTCTCCAGGGTCTTCACCATCAAGCCTTCGCAAGAGTCTGTGCATAAAATTAATCAACATCAGAATTTACAACACTTCAGCTCTAGAGTCAAAGATGCCTGTAGGTTCTGGAGCAAACTCATTTCATAATGCATAAAAATAAGCATGATATTTTTAAGTAAAGACGATATATGCATGTTGTTTAAATGTTATGGCAATACTGGACTCTGTGGTACTGATTAGGTTGGTACATGCAAAGCAAAAAACAGGGGAATGTCTGAAAACTCACCAGATCCAGTGGGATTTGTTATACATCACATTGTGTGTTTTTTTATCGCCCACTGATAAGACATTGGGAATTAGCCATTGCTTCATCTCTGCCTAAAGGGACAGGTGCAGCAGCCCTTGCATCCTCTAGTCTGCCCAGCTCTCTCACTTCTTCTGTATACTCTGGCTTCCAAAGAGTTAACTTTCATGCTAAAACCACAGTCCTTGATCAACGCCATTGTGCTTATCATCTTACAAAGGACTATCTAGGCAAGTTGGTTGCCCCCATCACACAGCTGCGTTATACAGAGCTGTATATATGTAGTATGGGATTTCTTATTAATAGACCACGTCAAAGTAAAATGGTGAGTGAGAAAATAAGCTCTTGTTCCTATATTTTCAGGAGCTAACAGCAGAATTTGAAGATGTTTACTTAAGTTGAAATTTCTTCTCCTATTAAAATCCACTGTAACTGTGCTAGCAATATCCGAGTCAGAGCAGCATAACCACTAATTTCTCACAAGTATAGCAAACACCAAACAATAAATAAGAAAAAATATTTTAATATAAATGTTTAGTTTGTTTTCATATTTGATGAATGTTTTAGTTATTTTGTGAATGTCCAACAGTCCAAAAATAGAAAAATAAATCTTACTATATTGAATCTTACTATATTTTAGACTTCAGTAAGATTCAATACAGTAAGATTTTTTTTCTATTTACCATAACCCTTACCACAAACATACCTCGTATGGACTGCTCCAGGAACTCTGCTATAGTTTCAGTGTTATCAGAGTCGAGCGAACGAGCGAAGACAAACTCTCCCTCCTTCTCCATGAAACTCTCCCTTAACAAAGCTCGACGCTTGCTCAATGGCTCCCGTACCAGAGACTGAAGAAAGAAAAAGAGGGGGGGGGAAAAAAACAAGAAAAAAAAAAAAAGGAGAAATGGGGTATAAACAATGATTGTAAACATTAGAACGTGAAAAATACATGGTTCAATTATTATGGACATAAAATGTACAGGTCTATGTATATCTAAGCCCAAGCTTATACAAAAAGAGTATCCCTGGTATAGAGTATTAACCTTTTGTGTAGAACACCACTCACATTTTTTCCCACAGCAATGGGTCAACATACACTTTTCTAGGTTCTATTTGATTATGCACAGTAAGTACTGAGTATGTTTCTCTCACTCACATTCTTACCTCGCCATTTAAGAACAGCAGGTCGAAGGCATACACACAAACCTGCACCTTAATCTCAGATGCATCCACATCCTGAAACAAAGACATGTATATATTAAAACAAAAATCTGTCCACTCCCTGTCTCCCCCACACCATCTGTCAAACTTTCCAAGAGGTGAGAAAGACATGCTCTCACCTCTGCCATACCTATCTGCCCATTTCCTCTCCATCAATTAAGTAAGTTTACAGTCAATAAGGATGAATGATTTCAGCCCTTAATAAGCAACTGAAAACTGCTATTTTTTTTCTAGAATTAAACCAAGGTATTTTTGCACTACTCCCCAAATTAACACAACAAACAGTACGATTAAGATGATGGTGGAAAGTATACCAGTGTAAATGAGACAACAAATGAGACTATGATAGAAAGTGAGGTACATGATACCGTTTACTTATTCTGATACTGTCTCCATTTTGGATGAGCAAACTACAAAGGTAAGTGATGTATTGGCCATAAAATACTGCTTGTTTGCCTTCATTTCATAAAACATGGTTGCAGTTGGTGCCTTAAAAATTAGTTATATAGATTTGCTGAATTTTACACAATGAATACGGCTCATGCTATTTTCAAAACAGCTATTTTCAAAATATGCAAAGGCAAGATTGGTTCGGTGAAGAAACAACAAACTTGTTTAACCTCCAAAAAAGCACCCCAAAGAGCTTGATAAAAACCAGATAAAACAGGGAGCACACATGAACAGCACTGCGGCCAGAAACTGCAATGAACAACAAATGCATTTGACAAAGCATTTCTTATTAGGAAAAAAATAAGCTCTGGAAACACATCGCTGATGGTGTGATGCTTCACCTGGCCAAGGTTATAATACCCATCAAAACAGTCGAAAATGAGGGTTTGCTTTTCATTAGGACTTACAAAATTGCAAATATTTTACTAACACCACTATTGCTCAGCTGTACACAGAATGCCAAAAGAAGTGCAATAAAAACCTAAACAATGAAACACAAATAATTTGTTTTAAAATAAAAATGTAAAACCAACTCAGCTAATGTAGTCAATATTTAAACATATTTAAATAATCAGTCCCCTGTCAATCACCCTCCAATTTATTGCACTAAATACTGAAGACAATAGAAAAATTGATGCACTTTTTTTTTTTAACTTAACATTTTGTTAAATACAGTATCCATGCTTGATTGTTTTCAGTTTAGAATTTGTTGATTGAAAAGGTACTAAGTGGTCCCTTTTATTCTTATTCTTTAACATTGTTTCCTTCGAGCTATATTTTCATCAATAGGGAAAACAGTTTGGTTGCTTTGTTCAGTAACTTGCAAAATATTCTTAAAAAACAACATGAAAAATTGTGATGAAATCTTGGCTCATAATCCATCTTGAAAAATTGGAATATTGTATTTTTTGCCAGATCACCCACCCCTAATGTGTATATATACAGAGTTTTAAGGTAACAACCACGCACTTTGAAAGCTGTCTGTTTTAGCAGGGCTCCAGACTAATATTAAGAACCATCCCAGAACCATCATGAAACTTTGTGCCAGTCATCCCCTACTGAAAACTGACCATTCAACATATTCAATTTCTTTTGTTTACAAAACTGTTAGTTTTATTTCTCGGTTTAATTTCTTATACTGCTATAACAACATAAGCAATCAGCTGCTTTTGGATTATCCTAACTATATATTTCATTTAATTATGACAAAATAAGCATGAGCACTGATAAGAACATCACAGTTACATAGACAGCAATAAGTATATAATATTACCTAAAAAAAATTCTGTACATCCAACACAATCATACTCAAAAAAGGGAGTAGAGAGATAAAGAAAGAAATCTAGGCAGCAAATTACTTGAATATGCTACAGTAAAAGCACTCCACTTTAGCACTTGTATGGTCAGCACATACACATTTCTCAATTGATACTTTCTTTGACTACTTTTTTAAAATGAATTTTACTGTGTCTTGAATACAGTACTTCCATGTTTCAGGTTGCTTTAATGTATGAAATAGTCTGCTCTTTTCTCTTTGCTTTGAACACGCTGTTACTGCTATGATACATTTTACATGCAGCTAGTCTAACCTAATCTTAACCACACTGGGATTGGGATTTGACAGGGAATAATCGATACCAGTTCAACGATATATCAGTTATGCCTTTAACGTCTGTCATACAGATTAATATGCAACCAATGATATGAATAAGCATTACCAGCTTACTCATGGATGAAATAACCGACAGAAGAGCACTTTCCATCACCAGCTAATTTAACAGATAGTTAGCTAATTTAGCCAGTGTCACTCAACACATGCTGATGTGATTAACCAGAGTAGTTTAAAAATCTACATAGTTTAACATTAATAGTGTATTTTTATTCACATTTCTTAAGTCTTCATCATTTTTCTTTTCGACTGCCGCATTACTGATAGTAAATGGTTGAGTTTTCCCACTCAGCTTACAGTTGCCATGGGAATTGGACATGTGAATCTCCACAGCTGACTAACATTCACCTGTTACTTTATATATTTTACAGGAGTTAAGCGTAAATGCACACATTATTATCTTTTTTAAAGCATCCAAAAACAGATCTTACATTGCCCTGTACCTTGTTTCTACCATCCCCTGGACAATGGCATGGTGATAGTCTGAAGCCTTGGTTTTAATTAAGATGTAGACACTAGAAAATGTTATATTCCCCTTTTTTGGACTATTCTAGGAAAAAAAAAATACAACAATTATTAAAAGGACGTGCATGACAATTTTTATAGTGTCAACATCTTAACTAAAACAGAAGAGTGGCAGCTTCCCAGGATTTAGAGCTGGGCTCTGATTGGGCCTTTCCAAAATGTTGACCATCTTCTTCTGAAGCCATTCATTTTTTTTTTAAATTTTGGATTAGTGCTTTGGGTCATTATCGTGCTGGAATGCCTGCAGGTTTTATGTCAAAACAGACTGGTATTTGAAGCTATACATGATTCCTTCTATCTTGACTAGAGCCCTAGTCTCAGCTGAAGAGAAGCAGCCCTATTTTGCCACATGGTTTGGCAAAATTTAGGTGGGCGTGTTTTTTTTTTTTTTTGTGAGAAAGGGCTTGTGTCTAGACACCCTACCCGATAGCCTATACCCTATTCACATCCAGCTTGACAAATGAGGTCTGCGGTTTTGGAAATGCAATCTAAAAATGATTACTGAAAGATCTCATTTTAAAAGTCTAAGTCTTTAGGTCAGATAATATGAGTCACCTGAATTGATTTTGGGTCTACATGTATAAGGCAATATCAATATAGAAACTTTATTGGTGTAAAGACTGGCCTTTGTACACGGTCCAGCTGCCAGACTTTTAAAATGTACATAAATTTCTACGTCTTATTATAAACCATTAACAGGTAAAGAATCACCACTGTCTCACCTTCCTTTTGCGTGTGGTAAGAACTTGAAAGGGCTGAATCTGCTTTTTCTCTCTGTCCCATGCAACTGCCTCTGAGTCCAACACACAGCTAAGCACAGATTCCTTCTTTATCTGAGAAGTAAACATAAAATCCAGTACATATACTTCAATTATGAGAGCGTATAGACTCACTGATAAGGTCTAGGCAAGATGCTCCTATATTTCTGTAGAAAATGTGTATGTGAGACAGACTGATGGGGTGAAGAGGAGGAGAGGGAGAGAGATGGAGGTGGAAAAACACCATATAAGAACAAAGGAAAGAGAAAAGAACAAGGGAGCTACAGAGAGGTACAGAGGACAGCAAATCAGATAGAATTCAGCACACGGGGCTGAATGCGTGCAGACTCACTGATAAGAGCAAAAGCAGCACTGAGAGAGCTTCTGCTATTGTGTGTGAGAAAGGTGAACAGAGAACACAAGGTCCTTGTCTGCACTGAAGACTAAAACTTGTGGGCTCTAGAAATTTATTGCTTTAACAGTTGTGTGCATACGTGGCTGTGAGACCTGAGGGATCCGTGAAATGATGTCAGGGTATTTGCTGGTGTTGTCCTCTTGGTTTCGGCTGAAGATACGAACCTCACCACTCTCAAGAATGTGAATCTATTCAACAGAAGCCAAATACAATCAATTTAATGAAATGTAATTTAGTACATCTTACTTAAAAGCATACACATAGCAATGAGCACAACAGTCAAAGAGAACTCTGGCTCACAGCAGGGGAACAAAGCCAAGCATATGCATACGTATTTCCATTTCATTTTTTAATGGATTTCCAAAAAAAGACAAATCTGCAAGCTCCAGTAACACACACAGTCTGGGCAGCAATGAAAAACAACAATCAGTTTCAATTGTATATACTAACTGAATATTTTAAATGCTTGACAGAACATACATTCAGGTCCATAAGTATTTGGACAGTGACATTTTTCATAATTTTGCCTCTGTACACCACCACAATGGATCTGAAATGAAGCAATCAAGATGTGATTAAAGCTGAACGTCTACAATTTAACAAAATTTAACAAAAATATTGCATTAACCATTTAGGAATTACAGCCTTTTTATTTATTTATTCATTTTTTTTTACAGAGTCCCTCCATTTTCACAGGCTCAAAAGTAATTGGACTGATAAGCAGTTCCATAGCCAAGTGTACCTGTTTCCTCATTATTTCATGACAAATAAAGGAGATAAAAGGTGTGGAGTTGATTCCAAGCACTGAATTTGCATTTGGTAGCTGTAACTCTCAATATTTCGTAGCTGGAACTCTCAATATATGGTCCAAAGAGGTGTCGATGCAAGTGAAGGAGGCCATCATTAAATTGGAAAAACAGAAACTTTGGGAGTACCCAAAGGAGGAATGCACTGTGAGCCCAGCAACACCAAAAGGCTTGGAAGACCAGGGAAGACAACTAAAGTAGATGAATGCAGAATTCTTTCCTTGATGAAGGCCGACCAGTTCTGATGTAAGACTAACTTGCACCAGAATGATGGGAAGTACAGTACAGATGGATAATAACCAAAATCATATGCATCATCATGCAAATGATTTGCCTCCAAGAATTAAAAATAATCCTAATAGTTATGATTATGTTAGTTTGTCCAATTATTTTTGAGCCTGTGAAAAGCCTGTAAATCTGCAAAAACTGGCTGTAATTCTCAAACTGTTAATGCAATATTTTTGTTAAACCCCTTACATTAAAGCTGAAAGTCTACACTTCAGTCACATCTTGATTGCTTCATTTCAAATCCATTGTGGTCATGTATAGAGGCAAAATTGTGTCACTGTCCAAATACTTATGGGCCTGACTGTAGCTGCCCTTAGACCTGCCTTAAAAAGTTTAACTTTTTTTTTAAATAAAAAGTTATTTATTTATCATTCTTATTTGTCATTTTTTCCTCAGTTGTAATGAGGTAATTGTTCATATGCTGCAGATGTGATGGACTGCAATTAGGCTGAAAAAACACTACAGTAATCTTTACTGCAAAATCTGTATGTAGAGTGAAATCTCACTATATACACCGACAAGCACACACACACCTGTGCTCTCTCTCCATCATACTTGTATTCGCAGGTGAAAGCAGCCTCATCAAACCTTTTCATCACCTCCCCTACTCCCTTAGTTGGGTGGGCCAGCATGGGGCGCAGTGGCACACCTAGAAAACACACACACACACACACACACACACCTTAGTCACGTGTGTGGCTGCCTGGGAAAATCCATCGGCTGTCACTGTGGCAGAATTCTGGCAAACAGATGAAAAATCATGTATTTCACCAAAAATTGTGTGGAAGTGCTTTTATCTATTTATTTTTAATTATTTATTTCTAGGCTTGATTTTATACACCTGTGGCCATGGAAGTGATTGGAGCACCTGAATTCAACGATTTGGAGGGGTGTCCCAATACTTTTGGCAATATAGTGTATCACCAGCTCAATTTATAATCAGATACCAGCTGTCAAAATTTCCATGACGTACCTGTCCAATTATATCGCCATCAAAACAAAGTACAGCAATTATACAGTGTACAGAAGACAGTGGGCAAAATTTTAAAACATTTAAATGACCTGGTAAAAATGAGAAAATTTAGAACATTTATTTCAGCACTACTGCAAGAGCAGAAAGTTAAAAGTTGCAAGAAAAGTGATGAAGTTCTTGTTTAAATGCCATGAGTAGGATAAGACTATACTGTTGTGGATGATGCTGATGATCAAAGTGATTACACATTTCCCCATCCTAAACTTATAATCTTTCATAAATGTTAATGTTAAATGGTAAATGTTATTTTTCTAATCTCCAAGTCCTGTAGATTTACTTGCAAATATAGAGGTAGGAGGTGCTTGTGACAGCCTGATAATGTCTCAGGATAACACTGAAACAGGTTACAATAATTCCTACCGAGAAGTCTTAAGGACACTTAAAATCATTTATGTTGTAAATATGTTTCTAATACTATTCAAACATTGTCCTTTTTATATAAAATAAACAATATTATGCAAGGAATAAGCAATATGTCATGCTTTATAACCATTTACACAACAGTTCCGGTCCACTAATCTGAATGGATGAGCATTCAGTTCTAAGAGTGCTTATATTTGGTATAACTGCACTGGGATGTTTCACTGTTTGTATCACTCCGCTCATCTGTTTGCGCCATAAAAATTCCACTTCCTACTTTGAAAAGGTTACTACAGGAGTGTTAGTGAAATCATCAGCGGTCATGGCAAACGATATGTTTCAGGAATATAATTTTTTACTTAAAATATGAAAGCTTGTCAGATGAAGATTAAAAAAAAAAAGAAGGGATGCCAATTTCAGCAGAATCACCTTTAACAAGAATGTACAAATCAATGTGAGCTAGCTAGCAAGCTATCCTAAGATTATAGAATTCAACAGCACTGTGGTATTACACATGGAATAACAATATACAAATTTTGTTTGCTCTTTTTAATACAACAATAAAGAATATTATGATTAGTAAACTGACTCAGCATTCTCCAGTTTCCTCCCACCTCCCAAAACATGCCAGTAGATGGATTGGCTAATTGCCCTTAAAAGCTAAATTGCCCCTACATATGAATGAGTGTGTGCGTCCATGGTGCCCTGCAAAGGACTGGCAACCCATTCAGGGTGTGTCCCTGCCTCGTGCCCAGTGCTCCTGGGATAGGCTCCAGATCCACTGCAACTCTGACCAGGATAAAACATTTACCAAAGATGGACGGACGAATGAATGAATGCTGTATTTGCAAGGTTTCTGAATAGCCTGTCAGTCTGTAGGCTATAAATAAAGGCTTGTATAAAGACAGATAGATAGTTTTCATTGTCATATTATCATTTGTTATCATTTGTTACATATTAAATGCAAAGGAAACTGAAGTAGATTTTCTTTTAGACATTCAGTGCTTTTGATGGTAGTTAGAATCATTAAATACAATTTTCTCCCCCTTTTCACTTTTGGGGATAACTGGTGCTTAAAATTCATGCCAACTCCATTGTAGACACATCCACCTACAAAGAAGGCAGAAAGAGCACACTAGTTATTAACAGCAGTGCAGCATTAGATGGGGTTGATTACCTGGAGTAAGTTTGCAGTGATTGGGCAGTTCATCTATGCCCAACCTCAACATGACAGGGATGATGACATCATAATTTGGCATTTCACTAGATAGAACACAGCAAAAGCTGGTAAATTATCATGCAAGGTACACACTGGGTTTTAGACTTAAACTGTGTATTACAATGCCTCTATGCTAGGTTTGTGCTAAATTAACATGCATTAAATTTGTGCAGTCACAATTATACTGTATAACAACCAAAACTCTAAGGCAATCAAAAGCAATGTTACAGAATTGTTTGTCAAACCTTTAAATACACATTTAAAAATGCATCATGCAGAGAAAGAAGATACACTGTCACTATGCCAGCTTTTGTGTTCGACAGAGACAGTGAGAGAATGTTTGTGTACCAGTAAGTCTGCTTAAGGATGAGTCCTTTTTCCTCAAGCCATGCTCTCCTGCTGTCTGCACTCATCCCCTTTCCTGCATCAATCACAGCTGGCGGGAATTCTGGATATACACAGAGATAGGCAGGTATACACACACATACACTCACCGTCCACTTTATTTTGAACACCTGTACACCTGCACATTCATGCAGTTTTTTAATCAGCCAATCACGTAGCAGCGGTTTAATGCAAAAAAAAAATCATGCAGCTACAGGTCAAGAGCTTCAGTTAATGTTCACATCAAACATCAGAAAGAAGAAAAAGTCTGATCTTTGTGACTTCGATCAGGACATGGATGTTGGTACCAAAAGGGCTGGTTTGAGTATTTCAGAAACTGCTGATCTGATATCACATACAACAGTCTCTAGAGTTTACAGGTAAAAAAAAAGAGGGGGGGTATCTGAAAATATCTGAAATACTCAAACCAGCCCATCTGGTACCAACAACCATGCCACATTTAAAGTCACAGAAATCTCAAAGATATCTCAAAGTGCAGACTTTCAGTGTTAATTTGAAGGTATTTGCGTCCAAATTGGACAAACAGTACAGGAGTTACAGCACTTCATATATGAGGTCCCGCCCTTTTTAAGGGACAGTTGGCTGCTTAGCTTTCGTTATTCCCTCCTTATTTGACTTACTTGTTAGCAGATAAAAGGTCTAGAGTTGATTTCATGTATGGTATTCACATTTGGAATATGTTGCTGTTAACTCAATATGAAGTCCGAAGACCTGTCACTGCAAGCCTTCATTAGACTTAAGAATCCAAACAAAACCATCAGCAAAAACATTGGGTGTGGCCAATTCAACTATTTGCTACATTCTTCAAAAGAAAGAATGCACTGGTAAGGAACACCAAAAGGCCTGGAAGACCAGAAAAAAAGCATCTGTGATAGATGACAAGAATTCTTTCCCTGGTGAAGAAAAAACCCATTCACAACAGTTGGCCATATAAAGTACACCCTCCAAAAGGTAGGCACATCTGTGTTAAAGTCAACAATCCAGAGAAGACTTCACCAGAGTAAATACTGAGGGTTTTCCACAAGATCTAAACCACTGATAAGCCTCAAAGACAGGAAGACCAGACTAGAGTTGCCAAAAATATTTTTTAAAAAGCCTGTATAATTCTGGAACAACATCCTGTGGACAGATGACACAAAGCTCAGCTTGAATGACAGGAAAAGAGGAGTGTGGAGAAGGAAAGGAACTGCTCATCATCCGGAGCATACCATCATCGTACGACGTGGACATATATGGCTGAATTCTGAAGTGTATAGGACTAACTTATCTGCTCAGATTCAACCAACTGCTTTAAAACTTTTTGGACAGTGCTTCACAGTGCAGATGGACAATGACCGGAAGGATACTTTGAAGCCAACCCAAGACTTTTTATGGCAAAGACGTGGATTGCTCTACAAAGGCCAAGTCAAGTTTGTTAATTCTCTGTAATATTTACCTTGACCTGGTGGACTCAGACATACTGCTTGACTCAGAGCTGCTAAAACACTCTGCTCAGCCAATCCAATCCTCAGTTTGCCTGCCAGTGACCTGTCAACCAAACCCAAGCACTCAGTCACAATATACACAGGTTTACAAATGTACTAAGTATATATTTAATGTCACTGATATGTTGAAAGTATTCATCGAACACTTAACAAAAATTGTGTCTAATATTTTATAAACCCCAGCAACACCTCTGTGCCTGATTACTCATACCAAGCACACACATTTAGCGTGACATTACCATGTCAGTTTCAATGCTATGCTGATTGGTCCACAAGGATGTATATCTGTATATTTAATAAATATGCAAAATATGGTTGGACTATCAAAGCCTAGTAGTATATATTATTTTAATAATTATGTTACACACAAAGTTCAAAGGTGTCACTGACCGCACAATGTATCTGGCCTCAGAGAAACGACAAGCCACAAACAGGCCCTTAATGATGTCAATTTTCTTATTCATTGCCTGCAGAAAGAGAACGAGAGGATAGAATTAGAAGATAAATAAGAGCACGGATGGTCAGAAAAAGACACATGGGTTACAACAATGGTTCCCAAACTTTTTCAGTCGAGCCCTACCGCTGCAATTCCTTCACATCTCACTAGAAGGTCACGCCAGACACTTGGAATACCTTTGCTCTAATTCATAACTCTACTCACAGAGTTTCCGCTCATATTGCCAATCTCCTTCAGTTTGCTGAACACGCCCACTGCAGTCAGATTTGCTGGTGCAAACATCATTCTCTGGTTGCTACGGGAACTCTCAGCCACCAATCCCAGGTCACCTTTTTCCTGGGCCTCCGTCTTGATTTTGTCCAGTTGACGCCCTGGCAACAACATTAAACAAGATGTGGAGTGAAATTCAGTTGGTGCAGTTAAAAAATAAAAAATAACAAAAAAAAGGCTGAAAGAGCAATTAGCTGGTCAAAATAGCAATGCTTTTTATCTTTTATCTAAGATGTCTTTGTGTGTCTGTTCCATCTGCTCACCAGTCGCCTGGGCAACAGCTTTCATCAGTACTGTTTCCCCTACTCCTAGCTCTAGCCCCTGGTAGGCAGGACCAAGCTGATTCAGACACAGGTACACACAGCACAAGAGGTCATCTACAAACAAATGAAACACAAATATCAGGGAGACATTCCACAAAATATGCTAATAAAATCCAAGCTCATTTGAAACAGCCTCACTTAAACTAGCCAGACAGGTGATTCCCTGCTCAATGCACTCACTAACAAACTGCCACAATCTGTCCACACTGATTCAAGTCCGGCTATTGAAATCCAGCGAATGCGAGATGTAAGCAGCCTCCAACTGGTTGGAGAAACAACAAAATGGTAAAGGCCATGCAGAAAGGGTGACTTAACCCCCTTGGTGAGAGAGAATGGCTCATTAAAAAGAAATCATTATTTTTAAGGAAGCCATTTGATCATTAATAAAGCTGTAGAAGCTGTCTGGCAGAATGTGAAAGAGAACATTTATAGATGTTTAAATTTGTTACAAATACTAATAGCTAATTAAAGCTACATAATCATAATACTTGAGTGCAAAGCAAACCTCTTTTTTATATTGAGTAAATTAAATGCAGGCTGGAAAAAGGAAGTTACCCTTTGTGCTAACAACTTTTCCAAAAGCTAAGTGGAGTCAGATGTTTCAATTAAGATGATACTGAAAGTGTGGGTTGTACAGGCGCTTTGCCCTGTAAATAAAGCTACACAAAGTCTGGTTACTGACAAATCTGTTCGTCTCAAGAACAGTTGATTAGTGTGAACCATGCCTCAATCCAATAAACTTTCACAGGACCTTAGAAGATGCATTATAGAGATGCACAAAGCTGGAAAAGGCTACAAAAGCATTTCTAAAGAACCAAGCATTCATCAATCCACATTAGGACAAATTGTCTACAAATGGAGGTAAGTCAGGACTGTTGCTACTCTCTGTAGGAGTGGAGGTCCTGCAAGAGCACAACAGGCAAAAAGGATTTAAGGGTAACAGAAAAAGACCTGCAGAAACTCTATAAACTGTGAAAGTCTTTGTTCATATGAAGACTATCAGAAAAACTGAACAAGAATGGTGTTAATGGAAGGACACAACAAATGAAACCACTGCTGTCCAAAATAACATTGCAGCACTTCTCAGGTTTGCCAAACACCACCTGGATGTTCAGATGAGACAAAAGGTGAAATTTTTGGCAAAAATTCCCAGTGCTATGTTTGGAGTAAAAAAGGAACTGCACAACGGTGAAGCATGGTGGGCATTTTTTGCACAACTTGGTGAATAATAATAATAATAATAATAATAATAATAATAATAATAAAACATTTTATTTGTGGTGTCTTTCATAACACTCAAGAACATCTTACAGTATCACAAGAAAACAACACACAATAAGAGAAGCACAGTTTAAAAAAAGGTATACAAAATTAAAATGGATAAAGCAATAATATAAATAAGTTAATTATAATGAATATGCTCATTTAAACAAATGTGTTTTTATCTGGGATTTGAACCGTGAAATGGAGTCCAGCTGACGGATATGCAGTAGAAGTTAGTTCCAGAGTTTGGGTGGAGAGCAACTGAAAGCTCTAGCACCCATAGAACAGTGAGTAGAGCAGCTGAGGAGGATCATAGAGAACAGGTAGGAGTATAAGGATGGAGAAGATCTGAAAAGTAGGAGGAAGCCAGATTATGAATGGCTTTGAACGTGAGAAGTAGAATTTTATAGCGAACTCACTGTTGGACAGGAAGTCAGTGGACCTTAATAAAGGAAGGTGTGACACGGTCAGTGGACTTTGTGTGAGTAATAATTCTTGCAGCTGAGTTTTGAATGATTTGGAGCCTGTGAAGAAGTTTAGCAGATACACCAAACAGGATTTACAGTAGTCAATACAGGATGTTACCAGAACATGAATAGAACTTGAGTACTGTGTTAAGATAGGGAAGTCTAGCAATATTGCAAAAGTGGAAGAAGGCAGTACATGAGATGATATTGATGTGAACTGTCAAATATGACACAAAGGTTCTTTGTTTGAGAGAATATGTGAACCGTGCTGTCATCAATGGTAATAGTGAAAGGGGGAGTTTTGAAATGTGTGGACTCACTTTCACTGCCGTTGAGTTTTAATAAATTATTTTGATGTCCTGAACACAGGTAATGAAGACGAGGGGCGGGGAGGCGTTTGGTTTAGTGGAGATATAAATCTGAGTGTCATCGGCATAACATTGAAAATGCACTTCATGATGGAGGAGAATATGTCCAACGTAGATAAAGGTAGATGATAAAATAGAGTGGGCCCAACACTGATCACCTGCTTTGCAGTTGAGTCTGGAGCTGAGATGCTACTGTCCAATCCAGAATTTTTACTGTAAAAGGAAGAAATAATTTAAAACGAAGATCTGCACCAGTTTTTTTCAGAATTGGTGTAATGGAAGCAATTTTAGACAAGTGGTAGAACAGTAGCAGTAGACAGAGAAGAGTTAATTATGGATGTTATAACAGGGGCAATTGAGGGAAGGCAGGCAGGTGGTAGGAAGTGGACCCAGTGAGCAGGTAGATGACTTGGAGTTCCATGATATCCTCGACTGATGAAGGCTTGAAGGCCGAGAGAAAGGTGGAGGGTGACAGTTCCAGGGTATTCCACGAGGGGGAATAGCTTGTCGCAGAATTAAGAGAGTCCAATTATTGATTAAATGTTAGTGATATTAGAGCTGAAAGCAGAACATTCACTAGTGAAGTTAAATGCTCAAAAAACAGGTGTTTTATGGAGGTTTAAGTAGTTTGTTAATAGTGGAGAATAGTCCATATACTACTTTGTCCAGAACTAATAATGTTAGCGTAGTAGGATCATTTGGCAGCATTGAGTGCATTCTTATAACATATCAAGGTGTCCAGTATAAGGGATAAACTGTCATTATAGTCATTTACCAGGTCCAAGTGGTTAATGGAATTAACAGAATGATTGACTAATTTGTTCAGGTTACTGGGGTTAACATTTTTAATATCATGAAAGGAAATATGGCGATCTACTTTAGATTTTGATAGGGAAACAGTGACATCTAACAAGACAAGCTTGTGATCAGAAATGGGAAATTCAGAAGCACTATGATTACATGGTATGACACCAGAACAACAAACTAAATCTAAGATGTGACCTTTATTGTGTGTTGGGAACCCAACAATTAAAATCCTTATAAAATGTGCTGGTAGGGTTATCAAAATGAATAATAAAATTTCTCATTAACATAACATTGGGGACATAGCACACAAACTTGTTAAAATAGAAGTGAGTTCAGTATGAAACCTAGCAGAGGGCTTGGGAGGTCTATAATTCGCTGACACAATGGTAGGAGTGGGTCAGTTAAGTTGGACAGCCAGAATTTCAAAGGAGGATGGCTCTGACACTGAGACCAGGTTGAAAAAGGTTCTCATGATGAATGAGGGTGAGTCCTCCATCCTTACCAGAAGAGCGGGATTTACAGATGTAAACAAATCCAGATGGTATTGTTTGTTTTGGGTGAAAAAAAGGCATTAGGTTTTTGCCAAATCTCTGTACATAAAATCAAGTTTTAGGTCTGCAATGAGATCATGAACAAAAGGGGCCCTATTGCTGAGAGATCGGACATTAAAAAGGGAGAATATAAGACAGTCGGAAACGACAGATGTAGTTGAGCTGGCCAAGGAAACTAGCACACTGCTGTCTACAGTGGTATTTTTATGTGTAAGGAAAATTGGACCAAAACGTGCAGATGAAATTAGAAATACTGTAATGAAAATTCCGACGGGATCCACTGGTGAAGGCTCATGGTGAAGCAAGACCTTAGTTGGTAGAGCTCTGCTGCTGAGTATGCCGGTCACAGAAAGGCACTGATGGTGGTGAACAACAGAATAATCCATAACAGCGGCTTGAAGATCCACATGGTAAAAATGTCAGCCGATATACAGCAACAGAGGGGATGCACAGTGAGAGCGGAGAGGATGGAGCCAAGCAACCAGACCGCCTACTTCCAGGTACCGGACACATGCCCCTCTGCAGCACCTGGCCAATCTGCCCTGCTCCTCTTCAGCTGGGGTGGAATACCGAAGAACATCACCGACCAAGGTACGCCTTTTTTGTCGAAACTAATGGCGGATCTGTGTCAGTTGTTGCAGGTAAAACACCTAAGGATGTTCTGCCTGCAACAGCCAGGTAAGCGAGCAGATATCCAAGTCTATCACAGTTAATCTGCTTAAAAAGTGGACCGAGCCTGCCCCTGTTGTGTCTGCTTTCGCGTGTCTTTCCAAAGATCTGTCAGAGCATGCCTTGGTCCACTGAGGAGAGGAGCTCACGCCGGCCCAGAGCCAGGAATTGTCTGAGCGGTGGACCAGTTTGGACCAGTTTGCTGATTACAACTTCACCGTGCAACACCAGGCGGGGGCTCAGCACGGTAATGCAGATGGTCTCTCTCTGCGCTACTCACTCGAGGCCCATTGCTTGCAGTTAGTAGGCTTGGAGCTGGGATGTGGTACTGTGAAGGCGGGCCAACAGCCCACGCACGGAAAACAGTCAACGCTCCTCACGAGGCCGCGCTGCTGCCGTCGCTTCACCGTGCCTAGCGCCGAGACAACACTACCCATACAGAGCTTCAACAGACCCACGCTCCCTCACCTCCACCTCACTTCCCTCACTCTAAAAGAAATAAAAGAGCATGGTCCCCGCATTTGCCGTCTCCAGGTGTTTGTGTTCAGCCCTCCACGGTCTCGTAGTGTCACAATGAATTATACTGTATATACAAGTATACAAAACTCTAGATTAATCAACATAGACATTCTTTTATTAATATAAAACACTGACTACACTGTTCGCTATTTGAGAAAGAAAATATACATCACTCCAAGTTAGCTGCCTAGCTTGTTACTAACAAAATACAAACATGGGGACATCAATTTCCCCATTTTGTCTATCAAACGTGCCGAGGTCGAAAATGATGTAATTCAGACCGGCAAATTACCGCTTAGGAAGTATCCTAGGAATCATATTTTACAAAAACTTCGCCTGACTTTTCAAACCTGTACCAATTCCATATATCTTAAGTGATATTTTAACCTTTTGCTACAAGCTCATTCCTTGGCGAAGTGCTTCCTGTTTATCTTGGTGTTTTTGTTTTATTTTTTAATCTAAGTGCGTAGTGTTTGAAGGTAGCGTAGGCTGTTTATCAGCCCTTCATATTGGTTTAAAATTTTAAATAGCATTTAAGGGTGTTTTAATAAACATAGAGGTTATACACACACACACACACACACACACACACACACACACACACACACACACACACACAGTGGATATAAAAAGTCTACACACCCCTGTTAAAATGCCAGGCTTCTGTGATGTAAAAAAATGAGACCAAGATAAATCATTTCAGAAATTTTCCCACCTTTAATGTGACCTATAACCTGTACAACTCAACTGAAAAGCAAACTGAAATATTTTAGGTTGGGCGAGTAAAAATAAAAAAAAACAAAATAATGTGGTTGCATAAGTGTGCACACCCTTAAACTAATACTTTGTTGAAGCACCTTTTGATTTTGTTACAGCACTCAGTCTTTTTGGGTATTATACAAATTATATTATTTTAATCCCAAAATTCAAACATTAAATGCTGTTTTGCTCTTTATAGAGTATGAACGGATTGAGTGCGCCTGCCGACTCAACACAGCGAAGTGCGAGTAAATCATCATCTCCCTGTCTTAAAATGCACGTTTTATCAAATGTTAACATGAATGAACATAAGACAGTATGTCAAAATAGTCTCCTGCTTACTGATATTCATCATCTCTCACGTAACAGCCCATGTTTCAACCGCAAGAAGACGCCAACAGCTTGGTATGCAATATATTTTTCCTTAACTGTTATTTAATTTACGTCGAAATAAACATAATTCACTAAAATGGTTTTTAATCTTAGAGAGCTTTTTTTTTCCTTAAAATAAAAAAAATCAGACACTCTGACTAGATTATTTCACAACGCTTAAATATTAGAAAAAAATAATTAGGCTGTATCTTAGAAAGCTGAGACATTCCTTCTTCATTCAGACTTGGAATAAGCCACAGGAAAAAAAAGTCACAAGCAACGGAAAAAAAAGTGACTGAAATTGAAATGAAACACATGAAAGACACTGAAACTGAGAGACATTAATATATAGTTTAACTGAACTGAAACTGGAATATATGAAATTCACTGATTCTGAAAGACATTAATATATAGTTTTAATACAGTCTTTAATGTCAATTTGGAGGAGGGCATGACAAATTTTGAAAACCACCATACATTAAAATCTGTAGACATAAATAAATGAAGATTATTAATTTAGCCCGATGTGTCAAAATTTATTCTCCCCCCATAATCTTTAAATCCCCCCCCATGTGACTCATTTAAGGGGGGAATTCCCCCCCAGCTTAAAAAACGAAATTCAGGCCCTGCTTCTTCTGGTGAAGCCATTCTTTTGTTGATTTGGATGTATGCTTTGGGTTGTTGTCATGCTGAAAGATGAAGTTCTTCTTCATCTTCAGCTTTCTAGCAGAAGCCTGAAGGTTTTGTGCCAATACTGACTGGTATTTGGAACTGTTCATTATTTTCTCCACCTTGACTAAGGCCCCAGTTCCAGCTGAAGAAAAACAGCCCCAAAGCAGGATGCTGCCACCACCATGCTTCACTGTGGGTATGGTGTTCTTCTGGTGATGTGCAGTGTTCTTTTTGTGCCAAACATACCTTTTGCAATTATGGCCAAAAAGTTCAACCTTGGTTTCATCAGACCATAACACATTTTCCCACATGCTTTTGGGAGACTTCAAATGTGTTTTTGCAAAACTTAGCCGGGCTTGGATGTTTTTCTTTGTAAGAAAAGGCTTCCGTCTTGCCACCCTACCCTATAGCCCAGACATATGAAGAATACGGGAGATTGTTGTCACATGTACTACACAGCCAGTACTTGCCAGAAATTCCTGCAGCTCCTTTAACGTTGCTGTAGGCCTCTTGGCAGCCTCCCTGACCAGTTTCATCAATTTTGGAGGGACTTAGAGTTCTTGGTAATGTTGCTGTTGCGCCACATTTTCTCCACTTGATGAGGATGGTCTTCACTGTGTTCCATGGTATATCTAATGCCTTGGAAATTCTTTTGTACCCTTCTCCTGACTGATACCTTTTAATAATCAGATCCCTCTGATGCTGTGGAAGCTCTCTGTGGACCATGGCTTTTGCTGTAAGATGCGACTAAGAAAATGTCAGAAAAAGCCTACTAGAACAGCTGAACTTTATTTGGGGTTAATCAGAGGCACTTTAAATGATGGCAGGTGTGTACTGACTCCTATTTAACATGAGTTTGAATGTGATTGCTTAATTCTGAACACACATCCCCAGTTATAAGAGGGTGTGCACACTTATGCAACCACATTATTTGGTTTTTTTATTTTTACTCGCCCCCCCTAAAAGATTTCAGTTTGTTTTTCAGATGAGTTATACAGGTTATAGGTCACATTAAAGGTGGAAAAAGTTCTGAAATGATTTATCTTGGTCTCATTTTTTTACATCACCAGAAACCTGTCATTTTAACAGGGGTGTGTAAACTTTTTATATCCACTCTCTATAACATATATATATATATATATATATATACACACACACACACACACACACACACAGCCTGGCCACACTGCCTTTGGGATGTGCTGGAGGACACTTTACAGAGTGCTCACCTCTTTCATTGTCAGTACATTGTCAGATCATTGTCAGATCTTGACCAAAAATTGATGCACCTCTTGATGGAAATAACATCACAACATTTATTTCCATCAAGCGGTGCATCAGTTTTTTTGCAAAAGTCTTCATACCCACTGAAATTTTGTCACGTTACAACCACAAACAAAAATGTATTTTATTGGGATTTTATGTGATAGATCAACACAAAGTGGCACATAATTGTGAAGGGGAAGGAAAAATGATAAATGGTGTCCAAAATTGTTTACAAATAAATATCTGAAAAGTGTGACATGCATTTGTATTCAGCTCCCTTTACTCTGATACCCCTAGCTAAAATCCAGTGGAACCTAATTAGTAAATAGAGTCCACCTGTGTGTAATTTAATCTCAGTATAAATACAGTTGTTCCGTGAAGCCCTCAGACATTTGTTAGAGAACATTAGTGAACAAACAGCATCATGAAGACCAAGGAACACACCAGACAGGTCAGGGATAAAGTTGTGGAGAGGTTTAAAACAGGGTTAGGTTATAAAGCAATATCCCAAGCCTTGAACATCTCATGGAGCACTGTACAGTCCATTATCCGAAAATGGAAAGAGTATGGCACAACTGCAAACCTACCAAGACATGGCCGTCCATCTAAACTGACAGGCCGGGCAAGGAGAGCATTAATCACAGAAGCAGCCAAGAGGCCCATGGTAACTCTGGAGGAGCTGCAGAGATCCACAGCTCAGGTGGGAGAATCTGTCCACAGGACAACTATTAGTCGTTCACTCCACAAATCTGGCCTTTATGGAAGAGTGGCAAGAAGAAAGCCATTGTTGAAAGAAAGCCATAAGAAGTCCCATGTGCAGTTTGCGACAAGCCATGTGGGGGACACAGCAAACATGTGGAAGAAGGTGCTCTGGTCAGATGAGACCAAAATTGAACTTTTTGGGGGGATGCTTTTCTTCAGCAGGGACAGGGAAGCTGGACAGAGTTAATGGGAAGATGGATAGAGCCAAATACAGGCAACATTTTCTTAGATGAAAACCTGTTAGAGTCTGCAAAAGACTTGAGGTTCACCTTCCAGCAGGACAACGACCCTAAACATACAGCCAGAGCTACAATGGAATGGTTTAGATCAAAGCATATTCATGTGTTAGAATGGCCCAGTCAAAGTTCAGACCTAAATCCAATTGAGAATCTGTGGCGAGACTTGAAAATTGCTGTTCACAGACACTCTCCATCCAATCTGACTGAGCTTGAGCTATTTTGCAAAGAAGAATGGGCAAAAATTTCATTCACTAGATGTGCAAAGCTAATAGAGACATACCCCAAAAGACTTGCAGCTGTAATTGCAGTGAAAGTTGGTTCTACAAAGTATTGACTCGGGGGGTTGAATACAAATGCACGCCACACTTTCCAAATATTTATTTGTAAAAAATTTTGGACACCATTTATCATTTTCCTTCCCCTTCATAGTTATGTGCGACGTTGTGTTGATCTATCACATAAAATCCCAATAAAATCCCAATAAAATACATTTTTGTTTGTGGTTGTAACGTGACAAAATGTGGAAAAGTTCAGTAGGTATGAAGACTTTTGCAAGGCACTATATATATATATATATATATATATATATATATATATACATATATATATATATATATATATATAATATGTTTGTGTGTGTGTGGATTGTTGAATCAAGACAGCCCAAATTATTGATGAACTGAAACAGTTTTGTTAGGAGGAATGGTCTAAAATACCTCCTCATTGCTGGGCCAGTCTTCTAAGCAGCTACAAGAAACGTTTTGGTGGAGGTTGTTGCTGCTAAAGGAGGATCTACAAGTTACTAAATTCAAGGATTCACTTACGAATATAATAATTATATCTCTAATAATGCTTTTTAGGCATCAAAATACATAACGTCATAACAGATGTACCAGGTTGGCAGCAATTCACTGGACACCATAGCAGGTGGCTATGTTAAACCAGTGGAACCAGTGGAACCATATCATATGGTTTGAACTGATCAAGCTAAGCTAAGCTTCAACAGTAGCTGATTTCTTAAACGGCTATGAACTGCTCTTTATTCTTCTCTGCAATGATATTCATCAAACTTCCCATCTGTCAAATGGGAAATGGGAAACAGGAAGTGCAATACACATACATACAACCAGACAATTACACAAATATACACACCTGGAGAGAGTAGGATAACAGAGCGCAGAAAGTTGGACAGAGTCTCAATGTTTCTCAACCTGATGACAAGACACAAAAAAAAAAAGTTTAACAAGAATATATCACTATCTGCCTGAAACACACAAACTCGTTCACACCCACTGTCCAGGCCCCACACACACACACACACACACACACACACACCTACAGACAACTCCTTATACCTACATTCTCATCATTTTTCTATTTCTCTCTAGTATACAAAAAATTTTTAAATATCATATATAATCATAATACTGAATAGCTCAGCAGTTAAGGGCCTAGGCCAGTGACTGGACTGAGTGCAAATCCCCCTTGAGAAAACCCTCTTAATTTAAAGCTATCATGCAGTAATTGGGTTATATTATTATATTGGGTTATATTTCTGATATTCTGCCTCACATTTATGCCACTTCAGATAAAAGCATCTGCCAAACTGTAAATGAAAATCACACCTGCCCGAATCTTCCTCAATCTTCTCAAAGGTCCGAGCAACAGCCAGATATGGAACTCTGCAGAGAGATGGTGAGGGAGGGAGAGAAGGAAAGAAAGAAAGAGCACAATAAATAAAGAGCAACAGATGCAAATCTAAACTACTATACATTAAATAGTGGATGTGCTTCACCTCTGCCCCTTCCTCCAGCAAGCATCATCCATGGGATGGTAGTGAGCTTTAGAAGGATCATATTGGCTCTGGTCTGCAGGTTCTGCATCCTTCTCACTGTCACATAGGAATTATAAAGTTTGTAATCTCATAACACACAGAATAAGGCTTCACCACAAGAAAAATTTCATGACAAACAAGAATTCAATTCAACATCTTGGCACTGCACACTATTTATCAAACATATAAATACATTCTTAATGTTATTTTGTAACTAGACATTTATTGTTAATATATAATTGGGGAGGATCCTTTGAGTGACCTTACCACACAGCATTTGCATTATTGTTATTTTTCTTGCTCAGCTCTTCATACTACAGGTTATAGTGATTTTTAAATTTTGGCTCTATATTCTTCCTGTATTCGTACCCCTTCTTTTCTTTCTCCTCAGAAGTAATAGCAGCCGCAGGCTTCTCGCCATCCTTCTTCTCTACATTACTTTTCTCTTCTGATTTTTCCAGCTTCATTGCAGCTTTTCTGGGTGCTTCAGATGACAAAGGAATTGATTTATATCATGAAGACTTAAATGCTGCAAATAAACAGATTATAAGAGAAGATCTTAAAAAGAGCTCACCAAAGAAACTGCTGATGGCTTTTTTCTTAGCACATCCCTCTCTCTTCTCCTCTTCTACATCCTTCTCTTTCATCATCATTCTTTCAGGACTGCATTTTTCCTCCTTCGTTACCTTTTTCATTCCTTTATTCTTCCTATTCACTTCATACTTCTCTCCTTCTTGTTCAGTTTCCTTTTCATCACTTTGTTTTTTGTTCTCTTTTTCAGCATTAGTCACATTCATGTTTCCCTCATCCTTTCCTTTCAGTAGTTCTTTCTCCACTGTATTTCTGGTATTTTGCTCCACCTCCATAGCCTCTTCATCAATCCCTGTTTTCAAGAAAAGAAAGGAGGGAAGCTAAAGATAAAGAGTAGGGGCTTCAATTACAAAGGGACCCAATTTTGTTTATATGCATAATTGCACAAGAATGTGCCAACTCTCACTCTCTCACATTCTTCCACAGTTGCAAAATCTACGTCCGCAAAACACTTGCTTTTTGGAGTTTGACACGTAAAAAGCCACAAAGAACGGCTTTGACCAGTCTTACCCATCTTTTCAGTAGATCCTTCTATTCTTGCTCGTTTACTCTCCTGTCCGCCCTCTGTCTCTTTTCCTTCCTCCTCTTTTTCTCGCTCTTCATCACTCCTGCTGTCCAATTTCCTCTTGGGAAACTGTTTACGGGCTAGAAATAAAGAGAGAGAAGAAGAAAAAAAAAAATCACAAAGTGAAAAGACCAAATATATAAACTGTTGGTAGGTACAACGTGCATTTGAAGGGTAAATGTGCAGATGACTGAAAATTTATGAATAAACAAAAGGACTCATGCACTATACAGACATCTGAGTAGTTACAGAGTGGACAAATACTAACCAGTCTTGCGTTTTGGAATGCAGGAAGGTGAAGTGGAATTCGGGGTAACAGGTGTTTCCGGGGTGCCAGAAGCTTCCGAAACAGTAGGAGATGTCGGGGTAACAAGGAGCTTTGGTGAGAGTTGACTGGCCGTATCCTTAACAAGGCCAACCTAAGAGAGAGCACTATAATTACATCTTCTTTAAAATTAAACATTGTATTTTGCTACTGTGTATCACACTGTGTGAAATAAAGCATACAAGACATTCTGTACCTTCTCATTGTCTGGTGTGGCTGTTTGTTTTCCATTTTGTTGGGAAGCCTCTTCTTTTACCATCTGCTGCTCTTCATCATCACTGTCTATGATTGCTCGGTTCCGCTTACTCGTCTTCACTGGTGAATCACATTCCTGATCAATATTCTGAGGTTTGAGGGGGCTTTTAACTGACCTGGAGTGAAGAAGACAATAAGGAGTGCTAACGAATGATAAAACCCCATTCAATCACAACAGTTAAGTGTGGACAGTAGCAAATGCAGGACTTCCCATAAAAGCTTTAAAATAAATAAATAAATAAATAAATTTAAAATAAAAAAAATATATGAAAACCATCACCCAACCTCGTTGACAGGTTTCCTAAAGGTTTTTTGACATTATAGTCCATGTTATTATCGTTAGCCTAAATATGTGAAATGGCTTTCACTCACTCAGATTTCCCTTTGGGCATGCCATCCTTCTCCTTACACTTCATTGGCTGAAAGAAGGACCTGTGAAAAAATTTGGGTTAAATTGCAGAGAGCATTATTATGTAAGCGTGTAATCACTCCGTAAATCAGTTAGCTGGCATATATTTTACTGGCTACACAATGATGAAAGTCAGAAGTTGCATGTCAATCCACGCACAAGGCTGAAGCTAATTTTCTAATTCAGACCTTCTTATTCAATTTCGCTGTTCACTGTAGGTAAGATGCTGTGCCTGTACAGGCCACTCAGTCTTTTTTAGCCCACGTGCAGTGTTAAACTGCAGTGCTTTGGCTAATTCTAGCGATTGCACAAATGTACTGTACCTGCTTTCGTTTTTGTTGTTAAGACAAATGGGGAATTTTAACTTCTCATTTGAGCCAATGATCATATTATGTTGAATAAAATGCCAAATTTTTCTACTGGTTGTGCTCTCTTGGTGGGAGGGATGACGTACTCTCTTCCCCCTGTCGATAGCTACATTTCCATCCAAGGATTTGTTTGCAAAAAAAAAGGTTTAGCACGTTACAATATTTATTGATATAGCTGATGGAAACAAATTATCGATAAAATTTCCACACAATCGTGTCGACATAATCTTTTATCGCTTAACTTTAGCGCATAAATTGTACATCAATACTTCAAATGTTGCGAAGAAGTAATCTGGAAAATGAGAAAAATGGCTTTCATGCAAAAAAAAAAAAGTGTCACATGACAGAATTTACTTCATGTATCCTTGCAACATTGCAGTGGGCGCAACATCAAGACCAATTAATTGGCGCAGCATCTCAAAAGTGGGCCGTAACATTCTATAATGTTGCAGCCAGAGACTTTCTGTGAAGTGTCTCTCCACCAGTACCTCCCAGAACGCCCTATTGCATGGTCTCTCCCAGACCCATGGGCTTCATTACATAAGGGCAGTTACTTGGAGCCCTGTCAGATGAGCAACTGCTCCATTCTGACACTGTCTTCTGATATTTCATACAATTGCAATTATTTGTGAAATTAAAAGTAAGCTGGGTCCCTGGTGGACTAGTGGTTAGGCCACAGCCTTCTCCCTGCTGCGCTCCGGGTTCGATTCCCGGCCAGGGAACCAACCACTGGGGTTGCGTGCAACAGTGCGCTCTCAGTGCTGGTCCCAAGCCCAGAGAAAATTGGGGAGTGTTGCGTCAGGAAGGGCAGCCGGCATTTAAAAACTGTGCCAAACCAAATATGCGGGCCGTTCTGGCAACCCCTAACAGGAGCAGCCAAAGGGGGGGGGCAATTATTTGTGAAATTAAAAGTAAGCTGGCCAATTTGAATTAATTGTCTCAATACTCTCTCCATTTTACAAAGATTTGAAGACATGTAGGATTTTGCAGTATACACAATATATGTGGGGAAAGGGCGCAAGGGCAGATTACTTGTGTGATACACCAACTTATGTGACAATTTGTTTAGTTTTGTTTATTAAGGATGATGTCATCACACACACCATTTAATAGGTAATAGGTCAACTGGATGGAAAGAGGTGGGAGATCAAATTTGGCAAACTTTTTTAATGCAATTTCACTTTGTCGATAACAGAACAGCACAAAAGTGGATGGAAACTTGGCTATTCAGAGGCCATTCATGTATACAGAAGAGGATAGACAGCACTTTCCTCTGAGCGTGTCATGCTGCCCGGTGACACAGCATGAGTAGCAGTTCAACAAGATGCAGTTGGCTGGCTTCATGAGTCATAAAAAAAAGCATGTGTTAGCCTTCATCCTCCCTGGTTGATAGGTGTTGTATGATAGAGGAAAGCTGAGTGATGGGTGGAAAATGACAAGTGACCAAATTGTGGAAATGAAATGAAATTTTAAAAATAAATAAATCCATACACACACAAACCTTGTGTGTCTCCAGCATGGCCTTGAGAATATTTCTGAGGATTAAGTCTTCTACATCCTCAAAAGTATCCTAACACTTATGCCTAATTTTACTATATAAATCATTAAATATTCTCAGTTTTTCATTCCATATATTAATGTGTTATCCATGAATCTTGAACTATTCAAAGCAAATTCAATACATTCAAGCACAAACAAGCCTGAATGTACTGCACTATAATGGATTAATTTGGATAAGAAAAACAAATCAAACAAAATACAAAAAGAATCTTTTAATATCAGATGCCTTTTCAGTTGGCTAAATGATTAAGGCCGACTCAAACAGTGATGTGAACGGTAGTTCATATAGGAATATTTAACATTTCATGCAATGTATGAGGATACTTTAAAGAGTGAAGAATATTTTTGTGCCATGTTGGAGACACATTCCACTATTTTAGGTCTCTTTCTTCCAGAGTGTTGGGAGTTTTTGGTGACCCAGTTTGTACTTACAACCAACACAAAAGCAGGTAAAATACATTTGTGCAAATGCTCTAACATTTTAAACAAACCTATTCAGGTGAACGCTTTGGTTTGCTTTGATTATTTAACAGAGATAACGTAGATTAACTGACCTGTTTACCCGATTTACTAGCTTTCTAAGTAGCTAACTAGATGGTGATGTCTTTAATGTTTATGTTTTGTGAAGCAAACATACAATATTAAATTGTTAAATAGTGAGTAATTAAGTGAGTAATTAAAGTTGCGTGGCGGCTATAAAAGAAACGTAGCGGTTGGCAATGGCTCAAAGCTTCCTGCTGCTCGCGACGTTATATCGAGCGTTCAAACGACAATACATGCTTACAGTTAAGGAAAAAAAAAGTAATATGAAAAACACTTACGATATACTTCGCTGCATGTTTAATACAAAGTAAAAATCCCTTCAGAATATTAAACTTTCAGTAATTTTGAAGTGGATGAATACGCGCGCTCAAAGGCGAACAATTCGGCGCCAAAATGACGTCACGTGCAACTGCATGCGTACTACAGTGAAGAGTGATGAGCGCCGCCTGCTGGGCTGGGGGAGAAATAGCCGCTTCCTCTTTTTGTACTTTTGTTAAAATTGTCCAGTGGCCTTTTATAAAACTTTGCGGAGTGAAAGTGTGGGTACGCACAAAACCCAGGAAACTGCATGCGCACAAAAATATCTGATTTATAAATTCTTGCGTACGCTCTTCTTGAACATATGCGCAGGTGAAAAAGCCTCTTCTACCACCTAGTTACCGCCCACAAACATCCGTAAATAGTCAACGCAAATCACCTCGTACATATTTAAATATTGGGTGTCCCATTCACTCGAGAGAAAAGCAAAAAAAAAAGAGTAGCGGTGGTCATTTCGATTCATCCCAGTAACTCGAATCTTTTGATTCCGGTCACCGAAAAGATTCGTTCACTGATTGGTTCAGTGACTCTTTCCGTAAGTTACATCATTACAGCAGTAGGTGGCGCCAGTGAGTGTCTTTTTAGATATTATCAGTAAGTCTTTGTTTCATTCACTCTAGTGCCGGTTCCTTCGTGAACGAGTCAGTGTTTTTAGACCAATCTTTTAAGTGAACGAATCATAGTGGTTCACTTCCATGTACTGATATTTTTCGTTCGTCTCGCCCGTGTAAAGCACGTGACTGCTTTAGCAGCTTTTTCCTGCTTTTTACAGAGTGCGGGCTGTGAAGGGGCACGTCGTTGGTTGGACCTATGGAAAGAATACACCTCTTACTGAAGGAGACTTGGTGTTGAGTCTGAATGAGAGTGGTACCGATTTTGTACGGACATGTGGTTCAGCACGAACTGAAGGAATGGGTTTGTGAATCATGTGATCGAACTGGGACTTGTAGGTCGTGAAACGAAATGAATCAGCATGTCTTCCACTCTCGGTCAGACTCAAAGTAAAGGGCGTATTCGTGCAGTAGGTCCAGCCAATGACATGCTCCTTCACAGCATGCACTTTAATGCAGTCTTTAAAAGCAGGAAAAAGCTGCCGAAACAGTCATGTGTTTTACACGGGCGGGATAAATCAGTGAGCGAAAAATGAGTCAGTAGACGGCAGTGAACGAGAACGATTCGTTTACTTAAAAAATTAGTTCAAAAACACCGATTCACCACCAGACTTTTTTTGTCATTTATTATGTACAGCACCTAGGGCAATTATTGTTGTTTTAAATGTGCTTTATAAATAAAAGTTCCTTACACTTTCTGGTTTGTATAGCAGTCTCTCACCTGGGAAATTTGGGAAACCTGTCATTACTGCAAATTGAGCTTTGATGTTTGCCTCTTCATTCACCATATAAGGAACTCTGGAGTACCGACTTGTCAGTTTCATTATGCCAACCGATATGGCTGACACGATGGAGCTTAAGTATGGCTGGGATATGCCCGATCCATCCAAGGGCTGTTTAGCTAGTTCCAAGAGAATGGCTCTTGGAAACTTAAATCGGACAATGAGAAGTGATACGCTGTGGCGACCCCTAAAGGGAGCAGCCGAAAGAACAACAACCTAACAATTTACTATTTCGTTCAGAGAGGGGATTAAACAAACTGTAGACTGCAAATAGTTAATTGGGGCAATAAATATGAGTGCACAGACTACTTAACCAGTGTACACAAATAAATAAATAAACTCATAATGCTTTTTTACTTTAATACTTCTCCTGTCCGAGTAGCCTACATGCAGTTATCATGGAGCTGGATAATTTGATGTGGAGTGTAACGTGTGAGAGCAGCGATTTGCACATTTAGCTGCAATTCTCTATTTATCCACAGTGTGCCACTGTTTCTAAAGTATTGCTGATGGCTCTACGCATAGGTCAAAGCTTCCGTAAACATATACACCAAATCTCCCTAACCCTAGCCTATTATGTTAGCTACTGGAATTGATGTTAGTCTAACCTGGCATTAGCAAAGAAAACAGGTTAACCCCAACACACTTTTCAAATCCGATGGAGTTCATGCCATCTAGGGAGGAAAAGGAGATGCCATATTATGAGTATTTGCTTACTCCATCATATTGGAGGTAGGGCCAAGGGTGCTCAAGGTTGATAGTGCAGTCTGGTGACCTATCCATCTTCAGACGCACACGGATAGCTATATCATTAACTACCCTGTGTGGCATTTAAAGGTCTCCCAGAGGAGGAATTGGAGCGATTCTTGATAGTTTGTCTACGTTGATGAACTTGATTGGATGTTAAACCGAAATGAATGAGCCCATTGGATTGATACATAGAGTGCAGTCATTGGCTAGACCTTAGAGATTTGGAATAAGTACTTTGAAGGTCTAAATAAAAATCTAAAAGAAATTAAAAGTATGTTTTCTTTTAATGTAATTAAGTAAGAGTACAAGTAATCAATTCCAATAACACTCAAATAAAGTATACATACCCAAAAATAATACATAAGTATAGTAACGAAGTACAGTTACTCAAGTATTTTCCACCCCTGCGCTCTGCCCCGTGATGCCTTTGTCACCAACAATTCTAGTAAAAAGAACATTTAAAGATCATTAGGGATTATGTCTTGTTTGAAGATTTGACTTGTACAGCTTTGTGGAGGGAATGTTTTTAGCTCTGCTGGAAACTCTGTGCTGAGAGTGAGGAGTGGATCATCAGTTTCGTAAAAAGTGGGAGATGAGGAGTATTTTTTCTTCTTTTTTTTGGTATATGCTGAATAATTAACATTCAGAAGTATAACGAAATGTTACAAACACAGTGTTCACATTTTCTAAAAGAAAAAAAGAGAAAAAAATAACAAGGAGGTAATCACAATAGAGAAGGGGAGTTTAGTTCTTTGAGCGTATCCATAGTTTCGGTTGCTTTCTGATTTGAAAGAAGAGTTTCAAAATAAATCCTCAAGTCAGCTTTGAAGTGGGAGATACTGGGCTTCCTTTCTGACCATTTACATTTGTGTATATAAAACGTACCTAATAATATTAGAAGATTTAGCACACAAATGTGACTCTTATCCATATAAATTTTTTTTTATCAAAATACAATATAACATCTCTTTTCCTTAGATTAATTTTAGATCCACTCAACATAGTAAATAAATATTCAACATCAATCCAGAAAAATTGAACATACATACATTTGAAAAAAAAGATGCAAAAAGTCTCTACATCCATTCCACAAAAAACACAAAATTCAGAGAGATCAGCTCTGTATCTCTTGAGAAACTGGTTAGTTAATAAAAATTGTATGTATAATTTTAAAGTAAATTTCACTAACTTTATTTGTGATGTAAAATTTGTTATTATAAGTCCAAATCAATTTCCATTTGATATTCACAAAATGGTTATTCCAGAAGTACTTACATCGAAATGTTGCAGGGCAACGAATCAAACATTTAAAAAATGTGCAGCCATGGCCTAATGGTTAGAGAATCGGACTTGTAACCCAAAGGTGAACCTGAAGGTCGTGGGTTTGAGTCTCAGGTCTGGCAGTGATTGTAGGTGGGGGGAGTGAATGACCAGCGCTCTCTTCCACCCTCAATACCATGACTGAGGTGAGACCCTTGAGCAAGGCACTGAACCCCCAACTGCTCCCTGGGCGCTGCAGCAAAAAAGGCTGCCCACTGCTCTGGGTGTGTGTGCACTACTGTGTGTATGTGTGTGCACTTGGATGGGTTAAATGCAGAGCATAAATTCCAAGTATGGGTCACTTCACTTTGATATCAATACTGTTTAACAAGATCTGTTTTTTAAATGTTGATTGTTTAGATTCACTGAAGCCCTTTAAAAGCCTCACAAATCCTACTGGTATTGGAATACCAAATTTCTCTAAAAATTCAGTATATGTAAGTAAATATCCTTCATTATTTATCAACTGTGAGACCATTAGAATATAATTTTTAACCCAATTAGTATAGAAAATTGATTTGTTCTTATATTTAACGTATTTGTTATTCCAAATTATCTGCCTATGGGGAGAAAAAGTATGTTTGTATATAAGAATCCAATATAAAAGAGCCTGTCTATGAAAATTATATAAGTTAGATAGTTAGTTAGTTAGATAGGTTTGTTGACCTCAAAATCTCACTTCAAAAGCAACTCTATGCCTCCAACTTTTTCAAAAATAAGATTTGGAATTATATACCATATCTCATCTTTATGTTTAATGTAATGTTTAATCCAGTTCAACTTGAAAATTGTATTAGACGTAACAAAATCAAGCACCTTCAAACCTCCTTGATTATACAAATTACATAAATTATTTTTATTTAAATAGTGAGGCTTGAAATTAAACAGATTTGAATCAATTTTTTTAAGAAAAGATTTTGGTACATCTAATACTTTAGCAGGAGAGACTAAATGAGATAACCCCTCGGTTTTGAACAAAAGAATCCTACCTTTGAGTGATAAATCCCTCATGAGCCACATATCAAATTTCTTTTTAATTTTCAACATAAGGGGTTGGAAATTAGATTGTACTCTGTTTAACTCATCTTTGCAAATATTGATACCAAGATAAGTTACTTCCTCACTAATTGGAATACCTTCAAATTGGGTAAAAGGAATACCATTATCTTTAAGTGGGAAAAGGGTAAATTTTTTAATGTTTAAAAATAAGCCTGACACTTCAGAAAATATATTAAGGCACTCTATAGTTTTCTTAACCTGTGATATATCTTTCAAAAAGGTAGCTGTATCATCAGCAAGCTGACAGCATTTAATTTCTCTGTCCCTAACTCTGATGCCTTGAAAAGAATCATTATGCAAATGTGAAGCCATCGTTTGCATAACCAAAAAAAAAAATAGAAAGGGAGCCGCCGGATCTCCCTGTTTTATGCCTCGAGAAATATTAAATCAACAAGTTGTTCCCCATGGGAGTTTAACTGAACTATTACAGTCATTGTATAAAGTTTGTATCGCCCTTTTAAAGTATTGACCAAAACCAAAAAAATCTAGTAAATCAAATAAAAAATTATGTTTTACAGTATCAAAGGCTTTATATATATATATATATATATCTATAAATAAAATGTAACTGTTATCAGTTATGCAATCCTTATAATCAATTAAATCTAAGATTAAACTAATATTATTGCTAATATGTCGTCCTTGCATAAAGCTTGACTGACTATCATCTATGATTGTATCTAAACATAACTTTATTCTTTGTGAGCCAACAATTTTGCATCATTATTAATTAATGTGATCTCCAGTTGTCAAGAAGCAAACAGTCTTTATTGGGTTTAGGTAACAATGTAATTAGGCCTTGACGCATAGTTGGGGGGGCTTACAGGCTTCTATAGCTTCCTTAAAAACCAATAACAAAAATTCAGAAATGTAATCTTGGAATTCTTTATCAAATTCACCTGTTAAGCCATCATTCCCCGGGGATTTATTGTCTTTTAACTCACTAATGTTCTTTTTTAATTCTTCTAAGGATATATCTTGATCACAAACTTCTTTCTGTGTTTCGTCAATACCTTGTGCAACATTTTTTATATAAGAAAGAAAATTTGAACTATGGCTACTTTGTTCAGAATATAGTTTTTTATAGAATTCTTCCACAAAATCAGAAATTGTTTTAGAATCTTCGGATATCTGCTCATTAATTTTAAGCTTATATATATTATAAACACTAACATTTCTTTTTTCTAAATTATGAAAATATTTGGTATTCCTTTCACCATGTTCTATCCATTTCCGCTAGAACGATTGAAAGCTCCCCGTGCCAAATTTTGATAGATATTATCCAATTCAGATTGTAATTCAATTAACATATTAATATCTTGCATTTGCTCGTCCTTTTCATAAATAAAAATTATTTCCTTAAGTATTCTGTCTCATTCTTTTTTCCTTAGATAATTATTTTCCCCTTTGGATGGCCATATTACAGATCTGAAATTTTGTATAGTCCCAATGTTTGCCATATATTTGGTCTTTTTTGGATTATGACAAATTTTCATTTATAATTTTTATGGCATTTTCTTTGAATAATATATCACTCAAAAGTGTATTGTTTAATTTCCAATAATTTGGTTTAAATTTAATTGATCTATTCCTTATGCATATTACTAAAGTAATCAATCCTGGATCTCTTAGATAAATCTTTGTTGTTCCAAGTGAACTGGATTTGATTTGGATTTTTTTAGTCTCCACACATCACAACAGTTTAAGTGCAAACAGAGATTATTAAATTCTCCATAAGTGCCTCTTAAGGATCTTTGAGGATGACAGTCTTTAATAGGGTCGTTTATGAGCCCCCAAATATTAGTTTAGCATTAACGTTGTTTAACGTCTTCTCCCTCCTGCTCTGGCAGACCATACCACCTCAGGTTCCATCTTCTGTGATAGCATTCCATAGCGTTATTCTCTTCTGTTGAAGAGTGAACTTGTCTTCTTAACCGTTGTTATTTCTGTTTTCATGTCTCGAACTTCGTTGAAGAGAAACTCTGATGATTCCTTTAAGGCTTCGATGGTGTCTGCATTTTTCTTTATCAAGCTTGCAAGATTGTCCGCATTCTCTTTTATTTTTTCAGCCACAAGTCTCACAGTGTTGTCTTGCAATTCGGAGCTTTTCCCTTCTTTGCGACCTGAGTGCACGGAACTGAGTCAGGAAGAGGGACAACTCCTCCGTCGGTGTAGGAATGCTGTATACTGTATATACTGTATATCTGTTTGAATACAATAAGTGATATTGAAATCAATAATATCAAATTGTCACAAGTTCCAGAACCTTGGAAATCTGAGACTGATTTTTGTTTTCTAGCCCTTAAGCAGTCAATTCAGGATACAGACTCTGAGAATGAAGAGGAGCAAATTAACCATGCTGACCCAGTTGGACCTCCAGGTAATCTATATATCACACATACATTCATTATAAGTGTTAAAGTCTTACTTTTTCAGAGTGATTAAAGAACCTGAGGCAAATATTAGATTTTGAATAATGGAAAAACCAGTAAAATCCAATCACTTTTCTTTATCTGTTTTCTTTATCTTTTTTTTCTTCTGTTGAGTAAAATAATTTATAGAGCCAATTTTTCTCCTGTCACCATTTCTGTATTGTTCTAGACATTTCCACATCAAGAGCTGATGGTGCAGTCCAGCCACACCTTAAAGTCTTTCCTAGGACACTCCAGGGTGACAGACGAAGAAACTTTCAAGCCACATCCATGGATAGAATATTTCCAGTGCCAGGACTTGGTGTACTGTTTCGCTTGTAGAAACTTTGGCCTTGTAAACACAGATTCAGTGTTTACATCTGCTGTGGGATATAAGAATTGGAAAAAGGCAACTTTCAGAGATGGTGGATTTGCTGCTCATGCAAAGTCAGAGGCACACATAAATGCAATGATCGCTTGGAAGGAATTTGAAAGAAGAAAAAAGACTGATTCATCTTTAATGTCCATTTTAAATAAAGATCACAAAAAGCAAATACAGGAAAATCGTACATACATAAAAACTGTAGCTGAAGTCTTGCTGTTAACTGCAACCCAGAATATATCCCAGAGGGGTCACAGGGAGACAACTGATGCAGACAACAAGGGAAACTTTTTAGAAATATTAAATGTCATTGGCAACCATGACCCAACTGTTAAAAAGAAATTGGTGGGGTCTCAAAATGCAAAATACACAAGTCATCATATTCAAAATGAAATTTTGGACACATTGGCAAAAATGGTGCATGTCTCCATCATAAATGAGGTCAAGGAAAGTGCCATTATGGCTGATGAAACTAACGATACCAAAAAAAAGGGAGCAGTTAAGGAAAGCTTCTTACATTTTGAAGCTGCAGAGCGCCTCGATGCTGCTGGACTGACAGAAAAAATAATCCATATTCTTGAAAGATATGGCCTAGACTACCGCAGTAACCTGGTTGGGCAAGCCTATGATGGTGCCTCCGTAATGAGTGGCAAGCACTCTGGTGTTCAGTCTCGTATTAAGGAGGTGGCCAAGCAGGCATTTTATGTACACTGCAATGCCCATTGCCTTAATTTAGTGTTAGTTGACACCGTGAAAGCAGTCCCCCAAGCTGAATGTTTTTTACAGTTTTGCAGAGACTGTATTCATTCATGTCTGGTTCCTACGTTCATAACAAGTGGCTTAACGTACAGAAAGAAATGTATGACAGTGCACCCAGAGAGCTGCAAAAAATTAAGTGACACAAGGTGGGCTTGCCAGCATATGGCCTGCAATTCTGTACTTAAACGATTACCTGCCGTGATTCGTGTGCTAGAGGAAATATCTGAAGAAAACAGTGGAGAGAGAACTGTTGATGCACGTGGACTACTTGCTCAAATGGACCTGGAATTCATTGGTCTTTTAGTGACCTTCACTGAGCTCTTTGGTGACACGAGATGTCTCTCTGATATTCTTCAATCACCATCTCTTTATTATGATGAGAATACAAGCTCTAAACCCCACAAGTTCAACATTTTGCCAGGAGGAAGCCATTTTTCCATTTGCCTCTATCTGTTCTTGCAACATCGATGACCTAAGACATGAACTTCACCAAATGAAAAGAATTCTGGAGAGGAAAGTGCAAGCTGGCATACAGAAGCCTGTTTGTATTGTAGATTTGACTGTGCTTATTGAACCATATAAAGAGGTGTTCCACGAGCTCTTTAGCTTGTGCAAAACTGCTGTTGCCATACCCGTGAGTACAGCTGCATGTGAACACAGCTTCTGTACTCTCAAGCTGGTAAAAAGTTACCTGCGATCAACTATGAATGATGATAGACTGAGCAATCTGGGTGTCTTAAGTGTTGAGTCCAGGCGAGGCAAGTCTCTAAACCTTGATGAATTTGTGAATTTCTTTGCTTTAAGCCACAATAACCGCAGAATCCAACTAATGTAAATTGTTTGTACTAGTAGTACTAGTGTCATGGATTTTGAAAACAGCTTGTAAGTTTGCTGAAGTTTTATTGTTTGCACTTTTAATAATATGCATTTCGGTAGCCTACATAATTGACATGATTTTCTGGTCTTTATATAGTTTTTTCAGCAATGGGAGATTTGAATTATGGTTTAAAAGTGAATTTCATAAGTTTTATTTGATCGAATAGTTTTGAAAAACATGAGGGTGAATTATGACAAAATTTTATGTGAATTTAAATTAATTTTAATTAAAATTAAAGTATTGTAGCAATTGCATGTTATACATCATTGTGATTTAGGCACCTATAATACTTTTTAAAAAGTATTTTAAGGTTGGATGAGTGCCATGTTTGTTTGCATAATGATATTTTCTGTGCCACCCCAGAGTAACTGCTGGCCCCTGCCTGGCCACCCCTATGAAAAATCCCTGGTTCCACCACAGCAGCAAGGTAGTACCTCAGCTCCTCTACGGCCCACTTGATGGCCAGGGCCTCCCTCTCCACAGCAGCATACTTCTTTTCAGCGGGGGTCAGCTTTCGTCTCACATAGAGGACCAGGTGCTCCTCCCCTTCAAAAGTTTGTGACAGCACCGCTCCCAGTCCTGTCTCTGACACATTTGTATGCACCATAAAGAGGAGGTTGAAGTCGGGGTTCTTCAGGACGGGAGAGCATATCAGTGCCTGTTTCAGCTTCTCGAAGGCCTCCTTGGTTTCCTGACTCCAGCACACCCGGTCTGGATGCCTTTCCTGGTAAGGTCTGAGGGGGAGAGGCAATCAAGGTAAAGTTGGGCACAAAGCGACGATAATACCCAGCCAACCCAAGAAGGCATGTACCTGTTTTTTATGGTGGGTCTTGAGTACTCTTTGACTGCCTCCACTTTCTTCTCCTGTAGCATCAGGGGTCCGATGCGACAGTACCCCAGGTACTGTGCCTCCGTGTGTCCCAAGTGGCATTTCTTGGGGTTGGCGGTCAGCCCAGACCTCCGAAGCTCACCCAAGACCTCCCTGAGACGGTGGACATAGTCGGACCAGGTGGAGGAGTGGATGACTACCTCATCAATGTATGAGGAGGCGTACTGGTGGTGGGGCCTCATGACGATGTCCATGGGCCCTCATGACGATCAGCCTCTGGAAGGTGGCCGGCGCTCCATGTAGGCCGAAAGGGAGGACCCGGTACTGCCAGTGGCCGCCAGAGGTGGAGAACGCCATCTTCGGTTTGGCCTCCAGGCCCAGGGCCACCTGCCAGTACCCCTTAGTCAGATCGAAGGTGGAGATGAACCGGGCCCTCCCCAGCCGCTCCACCTGGTCATCGACCCTAGGGAGAGGGTAGCTGTTGAACTCAGACACCTGGTTGAGCCACTGGAAGTCAGGCTGGATGCTTCCGTCGGGCTTGGGCACCACAATGATGGGGCTGAACCAGGGGCTGGTGGACTCCTTGATGATTCAGTCATGAGGCATCCGACTGACCTCCTCCTCGATTGCCACATGGCGGGCCTCTATGACACGGTAGGGCTACTCTTGGACCACGACTCTGGGTGGGGTTTTAAATGTCATGGTGGACCAGATGCGTCAGGCCCAGGGTGTAGTCAGCAAACTGGTCCACCAGCTCTGACAATTCCTAGCTCTGGGCCAGCATGAGCTCCTCTACTCGGTGGACCCAGGACACCACAGGGGCAGGTTCAGTCCACTTTTTCAGCAGGTTGATATGATATAATTTCGTGTCTGCACACACACCTGGCTGCTGCAGGTGGTAGTTGACTGGGCTCACCTTCTCAAGAACTGTTGTGTGGGACAATTGTAGGTCCTCCTCTGTTCTGCCTGGGCCTCCATGTGCTCCCGGACAATGGGCATCACCCAGTCGATCCGTTCTTGCATCTCCTGAACATAATCGATGAGGGAGCGGTAGGGGGAGGGCTGCTCTTCCCATGCCTGCTGGGCCACGTCCAGCAGTCCTCGTGGTCGCTGTCCGAAGAGGAGCTCAAAGGGGGTGAACCTGGTGGATGCCTGGTTCAAACCTGGGGGTCTCTCAGATGGCGAAGAGGACGTAGGGGAGGAGAAGGTCCCAGTTCCTCCCCACCTCATCTGCCACCCTTCAGAGCATCCTCTTCAATGTTTAGTTGAAACATTCCACAAGCCTGTCTGTCTGGGGGTGGTAGACAGATGTCCTCAGGTGCTTCACCTGCAACAGCCAATACAGATCCGCCATTAGTTTTGACATAAAGGGCTTACTTCGGTTGGTGAGGATGTCGTTTGGGATTCCAACCCGGCTGATGAGGAGCAGAAGCTCACAGGCGATGTTCCCGGAGGTGGCCTTCCAAAGTGGGGTATCGAGTGGAGTAGTCCACAATAACCAGTATGTATTCATGGCTCCAGGCGGACTTCGGCAGGGCCCCAAGAGGTCCATACCTATCCTCTTGAAGGGGACGCCAATAATGGGGAGAGGGATGAGGGGCACAGGAGCAGGCTTGTAGGGGGTAGTTTTCTGACACTGGGGGCACTGCTGGCAGAACGCGTCCATCCCAGGCCAGAGAAAGCGGTCCTTCAGTCTCTCCAGGGTGTTGCAGGCCCCCAAGTGTCCCCCCAGTGGGTGTGAATAGGCCAGGTACATGAGGGTCTGGGTTCAGCTGCGGGGGACCACCAGCAGCTCACAGGGCTGGCCTGGCTGCTCTGTCTTGTAATACAGGAGGCCCCCACCTACCAGGAAGTAGGCTGCTGGGAGTTGCTGCTCAGGGTTCTGAAGGACTCCCTCGATGACCTGCACCTGGCCCCATCAGTTCTTAATCTGGCGTCCTCTTTCTGCTCCTGGCTGAAGGTCCCTTCCTGGACAACCTGGAAAAACACAGACGTGACGGGGTTAGTGGGGATGGAGGTCTCACCTGCTGAGGTTGCCTCGGCGTCTCCTTCACCCTGGGCCAAGCAGGCCTGCCAAACCCGCAGTCACATCACTCTGGTTCTTCTCTTCTGTGATCTGGGGGCCCTGGCCGTGGAGAATCCTGGCCGTCTCAACCCAGGAGCAAGGGTACAGGGAACTCCGGGATAAGGTCCATGAGGAGCGGCCATTGCTTGGCCTTGTGTTTCATGCTGGCGTGGGCTGCTGGTATCTCCCGGATGTCCCCCTGCACACAGGAGACCGTCAAGGAGCCGTTGGCTTTGGGAGTGGACAGAAGGGACGGGCCAAGGTGACAGTGCTCCCTCAGTCTAGGAGGGCTGAGACTGGCCTGCTGTTGACCTTGACCTCGACAGGGATGGTGAGAAGGCTGGGAAGGGTTGCCTTGTGGACAGTGCAGCTGGCGAGCCAGAGCTTGTCCACATTGCGAGGGGCAACGGGGTCCGCCTGTAGGCATGGGCTCGTCCCTGGTAGTCCCATAAACAGAGTGGTTTTGGCTGGATCTCCCCTCCCCATGGGAGTGCTGGTCTGGGCGTTTCACTGACGGAGGCCAGGAAAACACTTGTTATTCGCCCCTGCCGATCTCCAAGGTGGCCACCACTTGCTCCAGGGCATCCAGCATTTCCTGGGGGTTGTGGGCACCCCGCATGCCTACGGCCTTCCTCAGGCAGCATAGCTCTCAGGAACCGGTCCATGGCCACCCTCTTGATGAACTCGGTGGCAGATAGGACCTCCGGCTGTAGCCATCTCTTGGCGATGGGTAAAAGCGTGTCCATCTAGCCGCGAAGGGTGGCTTTCGGGTCATAACTCCATCGGTGGAGCTCTGCCGCCACACTGGCTGGGGAGCGGCCACAGCGTAGGAGGATCTCCTTCTTGACCAGGTCATACTGGGTGGCTTCATCAGGGGAAGGCGCGTGGTAAGCCAACTGGGCCTCCCCTGTTAGGAAAGGAATGAAGGAATTGCTGGAAGATAGAGTCCATCTTGGTGCTGGGGTCTGTGTTTAGGCCCACATCCTCCACCACTGTGACAACACAGGACCACAGGAGGGCTGAACGCAGACACCAGGAGGCAGGAGTTTGGGCAATGTGCTCTTTATTTTAAGAATTGCTGTAGGAAGCAGGTGGGGGTGAAGATGAAGGCGGCTGGTGGAGTGAGGTGGGTGTCATCCCGGAGCTGAGCGTGGCAAGCTGTCAGCAGCAGCGTGGTGGCCGGACAGAGAGGGCATGGCGGTCGCTCTCAGGCAGGGCTGAGGTCGGCGTGCAGAGGCTGGGGCACTTCTTCCTCAATGACGTCTGCTTCTGGGGGAAAGAGACAGACAGACATTAGTCGGGTGTGTAGCCTCACCTAATCTGCCTAGAGGCCACTGGCTCCTTTTATATCCCTCCATCGTCTACCGTCTACTGCCACACTCTTTGGCTGCCAGACGAGTCGAATTTCCTCGCTCCGCCTTGCAGCCATGTGCACTCAGGCTGTCCAAAACAATGGGGGTGTTGAACAAGCGCTGTCCGTTCAGCACACTGCCGGCAGTTGTGTGAGGAGCGCTGGGTTTCTTTTGTGCGCGGGCTGCCAGCCCGCCATCACACGTTACTAAATGTTATGTTGTTAATGTTATCCTGGCCCACCAAAATCTTTAAATGTTAATGCTTTAAACATCATGTTTTCATCATAAACTTTTCATTTTTTTAAAAAAAAAGCAGTGTCATCACTTCACTTATAAAGCCAGAAAGGTAAATGAAAAAAAAAGTATGAAAGTCTGTTACATTCATGTGTATTGGTTCTGACCTACAGTATTTTTTCAAATGCTTGGTTGGGTCTGCTAAAATAGTTAAAATACGAAAAGGTACACATTCGGACCTGAAGTCGACCCCTTTATGACCCCTGCCATAGGTGGGGAGGGGTTGGGGGGGCAAATCTAGTTTGTAAAACCATTGTTCCCAACGACCAATCACTGATTACCATTGTTTGTCCACTCATGCACTTTTTTTACTTCATTTTAAACTCTATTCTCGGCAATACTTTTTTACACGTAATAAAAAGCACCTATTCCCCAAGTACCTCACTACCACTGCTTCATTTTGTCTGCATTCTTGATAGAAATTATAGAATTATGTAAATGTGCAAATTAGGGCTGCACGATATTGAAGAAAATGTGATATGCGATAACTTGTTAAATAATGCGATATGCGGTACTATAATGCTATAAGTGTGTAAAATCAATTTAAATTTTATATATAAAATGGCGACACTGCATGTGGATCAGAAGGCAGTTTTTGCTAGAGCTTTTTCTCACTTTGCTAGGTTGAAAGGAGGTGGAGCAAGGCATGAATGACACGAGAAAAATAATAAGCAAGAAAGAGATAACAGCAAAAAAGAACTAAAGGTAAGCAATATATTTTAAAACTTCTCTTGTCTATCCCAGCATATAACGTCAGCTGTGTAGTTCTAACACAGAAATATATTGTTATTCAGAATATCGCATTTGTATAATTTTGTGTGTACCACTATGCACCTAGATCAGTAAATGCATTGCAGCAGTGGCATTGGTAGTGGTACTTGTTTTTGAATCATGCATTTCAGTATTTTCATTTGGATGGGAAAAAAAACACGTTTTCGAAAATGCTGACATCACAGCGTGAACCTGCGCATGCCCGTTGCGAGACTGCATGTGTTATGAATGTACTAGGACTGTTTAACATGGCTACTGACCACACTGTTCCTTTGTGGTCCATAATTTCTTTTGTGAAGGCACCTGAGTATGAAATGCACTGTACTGCTCCCGAATCCACCACTTTAGTGATACAAACTTCATTGTGGAGATTTCGGATAAGTCCCAAGTTTAACATTAAGCAGTAGTTCCACCTTATTGTCAGGCCACACATATGAATCCTTGTGTTTGTCATTTTTTATTTTAGAACTTTTGGCCAACCACCACGCTGTGCAGGAAAAGAGCTGGAAAAAGCAATTCCTGTACTTGAATAAGCTTTTTACCACCTTGATGTTTTTCCACATTTCTCTTTTTCTATCATTCAGTACACATGCTTTTGACATTATTCTTGACATCTTATGAGTCAATTAACAGCTTATGAGTCAAGTCAAGTCACTTAATTGTCATGTGCATCGATGTACAATTAAATTCTTATTACTTGCATGCTGTTCCTCAAGACTACAAAAAGCAGTGCAGCCATATTAATGCTACAAATATTATGCAGTCACCACCTAAATGACTGGCTCACGTATGAGGTGGCCAGAGATATTTTAAAAAACGCTGTTTGTGTGGATGAATCAGATGTACTACATGGCCAAAATTATGTAGACACCTAACAACCACACCCATATGTGCTTGGTGAACATCCCATTTCACAATCATGGGCATTAATTTGGAATTGGTCCCCCCACTTTGCTGCTATAACAGCCTCCATTCTTCTGAGAAGGCTTTCTTCTAGATTTTGGAGCAAGACTGTAAGGATTTGTGCCCATTCAGCCACCAGAGCATTAGTGAGGTTGGGCACTGATGTTGGGCAAGAAGGCCTAGAGTGCAGTCAGCATTCCAATTCGTCCTAATGGTGTTCAGTGGGGTTGAGGTCAGGGCTCTGCACACACCATTCGAGTTCTTCCACATCAACCTTGGCACACCATGTATTTAGGGACCTCAATTTTCACACAGGGGCATAGTAATGCTGGAACAGGTTTGGGCTAGGCCACGTAGTTCCAGTGAAGGGAAATCTTAATGCCACAGCATGCATAGAAATTCTAGACAATTATGTGCTTTCAAACTTTTGTGGAACAGTTTGGGGATGGCCCACATTCTACATTCTAGTAAAAACTTTCCTGAAAAGTCTTCAACCTCCACACAAAATGATGGCACCTTGGTGCATGGACTTGGTGCAAAGCAGTTTATGCAACTTATGGACCAGGGAAGATACAGATAAAAAATAGCTTTCACTTAAGACAGTTTTTTTGCCCTCACAGTGGGTTGATGAATTGCATGCATTATTGGTAGGCATTAGTCTATCTGCTTTTGTAGATAATAATGTGCCCAGCCCAGCCCTGCGTCCATAAAACAAACATAAATGTAATTATCTAAAGCCAATCAAACACTGACTGGCTCTTGATTTCCTTCAAAAATCACCTGTGCATAATAGTTTGCTCTAGCTGGGAGCATATTTGTTTTTTTTATTATTGAAAATGTATTTGTCTGCTCATGTAGATCCTATTCACACATAAAACATACATTGCTCTTAAAAATAACTGTTTCAACTAATGCACAAACTATGAATTAATTATGAAACAATAGCATCCACTCAATCAAGAATACTAGAAACAGCACCATGGTGAACGTAGTTCAAGTCTCTGGGTGTACTTACAGAAAATTTTAAGTAAGTTAATCATTAAATAAATCAACTGTAAGTTGACATATTGTACACTTTAGTGGGATGTTTGCTATTGCTTGAAAACCTCTGTTGCAAGAATGACAAGTGGCCTGCAAGCTGTAATGATTCCTGATTGGGGCTTTAAGTATTCGCTCCTCCATCTCCCTCTTTCTGTGGTTACATCTTTTTCTCTTGTCCTTCACCTTCATCCACCTGGCTTGGTGCTGTGGCTCTGTTTAAACACCACTCTGCACTACCCTTTGTAGGCCAGCTGGTTAAAGTTTGGCCAAGGTGCAGGGACGAGTTGAATGGCAGCAGACGTATGAGCTCTGATAGGTTTGTTGCTGAAGAGTGCAGGGCAGAAAGGAAAGGAAACTGTCCCTGGTATGGACTGGCCTGAGAAAAGGGGAGGGACTTTGGGAAGCAGTAGGGGAGCAGCAAAGGGTGAGAGACTGATGGTTGAGCTGTTGATAGATATATGTACACATAAGTGTGAGTAATCTGTAATAGCTGAAGATATGTGCTATTTGTTTGAAGACAAGACTTTTTTTTTTTAAATAAAATTGATATAAATAAATAGGACAAAAACATACACACATACAGCACTAGGCATCTTGTTGCATGAAACTGTATATAAAGGATCAAGGAAGTGCTTTCAATACCTCTGTCCACAGGTGGGCTGTAAAGTGATCCCTCAGAAGAAAAATGAGAGAATGGAAGAGAGTTTCCAGACTGAAAGACCTATGAGAAAGAAAGAGACACACATACTCTATGCTGCATGTTAAGTTCTTTATTCTATATGTATAATATATTTGTTATAACACATACCTGTTGGCAGCTGGGCAGATTGGGATAGTTTACCAAGATCAGTTTACTGAAGTTAAACTTATACGTGAATCGCTTTCCTTTGGTCTTATGGAGAATCCGCTTATTGTAGTAATATCTGCCAACAATAGAAACAGTATGTATACATGTATCAATAATATACAGTCCTTAGATTTCCATTGTTTTTGTCATGGAGGGCTTCCTTTTGATTGCATGTGTGTTTGTGTCCAGTTGAATGTATTACATGAATTTTGATTAATACAGGTTTAATATGTGTGTGTGTGTGTGTGTGTGTGTGTGTGTGTGTGTGTGTGTGTGTGTGTGTACATGTACCTCAGTGCTCTGCTCAGTTTGTCATAGTTCATATGCGGCTTTCCCTTCCTCTCTCCCCACAGCTTGGCTAGTCGCTCAGGGTCTTGGATTACAAACTCTCCCCATTCACCACTCCATGTGATAACTCCACCCTCACCCCGCCCTAACAACTCCAACAGGAAATGCCACAGCTGGACTTGCCGAGAACCTGGAGACCAGGCTGGTTTATATGCCCAATCAGGAAACAGCACTGCTGGAATGAGGGCGGAACAGTTAACAATTAACCAGTAAAGAGATACAGTGAATTTTAACAACAGAGGGATTAGGTGTGTTCAATATACTGCAGGCCTAGTGAGATAGATTGACATTTGCTTTGGTACAATGCATGCTGGTAAGAATTCTTTTGTTTTGCATCTGCATTACCGGTGTACCATGATGACTGTTGCTATCAGCAAAGTGGCTGCAATTTTCAGAGGTAGGCATTGCAGTTGTTTTCCACTAACCACAAGAGCTTGGAATCAACTCAATGACAATAGAGCTTAGTCCTGATTAGTGGGACACTCCACTAGCAACCGTGTGTACAAAAAGTAAAAAAAAGATTCATTTCAAGGCAATTGTTAACAGCTAATAAGATTATGTGGATGGCTAAATCTTGACCTGTCATTTATCTTTGACCTTTTATTTTCACTTCTGTGGGCACAGAAGCCTATGTGACAGTACCCCCAACACCAAACCCCAAAGGGCTCACTCTGGGTTCAGTTTGAGAATGTCTCTCAGATTGGTCCCTGGGATGTGGAATTGAGTCCAAGATATCCTGTAATGGGATAAAGCAGCATTCCTCATGGCATTATACTTCCCAGTCTTTGAGGTACTGGATCAAACATACATGAAATTGGGAACCAAGTTTCCTGTTTGGCTTGTTCTACTTGAAATGATGATAAACTTAAGAATGAATAAAGGAGACCCCCAATTTTTCCACAGGTGAATTTCCACACATTACTTTAAGACTACATGGGAAGCTACATGTTCACTATGGACAATTCCCCACCAGACTGCCAGAGGGCAACCTCCCTCATAGTTTGAATGTCTTCGTTGGTTGTTTCACTAATTTCCTGTTCACACCTGTCTTGTGTTTCCCTTGATGTTGCCTCCACCTGCACTTGCATCCACTTCCCTGGATTTGTAACAGCCTCACCTAAACTTTCATTAAAATGTGGAAAAGAAATGTTTTCCAATGTGTCTATATTATTCATCACTTTTGGTGAAATTCAGTATTTATTTTAGTTAATCAAAATATCAAATATCTCATTGCAATATCGCACTGTTCTTTCATCTAATGCAAGCTGTTTTTGATGGACAGTATGGCCTATCTGAAAATGTCAATATAAGCCAACAGATGTATGACTTCAATGGGATCCTATGACAGATTCAAGTAAAGCAGTAACGGATTAAAAATTAACATTCATTGGACAACAGGATCTTAATATGTCATTTTGAGTCCTGCATGGTTTCACTGAGAATCAATGGGCGCAACATGGGTGGGTTTTGCATAGGGTAAAATGTCAATGTTTAATGGACAGTAGGTTCTTCATACAGTTGAAGTCAGAAGTTTACATACACCTTAGCCAAATTCATTTAAACTCAGTGTTTTACAATTCCTGGTCTTAGGTCAGATAGGATCACTACTTTATTTTAAGAATGTGAAAAGTTAGAATAATAACAGAGAGAAAGATTTCTTTCAGCTTTTATTTCTTTCATCACATTCCCAGTGGGTCAGACGTTTACATATACTTGGTTAATATTTGGTAGCATTGCCTTTAAATTGTTTAACTTGGGTCAAATGTTTTGAGTAGCCTTCCACAAGCTTCTTATAAGTTACTATATCAATAAGTTGCTGGAATTTTGGCCCATTCCTCCAGACAGAACTGGTTTAACTGTGTCAGGTTTGTAGACCTCCTTGCTCACACATGCTTTTTCGGTTCTGCCCACAGATTTTCTATCGGATTGAGGTCAGGGCTTTGTGATGGCCAAACCTTGACTTTGTTGTCCTTACGCCATTTTGCCACAACTTTGGAGGTATGCTTGGGGTCACTGTCCATTTGGAAGACTCTTGATATCCTGGCTGATGTCTTGAGATGTTGCTTCAATATATCCACATAATTTTCCTTCCTTATGATGCCATCTATTTTGTGAAGTGCACCAGTCCCTCCTGCAGCAAAGCACTCCTACACCATGATGCTGCCACCCCCACACTTCACGGTTGGGATGGTGTTCCTTGGCTTGCAAGCCTCCCCCTTTTTCCTCCAAACATAATGATGGTCATTATGGCCAAACAGTTTAATTTCTCCAAAAAGTAAGATCTTTGTCCCCATGTGCACATGCAACTGTAGTCTGGCTTTTTTATGGCAGTTTTGGAGCAGTGGGTTCTTGCTTGCTGAGCAGGTTATGTCAATATAGGACTCATTTTACTGTGGATATAGATACTTGTCTGGCTGTTTCCTCCAGCATCTTCACAAGGTCTTTTGCTGTTGTTCTGGGATTGAACTACGTTCATCTCTCAGAGACAAAATTCATCTCCTTCCTGAGCAGTATGATGGCTGCGTGGTCCCATGGTGTTTATACTTGCGTACTAGTGTTTATACAGATGAACGTGGGGAGAGTCTGAGAATTAAAAAGGAGTGCAGGCCAATGCTCAAGATTGATTTATTTCAGAAAGCATGGAGCAAAACCAGCTCCTTTCAGCTCTCTTGGTACAGCAAAGTTGATTGGCTGACTAGTAATGCTGTGACTAAGCGCATGGTTACTAGGAGGAACATAGGTTTTATTGTGAAGGAGTAGGGGGATTCTTCAGGGCATGGGCAATTTCCTGATCTACATCCCAGTAACAAAACAGGATTCCAGGAGTATTGTCTTCTATGGTTTCAGGGTGAGTATTGTTGCTTAAAGGCAAATTGACACCATTGCTTTAAGGCAAAGGTGATCACAATTATCTGAGCATAATTCCTTTCAGCATGTGACAGTTTACATGAAAGGAAAGCTATTGCGTAACATTTTGCTGGAGTTCCCTGATACTGATAAAGAATTCCTCCAGTCCCCAGTCCTTAAAGTGTCTGCTTCAACCGTGAACGGCAATGAATAAAATGAAGCAAATTAGGGCTGAAACGATTCCTAGAGTAACTCGAATACAAAAAAAATCATCGAGGCAAATTATTTGCCTCGAGGCTTCGTTTAGTCCATTTACTGTAACTACGCACGGAACACTGTGTTTCTCCACGGACCATTATTACTGACGCACAACCCGATAAACGCTGGACATGTGATGTAAACACAGAAGACGCGGCAGAATGAAAAGTGGAGGAACGGCGAGAAAACAGCGAGGGGCGAGGAGAAGATTCAGGCCAAAGAAAACGGCAGAAAGTTTCCAAAGTTTGGGATCATTTCAAACTAAAACCGAAAACTCCGTACAGTGTGTTTACTGTAGGACTGAACTGGGGTACCACAACTGTACAAGTTCGATGCTTCAACATCTCATCCGAAAACACCCAGTCCTCGCATCAAAGCCACATGCTTCTTTAAAGGAAGACACACACACACCAGTACGCAGAGAGACTTTTAAGAGGGCTTATTCTCCAAATAACTCTAATTTCATGTTGCAGAAAAATGTGTTAAGAAATTTTGTGTATGGACTCTTGTTCTTGTTCCAAGTTACCTTCCTGTCCACTGACTTTTGCCTTTTACAAAAGCCACAAAGCCTTCCAAGAAGACAGTAAAGGCATATGTCATGCTTGAGCTGTAGTTAGGCTGAAACCTGAGAGTTAATTTGGACGACATAAATGCAATGTTTAGGTATTAGTATTATTTTTATTACTATTATTTTGATTTATGCCTTAGTTTTAGGTTGTACTGTTTACCTTTTTTAAAGTAATGTGAAATTGATTTTTGTATTTTTATTTATTTTATTTTATTTTTTTATTTATATATTTGCATTTTGAATGTAATATGGCAATTAAGTGCACTAAATGGGTTTAGTTTTCAGTGTTATTAATGTATGCAATGTCAGAAATAAAAATGTTCATTTTTCTAAAAAGGAAACAAATTAGTTGTTTATTTTAAGAGACCTATCTTATTTTCTCTTGTATATTTAGTATTGGTCTTTAATAAAGAAAAATTATCCGATTAATCGATGGAATAATCGGTAGAATACTCGATTACTAAAATAATCAATAGCTGCAGCCCTAATGCAAATGGTGTCATTTATACATACTGATACAGAAAGTACAGGTCAAAAGCTTCAGTTAATGTCCATGGCACACATCAGAATGGGGTAAAATGTTCTCAGGTGCCAGAAGTGACGGTTGCAGTATTTCAGAAATGGCTGATCTCCTGGGAGTTTAAATGTTGCGAAAAACAAAAACCACCCGGTGAGCGGCAGTTCTGCAGAAAGGAATATCTTGTTAATGAGTGAGGTCAGAGGAGAATAGCCAGACTGGTTCAAGCTGACAGAAAGACTACACTAACATAATCTCAGAAAGCACATTACTTCGAAATTTTATGTGAATGGGCTACAACAGCAGAAGACCACCAGGTTCCATTCCTGTCAGTCAAGAACAGGAATCTGGGGCTATAGTGGGCACAGGCCAACTGAAACTGGATGGATGAATATTGGGGGTTTTTTTAATAAAGGGTGACAATAATTCTGGACGGCACTGTACAGTGGATGTAAAAGGTCAATACACCCCTGTTAAAATTGCAGGTTGTGAAAAATAAACTCAAAATAAATCATGTCAGATCTTTTTCCACCTTTAATGTGATATAGCAACCGGCAAAATTCAAGTGAAAAACAAATAGAAACATTTTAGAAAAAAAACTTACAATAACCTGGTTGCATAAGTGTACATACCCTTTTATAATGCGGCACACATGACTGCTCAGAATTAACCAATCACATTCAAACTCATCTTCAAAAGTAATTATCATACAGCGGTCATCAATGAAGTGATTCTGATTAATCCCAAATAAAGGTTGTTTGTTTCTATAGGATTTTCTTGACAACTTCTTGGTTTCATTTACAGACTGCTGGTCTGCAAAGAGCTTACAAGGACTGTGCAAGATCCAAAACATTAGATCTAAGGAATTTCCTAAACATTATGTACCATGGAACACTGTGAGGGCCATCATCAACAAGGGGAGAAAATGGGGCACCACAGTGACATAAAGAACAGAATGTGCCTCCAAAATTGACAAAAGGACAAGATGAAAATTTAACAGGGAGGCTGCCAAGAGCTCAAAAAAAAATACTGTGCTGTATTACAAGCAAAAGGTGCTGATAAAAGAGTTTTTTGGTTTTTTTACTAAAATGTTTCTACCTGTTTTTCACTTGAATTTTGTTTATTGCAACATAAACATAACATACTAAAGGTGGAAAAAGATCTGACGTAAAATAAAACCAAGATTAATCATCACAAAAACCTGCAATTTTAACAGGGGTGTGTACACTTATTATAGCCACTGCATATGGCTTGGGTATCAAGTGCTTTGGGTGATACTCGCATTGTGCTTTATGTTTCAAGATCTGTGATGTACTGTATGCTTTACATATTTTTTGGATTAGTGCCGTTACTGCTTATCTATGTTGTGTTTTTGGCTTGTTGTTGATAAATTATTACTAATACTGTTACGTCTTCTACAACCACTACACCATGTTTAATGTTAACAGCATCCTGTCATGAAACATGAGCAATCAATTAATTCCTTAATTACTTCTTCTGGCCCATCAGAGCAGCGGAAACACTAAACTGTCGAAAACAGTAACCTAAAATCAAAGTTATTTGCAGAGTGTTTAAGTTTTGCTTCATGAATATCTGCAGTCTAGAGTCTACACAATGCAGATATTTTAACAGTTAAAAAAATAACCACACTGTAAATACAGACCAAATAAAAACTAAATATTTTATTATACAATATATATTTTATATTCTTATTTATTGGTTGTTTTAGTTCATTGCTTTAATCATCACTGCCCTGCATTCGAACATGCTTCTGCTTTACAACATATTCTGGCAAAGATCTACTATATATGCTCTTTAAAGTGAAAACAAAAAAAAACATATGTTGTGTACATCAGCATCCTGAAGAAAAGCAAAAAAGGTGGAAGCAACTCAGAAAACCTTTGCTGTGTCCTAATTCTCATTCACATCAACGCACCAGTTACATAAACACACAGACAAGCACTTACTTTGGCTCCAGTACGGTGAAATGAGAGGTCCCATATTTGAACTGCAGTTACAATGCATCTACAAGATGATTAAAAAATATATTAGTAGCATACTCCATAGATTAAAACATATTTTGGTTAGATCTCACAGGTCTACTCTAAGGTCTACTTCAATTTTACTCTGAGAATCTTCGGAGTTGAACTATTAAAACGAACATTTAGATGTACTAATGACATTCTATTCATCATCCACTTTTCAGACTTTTGTATTTATAAAACTGGACTTGATTGTAGTAACAGATTAGTGATATATATTTCATCATACATTATTAAAAAATATTATGAATGAATAATTAAATGCTTAGCCTGTTCTAGTTTCTAAAAACTTATCTAGATATAAACAATAACCAATTAAACATTCTGCTAATTCAAATCAAGTTTGCACATTTATATAAATTATATTAATTTATGATATAACAGGGGAACAAATATCATTAAAAAGACATTGTGAAATTAAAGTTTCAGTCCTCCTGTTTTAACAGCATAAATTCAGCAAAATATTTCAGTTTTCCACTGACATTTCCGATTCCAGTGTTTCACAAACTGATTCCCACGAATCCACAGATGTTTAAAATTTCTTGCTCTCTTCCAGATCCCCGCACACTTTAATCCCCCCTAGGTATTCAGTGTTCCTGAATGTTTGGTTAAGCTGGGTTAAAGAAAACAAACAAACACACAACTAAAACCCAAAACAAAACAAATTCTGTGTGGTTTGTGAAACAAATCAACTGGAAACGGATTTTATTCTTTTCTAAATATTCACAATCCATATTTGTTCAGTTGTGAAAATTTTCCCTGTGAAGAAATCACCCATCCTATTGGTTTGCTAGAAATGGAAAAAAAATACATAAATAAATTATTACAAATATTAAACTAAAATAAAAATATGTGTAATATTTAAATTATTTCCCATGTTCTTACATTTTCTAGTATATCAAATAAAAACTATTACTGGAAGCAAAATAAATAAATAAATAATAATAATCATAACTATAAAGGAAATCCAGGACATTGTTCATTATAAAAATGCAGTTTGAGGTATTTGGCAATTAGCTATAAAATTAATAAAGTGGAATGCTAAAGTGTTATTACCTTTTGTGTGGAGCTCACTGGTTCTCATCAACAAGAATAAAACAAGTGATGGGGAGACAGAAGAAAAGACATCTGTCACCCCTCATCTCTCTCTCTCTCTCTGACACACACACACACACACACACACACACGAACTCCTCCCCTCTTGTAATCGATTACAGAAAAAATGTAGGAAACTGAGAATAATTTGAAATTATATTTCATTAACTTTGTGTTACTAGATTGTAATGGCTTCATCACATTTTATTTTTTGTAAACAATTGTAATTGGAAGATTGCTGCAAAAAGACTTGGATACACATTTGGAAAATCAACCATTATGGTACACTCTCAACAAAAAGGTTCTATATAGAACTGAAAAAGGTTCAGTGATTTTGTAACAATAGTGAAACGCTTTTTTGTGCTGTATAGAATCAATTAAAAACGTTTGTTAAAGAAACATATACAAGAAGTTCCCCATAGAATCTTGCATAAAATGATGCATAAAGAACATCTTTTTTTTAAATTTACTTGCTCCAAATGTATTCTCACTTTAATATTACACTTGTGATATTTTTTTTTTTTTGCCTAGATAATTTCAGAAAACAAATATTCACCCTGTGTTACCCAGATTAATATGCAGTCCTAAAAAAAATGTCTCAAATATTAAGTATATACATCCATACACATACATGCACAGAACTGTAACAGAGAGCAGATTCTGAATAGAAGAAAAGCGACATTCTGAACAAGCATATTCATTGTTCACTGTTCTAGCAATACTGTTGATAGGATGTGGGTTGGCAAGTGGCAGTGTAAAAGTTCATTCCTGCAAAGTTTGTTTCTGCGTTTTCTGCTAGATCATAAAGAAGAAGAATATATTGTTATATCTCATAGTAAGTAGACAATACACAAAAAACAAAGTTGAATTTACAAATCCAAGCATTCCAAACAGTAAGCTGAATGAAAAAGTGTAAGCTGCTGAAAAAAAATTTCAAGTGAAAACATTAGAAGGTTGTTTGTTTATTCTGTAGAAAATGTTCTCATTAATTGAACAGCCTGGCTTTTTTCATGGAACTTTGAAGGTTACATGCACATACTCCAGGTTTTACAGGCAATACAGGCTGAACTGGCAAACTGAACACAATTGCTTCAGTTTTAAAATGTGTTCAAATTAAGCATTTATCATAAAGACATATTTCTTCAACACAACCTTTACACGATGAAACTGTGTAATGAGAAATAAACCCTAACACCGAACAGAAACAGACACCAATGCTGTATTTCTTTTTTTGTTAGCTTTTTTTAAGGCGTTATCACTTCCCCTACACCAAAATGTCTGTCACTAAATATTAAAATCAACAAATAAAGAAAGATAAGCAATTAGTCAAACTGACATCGTTGAGCTACAATCTTGAAGTCAGCAGACATTATAGCAAATATTGCAGTCAATTGCTGCAGTGATCATGCTAGAATATTCTCTGGCAATTATGAAGATAGCTATTTAGCTAACTAAAATTTATTTTAAAAACACTCTTAGACTAATAACATATTAAACTATGACTTAAACATATCAGCAAATTTGGCTAGAATGCCAGAATATCAGCTAATGCTAGCTAGTTTAGCTAGCTTTTAGTTAACGTTACCTCATCTGAATAAGTATTTTGGTGATTAAATGCATTTTCCTTTCACACATAAAATAAAGGCTTCATTTTGTTTTTATATGTTAAAATGATATTATCACTATGAATATGTAGCTAAAATTAGACATTTAAGGAATAACATACAAGTCTTAAGCTCTAAAAATATACATAGATCTACAATTGCATATCTGTAAAAAATAAATTGAAGATGGGATTACTGCCCATAATATTCAGACAAACACAGGCCATTATAGTAATTCCTACAGAGCTATAAAATGCCCTGTGAAAGCCTAAGGGAGGTTTTTGTATCATTTCAAGCACACATTTCACAAAAACACCACCTTTTTTGGGAATACCCTTCCTTAACTCGCTGGTAACTGTGTGCTCAGTAAAAATAGTATGAGCTGGTCTCTCTCTATTTCTCTCCCTCTGGAGTGTGATATATGACACCAGAGGCTTTTAATTCCAGTGTAAAAACAAATACATCTCTAGACAGATATTAATAATGCATACCACTAATTGAGTTGAATGCATGCTTTTAGTGATGGTGAGACCATACAGTGACACATGCACACACACAGACCACGTTATGGTGTAGAGTGTGACATGCCCAAGTGAAACTCTATAGTGAATGTATCACTTCACTTAAATAATGAGACCTTCTCATAGCAGGAGTAAACTGTCGGTGAGATCAGTCGATTGTTTTGACACTGACTATTCTAAAGCTGCTTAGCCCTCCATCTCATCCACATCTCCCTCATCCCTTAGCAAATCTGTCAATCCCTCTCTTTCTAAGCCTCTCTGCTAATTCCTGTTCATGCTGAGAACAGACAAGTTTTAATAACGAGTACAAGGTCATGCTGCTTGTCTTAAAGACTGAATCCTTTTAGTACTGAAGAGGATGAAGTTGCCGGTGTGTTTGTGCAGGGTCAGTGATCCTTTATGGTAAGCGGAAAAAAACTATTTCCATGGTGAGTTTTTGTTGGGGACATACTGCATATAACGCTTATAGAAGGCTTGTGAGTGTTTGTGCACATTTCAGTAGGATATAGATATGTAATACTGATCACTCCGTGTGTGTGTGTGTATGTATGTTGGAGGAGTGTAAGCATGCTAATAAGTACCAGCTGAGTAAAGCCACTTAAACAGAGCTATAAGGAACGGGGACACACACATCTCTCCTTCTCCTGTCTCTCTTTGCATCTCAGAGTTACACTCTTTGTCTGTATCTGTTCCCTTTCTTCCATTAATGCTGACTTTTCTCTTTTACCCCCTCCTATTTCTTTCTCTCTGTTATCTCTTGGGCTAAGGGATTTGTGGTTTCTGAAAGCTTTTTGTATGTTTCCCATCTCTCTCACTCTCTTTGTCCGAGGAGAAAATACATCCGCATGAAACAAGAGACCTGTATGTGTGTGTCTGAGGAAGAAAAAAAAAAGTCTATGTGACAAATTTTCCTAAAATCTGATAACTAAATGTCAAAGTAAATTAGTGAATGTGTGTGAATAAAGAAAGCACAGTGACTAAAATGACTTTTCTTATTTTTATATTGTTTTCATTAATTGCCTTCATGCCTTGTAACAACTTAGCATTTGCAAACAAACTCAGAAAAGCCTCATTCTGGTCTCATTGCTCTTGGCATAAATAAGATTGGTGTTAGTACTTAAACCCTTAAAGCATGCAGTTTAGGACACTAGGCACCTCTGCACCTGGATTCAGGGATACAACACTGAGACGTTTGATCTAATCAGCCATCTTATTTTGGAGTAGGCATGAAACAGAATGACAAATTCATACATTTTAGTGACATTATTTATACCAATACAGGACAATGTTAATATCTTAGATTTTCTAATCACTGTAAACCAGCACACCACTAATCACAAAGTAATATGCATTTCAGCAGCATAAACCCAGAACCCAGTCTTGGAGCAGTTCCTCTTTCAGTGACACCCCATACCTTTTGTACATGACCTTCATTAAGCCTTGAACCCAATCACTTCTTGGTGATTTATGCTAACTTTGTTCATCATGTTTTTACAGGAGACATTATTTCACCATTTAGAACAGTAGTTTTCACTCCCAGTCTTGCACTTTTGGACCTGATACAATGTATCAGGCAGCAAAAGGTTTAATAATTACCTTATTCTTTGAATCATGTGTGTCAGAACAGAGATATCGCTAATCACAGCGCAGAAATCATGCATTTTTCTTTCAAAATCATAGATAAAAACTAACTATTCACAACTGTCCTAATACTACAGAGATCCTGCAAACCTGCTAGACTTGAGAGTGAAAAGAATTGAGGGAAAAAAATGTGGCCTACCTACACAAAGTACACAAAGGCACTCATGGTGCACTGAGTCAAGGAGATGTTAAGGAACAGCAGAACATTCTGCAAGAATTTTTAAATTAAAAAAAAAAATTAAGAGGTGCCTAAAGTCCTAAACTGAGCTTTAACACACAGCAGTTAAATACAAAAACATACATGTGATTAGCACATTTCATATGACCACAGCTGTAGCATATTCAAGTTAATGACATTACAAATGTCATGTAATGGTGACTTCAACATCATCCTTCAGATCATAAATAATAAGAGAATTCCTAACACAGACCATTCAGCTTGGTAGTTTCCATCAGGCAGAGTGGGTGTATAGATTACAATAATTCTTCACATGGTTAGTACATGAACACTATTTTAAAAAAAATTCTGTAGTGTTTTCAAGGAACTGTTAGATCCTCTTAGTGCAATGGTGCAGTCATTAAAATAATACCAAATATTCACCCTGAAGAAAGAGAAAGAAAAAGAATAAAAATTACTTTTGTCTACAGAAAAAAACAACAAACCGGGAATGTGAGACTATTCAACCAGGCGTGTACATATGCCATAAGATGGTTTTTTTCTTAAGCATGTGGAGGTTTTGTACTGTGTGAAAGCAGAGCACAAATAAAACTAAAATGGCGTTATTACAGCACCCCCTTATGGAATTTAGTATGTTGGTGACAAGATTCTGTATTCTATGCATGTGTGCAATTCTTATATAAAATTTATTAACGGTATGACAATCATGCTTACTGACTATATTATGCTGTTAATTGTTTCCCACAGCCCTGAAGTGAAAGCGCATCAAACAATTGGTGACTGAATTTTTGTACCATGTCTGGAAAGGATGTGCGCGACTTTTGCTCTGAATTCTCAATTATTGATTTATTAGGACCCAAAATGTCATAATATATGGCAATTTTTGGATTACTGCTAACTAATTTTTTATTTTATATTGCAAGATATAATTATGCCTATATATAATAACCGATTAGGAGTAAGTTTGTGTTTATAAGGTCATATGGACCGAGAATGGAGGTGTGTGTGGATGGGTATGTTGAAGCAGAGCCCTATTGTGAAGGACAGACAGCAGTCTCTGTCTCCGTCTTTATCTCTCAGGCCTCTTGATGCTTTAGTCTGCAAATGCACTGATATCAACAGCATTCACAAATGCACTTATTCTAACATTTATATTACATTACATCAAAACACAACAAATCAGTCAAGACTAAATTCTACTCGACACCTCTGTTGCTCTTGTGTTGAGGCAAATTTCCAGTTATGCAGTCAAACACAGTCCATGGATTATAGGTGTGTGAGGGTATGTGTCTGTCAGATAGTGTCTCAACTGTGCCAAATAATCTGCTAGACTCCTACCACCATTGATGACACAGTGTCAGAGTCTTTGATATGAGTACATGTTATGTGTGAGATTAAAATATTCAGGGCCACTGGAATTCGGTGTCAGTATGGTGTCAGTAGGTTTGCACACAGTCATCGGTAAAACCACTGGATCCAATGTTCAGCTCAATAAATATTTACTTAAAACAAATAACTATTTTCAGCCCAATCCAGTCATCCGTCCACCTCAGCAAACCATCCTAATATCTCTCAGTCATTCTTTTACATGGCTTAATGCGTTCTTTCATCACTCACTGTATATATCAGCAGTTTTCCCAGACTATTTACCACCAGTCTGACTCTGTCCCCCTACTCTCTTTCCCTGCTACCATTCCTTTCTGCTCTCTCTCTCTCTTTCTCTCTATGTGAAGTTCTGCAGGGGTTGGCTGACCCGTAGGCAGGTCCAATAGAGTGCTCTGGCTAGAGTCACCACGACCAGTAGCAATATGGCCACCCAAGCAGCATAGATCCCTCCATACACTTGTGCCTTAGACCATGTCCCCGCCTGCAGGGAAAGTATGTTATAAAAAAGAAGGAATATCAGAGAAGAGGAAAAGCAAAGAGAAGAAGGCCAGAGAAAATCTTGAGAGGACAGCGCATTCATGTCTGTTTACACTCACAATCAATCCAGCAGCCGAGATGCTGAACAGCAAGCACAGGAGGAAACACCATAGACTCCGCCTCCTTGGATATGTCTGGCCAATTGAAGAACTGCAGCAGGAGAGATTCACTGTTAAATCAATAAATGTTGGTGGCGATTTCCAGCCAGATATGCTGTAGGTGAGACTACAAAATACATAAAAAGCTAAAGCTTTTCAATAAAACTCGAGTCCTCTGGTGAGCAGATGTGAGGAGCCTGATGGGACAAACGTGAATGAACAGGAAGCAATATGCCAGTCGAGTGGCTGGCAAACAGGCCTGGTTAATCATTGACAATCCAGAGCCATGGCCAGGGAGCAGACAAACAGGCTACCCTGACCATCTCCTAGCTGCCTTGAGTCGCCACTCATGTTCCACCATACTGAGACTGTGTCTGTTCCCTGAGCTAAACAAAACTGTAGAAATACTCAGAAGGTTGGTTTTACTAATCTAATTGACATAAAATTAGATCACACTGAATGTGAAGCCCTTACCTTTGATCTGAAGCTAGGACTGCTAAATATTAGATCCCTTACGTCTAAAGCGTAAGTAAAACTATTACTAATCAAGGATTTAAATGTACTGTGTCTAAGAAACTTGCATTAGACAAAATGAGTATGCAGCATTACATGAAGCTAGCCCCTTTGGATACAGCTACATACATTGCCCTCATCAAACTGACACAGGAGCAGGTACTGACATTATTTATAACAATATACCCGGACATTGTACGGTCATGACTTTAATACTGACATTTGGATTAAATATAGAAAACATAGGTCACACTTCCCCATTCTGAAGCCATCTCAGATCATTAACTCTTCTCATTTAAAATGTGTCTTAGTCGTATGCACTTTAGCAATGCTACCAAATCAAGCGTATAGTCACATCAACTACTGTACATAGATTTTTTTTTTAATCTCCCAGAGTTGTCTACCTTGATTAGTTCACTGTCTAACCCAACAGAACTCAAGACTGGATGCTTAGTGTAAATATTTTACTACACTCTCGATAATGTATCCCCACTTAAAAGAAAAATACTAAAATACTGGCACCCTGGTATAATGAACACACAAGCACCTTAAAAAGACCACACGAAAGTTAGAATGTAAACGGCTTCAAACTAAATTGGTAGTATTCCAAATTGCCTTCTTAGCTATAGAAAGGTTCTTAGCGTTCTTAGCTAGACCAGTATCTCTCTCCACCCTAATAGAAGATATGAAAACTAATCCTAGATTCTTATTTAATACAGTAGCAAAGTTCAGTAGCAATAAGACCACAAAAGCATAGAAACAAATGTATGTAAAATGGATGTAAAAAGTCTACACACCCCTGTTAAAATGGCAGGTTTTTGTGAAGTAAAAAATGAAACTAAGATAAATCATGTCAGAACATTCCCCACCTTTAATATGAAATTGCAGTATACAAGTAAAGTATACAATGTATACAAATGAAGTGAAAAACAATAAGAAACTTGTTTAAGGAAAAAATTAAAATAAACTTACAATAACCTAGTTGCATAAGTGTGCACACCCTTAAACTCATACTTTGTTGAAACACCTTTTGATTTTATTACACCACTCAGTCTTTTTGAGTAAGCATGGCACAACTTGACTTAGTAATATTTTCCCACTCTATCTTCCAAAAACATTCTACAGCTTTCAAATTGTGAGGGTATCTACTGTGCACAGCTCACTTCAGGTCACCCCACAGATTTTTAGTTGGATTCAGGTTTGAGCTCTGGCTAGGCCATTCAAAAACACCTTTTAAATCAACTGGTATTTATATCTATTCATGATTCAATCCACCTTGATAAAAGCCCAGTTCTGGCTGAAAAAAGCAGCCGTGAAGTATGATGCTGCCACCACCATGCTTCACCCTGGGTATGGGGATCTCTTGGAAACGTCACAGTGTTGCTCCATTTTCTCCAATTGTTGATGTTGGCCTTCACAGTGTTCCATGGTAGGAAATTCCTTACATCTAATTTTTTGGATCTTGTACAGGCTTTGTAAGTCCTTTACGGACCATGGCTTCAGCAATCAGACAAAACCAAGATGATGACAAGAAAATCCTACAGAAACAGCTGGTCTTTATTTGAGGTTAATCAGAATAATTTCATTGATGACAGCTGTATGATAATTACTTTTGAACATGAGACTCAATTTGATTGGTTCATTCTGAACACAGCCAGATCCCCAATTACAAAACAGTGTGCACACTTATGCAACCAGGTTATTGTAACTTTTTTCTTTATCCTATTTTTCCCAAAAATGTTTGATTTTCATTTAATTTTTATACGTTGTAATTTCACATTGAGAGTGGAAAAAGTTCTGAAATTATTTATCTCGATTTATTTTTTTTACTTCACAGAAATCTGCCATTTTAACAGGGGTGTGTAGCCTTTATATCCACTGTAGTAGTAATGACAAAACTGAAAATAGTAAGCAAAAAAATTCAGAGTATTAATTTAAAGTCAGACAATTTGAATCAATCTAAGTAGGAAACAATATAAACATGTCAGTAGAACAATTATAATCTTTTTGTAAACAATTAGAAGGTGTTTGTAGTTGTTTGTAGATGTAAATGGTGATTTATCTATGCATACTGCAGTAAAGTTTGGTGTTCCACAAGGCTAAGTTTTAGGCTCTATGTATGCTACATCTGGGTACAATTATTCATACACATTGCATTAACTTTCACTGCTATATACACACACAGTTATATGTTTCAAAGCCAGCAGTCAGCTGTACAAAGAGGAATGTGTAAAGGACATTCGACAGTGAATGCTGAGTAGCTTCCTCCTACTTAATTCTGACAAGACAGAAATACTTCTACTAGGATCACACATAGGTAGAAGTCAGCTTTGTGATTATGTAGTTACTGGTATGCAGCAGTGAAAGACTTTGGTGTGATTATTGACTCCAGTCTCTCATTTGAAGCTCATGTAGATAATATTACTAGGATAGCTGTTTTCACCTCAGAAATACTGTCAAGAAAAGAAATATAATATCACTACATGATGCAGAAAAACCTCATAAAAAAAAAAAAAAAACTAGTTAAGACTATTCTGATGCCTTTCTGTCTGGATTCTCCAATAGGTACATAAACAAGCTTCAGTTAGTCCAGAATGCAGCAGACAGAGTACTCACTAGAACCAGAAAATTTGACATCGCCCCATCTAATCCACACTGCATTGGCTACGTGCATTGGCTAATGATTAAAAAAAAACGACTAATGACCTAAAAAAAAATTGCAACCTGGGCAAACTCTTGGTCTTTTATGATCAACCATATCTTCTTCAGTTAAAAACATGCAGGCTCTTTGTTGGTACCTAGAATAATTGAGAATACAGCAGGGGGCAGAGTTTTTACATATAAAGCCCCACAGTTACGGATTAGCATTCCAATTATGGATTCAGACACAGTCTTGATTGAAAACCTATTTGTTTAGTCAAGCCTTTTGTTAATACTTGTTAATACTTCTCTTCTAGATAAACGTGCATATCTGGAGGGTTCATGGGCACAGAGTGCTCTGGTAAACTGAGATGTTTGGGTCACAATTGGATAGTCTAATGGCTGCACTTGCTAAAAACAGTCTATGTTTCAGACATCATTTCATTCATTATACAGTCCATAACTTAACTACTATACATTTAAAGCTAAAATGCCAATGAAATAAAATGACTTTGATACTCATACTGAAAATCTTTTCAACAAATCTAGCACCACTTGACTCTATAGTGTACAGTTGTATAACAGTAACGCTTTATAATCTCACTATCCGGTGTCACTCAGAAGAGGCTGGGTTCCCTTTTGAGTCTGGTTCCTCCCAAGGTTTCCTCCTCATGTCGTCTCAGAGTTTTTTCCTTGCCACGGCTGCCTTTGGTTTGCTCATTAGGGATAAATCTAAATGCGGATATCTGTAAAGCTGCTTTGTGACAATGTCCATTGTTAGATGCGCTATATAAATAAAACTGAACTGAATCGAATTGAATAACTGGACACTCACACTTTTCTGCAGTGGGGACATCGGGCCAGTGTCCTGTCAGTAAACTCTGTCCACTGCAAAGTTAAGACAACAATAACTGTTATTACTGAACATCATGATGATGATGGTAAAAAGGAATGTATAGCTCTAGCACAATACAAACAAAATGATGGGGATGACGATGATATTGTTGAAGGTGAATAATAATTAAACAAATGATGAATCTATCACTGTTGCTGATAATTAAGAGCATGAACCACACCATAATTTACTGAATTACACAGTGACAAATAGCTGAAAAAAGGCATATTGTTGTTTACATCACCTACACTGTGTGTTTATTGGGACTCCTTTAGAAGAAACAGAAGGAAATGTGTGTGATCCTGCAGGATTAAACTGGCCATTACAATGAACTACAGCTGTTTAAAGCCTCACACTTTAGATAATATTTATATTATTATATATAAAAATATATGTTAATATAACACAATATCATTATGGTAGTTTTCTATAAATAAAACCATTATACAATAATGCAGTCATATTGCCTTGCATTAAGCAAACATGAAATGCAGACAGAAAAACTCACTTGTGTTTGGTTATACTAGCTGTTCAGTGCAAGAGTTTTCATCGGAGAAATTTTTATTAAAAGACATCAATCTGAGAAACTACCAGCAAGAATACAATTTAAACTGAGATTTTTACAGAGCATTTTGGTGAGCAGCTTTAGGGTTTTTAACAGACTACTCTTTCAGAAAGCAGTATCAGACAGTTAGCCCATGGGAAGACTACTCGGTAGCACGTATCTACATACCATGTTTACCTATGATCCCCTTCTCTGCATCACGAAGCAAAGATGCAAATACACTAGCTCCTGATCATGTAGCACATTGTGTTTTTGCCCTGAAAAGTCAGCACATCATTGGCCAGTGTTTCAGCTATGATCTGCTGTGTTCTCTCCTCACAAAGATATTATTTGAGTCTGGATATTATGACTGCATGTTATGCTAGCATTAAGGTTATATGGTGACTTTGTACTGGATTTATTTTCTCAGTGCACAGGAGTTGAGATGGTGCCGCAGATGGTGACCTCTGTGTGTTGCTCCTACCTGTTATGTTTGTTTATTAATGTGATCTGTGCATGAAAAACTCAATAACTTGGAACAAGGAACACATACTGATGCTCAATTTGGCCTTGCCAAATACAGGCTGGAGAAAGGGATCAAAACAGCAAAGAGAAATACTCAGACAAGCTGAGAAGCCACACTGTTACTAACAACCCAACGTCAGTCTGGAAAGGCCTCCAGGAGATTACAACTACAAAAAAAGAACTCTCCTTCTCCTGATTGACTGCCAGCTCAACAACAACCTGAATGCGTTCTATTGTAAATTTGGAAATGCAATGGAAACTCTTCTGCCCTCCTCCGCGACCCTGTCTCTCGCGCCTTTCCCCCTTCTCATTTCACTACCAACAAGCACGATGCCTTCAGGCTCTTCAAGAGACAAAAGGTGAGAAAAGCTCCAGGCCCAGATCTAGTCTCACTCTCAATCACTGGCACTCTGCTCTGTTCCCAAATGCTTCAAGACCTCTACCATCATCCCAGTTCCCAAAAATTTAAATTATAGGACTGAATGACTACAGGCCAGTCACCCTGCACCACTTGCTACAGCATCTCAACAGTCCAGGGACCTATGCAAGAGAGCTGTTTGTGTATTTCATCTCTGCTTTAAAAATCCATAGTGCCAGAGCTCCTTCAGATCAAACCGTTCCAGCTATCTGCGCCAGATCGCATCTGCTGGTGGATCAGGGATTTCCTGACAAATAAGAGACAGCAGAAGCAGCTAGGAAAACACATATCAGACACCTGGATCCTCAGTATGGGAATATCACAAGGTTGTGTGCTCTCACCCCTTCTTTTCTTTATTTTTGATTTACTGTGATGACAGCTGTAGTGGTTGCTATAATGGTGTTGCCACAATGTTATGTGAAACAAATTATGATACTGTTAATGAGGATAGTACCAAGAACGTGTTGCTACAGTGGCCACATGACACTCGGGCCCCAGTAGGCTGAGGGTCTGGACTAGCTGGCCCGGGGTGTACTGGTCCCAAATTAATGATCCTCTTACTGCAACACACACAGACAAATAAAATATGTATTAAAAACTGTCCAGTAATATTAAAAAATATGTTCATTAATTTTGTATGATGCTGTTTTACATTATTTAGCATATTTCCATAATTCTCATATACATTCACTATCAATTTTATTGAGAACACCTGCTCATTCATGTGATTATTCAATCATGTGGCAGCAGTGCAATGCGTTAAATCGGGCAGATACAGGTCAAGAGCTTCAGTTAATGTTCAAGTCAAATATCAGAAGGGGTGAAAAACGTGATCTCAGTAACTTTGACCATGGCATGGTTGTTGGTACAACAGGCTGGCTTGAGTGTTTCAGAAACTGCTGATCTCCTGGGATTTTCACACACAACAGTCTCTAGCGCAGATGCATTTAAAACTTTCCACATAAAGCCCACTTCCCAGTTTTAGTCTCAGGGAGCTATCCCTGAGCTCAGAGCAGCTAAAGAACATTTAAAGAACATTTAAAATAATTTTCTGTAGTTTTAGTCTACAGTCTGAGAACTGTAGGCTGTGTTTGATATAACAGTGTAGAAATTCAATGTAGAAATTCAAATTAAAATGTCCCTCCCTTCTGTTTTTTCAACAAATCATACTCTAAAAAAACAAATACATGACAAGTAAATACAGAACAATTGCATGATTTGTTAGAGGAAGAGGAAAAGGAAAAATATCTTAACATTCGTAGGCATGCTTTAATTTTATTTATTTATTTTTTAATATGCTTTAACTTTTTTGTCTGAAATGGGATTTTGTCCCTGTCTCACCAGTAAGGGCGTGGACAGGCGATGCGCTGAGACGTGACCTTGCAGATGAGCAGACAGTTACAGGGACAGCGCACATACTTCTTCCCAGCTGGAGCATTCTTTATGGGCTGGGGGGGTGGGAGAGTAAGAGTGAAGGGCAAAAAAGAAAAAAAAAAAAAAAGATGAAGTATTAGGAAGACTGTGTAGCTGTGTTGATATTCAAAAATGAAGTCCAACTGCTACTTATTTCACCTCATCCTGCTTCATGGAATAGAAAGTAAACAGCACATTGTTGCTTTGGGTAGAATGAACAGCACCAATGAATGATACTACTGTCTTTTAATTACACATTTTCTTCCTGTGTGTGCATATAATATTGCACATTGTGTGACACGGCATGAGTAAACGATTTTAAAAACCACAATTTAAAAAAATAAAAATAAAAATTCTGTTAATCCAACCAGACATCATTAGTTCCTATTGGCAACAAACTTCAGCAGGTACCAAAGACCATATAATTAGGACCTTTGGTACTGCACTGGTATGAGCTTTTATGCGGTTTCATGGACTTACTGTCGCTTCGTTGCACACACCACACTTGACTACGTGCTGGTGGATCTTGCCCTCAACACTGATAAGAGACTGACACACGCGGCAGCTAATCACAGGGGCACTGCCACTCTCAGGTGATGTCAGGGGTGAGTAGGGTGGAGGATCCTCACCCAAAAGCACAGAGGGCTGAGATGGGCTTGGAAATGGCGGGAAACCTGAGGGACAGAGATTTGACTTAACATTTCTTCATTTCATCACTATGGTGTAAAGACTGTTGTAACATTAGAAGCAAAATGTACAGTTAATAATAAAAAAAAATCCACACATAATAAAAAAAAAAAAAAAAAAAAGTAGAAAAGACAGTAAATGTATCTTACGTACCTAACATCTGTTTGTGTGCTATACCTTTAATTTGTCAATTTGTAAATTGCTGAAGTGAAAAATTTTTTTAAAATCATTAATCAAAATAAGTTAAGTCCATACTTGCTCTGAAAAAATAGATTCCGCTATCTCAAATCAAGTAAGAGCGTACAAGGGTGTAAAAAAATGCTTCTCCTAAGCAGCCTGTTTTAAAGACATCCAGAGATAAACATGCGCACACACGCAAAACACACATGCACACATACACCTTTAAAACAGCACTTCCCGGCTGATTCAATCCAAGTATAAAGAAATCAGCACAATGATAATGAAGTTTACAGCAGTTTGAGCCCCTGCTCGGTGGTGGAGAATGTAGGATTCAAAATCACCTCTAGTGGCTAATGGTAGAATGGGAAATTTTTTAAGAAAAAGTCATTTTATATATATATATATATATATATATATATATATATATATATATATATATATATATATATATATATATATATATGTATATGTATATGTATATGTATGTATATGTGTATATGTATGTATATGTGTATATGTATGTATATATATATATTTATTATTATACACACACACACACACACACACACACACACACACACACAGTCAGGACTGGAAGTATGACAGGGTTTTTGTGATTTTGCCTTTATACACCACCACAATGGATTTGAAATAAAACAATCAAGATGTGATCGAAGTGTAGACTTTCAGCTTTATTTTAAGAGGTTCCACAAAAATATGGCATTTACCATTTAGGAATTACAGCCATTTTAAGCAAAATACTTCCATTTTCAGGGGCTCAAAGGTATTTGGACAACTGACTGACAAGAATCAGGTATTGAGTTGGCATTTGGCAGCTGTTCGTCTGGAGCTACCAATATGAAGTCCAAGGAGATCTCAATGCAAGTGAAGGAGGCCGTCATTAGGCTGAAAAAACAACACAAATCTATGAGAGATCTGTAATAGCAAAAACCTTAGATGTGAGAGATAGCAAAAACCTTTTTTGTAGCCAAATCAACAGTTGGGTACATTCTTAAAAAGAAAGAAAGCACTGGTGAGCTCAACAACATCGAAAGGCCTGGAAGACCACGGAAGACAACTAAAGTAGATGATCGCAGAATCCTTTTCTTGGTGAAGAAAAACCCCTTCAATTCAGTTTTCAATTCAGTTTATTTGTATAGCGCTTTTTACAATGTCATTGTCTCAAAGCAGCTTTACACAAACAAAAAAGTAAGATGAAGTGTGAGAGTGTGTCTGAAGAGCAAGCCGAGGCGACGGTGGCAAGGAAAACTCCCTGAGATGGAGATAGGAAGAAACCTTGAGAGGAACCAGACTCAACAGAGAACCCATCCTCATA
>CM040995.1:9413987-9435179 GCA_022985145.1 Pangasius djambal | reverse complement strand
CTGGCTAAACATAGCGCACTCAGCGCACTGAGTAAGCTGGCTAGACATACTCACGTACCGTATTAGTGGTGGAGTTGTAGATGAAAAAGTTTGGCGTTCTGGGATTCTGGGAATTGGTGGTCCCGAAGGTGAAGACAAGACTTAGTCGGAGATTTGTTGATATTGTAGACGGTGTGGATGGCCTCCGCTCGGCAAGAAACTCCCTTCACAACACCAACAGAAGTCAAGAATACTCTGGAGAAGGTAGGCGTATCATTGTCAAAATCTACAATCAAGAGACGCCTTCATGAATGTAAATACAGAGAGTTTACAACAATGTGCAAACCACTGGTAATATTCAAGAACAGGAAAGCCAGATTAGACTTTGCCAGAAAACTTTATTATATATATAGATATATAATATAATACAATACAATACACACACACACACACACATATATATATATATATATATATATATATATATATATATATATATATATATATATTACACACTCCTGAACAAAATCTTAAGACCAGGGAAAATATTGCAAGTATTCACACTTCGCACTGGTGGATCGTAACCAGGTTGTAAGTACTTCTTCAAAATGCCAAAAGAAGAAACAAGAGCAAGAAACAAAAAAATAGAGAGTAGGCAATTTACTGAAAACTGCATTTAAACTCAAACATTCTGTTCATCAGCTGATCAAAAGTTTAAGACCATAGCCTTTAAAAGTTAAAAATCTGCGCAAAAATATGGCTTTAATGTCATTGTCTTTCAGACAGTCACACTGTCATTATCTCCTGATGGCAAAAGCAAAAAGGCTTTCTGTTTTTGAACGTGGCAGGATTGTTGAGCTGCACAAGCAAGGGCTCTCGCAGCGCGCCATTGCTGCCGAGGTTGGACGCAGTAAGACAGTCATTTTAAATTTCTTAAAAGATCCTGAGAGTTATGGGACAAAAAAATTCAAGTGGTAGACCCAAAACAATTTCACCTGCACTGAACCGGAGGATCCGACGGGCTGTCCGTGAAGACACAGGCCGATCCTCGACCCAAATTAAGGCCCTTACTGATGCTGACTGCAGCCCAATAACCATAAGACGGCATCTGCGAGAGAAGGGCTTAAAGAACAAAAAACATCTTTGAAAGCCACGTCTCCTCCCACACCACAAACTTGCCCGTTTGGAATTTGCAAGGGAGCACCAAACATGGGACACTGAAAGATGGAGGAAAGTCTTATTCTCAGATGAGAAAAAATTTAACCTGAATGGTCCTGATGGTTTCCAACGATACTGGCATGACAAGGAGATCCCACTGGAGAGGTTTTCAACGCGGCACAGTGAAGGAGGCTCCATCATGATCTGGGGTGCTTTTTCCTTCAATGGGAAAATGGAGCTTCAGGTTGTGTAGGGGCGTCAAACGGCGGCTGGCTATGTGGACATGTTGCAGCAGAAAACTGACTGAGGGCCCTCGTCTGAGTGGTAATGACTGGGTCTTTCAACAGGACAACACTGTAATTCACAACACCCACCTGACGAAGGACTTCTTCCAGGACAATAATGTTGCACTTCTGGACCATCCTGCGTGTTCCCCTGATCTAAATCCCCTTGAGAATATTTGGGGATGGATGGCGAGGGAAGTTTACAAAAACGGACGTCAGGTCCAGACTGTGGATGCCCTTCCTGAAGCCATCTTCACCACATGGAGCAACGTTCCCACCAGCCTCCTTTAAACAGTTGCATCAAGCATGCCGAAATGAGTGGTTGATGTTATCACCAAGAACGGTGGGGCTACTCACTACTGAGTCCTTTTTTTGGCACTTTTAGCTCTGTTGTGGGTATTTTTGGGCTATGGTCTTAAACTTTTGATCAGCTGATGAATAGCCTGTTTGAGTTTAATGCAGTTTTCGAAATAAATCGCCAATCTCTGTTTTTTTTTGTCTCTCATGTTCTGGAATAAGATTCTTTGGACTGATGAAACCAAGATTATCTTGTACCAGAATGATGGGAAGAGAAAAGTATGGTGAAAGAAAGGAACAACTCATGATCCAAAGTATACCACATCATGTGTCAAACATCAGAAGTAGCAAGATGAATTCTGAGGTGTATAGGGCTATACTCTCTGCTCACATTCAGCCAAATGCTACAAAACTGATAGGATGCCGCTTCACAGTGCAGGTGGATAATGACCCTAAACATACTGCGAATGCAACTCAAGACTTTTTGAAGGCAAAGAAATGGAATATTCTTCAATGGCCAAGTCAGTCACCTGATCTCAACCCAATAGAGCATGCTTATCACTTACTGAAGACAAGACTGAAGGCAGAAAGACCCACAAACAAGCAGCAACTGAAGGTGGCTGCAGCGAAGGCCTGGCAAAGCATCTCCAGGGAGGAAACTCAGAATTTGAGTTTTGAGAACATGGGCTCCAGACTTCAGGCAGTCACCGACTGCAAAGGATTTTCAACCAAGTATTAAAATTATGGTTATATTTACGATTATGTCACTTTGTCCAAATACCTTTAAGCCCCTGAAAATGGAGGTACTATCTTGAAAATGGCTTTAATTTCTAAATGGTAAATGCCATATTTTTGTGGAATCTCTTAAAATAAAGCTGCAAATCTACACTTTGATCACATCTTGACTGCTTTATTTCAAATCCATTGTGGTGGTGTATAAAGGCAAAATCACAAAAACTCTGCCACTGTCCAAATACTTCCGGACCTGACTGTGTGTGTTATACATATATATATATATATATATATATATATATATATTACACACACACACACACACACACACACACACACACACACACACACACAGAATATAAAAAGTCCACACATCCCTTTTAAAATGGCATGATCTGTGGTGGAAAAAATAAATAAAGCCAACTTAATGTGAAATTACAACATATAAAAATTAAGTGAAAAACAATCAGAAACATTTTAGGGAAAAATAAAAAAAATAAGTTACAGTAGCATGGTTGCATAACTGTGTGCACACCCTTTTATAATGGGGATGTGACTGTGTTCAGAATGAACCAATCACATTCAATCTCATGTTCATACAGCTGTCAATGAAATTATTCTGATTTAAAAAAAAAAAAAAAAAAAAAAAAAGACCAGCTATTTCTGTAGGATTTTCTTGACATCAACTTGGTTTTGTCTGACTGCTGAAGCTATGGTTACAAAACATATACAGTATCTCACTTGTCCAAAAAATAAATAAATAAATCGATCAAAAGAGGGGTATAAAAGAATTTCCAAATCATTAGATGTACCATAGAACACCATGAATGCCATCATTGACAAGTGGAGAAAATGGGGCACCACAGGTTTTTTTTTTTTTTCCTTTTCCCCATTACCAAGAACAGGACGTCCTTCCAAAATTTACAAAAGGACAAGAGAATAACTTACCAGCGAGGCTACCTGAAGACCTATGGCAACATTAAAGGAAATGCAGGAATATCTGCCAAGTACTGATTACTATCTGCATGTGACAACAATCTCTTGTATTCTTCACATCTGGGCTATGGGGTAGGGTGGCTAGATGGAGCCCTTTCACACAAAAAAAAAAACATCCAAGACCAAAATGTGTTACGGTCTGATGAGACCAATTCCAAAATGTAAAATAATTCCATAAAAAAGCACACCACTAAAAAGAATGACATACCCCCAGTGAAGCATGGCGGTGGTTGCATCATGCTGTAGGGCTGCCTTTCTTCAGCCAGAACTGGGGCTTTTATCAAGGTGGAGGGAATCAGGAATATCTACAAATACCTGTTGATTTTAGTGCAAAACATTCAGGTGTCTGCTAGTAAGCTTACAATGAATAAAAATTTCACCTTTCAGCATGACAATGACCCAGAGCATATATCCAAGTCAACAAAGGAATGGCTTAACCAAAGGAAAATCAATGTTTTTGAATGGCCTAGCCAGAGCCCAGACCTGAATCCAAATAAAAATCTGTGGAGTGACCTGAATCAGGTTGTGCACAGGAGATGCCAACATTCAGAAACCAAGTGGGGAAAATAAGTACACCGTATAATGCAGTAACATGTAGGACCAATTTTAGCAATAGTAACTTGAAGTAAACTTTTTCTGTAGGAGTTAATCAGTCTCTCAACATCATTTTGGAGAAATTTTGACCCACACTTCTTTACAATATTGCTTCAGTTCATTGATCCCACCACAGCATCTCAATGGGGTTGAGGTCTGGACTTTGACTTGGCCATTCCAACACATTTTTTTTCTTCTTCTTTAGCCATTCAGATATTGATTTGCTGGTGTGCCTGGGATCATTGTCCTGTTACATGAGCCAGTTTCAGCCTAGCTTAAGCTGCTGGACAGATGGCCTCACATTTGTCTCAAGAATATTCGGGTATAAAGCAGAGTTCATCGTTTTATCAATGACTGCTAACTTCCCAGGTCCTGTGGCTGCAAAACAAGCCCAGATCATCATTCCTCCACCACCATGCTTGACAGTTGGCATGAGATGTATATAGTGATACGCTGTGTTTGGTTTTTGCAAACATGGTGCTGTGCACGATGACCAAAAATCTCCACCTTGGTCTCATCAGTCTAAAGGATAGTGCTCCAGAAAGTTGTGTGTTGAGATGAAATTTTGCAAACCTAAGTCAGGCTGCAATATTCTTTCGCAAAGAAGAAGCTTTTTCCTAGCCACCCTTCTGAAAAAGCCATACTTGTTCAGCCTTTTTCTGGTTGTGCTGTCATGAACATACACATTTAATGTGCTTACAGAGGCCTGTAGGTCACATGATGTAGCTCTTGGTTTTTTCTTTATATTTCTGAGCATTAAACAGTCTGACCTTGGAAAGAATTTGCTGGGACGCCCACTCCAGAGAAGACTGACAATTGTCTTGAAGGTTCTCTATTTGTAAACAATCCTTCTCATAATCCTAGAAGTATCAATTTCAAATTGTTTGGAGATGGCCTTGTAACCCTTCCAGATTGATCAGCAACAACAATTGCTTCTCTGAGGTCATGGCTGATGTCCTATCTTCTTGGCATGATGTAGAAACACAACTGAGTGCTCCAGAACACCAAACTGCCAAAAGTTCTGACATTAAAGAGGTAGCCACACTTCTTGATGATTAACTAATCTTGTGCATTTCATTAGTAACACCTGGCTTGTAACTGCTCTCTTAATGATTTGTGGAAAAAATCAAGTCATGTCTTTTTTCTCCTTTAATGTGAAAACAAAATTCAAGTGAAGAAATGTTTTTTGGTTTTTTTTAGGAAAAAAACATAAAAGAAAAATTTATATCCTGGTTGCACAAGTGTGAACACACTATAATAATGAGGGATGTGTCTTGTTCAAAAGTAATTATCATACACCTGTCATCAATGACGTGATTCTGCTTAACCCCAAATAAAGATCATCTGTTCTGTAGGATTTTCTTGATCTTCTTGGTTTCAACTGACTGCTGCTGGATACAAATAGATTTATTTGTAGACTGTTCATAGAAGCATTTACACAGGAAATTTGGCATTCCTGAAAATTCCAGTAAAATATTTGTATCCTACTCTTGCTCCTGTGTGTGTGTAAATTTACACATAAGAATATTAACTAATGTAAGCCTGAACTGATCAGCTTCAAATCGTATCATTTACATGGATTTCTGCACTTTTATATATGGATTAAGCTGTCAAGTTTAAAGAGATTATCTAGCTATTTCAATCACATGCACAAATTTCAGAATGAAAATATTAATAAACCCAGTTGTGCCATATAAATGGCATTAACTATGGAAATATTACATATGAAAAGAATAAAGAAAACAAGCCAACACAAAACCATAAATTAAGATGAATAAGACCAGTCATTCAATTAAAGATGAATGCCATTCAAGAATGCTTAAATGGACTAGCTAGCCAAGTGTGAAAAATGTAGCTACCTCCTTACATTACTCCTTATATTAGTTTGGAATATACAATTAATAGATAGTTTGCATTCACTGTCACTCATCCATTTTAGAACCTAAACAATGTTCATAGTGCCAGCGGCAATGCCACTAGTCATTACTGGAAATGACAGAATTTTTAAAACCTAGGATTCTAAAGGATAATGATTTACTGTAACGCAACCTCTGCTGATAAGTGACCGATCTGGTATGTCTTAAGCAGCAATGTGCTGTATACTCCCCAGTGTGCTGCATGCCAACATCAGACTTCCTGTGCCCTCCTGCTTTTCCAGCATCGTGGAGGACACATTAGGGTACGAGGGATTTCTGACCAGCAGTCGACAAGATACTTTCAATTTATAAATAAAAAAAAGAAGAAGAAGAAGAAGAAGAAGAAGGAAAAAAAAAGAAAACCATTTCATTGTGGGATGTCCTCGATCACCTGGGTACCACAGACACATGATTTTATGCATTGCACTGCTACCACACGATTGGTTGATTAGATCATTGCAGGAGTATGTGTACAAGTGCTCCTAATAAAGTGCTCCATGAGAGTATATATTTTCTCTGTTTTCATGTTAAACCATTTTCTGTGCTCCTCAATTAATTCACCTTTTCTGTAATTAGGCCTTAATATATGTTTATTGGTATGTACGTTGCTCAAATTAACTTCCACTTCTTCTCATCCACCTTAGTTTCAGCATTCTGAAGGACTGAGTCTGTTTGAAAGTTTTTGTATAAGACTTCTGGTTAGCCATTTCCAGTTATTTCAGCTGACTAGCTTGTATTTGTCAGAGCATCTATCGAGATGGTCACTGAACATCCTACAGTGAACATTAATAGTTATGGATTTGTTGAAAAATGGTACTGTTTGTGCAATTAGGGGTCACCATAGCACAAATGAAACTTTTGTTAAGCCCTATTCAGTTTGGATCAGGAGAATGTCAGTAATAAATTTTAGATAAATACATTTTTATCTCCTCAGTGATAAAAATCTCACATCCAGATGACCGCTGGCTGACCATAAAAAAATTATCATAGTGAGTTTCTAGAAGGCTGTGTTTTCTACAGACCCATATGGTTGTGTCACGTGGTCATATGATCACACTCCATTCACAACATGGTGTACAAGCGGTCAGAGAGACACTGGAGTAGAGAAGAGACTCTGGCTCTTATTTCACTTTGGGATGAACCAAATTTCCAGTATCAGCTCGATAATACAATAAAATAATAAATCACATAGTATATGAGAAGCATCCATTTTTCGTTTTGCGACTCAGGAAGTGTTTAATATCTGTGGGAGGGTCACTGATGTGTGTGCTACAAGAATAAATACGACCTGTAGCAGCAGTCAAATGTCTTTCTTTCTAATGTGATGTGACATCTGCATAGAAAATCATGGACATGTGCATCCAGATAGGATTATCAGACAACCACTGAGTTTGGCACAAAAAAAAAAAAAAAGCAGGTAATTCTGCCTGTAATTTTCTCAGAGGAAGAGAAAAACACTGACATCTGATGGAAAAACACTGACATCTGACAATCCTGACAGAAATAAAGTCACAGAAGAGCACCTGTAAAATAGGAAATTACCCCAGGACCCACTTAAATGTGACCCATTCAGACAGGGCTGGAGAGCAGGTGTGTTTTGACCATAAACCGTGCACCAGAGCTGAACATGCATGTGAGGCACAGTACAATCTCCACCCGCCTCCTAAAAATGAAGAAGCACTTCTGCTTTGGTTAATAGCTTTGAATCTAAAGAAATCACTACAGTGACCATACGTTTGCTCTTTTCACTTCAGTACTTAAGTATCAAAAGTTAAAGTACTGTGAGTTATTGCACTTAATGAACAATTTCTGTTAAGGAAACTTGAGTGACTGAAGACATGGTCATGTCTTCTCGCACATACTTCTCCAGTCATAAAAAAATAAGTAAATAAATAAGTAAATAAATAAAATCAGTAACTCGCATTATTTTTGTTACTTTACTACATTTAAAGGCAAGTGCGGAACTGAACAGAAAGTCTCTCACAAAAAGAGGAAATACGCGCTATTACTTCCGTGTTGTGGGCGTCGCCAAATCAGCAGTGCCGTGTTAATTCTGGGGAAATGTTTAGCTCCGTTTGCGCAAACATTTTCACAAAACTTTACTGAAGCACTAAATGAGGCCCACTGTTTGTAAACGTCACCTGCTGTTGAATAGAAAATGCGCCCTATATGTATCTTTAAACGTGCGATTTACTGGAATCTTGGCAAACGTAAATCTAACATAAAAACTCTCTAACTGCGGTGATTCGTATCGCTCTATTAAACAGCCGAGAGCTTACAACCGAACACTCCGTGTGCAACTGAGGAATATCTATAGCTAATGCTGGTACCGTTTAACGCACTGATAACTGTAGAACAAAAAGATTACTATTATGAGCATACTTTTATTTTACTAAACTGTCTAATTCAATAGACATTAGACAGACATCCATCTAATCGCTGCACACCGGATGCGGAAGTAGCTAGCCTCCTAACCAATTAGCCAAAATCATCCAAGCAACCGGCATGCTCACAAATAAACATACCTTCCGCTGTACGGTGCAAGAAACGCCGCAGTTGCACACGCAGCCAACCGCTAATTACTTCAATACAACACGAAAATTAACAATATAATACACAAAAGGAATCTGATTACAGGTCTACTCTTCTTAACACAGCCACTAGCCCAGGCCTATCTATGACAGCACCGCTAGAGGCATTGGCTCTGTGGGAATACCACTAGGTTAACTATCAACACTCACTCTGCGGTTTGTTCGGTTGTGAAAACGGACTTGGTCCAGGAGAAACGCCGCCGATTCCGCTGCCGACAGCTCCATCGCCGAGATCTGAGAGTAACGGTGAGCGCTCGCCGTCCGCCATGGCGAGAGCGAGGCACGGAGACACGGAGCGCACACTGCAAGCCACCGAGGAGCGCAGCTGGACCCGCTTTCGTCACATGGTTACAGGCCGGCTACCGTGGCAACGTAAGCGCATGCGCATTTTTCTGCTGCGAGGTCATCTTCGAAACGCCGGATGTGAATCTTTTGAACTGAACAGAATAAACTTCTGTTAAAATCTATGTAAAAGCTAAATCACTAATCGACCTAGTAACGTAGTAATGCAGGGGCGGTTCTTAAGGGATAGTTAATATGGGCATGTCCCCCTTAATATGTGATCGGCCACCCTGGTCGCTTCCTCACGTCCAGCCACGCACCGCTTTTAATGAAAAATTCCTCACACATTCACTTTAACAGCAATTAAACGGGAATATATCAAGGTTCCATCCACATGTATGCGCAGTGTTTTGGCCTCCCGTCCACATTTACACCCTTTATAAACGCTGATGTGCCGTTTATCTTGCGCACGTTTATAATTTTTTTATTTGATAATGTGTCTGCAGTAAATTTGGCTTTTTTAATTTATTACAGAATATGATACGCGCTGTACTGAATCCACCAGTCCAGCGCTACAAAACGTTAGATACAAATAGCTATGCAGACATATTCACAGCTATAGAAAGTAAATACTATCTCCACCGGATTGACTGGAGTGCTTAGGTGAGTGGTTTCAAATCGTTTTTGCGTTTTCATGTGTACGGAGATCTTCTCAAAAATGCCGTCGGTGTGGGCAGGTCAGCTGATCAGTTCCGCTGGAATTTTTGGGGACGCTCACGTGCAATCACGAGAAAACCTGCGACACCGCTGCAGGGGCAGCTCTAGGAATTTTTATTTTTCATGGGAGGCCAAAGCTAACTAGAATTTGAGTTTATCAGCTACGTCTTCTCTCTGTTGGCATTGTATTCTCGTATATTCTCAGCTAAGCCACCCTGTTAGTGTCTGTTTACCCCGCCCCCTTGGTCCTCCCATTACAAAAAAAAAAATCCTAGAGCTGCCCCTCTAATGGTGAATAAATTAATGCACAAATTGTTAAGCATGTAAATAATCATTTAAAAAGAACCAATAAATTGGTCAAAAGATCGAATGCAATTTCTAACATTAAGAATCATAACACGTTTGAAAATAATTCTTTAAGGCATAACTAGGGGATTTATTATTTATTTATAATTTATTATCTATTTGTCAGTTTCTCAAGCTATTGCTCTTACTGTTATCAAGTTGCCCATTGTGCCAGGATGTGAAACCTGAAACTGCAGGCAATCATTTTACAAGTTTTTCAATGAAAAGCTGTCATTGCTCAAGGCTTTAGACAGTAATCACACAGACTAGCAGTGACTGGAGGCAGAGTAGCAGTTAACTAACAATCATCTCAAAAGAAAAATGTCTGACTTGTCTTCAGACAAAAGCCTGATACAGTGGACAAATTGGTGGTTTGTTGATTGCAATTTCAAAGAAACATTCAAATTCACTATGTTTAAAAGCATAGTAATTGCAATTTTATTTAAAATTTTGATGAGTGTTCATGGTACAAGCCCAAAACAGTTGATTGTGGTTTGAAATACTTGGAAACAATCCATAGCTTGATGTTCCTTGAAATGTTTCCGTTCTATGAAGTCTTCCTTTTCCAGCCAGTGAGACAGTTCTTTTTCTTCAGAGGCAGCCCATGAGTTCCACATTCCTCTTCAGGTGAGGTTGATGGAGTCCATAGGTCTGTTCATGGGCAGTGTGATTTCCAGTTCATATCTCTCTGTAATGAATCGGGCTGTGCCTTCCCTACTGTGTACTGAGTGGGGCAGATGCAGGCCTAACTTGCTGTAGACAGAAGAGACAGATTGTGCTTTATATAGAAACTATGCTGCAGTTTTTACTTCTACAATTTTTAGTTGTTACACTCTGGATTCCTCTACAAACACATACATACACCCCAAAACAAACAACAACTGAAAGAGGCTGAGGTAAAAGCCTGGAAAAGCATCACAAAAGAAGAAAGCAACAATTTGGTGATATCAATGAGTCGCAGGATCGATGCAGTTATTGCAAGCATTGGATATGCAACCAAATATTAAGTGTTATTTATTTTAATCTACTTCATGACTTATCTGTTCCTATACTTTTGCTCGCCTAAAAATTGTGTGGTCTGATACAAAAGGTTAAATGTTTTATGTTGTTTAACACATCTAGATGTAAATACCAGGAAATAAAAGCTGAAATCCTAAACTCTCATCTCATATCTTTTGATATGAGATCTTTTTCATATCTCCATCTTTTGATCTCAAACCCAAATGGTGTATAGCACAAACAAATGAACTGACCATGCTCTTCCAGTAGTTTCGGAGGGGAATGTATACAAGTGAGTCAGTGTTAGAACAACTTTTCTTGGGACTTTTGACACAACCAAACTATTGTACACATTAAATTATGTGTACAATGCCTGCATGGAACAAAAGCACACACTGGCACTTTATTGGAGGGACTGTGGATGGAGGATGTGAGGTTTGATTGACTCCTAAGTCTGGTGGAAGTGGTTAGGTTGATTGATTGACTGATTAAAATGTTTTTAACGCTGCTGTAAATAAATATTGTTGTATAAATAAGGCTATTCCAAACTGAATTGTTGGCACATAAGAAAAGGAAAAAAATAGCATAAAGAAGAAGAGAAAAAGAGCTGGAAATTAGGGCTGCGCTCATGATTCTCACTCACAATTGTAGCTAACAATATCTGTATTTATTTATTTATTATGGATGCAATATTTTCCAGATATTTGTGAATGTTTCCTTGTCTGCATTTTGAATTACTGAAATTAAGATTTACTACTTAAGAATTAAGAATTAGTATTTAAGAATTCCTAATTACTCCCAAAAGTAAAAGGAAATATTGCAGTATTAATGGCTGGTAAAATAATTAGTCATTGTTTTTGTTCTTATTCCAATAGCAACTCATAAGCCTTTTGTGGCTTAAAATTGGTCTTCATAGACGTGCTCTACGTCCATGACTAGCAAGCATTTGAGCGAGACAGTGTGTGCAGTCCCCATTAATTCATTTAATACATTTAGACATCATTTGTTGGGGAAATTGGGAATTGAATATTCAGTTCATAATATTAAGCATTTGTTTAGGGCAAATTTGTTCCATGTGGGCATTTGAGTCATTTTAAAATTCCCCCATAACTTTCTGATACAGTTTCTCTCACTGTCTTCTGTAGACTAATCACACCTCAGGTCCGTACATGAGATCATGTGGTACAGCATTGGTCACAGCAATTAAGCGGGGGATAGTGGAGCTCTGTTTTATGTAATGGTTGCCTGAGTGCAAATGCTATGGAATCTATGCTTTAATTTGAGCTGAATTGAATTGAGAAATCATACTGAAATTTTTTTAAAGAACATACAGAATTGAAAATATAAGCCTGTGTTTATTTACTTCATGTCTTTTTCTTTCTATGTAGTATATATGAATACACAGAATCTCACTATTTTGGAGTTCTTAGGTCAACAAATCTCTCCTTCACATCCAGCACAAGATCAGAAGCCTTAGTTTCTGGTAGCTTTACCCTCACCTGCAGGAGACAGAGAATGAGTTAGTGAGATGTTAAAAGTAAAATAAAAAAAGGCTAATTTAAAATTAATTTAAGTGAGTGAATTCAGTCATTTCACAAGTGTATGTATAGATGCCGTATTAAAATGTTGGAGGATAGTGTTGTCAATATGTGTAAGGCTTAAGATGTTGGTAGGTTGTGATTATTATAATTGTGATAAACAGAACATACTAGCATGCTCTCACAGCACATGGAAGATGGATCCTTTTGGCTCATGCCCAGAAACAAATCCTCAGTACCCACACTCTGGCTCAGGATAATCTCATACCTACACACACATACTCTCATAATCACCCTTTCAGAAGCACAGTGCTCTTATACATTCAGTTATATTATACATGATTGTATCCTATGAGATCTACTGGTCCTTTTCTGCTTATATGCTACAATACACACACACTTGTTATGCAAGCATTAAACTTCTACAATATATGCAACCAATCTGACCTGGCCACTAACCACCTAAGAGGAAACCTCAATAGTTCTTCGGATTCTTTCTAACTTTCCAAATTGGTTCTTCTTAGAACTATTTCTGAAAAGGAAACTCTGTTGTAGGGTTCTATAAAGACTTTTTCTTCCCCCAGGAAGCCAATCCAAAGATCACTTTAGGTTACTAGATGAAACCTTTTTTTCCTAAGATTGCAGATTGGGCTTGCACTGTTGCATGTGTCTCTCCAAGACTGGAGCTCTAAACAGCAATTTATTCGACTACACACTATATACTCACTCAGGCTGAGGACGTGGATCTGCAAGGTCATCAAAGTGTGTTCCTTCAGTCACTTCCTCTACATCCCAGATGTCTTTAGTGTTCTTCACATAGGCACTATTGACTTTCAATTTCAATATGCGCATAGGTGGGAGAGGGAGAGAAAGACAGAAAGATTAAATTAATGAAATAAACCTTTATTGTCTTCTATGTTCACTATTCCCAAGGGTTCACATAAATTACAAATGATAAATTCAAAGATCTGACAATATGCAAATACAAATCTATCAGTGTTCATGTCAAACACCCTAAATTGTCTTAAGTTACACTGAATCAGAACCCCACTGATCTTAATACATCCTCCCGCTACACTGATGATAGAAAATAGAGCTCACCTGCATTCTTATCTTGCCTAGAAGCAGAAGAACAAGCACCAATGTGCCCAGGACCCATGTTTGCCATCAGATTTACATTCTATATAGATAAAGAAAAATGACTTTCCACATTAGCAATTTCAAACACTTTTTTTATTATTATTATTTATGATTTAGATTTAGATCCTCAGTAGTGCAAGGGGGTGCACAGTCAGGGACAATTCATAATGGTCCTGATTAAAGAATCCTGACTTTTGGTCAGGTTTCTACCATAATCCAACTTAACTGAACCAGACTCAAATGAGAACCATCCTCTTCTGGGTGACACCGGATTATAAATCATTACAGTATAGTGGTGTAGATGAGTGAAGGCAAACAATTCTAAGTCTATTGAAAGCGTCTTCTGTACACTGGGGGAAAAAATCCTGCCATAAGTACAGGAATGTCTTTGTGATTCCAACAGCAGATTTAGAAGGTACAGTATGCAGGTGAGATTATTCACTGAAGAAGGTGAGACTTGGGTATAAAATGTTGGGAATTAAACATTTTTAGGGCATCCATGTGGGACTGTCTGCAGCAGCAGAATTTGAATCACACGTGCAGAAGCTCCAAGCAGAGGAAGAGCACTGGGATGAATCCGGCAGGACTAGAGGGCAAAAAGACCCAGATCAGATGAAGTTTATCAGGATCTGGCACTGGCATGGTTATGACACATTTCCATTTTGAAATAGTGCAGCTCTTGCGTTTCTGAGCAATTGTTTACATTCGTCAGTACAATGAGACAACATCTTGCCCTTCAGGTTTCTCTTTTAATTCCTATATTTATTTATTTACTTATTTACATTCACTGTCCACTTTAATAGGAACACCTGTACACCTGCTCATTTATGCAGTTATCTAATAAGCCAATCGTTGAGCAATACACAAAACATGCAGATACAAGTCAAGAGCTTCAGTTAACGTTCACATGAAACATCAGAATGGGGAAAAAGTGTGCACTCTATGACTTGAACCGTGGCATGGTTGTTGGTGCCAGATGGGCTGGTTTGAGTATTTCAGAAACTGCTGATCTCCTGGGATTTTCACACACAAAAGTCTCTAGAGTTTACACAGATTGTGAAAAAACAAAAAACATCCTGTGTGCGGAGGGTCTGCAGGCTGAAACACCTTGTTGATGAGAGAGATCAGAAAATGACCAGACCGGTCTGAGCTGCCAGGAAGTCTATGGTAACTCAAATAAGCACTCTTTACAACTGTTGAGAGCAGAAAAGCATCTCAGAACACACAACACATCAAACCTTGAGGTGGCTGGGCTACAACATCAGAACACCACATCAGGTTTCCACTCCTGTCAGCCAAGAACAAGAATCTGAGGCCATCATGGGCACAGGCTCACTGAGACTGGACAACTGAAGACTGAAAAAAGACCAGTGATTTTTTTTTCTAATCTTCAACTGTCCAGTTTGGGTGAGGCTGTGCCCATGATAGCCTCAGATTCCTGTTCTTGGTTGACAGGAGTGGAAACCAATATGGTCTTCTGCCATTGTAGCCCATCCACCTCAAGGTTCAATGTTTTGTGCATGCTGAGATGCTTTTCTGCTCACTATGGTTGTAAAGAGTGCTTATACGAGTCTCCTTCCTGGCAGCTCAAACCAATCTGGCCATTTAAATCTGACCTCTCTGATCAGCAAGGTGTTTCCACCTGCAGAAATTTCTATCATTCAATGGTTTTTGTTTTTTCTCACCATTCTGTGTAAACACTAGAGACTGTTGTGTGTGAAAATCCCAGGAGTTCAGAGGTTTCTGAAATACTCAAACCAGCCCATCTGGTACCAATTTCCATGTTTCCCCTTCTGATTTTTGATGTGAACATTAACTAAAACTCTTGACCTGTATTTGCATGATTTTATGCATTGTGCTGCTGTCACATGATTATCTGATTGGATAATTGCATAAATTAGGAGATGTATAGGTATTCTTATTAAAGTGGATGGTGAGTGTATATGAGTTATATATAAAAGTCATTTTATTACTTTATACACTGAAAAAAAATTGCATATAGAATTTATGCCAAAAAGGGGGAGGGGGGTTTACTCCATGTTTTATTGAGTAAGGTTTAACCTATTTTAGTAAGTAATATCTGCAATGCACATGTGGTAATTCGACTATATATTTTTTAGTTCATCAAAACATTTTACCTCTTTACTTATTGCAAAGGTACTTTTAACATTTGAGTTGTTGTTCTTTTGGCTGCTCCCATTAGGGGTCACCACATATATTTGATTTGGCACAGTTTTTATGCTGGATGCCCTTCCTCCCTAATTTTATCCAGACTTGGGACCGGCACTGGAAGTGCACTGTCTTGTGTGGTTCCCTGGCTGGGAATTGAACCCAGGCCGAGGCTGAGAGAGCACCAAGGCCTCATCACTAGTCCTCCAGGGACCCACTTTTTCAAACTGTCAGTATTATACCTAAAGAATTCAGTTTGGTTTTTTGCATATCATATAGACCATGAATTAAATGTAAAACTTTTATTGATCAAATTCTCAAACTGCTACACAGCAGAACACATATCTCCCAAATAATCAACTTAAGATGATGTTTGGTGTTGTACATTAAACAGGCAAGTCTTAAGCACAAGTTCAAATCAATTTAATTTTATTTGTATAGCGCTTTTAACAATGTACATTGTCACAAAGAAATATATAAATTCTGGAAATAAGTTTTAAATTTATAAATGTATCTGTATTGAGTTGATTAAACATAACAGTTAAACATAGCTAATGTCTAAAGATGGGAACAAGTTATGTTGTTTCTTTCTACGGCACAAAACAGCACAAATCGAGCACAAACGATCGTCCCCGGTTAGAAGCGTTTTAGACGACGGATGGAGAGTGACGTCAGCGCTCCAGAAAACGTTCTTCTTGTATCTCGTGAAGGGAAGTGACATCATTTGTTTAACGGCACAAACCGGAACAATTCGAGCACAAACGAACGCCACCTGTTTTGGGTGATTTAAAGGACATGGGGTGGAGAGTGACGTCACTGCCCCAATAATACGTGTTATTTCCAAGTCAGGGAAAAACCTACAGTGATCATTTTAGCTGCACAAATCGAGCACAAACGAACGGCACCAATTTGATACGATTTGGACGACATGGGGTGGAGAGTGACGTCACACAGCCAAAAAAAAGAATGTTTAATATCTTGAACGCCAAACAGCACTAACGTTCATTTTTGCAATGAGGAAGAAACACTGAGAAGAACCAGTCTCAGAAGGGAAGGGTACTATATAGTCAAAAAGTGCAGTCGTGTAACCAGGAACTTATGAGCAACTTATGAATATGAGCATCTGAATTATTTCTGAAATCATTATAGTTTTAAGTTGAAGTCTATTTTGTTGAAGTTATCAGCTGTTTCATGATGGACACTTGAGTGCAAAACTGTTTGTAGCAGTTGCAGTCCTAAGCCATCTTTATGGTTTTTAAGTGGTACCCTCCACAGTAATCTCACTGATCTTTAGGCTGTCCATGGATCCATAGATAGATAGATAGATAGATAGATAGATAGATAGATAGATAGAGTGTTACTAGTAAATAGATGGAAAGAATGGGTGAAAGATAAATGGAGAGACAGAATGATAGAAAGAAATATGAAGAGAGAGAGTGTGTGGCACTGATAGAGAGATAGATGAAGTGGGAGTCTCTGTTACAGGCACACTGACAGAGTGAGAGGGAGAGAAGAGGGGCTTCAGGCCGTGTGTACACAGGTGTGTGTGAGTTTGACAGATGGAGTTTGAAATCTTGAACATTCTGGGCTCTGAGCAGTGTAAGCATACGGGAGTTTTTGGGATATTTGATCGTCCGCTACAGGAAAACCGCAAGTCCGATCAGTTAGAAAAGTCATAGCACAGGCTGAAGGTCTATGGTGAGTTTGGTTTAGAAATTTTGGGTCTCATCATCATCATCGTAATAATAATAATAATAATAATAATAATAATAATAATAATCTTATATAGCAGAACAGTATTTTGGCTTTGTCACCGGCTTTTGTCACCGTAACGAGTGGATCGCTTGATTTTCATTGTGAATTACTCTTGAACAGGTAAATCTAGTAGTAAAACACTGCATGGCGTTCATTTACGCGTTAGTCCAGCAATAAATTAATAAATTAAATTAAAATTATAATTTTCTATACCGTTAGCAGCAAAATTTAAAAATGTTAGCTAGTTTACCTTGCAGTCTTCTGCGTCGCTTTCTTCATCGGTTGGTAGAGAGAGCAAGTCGGAGAGAGCCTGAAGATTTCGGAGAGATGACAACTCCACCATTTTATTTCTATTACCTTTATGTAATTAGATGTATGGACTGTAAAAGTCTCAGAGGCTGAGACTACAGACAGAGGCTGAGCTGTCTGTAGAACTGTTTACCGTTTCCAAGGTGACTGTAGTCAGGGGTAACTGCATGCAGTGTCGCCAGATTGGGCGGGTTCCTTTTGATCACGGAGGACCAGGAAAAAATGCATTGGGAGGGTGATTAAATTCGAGCTAGTTTTTGACTTTGGCTAGTTTTCTTTTTAACTACAAACTACAATACATCTTATTTTATTAATTCTTCCATAAAATAGAAAATTACAATAAAATATCACAGATATAATATGTAATGTTGATGTTTCAACGATATAGATCAGTTTAGACAACAAGGTTCAGGGAGTCATGTCCAGTCAGATTACAAGCTTGTGTTGGCGGGTTTTGAATTCAGGTGGAGTAGTTAAGCAATATAATTTCAGCTTAGCTGCAAATTTATTTTATCACCATGCCAAAGTGGGCTAAATATAGAAAGTCCTACCGAAAAGAATGGGAGCGCGACCCATCTCTGAAAACACTGTACCTGTGGTAGGAGATGAGTCAAAGGAATTTTGCATGTATTGTCAATCAGAAATCAGAGCTCTGTTAAATGATTTAAAAGAACATGCTAACACACACCCACACACAAATCAATAAAAAATATATATATTAAAAAAAAAAAAAGCTTTAAAGCGTTAAAGCTTTTGCTGTGCCAGCGGAGCAGCTGTGCAATGTTCAATCAAGGATGACCAAAAGCGCCGTGAAATTAGAATTGCTATGTTGCTTGCCACACTTCAATTAATGCGGTGGACAATTTGTCAAACATTTTGCAAGATGAGATGGGAACATTCAAAATGCCCCGAGCAAAGTGCACGGTTGTCATCAAATCTCTCCTCCCGCCACACTTGAGAGAAGAACTGGTGGAGGATATCGGTGAGTCTCCCTATTCCCTGTATTTCGATGAAAGCACTATCATATCTGTGAACAAATTCCTCTGTATTTGTGTGAAACACCACTCAAAATAAACACAAGATCATCAGTACATATCCTGGACTTGTGGAGACAGATGCTGATGCTAAAGGCATATCAGACACCCTTGTTGCCTTTCTATCCCAGATCAGCCTGCAGATCACAATCATGATGGGCCTTGCCACAGATGGCGCAAGTGTAATGGTTGGAAAACACCAATCGGTTTTCATCCAAATCAGACAAATGCAGCCAATCCTACAGCTTATTCACTGTGTTTGCTATTCACTTGACATTGTTGCAAATAAAACAATGCAGCTTCTTCCCAGCATCGTTGAACATATGGTTAGAGAAACCTGCAGCTGATTTGCTCATTCAACAAAGAGGCAGTACGACTACAGGAATATATATGAAGACTATAAATAAAGGGCTGCCAACTAAAATTAATAGCTCCAAGCTGTACCTGTTGGCTTGTGATGGCAGACTGCATTGACCATATTGTGGAACAAAAAGACGCTCTCACACTGCACTTTAACATGGATTCATATACAGAACACTGCTGTACTGCATGGCTTTTAAAGGAGATGTATAACAACAAAACCAATATCCTCTACATGCACTTTCACCAACCTGTTCTGATGGAAATCAAAGTTGTGAATAAATGATTTCAGTTGGAAACAGGAGACACTCTAGGTGTGTTTAGAGACCTGGATAGACTGTACATGGCAACTCTAAGACGCTTTATCAAACCAAGAATGAATAATGAATAATGACAATCAACTCCAAGAACTTGACCTCACACCATCTAGCATATTCCTCTATCCTCTGAATGCGGACATAGGTATCACACTTCTAAAGCAACTGGAGAAAAGTAGGTTGGAGGAGGAGAAGGAGAGATGAAGGAGAGAATCGCATCGCGTTGCATGCAATCTGTGATGTCCACCGTAAATAGGCCTGGAGTAAAGGAATTGCCAATTCAGCTTTTTTCATGCCCGACTGATACATTAGAGGACTGTGGCATCAGCAGGCTTCTGTTCAAAAGTTTTGGGTTCTTCCATAAATTTTCAAAGTTAACTACATAGGTAAATTTTGAGGACAAACTTTGATGTTGACTTGACAAAGCCGGTCTGAAGGTTTAAAATAGTTATCAGTTTGAAGTGTGAAGGTAATGTGCAGTTTTAAGAAAGAAGGACAGATGGGTAGGGTGCCTGTACTTGTAGAGTTGATTAGATTGATAGGGTTCCAATACTTGTAGAGTTGATCAGATAAATAGATAGTGTGCAAATACTTCTAGAATTGATTAGATAGATAGATAGATAGATAGATAGGGTGCCAGTAATTGTAGAGTTAATTTGATAGCTAGATAGATAGAGACATAGTGTGCCAATACATGTAGAGGTGAATAGATAGATAGACAGGATGCCAATACTTGTAGAGCTGATTTGATGGATTGCAATACTTGTAGAGTTTATTAGATAGAGATATAGGGTGCCAATACATGTAGAGGTGAATAAATAGATAGATAGATAGATAGATAGATAGATAGATAGATAGATAGATGGATGGATAGATAGATAGATAGATAGATAGGCAATACTTGTAGAGAGGAGGAGATAGATAGATAGATAGATAGATAGATAGATAGATAGATAGATAGATAGATAGGGTGGCAATACTTGTAGAGATGAGGAGATAGACAGAAAGACAGACAGACAAAAAGATAGATAGGGTGCCAATACTTGGAGAGTTGATTAGATAGCTAGCTAGACAGACAGACAGACAGACAGATAGATAGGGTGCCAATACTTGGAGAGTTGATTAGATAGATAGATAGATAGATAGATAGATAGATAGGGTGCCAATACTTGGAGAGTTGATTAGATAGACAGGTAGATAGATAGATAGATAGATAGATAGATAGATAGATAGATAGATAGATAGGGTGCCAATACTTGGAGAGTTGATTAGATAGGTAGATAGATAGATACAGCCAGGTCCATAAATATTGGGACATCGACACAATTCTAACATTTTTGGCTCTATACACCACCACAATGGATTTCAAATGAAACGGACAAGATGTGCTTTAACTGCAGACTGTATTTACATCCAAATCAGGTGAACGGAGTAGGAATTACAACAGTTTGCATATGTGCCTCCCACTTGTTAAGGGACCGAAAGTAATGGGACAGAATAATAATCATAAATCAAACTTTCACTTTTTTAATACTTGGTTGCAAATCCTTTGCAGTCAATTACAGCCTGAAGTCTGGAACGCATAGACATCACCAGACGCTGGGTTTCATCCCTGGTGTTGCTCTGCCAGGCCTCTACTGCAACTGTCTTCAGTTCCTGCTTGTTCTTGGGGCATTTTCC
>CM040995.1:9382682-9410807 GCA_022985145.1 Pangasius djambal | reverse complement strand
TAGATAGATAGATAGATTGATTGATTGATAAGATGCCAATACTTGTAGAGTTGATTTGATAGATATATATAGCTGTAATATGTGTAGAGTTGAATAGATGGATAGATATATGGGGTGCTATTACTTGCAGTGTTGATTAGATAGATGGACAGGTTGGGAATACTTGTCCAGATGGGTGGGTGGGTAGGTAGATAGATAGTGTGCCAATAATTGTAGTGTTGATAGATAGACAGATAAATAGGGTGCCAATACTTGTAGAGTTGATTTGATGGATAGATAGAGTGCAATAGTTGTAGACTTGATTGGATAGATAGGGTGCCAATACATATAGCGTTGCATACATGGATACGACGTCAACACTTCTAGAGTTAGATAGATAGATAGATAGATAGATAGATGGGGTGCCACTATTTGCCGAGATGATTAGATAGATGGACAGGTTGGCATGATGAACCTTTGTTGAGTGTGTGTAACCATATCTGTCAGGTCTTCGTCAAGCTGACCCCACAGGCTTCACTGCATCAGTGCTGTTGTATCCAAGATCGCCTCCACCAGCGTACCACCCACAGTCAGTGGTACCTGAAGTAAGGAGGGTGCGAGGAGTCTGGAGTAGTGCTATGTGATGGACACCCCAGGAAGGTCTCTAGGGCTATGGTATTCAGGTGCTTTCTTGCAGCTCTTGTCTTTTGAGTTCTGCATACCCACCTTCTGCCAGTAATCTTTTGCTCCCATACAGTCTTTCTCAACCATGTTGCTGACCTTGAATAGCTGCTCGATGGTACTCACAGTCCCCCTTAGGCAGCCTGCCACCCTCAGGTTGATGTTATTGATCCTCTGTGATGTCCGACTTCCACTTGAGGATATACATAGGCGAAGTCTCTCAGTTTCTGGCCTAGCTGCTGTACCAGGAGTTTGTCCTCAACTTCGGCAAGGTAATCATCTGGTAATCATCCACCAACTCAGCAGCGGTCCTTTCAGCATCATGCTCAGGGTTCCCATGAGTTCGACACTGGGTAGAGGCCAAATGTCAAGGAAGTTCTCATACTGCTCAAGGAAGTTGAGAACATCAGAGGGGTGACAGGATTCGCCTAAGGAGCCTAGCCTCCACTGCCTCCCTTAACACAGCTTCCCTATTAAGAGTGCTGTTAATCGATTGTTTATGACCAGTGTTAATAACATTGTGCTCATTAGTGAACTCCATTTTTTGGAGAGACAGGAGGGAAACAACATGCAAGATGTGGTGACATACATTAAACACATGTATATAAAAAATGGAAAATATGTGGCAACGCTATAACCTGGACATGAATTCAACTTCTGAACTTTTTTATACTAACATACCCATGGACCTGACTGTATGTTATTTGGTCAAGGGGTTTAACAAAAATATTGCATTAACTGTTTAGGAATTACAACCATTTATTACATAGACCCTCCATTTTCACAGGCTCAAAAGTAATTGGACAAACTAACAATCATAAATATTAGGATTATTTTTAATACCTGGATGCAAATACTTTACAGCCAATGACTGCCTGAAGTCTGGAAACCACGGACATCACCAGATGCTTTGCCAGGCTTTTACTGCAGCCACCTTCAGTTGCTGCATGTGTGTAGGTCTTACTGCCTTGAGTTTTTCTTCAGTAAATGAAAAGCATGCTTGGGTCCCTGGAGGACAAGTGGTTAGTCCTCGGTGCTCTCACTGCTGCGGCCCAGGTTCGATCGCTGGCCAAGGAACCAACCCCAGCCACTGGGGCTGCACACGATAGTGCACTCCCAGTTCCAGTCCCAAGTCCAGATAAAATTAGGGAGGGTTGTGTCAGGAAGGGCATCCAGCATAAAAATTGTGCCAAATCAAATATGTGGACCAATGATCTGCTGAAACCGCTTCTCAGTTAATTGTCCAATTACTTTTGAGCCTGTGAAAATGGAGGGACTATGAAAAAATTGCTGTAATTCCTAAATGATTAATGCAATATTTTTGTTAAACCACTTGAATTAAAGCTGAAGGTCTACAATTCAATTACATCTTGATTGCTTCATTTCAAATCCACTGTGGTGTTGTACAGAGGCATAATTATGAAAATTGTGTCGCTGTCCAAATACTTATGGACCTAACTGTACATAGCCACAGAAAATAAGTCTGCTCAGTCATTTCCACTAAATAGTATTTACAGATGCCCAAAGTCATATTTGAAATTCTACATGAATTTTGTGGATTACATCTCGAACCTGGTTGTTTCTGTAAACAAAGGAGTAATTGTTGGAGGCTTTACTAGTCATTTTACTAATCCACAAAACCCCCTGAGAACAGTGTTCAATAGGGGTTAATCAGAATATAATAGTACCCACTTATTATGGGGCACACACCCTAGATTTAATACTGACATTTAGATTAAATATAGAAAACATAGTTATACTACCCCAGTCTGGAGCTATCTCACTTCAGCTACTGTACATAGTTTTACTGAAAATCTCCCAGAGGTTTATTGGATCACCGTCTGACGCCATAGAAGTTGATCAGATGACTGAATGCTTAGAGTCAATGTTCCGCCACACTCTACGCTCGGAACAACTAGGAACAAGACCACCACAGAAGCACAAAAAACAACAGTATGTAGTAACAGTGACTTTATGAATTATTCCAATTACAAAATTGAAAATATTAGGCAAAATTTTTTTTAGAAGTATTAAAGTCAGAGAATTTGATTAAATATTTAGAAAACAACATAACCACGTCAGAGAGCAATTAGAATCTTTTACTCTCATCCAACAAACTGAACTAATTTAGCTAATTTCCTCTTAAAATCAACTTGTGTACTAGATCCTTTACCTACACATTTACAAACCCCTGTTAAAAACAATCAATTGCTCCCTTAATCCTTTAAACTAGCGGTTATCAAACCCTAGCTAAAAACTGATTTAAAAACTGAATAAAAACCCCTACCTCAACATTTGTCAGCTGTCTAACTATAGACCAATGTTAAACATCCCCTTTATCTCCAAGATCCTAGAAAAGGTTGTTGTAGAGCAGTTAGAATCATACTTGCATATGAAAATTTTAAGTCCACATTTAGGCCTCATAACAGTACTGAGACAGTGCTGGTTAAAGTGGTAAATGACCTACTATTGGCCTCAGATCAGGTTTATGTCTCCATGCTTGTGTTATTGACCTTACTGCAGCTCTTGACACCATACCTCATAATTCTAGACCAAATATTCTAGAAAATGTTGTTGGAGTTAAGGGAACTGCTTTATCCTGGCTCAGGTCTTATTAGACCGATCACTATTATTATTTGTAGATGTAAATGGTGACTTCTATATGCATATTAAAGTAAAGTTTGGTGTTCCACAAGGCTCTGTTTTAGGCCCACTGCTCTTTTCTTTATATATATTACCTCTGGGTACAATTGTTCATAAACATGGTATTAGCTTCCATTGTAATGCTAATCATGCACAATTGTATGTTTCAGCAAAGCCAGATGAGACACACCAGCTTAATAAAGTTGAGGAATGTGTAAAGACATTAGACACTATATGATGTGTAACTTTCTGAGTAACTCTAGATGGACTTTCAGTTCCATCGTGAAAGACCTTGGTGTGATTATTGACCCCCAGTCTCTCATTTGAAGATAATATTACTAGGATAACCTCATCTCGGAAATATTACTAAGATAAGAAATATGTCACTACAAGATGCAGAAAGAAAAGTTTGTGTTTTGTTATCTCTAGGTTGATGTAGCAGCCAGAGTCCTCACTAGAACCAGAAGATTTGATGACATCACCCCTATCTTATCCACACTGTATTGTCTCACAGTAAAATTTCACATTGATTATAAAATACTACTAATGAATGGTAAAGCACTGAATGGTCTCGCACTGCAGTAACTGAGCATACTTTTGGTCTTTTATGATCTGCCACAACTGCTTCAGTCAAAAGGTGCAGGCTCCTTGATGGTACCTAGAATAATGAAGACTACAGGAGGGGGCAGAGCTTTTTCTTACAAAGCCCCAGATATGCAGAGCAGCCTTCCAATTATTGTTTGGGAATAAGATACCATCTCAATCACAGTCTCAAAGCCTAGGCTGAAAACCTATTTATTTAGTTAAGCCTTTTGTTAATAGCTTTTCTCTTGGGCAGTTCAGATCTGGAGGGCTCATGGGCTAATTTAAATATTCCATGAAGATCCATGAAGGTAAAGGTCTTAAGTCATCGTTTGAAGACAGCCAGTGACTCAGCTGTTAGGACATCCAGGACATGTTCATTCTACCATCTAGGTGCCAGAACAGAGAAGAGCTTTGATGCATGCCTTCCTTGTACCCTGAGAATGGTGGGTCCAGTCAAGCAGTGCTGGAGGATCAGAAAGAGTGTGGTGCAGTGTGGGGAGTGATTAAATGCTATAAGGAAGCCAGCAGTGGGAGAACTTAGTAAAGTTGAAAACAAGTCATGCAGCTGCAATGTGGATCAGCAGAGGACAAATGGCGTGCAGAGGCAGACCTGCCAGGAGTGAGTTGCAGTAGTCTAGTCTTGAAATGACAAGGGACTGAACAAGCACTGGAGTGGCCTCTGTGGATAGAAATGGATGAATCCTTCTGATGTTATAAAGGAGAAATCTGCATGAGTGTGCCATTTTAGAAGTATGAGAAGAGAAGGACAGTTGATTAACCCAAATTGATTGATTACCATGGTTACAATGGTCACGGCAAGTACTGAGCTTTGTGGAACACCAGTGAAGAGTCTGCCTGGAACAGTTAGTAAGTTGAGATGTTTGAATGCTGTTGCAAACTTTCATATGTTCACTCAGGTTTGTTGACGGTGGAATGGCTGGCCACTTTATGTCCCGGGGGTGGGGTTTTCCCAGTGATTCCACTGTCTATTCCATCAAAAAAGGTTGCCCTGTCAAATGTACCACCTATCATTAAAAATTATGTATTGACCCAAATTCTGTCGCGCTATGGCAAACTGATTTCCCTGATTAAAATGATTAAAATTGGTAGCAAATCTCTGCTTCTGAAACATGTAGTGTCATTTAGATGTTCCATTTATATGGTTTTGAAAGACAACAAGGAGGATCTAGAACTAATTTTAAATCTCTGTCATGATGATTATAATTATGTTTTTTTTTTCCGCTAAGAAAAACAGCATGAAATACCTTGGCGCCAATAGTGCAGATAGTGCCGATAGTGGTGGATGTGGTAGAGATGGCATAAGAAATGACAGTAGTTGGGCCAACAACTGAAGGGGAAAGTACAACTGTGGTAGAGGAAGATAACTTCAGATAATTTCCAGCCAGCTGATGTTTTTATTGAATCGCAAAGTAGCAATGTCCCAGATTTTGGCAGACATAGAAAAAGATGAATGCTTGATGGAAAAATCAGATGATTGAGTCTTTAAAGTACCCCAGAAGAGAAGGCTGAAGCAGCATCACTCTATATATTGGATATACAGTATTGATGAGCAAAATATTTTGAAAAGTTTGTATTGATGAGTACTTCCCAGACATAGAACAGTTTATTGAAAAGGCAAGGATTTTTAGGAGTAAAGGCCATTTTTCTGATCAGGAGGTATACAGACTAAAGAAGATTCTCAGATTCTCAAAATAAACTCCCAACTGGGTAGCAATGACAGTAATGAAAAAGCATAAAATCACATTTTCTGCTATGTTTTTATTGTACTGCCAGCTATGTTTACTTTTCTTCTCAATTATGGGAGAAATTCTTATTGCTTCTTTAAATTTAATTGGTGCAAGAGATAGCAGGAAAAGAGCCGAATTGTATGAGTTAAAAGTTGACATTTTTTTTTGTAAAAGAAACACATAATGATGCCTTCAATGCAGCAGACTAGGCAAGAGAATATGATGGGCTGCCCATCCTAAGTCATAATACCTCCCTTAGTGGTCAAGTTGCCATTTTATTTTCTAGGAATTTTATTTCCCTTTCTTATCAGGTGGAGGAGATTTTAAAGGGTAGATCTTTGAAAATAAGAGCCCAGTTTGAAAATCACGCTTTTGTTTCATTTGTGTTTATGCTTCCACCACTGCAGTTGATAGAATGGCTTTTTTGAATACATTATGTAATGTATTAGATACTTGTAATCCTGAGGATTTGTCCCGAGCATGGCCTGGATAGAAATCATGTAGAACCTCACATGCCATCTCACAGGAGGCTTATTCAATTAATAGAGTCACAAGAACTTGTTGATGTATGGAGAATTTTGTTTTTTTTGGCAAATAAAGGTTTGGATTGCTACTTTAGCTTCAAACCCCATACATGAGAGGTTGTATGCTTTGGGTAAGTATCTCTATGGACACATTTGATGTCTCATTTCTAAAGTAATACTGTGTAATACATTACCAAGTATTCCTATTTCAGCACTAGGTCCATCATATAAAGTTTGGAAGCCCCTTGTTATAACGTCTGCAAATCTTAGAACTTAAACACCTTTCACTGACTGATTCAAAAGCCTTCTCACATAAGCTTTCTGGAGAGGCCTCCGCTGTATTCAAGGAGTATTATATTCAAACTACAACTTTGTCATTTTTATATCTATGCTCGACAAATCCAGTTTGATCACCTGAAGGAGAATTATTCTGGAGCTGTTAAAAGTGCAGTTGTTGATATTTTTTATTTCTTACTAATACAACTAAGCAAGAAAATGTCCCTGGTGGTCTAGCTGCTAAGGATCCTGCGCTCTCACTGCCATAGGCTGGGTCTGATTCTTGGGCAGGGAACCAACCCAGCCACTGGGAGTGTACTCCCAGTGCTGGTCCCAAGCCTGGATAAAATGGGAAAGTTGTGTCATGAAGGGCATCTGGAATAAAACCGGTGCCAAATCAAACATGTGGATCTGCTGTGGTGACCCCTAACGGGAGCAGCTGAAACAACAACAACAATTAAGCTTGAAAATATGTAGAATAGGATGAAAATTGAAAATTGTTTAATGAATGTCAGCACAAGTGTATTATGTGGCTGAGGAAGCCCATTTGTAAAAATGGGGTCTTTTTATAGACTCTCCCCATTCTTCAGAAAAACAGGGTAGCAAAGACAGTCTGGACCATTGTCAAAGCAGCTAATCGGTATGAAGTCTCGTGCATTTTTCAGCTGACTGTCACTATGGCATTAGTTAGCATTATTAGCTGCACCAATACCCTTTTCTGGTAAATGCCACTCTAACATTTATGATTAGAAGATAAGGGAAATGTAACGGTATATCATAAATATGTCAACTGCAATAAATAGACATCTGCTGTGGGGACAGCAGTACTGCAGCCATATGATGCTGAACATCCCTGATAAAACTAGCCTATAGCCAAGCTATTCACTGATGTTAACTTTACATACTTTAAATAACATAGCTATGCCTTTAATAAACAGCCTACTCCATCTCTTGATGTCTTCACACTCCTTGGCAACACTAACTCTAACTGAAATCCCTGGCCACCATAGGTTCTGTACATGGGTGGGAATGGGAGTCTGCTTCAAGGAAAAAAAAATCATTCCAATGTTGTTGAATTAACCTTACTTAACCACTAAAGACCTTCACAAATTTTGACTAATCTTGCTTAATACACCTTTACCCAAGACTACACGCAATACAGCTACATCTACAATGCATAAAATCTAAAAGTTTATGTATTGCTGCTATGTAATTCTTGAAACACGAACTGAAGCATGCAGATTTTGTCCAGAAGGCTGAGATTATTTTTGTGTCCTTTTAAATACTCGAGTTAGCTTGTCGGACAGGGCTGGGGGCCAACAATACTGGACCTGTTTTATTAGAACACTGACCATCAGTGACTATTGTACATATTCTACCCATGCACTGCAGCAGGGGAAATACTGCTCTTGACTTACACATAACCTGTAAGTTGGACCACAGATCTTCAGAACAGCACTGTTGATTAGATAAATCATTTCCACTGAAATACGACATAAACAGCAAGGGCTGCTTTGCACATACTCACATTTGTACACACTTATTTATAGATCACCTGTGAAGATCTATGATTCTTTTTTCTTAACTATCAGGCACATATTTAAACCTATCTGGTTACACTGCAGTACGTTTAGCACTTTTCTAAGATGTCTAATTATTTTTATGGCTGAACCATTTTGCATATTGGTCTGAGGGATAAGGACATTGCATGGTTCATGCATTGTCTTATCCAGTTCTACTCAGGTTATGCAGATCACTTTATCACTAAATTGGTATTGCTAGGTGATTATATATTGGTGTTTTTGCAATATACAGCAAATGCTTCCCCTACCCTCATGTCTTACCTGCTCAGAAAGCAACAACACACCTTGCACTGAACAGTGTTGTTGCACAACGCTCATCATAAAGCTCATTGTGGTAATTAGGAATTATTTTCTGAGTGACAGGCTAAAATTCCCAGGTTCCTTTTCTCTCCTGTGTACATTTAAAGAATTAGAAACAGAAAATGCAAGCAATACACTGGAGCTATGTTCTTAACTAGCTAACTAGCAGGAGGTTTGACAGCCGTGTATGTGTGCACAACTAGTAACAGGTTTAAACATTACGGGTGTTTCCCGTTTTTAAACTGTGTGTGTATGCTGCATTCAAACCAGGCAACTCTTTGTGCTAATTGATTTAAATGTGTTTCTGTGTACGTATTTCATTTCTCCAAAGGAAGGTCTGCGGCTGTTTGTTGGTCCCGGTTGGTAGAACCACACTTGGCACCCAACACACAAGGTGTGTAATGCTATGGAATTGTCTTCTGGGTCACCAATGCACCTGTTTGATGATTGTATAAGCTATCTGATTAGAAGAAGTTAATGGAATTTAAAATGTTATGAAAATAAGATGCTTATTTTATGCCTTTGCTGGATCATTGGTGTCCTGGTAAAGTTTTGCTTGTGTATTTATTTTGTTCCCTCTTTCATGTTCACTTTTTAGACATTGTACTCCATTTGCAATATATCTTATAATAGAAATGGTTCTGTACATCATAGACATACTGGGTCTCATTTATCAAGCTGGACATAATATTTATTCATAAATTGTTCATAGGAGAATTTTTTGTAATGAATTTCAGTGTGTTTATCTGTTTTGTAAGTGATGTATTTTTAATCCCTTGTTGCACTCAGAATGTACCTTTCAGATAAATGATGACCAGCTTTAACATTCAAAGCATTGAAAATTTGAATCAGATGTGATTACAGTCAAGGGGGGCCTTGACACGGTGATGAGACTCAGAAGCATTCAGGTGAGAAAATGGGCACTTTTCATGGCCTATTACATTGTACTTGATACAAGCGCGATGGGAAAAGGAGGAGATGCAATTTCTTCCAAACAAAAAAAAGACAAGAATATTATGTAGCAAGTGTGGAAAATAGATCTGCAAAAGTTATATTTCTGAAGTTCTAATTTACTGCCATATTTGCAAAGAGTGATTTTAGTTATGGGGTAACGAGGGAATTGAGTTACCACTCATGATTCATTAATTCATTCATCTTAAGTAACCACTTTATCCTGGAAGGGCCTTACCCCAATGGGTTGCTCTGCAGCATGAGTCACGAAAAGTAAGAAAAAAAATGGACTGTTGCACCTTTAAAAGCCCTTCCTGAGTTGAAGTGGGTGTGCTGGAGCAGGGAAAACACTAAAATATGCAACAAAGGGGGTACTCCGGGACCAAGTTTGGGAACCTGTGACCTAGACAATAACTCATCCCTTTCTGCGCATAGTGTGTGGTAATCACCCTCTAATCAGTGTCGGTTTCTGACCACAGGACTGCTGTTGGTTGGATATTTTTGTTTTGTGGACTTCTCAACCCACCAGTGACAAAGATTTAAAAATCCCAATAATATTGCTCCACCTGATGCACTTCTATTATCACAGCACCTACTAAGATGCTGCTAATATGCGAGTGGCCCACCATTGAAATATCTGTTCAAGCAGCAATGGGGATCTCTTTCCATTGATGGGCCATGTAGCAAACTTTGCAAACTTTGCATAGCTACTGTATGTAGGCTATGGTAATAATTGTATACCTAAACATGCATGTACATGGGGTCCTAACATCTAACAAATTGACAACTGAGTGTCTAATTCACGTTCATGAAGTACAATGTATTATGGGACCTAAAGTAAAAATGAAGAACGCTATATTAAAAACACTTCTTTACAAATCATAATCACCCTGAATTTAGGTGAGGAAACTTTTGTATAGGGGTTTTCTTTCTTACATCGAAAGCAAAAAAGAATATGTGGGAGATTTAGGAACATTTGTTATATTGCTCAAAGCTAATTACAATTAATAAAAACCTAAGTTGGCATTCAAAGTATGATTTAAGTATAGTTATCATATAATCCATCGCGTATAATCAAGAGTTAAAATACTTAGAAATAATAAGAGATTTAGTACATTTATATAGTGACTTTATGCATATGATTTTACAAGGATATTTCTGTGTATGTGAATCAAGAAACCTAAAACAAACTGGTGTGACCTTGCAGGTGGACTGTGCTTTTGGGAAAAACAATAAGCACACAGTTCTCATTCATAAATTGTGTCTTCTTCAGTCCAGATGTGCTCTGTCATGTCTCATGGGAGGGTGTTTTTCTCTCTAACTGACTACTGAAGTGCATTGTTGAAGCTGTGATGAAGGTTAACTTTAAAAATAAATAAATAAATAAATAAACTGACTGAACTCTCGCCACGGTTAAAATTTAGATAGAGGGTGAATGAAATAATTGTGGCGAGAGACAAGGGTGTGATAAAGAAAAAAGAGATGACTTCACTTAATAAGATCATTGTTTTAGAAGTGTATAAAACCATGAGCCACGACTATATAAATCAGATGATCATCTCGGCTTTGTTGTTTGATTCAATAAAGTCTGATTTTTGGCATCCAAATCCCTTTGACTTTTGAAAGTTATTTTTCTTATTCTGAACTGAAGTGTTTTGCCACGACACTAAAACGGAAAAGTCAAAACTCTAACGGTGCCTGTGTTGGACTAGAGCAAGCTGTTTCTAAAGAGCATTTCGAAGCGTAATTTCCGTTTCCGCCTTGTCTCCGGTAATATTAGCTATCTTGTTTTGCGCTTAACTGACCCAGTGTTACCGAAAACATCGTTTGTTCGGACAAATACCGTTTTAATACTTAAACAAACTGAGTTTAATAGCGTATAACACTCGTTTTTTAATGACATTTGAAGCAAAGCTGGTTTTAATGACACTATAGTTAGTACTAAAATTGGTTGTGTAAAGCAACTAGCTAAGCAGCTAGCCCCTAATTTTCCTTGCCGCAGCTAGGCGCTATGGCGGGGAATCCGCAGCAGCAGCAGGCCGTGAGCAAACCTCCTTCAGGGAAACACGGCAACGTTTTACCTCTGTGGGGCAATGAGAAGACAATGAACCTAAACCCTATGATTCTCACAAATGTGTTATCATCTCCGTATTTCAAGGTTCAGTTGTATGAGCTGAAGACCTACCATGAGGTCGTGGACGAGATCTACTTCAAGGTAAAGCCACACAGCCCGCGGGCCCGCGATACTGCGGCTTCGACAGTTAGCTCATCGGGTCTCAAAGTGCTAACGCGGGACTCGACAGTGTTTTCTTATGTTAGTGGCTCAGTTATGCTGTAGTGCACCACCAACGAGCTGTTCCTGGTAGAGGAGCACGCTGACTTTAGATAGCTTTCTAACAGGATCAGATAACGTTAGGTTTCTAAGCAGTCGTGACTATAATAATTTGCAACTTACACGGCGATAGGAATCGACATCTATAACCATATATTTTGGCCCTTAGATTTCGCTTGCTTGTTTTGAAATGGAAAGATGTTCGTCGTCTTTATAACAGAAGCCAAACAAAACTTGAGCTTTGGTTTCGAAAACACGACGCGTTTTGGGTTTTTTAAGTTACTAAGCACATGCTTTTACCTTTCAATGTGTATAAGTTAGCGACCGAGGTTTGTAACTAGAAAGAAGTTATATTATATATTTTTTGTTTGTCTGTTTTGTGCTGCTTTTCGGTTATTGGCAGATCCATTCCAATTTAGCGAATTAGTTGATCAGCACAAAATTTGATGAAGCATTTTAGCTTTTTTTTCACGATTGCCCAGCAATGCACGTGTTTGATCGCCAAACAAATTAACCATTTAAACCTTGGTAGTCTTAGTTTAAAATCGGTTAGCACTCTGTGCTAATAGCTAGTCCCGGAGCCTGGGGAAGGAGGAGCTCGGTTTTTAGATGATGATTTGTGTTTAAGCGGGAACCTCTATTTCAGTGGAGTGTGGAGGTGTGGATTGGTACAGGGATCCTGCGGGACAAAACCCGAGTCATATACGAACAATATCGGATACGGGACAAAGAAAGGCCGCGTTCATTAACACGGAAGTGCGTTGGGAGCTCGTGCTGCCTGAAAAAAGTACCGCGAACTTTCATACATTGCAGTCATTGCTTTATACTGGTTAGGCTCAACGGTGGCTTACATTACCAGTGTGTGTAGTTTTTTTGGAAATGGACCCGGCCAAGTGGGAACAAATGTAACTGCCGGAGCGCGTGATTATTCAGAGTTTTTGTGGGAGTGGGTGGGATTGATTAAAATTCCTCCAGGAGTTGGAGGGGAAAATAAGTCCCACGCACACCCATATGGCCCTTACATATATTGTTTACTTGTTTGCGCATCCTTAAAAAGTTTCTTTATTTTGTATTTTCATCAGTAATACCATACTGTGTGTTGTATATCTTTTCCTCAGGTAACCCATGTGGAGCCATGGGAGAAAGGCAGCAGGAAGACAGCGGGGCAGACTGGAATGTGCGGAGGGGTAAGTAGAAGTATGTGCCTCCTTTACCATTTGCTATAAAGGAAATTCTTGTACCATACCCAAAATCAAGTGTAAAAGCCACAGCAAGGTGTTAATCTTCAGTGTTTTTTTACTATATGAACAGGTTCCTTCTTTATTCCTTGAAAAGTTCACCTGGTGTTCATAAGTGTGAAAATGTACAGTTTAGGGCTGGTTTATACTTCTGCGATGAAGCACATTTGGAGCTCTGCTTGTGGCACAGAGAAGTGCACTGATGCTCTCGCATGCAGTCCTGAGCAATCTTAACAGTGCTTCGTGCATATCCACAGGGCTATGTGTTGTCCACCCTTCTGACAAATGCTGAGTCGTTGAGGTGGTGTGGTGTGTCTGGTTATATACATGGAAACTTTGTGACAAAACACCCATGAGTTTTATGAAGGGTTTCAAAGTAATATTGCTAATATATTTCTTTATTTGACTGCAAACCTGACATCACTCTCCTGCAGTGCACAAAAGTGCTGTTGTGCATATGAGTGAGAGAAAGGAATAAAATCAATTCACACATGTAACTAATAGGGGTGTCACGATACACAAAAATACGATACAGTAGTTCTCAATACAGTACATTTTCCATACAGCCAAAATTAGCACTTAGATTTCCACTTTCATTTGATTAAAACATTCAGTGTAATAAAAGTACAATAACTGAAACTTAATGGCAATGTTTTTTGTGATCCATTCAGACTCTTAGCAGCATAATACAAAAGAAAACCTGTGCATAACCCTCTAGTTTGTTGCTTGGGAGCATGGAGCGAGTGCTACTCTTGTCACTTGTGGGTGTGTACCGTCCATCCATCCTTTTTTAGCTTAGATGAAAAAGGTTAGTGACAAATGTAGCCTACTGCACATGATTTACTACAGTGTACAGTTTATTTGTCTTTAAGATGTAATTAAACTGAATTCTAATATTTTAATCTAGTAGTTTAATTTAAGTGAAAGAAGTGTGAAATTGGTTGTTTAATGTATGCTACATGCCAGGCTTTCTATTAGCTTTGTTAGCAGTGCAAACTAACTGTGCTAGCTGCATGCCTTTACCAGAGGCACCAGCCTATAACTATTTATTTGTTTGTTTCTTTTAACAAGTAAAAGACAAATTAAATAATACTCTAATCAGTGTCAAAATTGTTTGTCTGATTTGCATGTTACATGGCAGGCTTTGTATTAGCTATTAGCAGATTAGCAGTGCAAACTAACTGTACTAGCTACAGACAGTCTCCAAAGACACCAACGATGCTTCATTTTTCTTCGTAATGTCTGTATACACGTTAACGAGATATCATATGAACTAACATAGGAACTAACATGAGCAGGGGAATGAAAAAACGTTTTTCCATGTGTGCCATATGATTGGTCCGAGCAATCATTCAGGCTAGTCGTTTGCCTTTGTAACTTTACCACATCATACCCATTTTGCATAAACTTCAGAAAATCTCAACTCGCATGTCACTTTGTCGCTTGCCTCTGTTGCTGAAATCATAGACAATAAATGGTCGCCTGTCACTTTGCTGCTCACTGTTGTGAACACACTTTTAGAATGTTAACAAAATTAAAGTGAGCCGATGAAAGATCATCTGCCTGGTTGGGCTTTTGACTGCTGTACAGGGTTGCCAGGTTTCAGCAAAAAGGCTTGAGTAACTTATCATTATTAATTAATTATTAATTAAATTATCCATATTAGTTTGACTTTTTCCCTAATAACCAAGTAGTTGATTCCCCAGAAACAGCTATTCAAGGCAGAACCGTTAATGACTTGATGTATGTTTGCGACCGTGAACACTTCACGCTCAGAAAAAAGAGTACTAAAAGAAAAAACGAAAGACCAGGTGTATTCATCTCAGTCATGATTTTATTGCTTTAAACTGTGTGTGGTTTGAGTCATTGTATCAGTACACATTAGCATGTGTAATATGATTCACACAGGGGAAATGACACCACACTGAAATAAAGAACCAAAATGTTGAAACTTCTGGAATTGAAAGTTCAGACATTCATTGAATCTGGGTCCAGCAGAAAGGAAAATTGGCATTTCCACCATTTTAGGTTTGATGAGAATCGGGGAGGCGTAATATCAGTTGTCCATTCAGGAACTATTTGTTGGCAGCCGCATTTGCGAAAGGATGGTGGATTGTTTATGGATGGATAGTGATTTTGCAATAATGCACATTTAACAGTAAAAAAAAAAAGTAACAGTACATTTCTATATATTTCTTTTGCAAGTTGATTGTGTTTTCACATGGCTGATATTTTGACTGTTAAAGCTGCTTAAGAAGGAGAGAGCAAAAAAGTAAAAACACTGGCAAAATTGGTAAAATGCATATTTAACCACTTCCTAATTATCATCACCATTAAAACTATTTGTGAAGTGTTAGTTTTGATACTTCACTGTAGTCCTATTTAGTTCTTTTTTAGGTCAAAATTTTTGGTCTTTTTCTCTTTTGGCTGAAAACAGGTGGTGCCATTTCTGACCATTTTCGGGTGAAAAATATTTAGTAGCATTACTAATAAATATAGATAATTGATGTTAATTATATACTTTTCTGTCTTTAGCTAAGTCAAACACATTTATAGATTTTATTTCACATTAAATAATTCTGAACATTCTCTCTAAGTGATGGTGCCCCAAGATCATTTGAGACTGGGGGAAGGGGCAGTGCTTCCAGGCCTTGTACTGTATTCTACAATATTGGAGATTTCAGAAACTTGACAGTTGAATATTAGAAATAACATCACCTGGTCTTTTTACAGTCTTTAGCTGTCCAGTTTCGCCAAGTCTGTGCCCATGGTATCCTCAGATTCTTGTTCTTGGCTGACAGGAGTGGAACCTGATGTCTTTTGCTGTTGTAGCCAAACCAACTCAAGTTTTGATGTGCATTCTGAAATGCTTTTCTGCTCACCACAGTTGTAAAGAGTGCAAATTTGAGTTTGCTTATTTAAATGCTTATTGAGGGCACGTGAGCATCAGAACTGGACCATGAAGCAATGGAAGAAGTTGGCCTGGTCTGATGAATCATGTTTTGTTTTACATCATGTGGACGGCCAGGTGTGTGCGCGTGTGTGTGTGTGTGTGTGTATGTATATACAAGCATGCATACAGTTGACTTTCAGTGCTGGTTATTGGTGGCGCTGCTCTTTTGGCTGCTCCCATGAGGGGTTGCCACAGCAGATCATTGAGCCGCATATTTGATTTGGCACAGTTTTTACGCCGGATGCCCTTCCTTACGCAGCCTTCCCCAATTTTATCTGGGCTTGGGACCGGCACTGGGAGTGCACTGTTTTGGGGTTGGTTCCCTGGCCAGGAAACGAACTCGGGCTGCGGCGTTGAGGGCACCAAGGCCTAACCACTAGTCCTTCAGGGACCCAGAGCTGGTTATTGGTGTTAATCAATACAATTTTAATGCATTAAAAATATATAGTCTTAGCTTATGGATTGAGGCTCATAAAATGCTGATATGGTTCATGCCGAATTTGAGTTTGACACCCCTGTCCTAAAATGTACACTGTAGGGTGCATAATCATAATAATCAAATGCTAACCTTCTAATAGCATTAAACACTCTTTCTTCAAACTTCGTTTCAGTTCACTCACACTAAGCCTTTACTTGTCTGTGTAGTTTGAATTAACATACATATTTAAAAAGTGCCATTTATATCAGTAATGTAGGATACATGTCTGTTGTGAAGTCTTTAAAAGTTTTGGGTTTGAAATGATGTCTGTATGAACCCTGCGTCCAGAACCATAACATAAAGAAAACAAGGCTTGTATGACATAAGTTTTAGCATCTGTACACTATATTACACTGTTGCAATATGCCACGATGTTTAATCTGATTATATTGGTTTACCACACCTGTCAATCTTCAAATTTTGGATAGGCACTCTGAATTGAGTATGCTCGTATGAGTTACTGCTCAAAAATTTGCCGAAAGAGCAGTCTTTTTTCTCTCCAGTAAAACAGATGAGCCAGTTGACACACATCTGGATTGATCTCTTTTCAGTATTTGTTAGTTCCCCCTCTCTTCATCTCTCTGTCAAGCTACACATGCTACTTCTGAGATGCCAGTGGTCCTGACCCCTTCTGCTCTCCGGGCCTGCCTGACCCATCCTGATGCCTTACTACTGGTTGGAGTTCTCATCGGTTGAGTTTGCCTGCTGCTGCTGGGGGTGGCCCCATATGGACGACCTGAAGAACTGTTTGGTTTGCTGGGGATGGTGCCACCCGGGGGCTGTGGAGATGGTTTGGGGATCACATATGGGGAGCTGTACTGTGATGGCTTGGGACTGTGATTGCTGTGGTGGCTTTGGGGCTGCGGTTGCCACGAGCAGCTTCGTACTCAGGACTCCATCAGTGGACAGTGGATAGATTTTAACCAACCGGACTTCTTGCGGAAACTGTGATGAATTTACTGGTTGCACAATTGAACTATTTGTCCATATAGTACACAATAATCGAAGGGATTTATTTGTAATTGTACTATCTGTTGTCACCCAGATGAGGATGGGTTCACTTTTGAGCCTGGTTCCTCTCAAGGTTTCTTCCTCATATTGTCTCAGGGAGTTTTTCCTTGCCACCGTCGCCTCTGGCTTGCTCATTAGGATAAATTCACATATTTACAATATAATTTTTGAATCCATTTTTTTCTGTAAAGCTGCTTTGTGACAATGTCCATTGTTAAAAGTGCTATACAAATAAAATAAAATTGAATTGAATTGAAGTTAACATTGCCTGGAGCCCCGATGTTCTGGTCCCATTTCGCATGCTCTTGTCTCATGTGGATGCCCTCGCCCTCTGTCACAGTAAATGGAGAATGTTTTGAGTTCTTTCATTTGAAATAAAATCTATCAGTATATGTTCAACTTGGCAAGTATATAGGTAACATCAGTTGTAGTTAACTACATTTATTAGGGATATCACTGAAACATTTTGGCCAAAAAAACTGGTTTTAGGCCAAATCTGCCTATTTACAAATAATGTTGGCAATGGCAATGATAAGAAAGTGACCAAATCTGCTGGGGTTTTTTTTCTCCCCCCTTTTTTTCCTTTGCGCTTCTATGTCATTGTGCTGAATTCCTGCTCCCCATCAGAATGTGACTCCAGAATCTGAAAGAGGTCCAATCTAATCAAGCAGCTGGTCAAGACTTGTTCTAGGTTGTGCTTTTTGGCTTTAATAGTGACCATATTTTCTCTCTTCCCAGAAGACTTTAGCTAAGGGTCTATCAAGCAAAGTAAGCACTTTGTGGTCGCTCAGTTATACCATCCCTATATCTACAGGATGTCTGCAGTTCTGTGCTTCCCCTTGTTGGGCTCAGAGGTGGGTGGTGAGTAGGGTTGATGAAACAAACTATGCATAGTCATGGCTACCAAAATAACCCTTAAAAGAAGGATGATAACTGGCAGAGGTTCATAAGTTTTGAATTTTTATCACCTGACATACCTCTTGCCAAATGATTTTCCCTTTGTTTTACAAAAAGGCATAGCAGGGACAGTCAAAGATGCAAAAAATAAATTGCAGCTTCAGAGAGCGATAGGACATGGAGGAGGCTGAGACAGCTTCTGAACTGACACAACATGGTGTGACGGACATTCAACAAATAACACTGAATAAAAACCAGCACGTATATCATGATCTTCAGTAGGCCTACCACCAGAAAAGATTATAACAGGCTACCAAAGGGTATCAATGCCTCTGTGAAGTTGGCATCCCATATAATCCATTTATTTCTGTAAAGCTGCTTTGTGACAATGTCCATTGTTAAAAGCGCTATACAAATAAAACTGAATTTGAATTTGAATATAAATAAATTGTCACCAAAAATATATCATTCGTTTGTGCTGTGTTTGTTCTGATTTGTGCCACAAAAATGAACGTTAGTGCTGTTTGGCGTTCAAGATATTAAACATTCTTTTTTTTTGGCTGTGACACGTCACTCTCCACCCCATGTCGTCCAAATCGTATCAAATTGGTGCCGTTCGTTTGTGCTCGATTTGTGTAGCTAAAATGATCACTATGTTTTTCCCTGACTTGGAAATAACACGTATTATTCGGGGCAGTGACGTCACTCTCCACCCCATGTCCTTTAAATCACCCAAAACAGGTATTGACCACATGAGCGTGATTCCTACATTGTAGCTTGTAAGACTGTGTGTATATAGTGGGAAGAAGCAATTTGGTGCTTCACCCCAAGGAGTGCTATACAGTCATTCAGTTACCACGTGATTTGGTCGGGGCATGTGTGTGCATGCCCACAAGAAGTCAGCTCAGTCTTTGGGTTTGAGCCCTGCTGAAAACTTGTGGTCTGAATTAAAAAAAAAGAATTAAGTACCAGTAAGGAGCTTAAATGTTCTGTATGAAAGAGTGGACCAAGATCAACCTAAAAGTGTATCCAACCTGATTTATACTTCTGCAAGCATGTCAGGACAGAGCTGTTTTTTTTTTTTTTTGTTTTTTTTTAAAGGTCGTTTCTGTCGAGCTGTTTTACTACACTTTCAGAAAGCAGGTTTGAAGTAGAAGTACAAGCACATTTGAAGAGGAAGGAAAGCACTGGATGCAATGAGGGAAAATTTTATTGTTTACACTTCAGATTTACTTTGAACTGTATTACTCTGATGTAAACAATATTAATCTGAATTTGATATAACCCACAGAAGTAGTGTCACAACCTCTTATCACACTGTTTCCAGGTACGCAACCAGACGCACACACCTCTCTACCAACCAATCCACTTTCACCCAGCGTGGTATTGTAAATCTTTCAGGATGGGGCTTGTTAATTTTTGCTCATTTTCACGAAGAGTGCCAATAATTTTGAAGGCCACTGTAGTGTTCTAGTAGTGTTAAGGTCTTGTCTTTGACAGTTTTCCAGCACAAGGGTGCATGTGATTCTTTTTATTAGTTCTTGTGGTGTGATCATTGAAACAGGGTTCTTGAGTTTCTTGCAAATTTTGTTTTTGTTGCAGGTGCGAGGCGTAGGCACAGGTGGTATCGTCTCCACAGCTTTCTGTCTACTGTATAAGCTGTTCACACTAAAACTGACCCGCAAACAGGTGATGGGTCTCATTACACACACAGACTCCCCGTACATCCGAGCACTTGGCTTCATGTATATACGGTAAGAGTCCACTCTTTTCACATTCATTTTGCCAAGGTACTCTGGGAGAAGAATGCAATACTATGGTGCAGAACACTACATAATCTGACGAATGAAACTTTAGATTTGTTCCTTAATGATTCTTTAAAACAAGTTCCAAGAAGTGCATTATTTACTTTACATTTGCTTTTAGGGGAACTTCAGTAAAAATGGGTAATGCCGAGTTCACACTGCACAATTTTAGCCCGATTTTTCACTTTTGTGAAATCGACAAACGCATGAAATCGGAGGCAAATCTGTGCTCGTTCACACGAGTGACAATCACGCAGTGTGAATCATCAAAGACGCGATCTGAGAGAATCGCAGATGCATCGCCGACGTTCGTGAAATATTTGCCATGCTAAATATCTGGACCTGTCGGCGATTCAAAATTCTGCTGTGTGAAATGAGTTCTGACTGAAACACATCGGCGATGACCTCCAGCCAATGAAGGAGCAACATACAGGGCCGGGGGAAGCTCGGGGAGGAGTTATAGAATATCAGAAAACATGGCTTCGGTGCGAAAAAGGCTCCTTCTCGGTCTATTTGGATCCAAGTAATGGAGGAAAGCTCCCCGCGTCTCCCCAACCATTTCCTCCTCCATAATCTTTTTTTTTTTCTTTTTTGCCCTTTCGCTGCAAATCAGCGCACAGACCATTTGGATCGTGAACTTCTTGCGGGGTACCATTTCCAGTCTCGTGCGAAAACTCTGATCTCACGTGTGATCTTGCGTTATTTCCTTTTCAGTTCTCGCGTGCGTTTGGCTGTGAAACGTAGTTTGCGAGCCAGACAGAGTTGTCTGCGATTCTTTCTAATGTAAAGTCATGCAGTGTGTAACCTCCTGTCGCTGATCCATCGTGCAGTGTGAACACAGCAGCAACTGAATGCTACCTCAGATAGTCGTGCAGTGTGAAAACCACGATGATCTGACGACTTTGAAAATCGTGCAGTGTGAACTCGGCATAAGCGTAAGGATCTGAGCAACTTTGACAAATTGTAATAGCTAGATTTCTGGGTCAGAGCATCTTATAAAAATGGCAGGTCTTGTGGGGCTTTCCCGGGATGCATTGGTTAGTACCTACCAAAAGTGGTCCAAGGAAGGACAACTGGTGTAACGGAGAAAGGGCCATGAGCGCCCAAGGCTCATTGATGCGTGTGGGGAGTGAAGGCTAGCCGGTCTGGTCCAGTCCCACAGACGAGCCACTGTAGCAAAACTTGCTGAAAAAGTTCATGCTGGCTATGATAGAAAGGTGTCAGAACACACAGTACATTGCAGCTTGCTTTTACATAATGTGGGCAGTTGGGTGCGTGTGCGTCGCTTACCTGGGTCAGAGCTGTTTTGGTGGCACAAGGGGGACCTACACAATTTTAGGCAGGCAGTTTTAATGTTATGGCTAATCAGTGTATTTTATATATAATTTGTATTAGATTACTATATATAATGTCAATGTGTTGACAATGTGGTTCTGGAGAAACTTTGTCTCATTTCACTGTGTACTGCGTCAGCTATATATAGTTGAAATGACAATAAAAGCCTCTTGACTTGACTTGATTTTCTTTGTTTTATGCTTTACAGATACACACAACCTCCTGCAGACCTGATCGAGTGGTTTGAGCCCTTCCTTGATGATGAGGAGGTATGTCGCCACGGGTAATACTTTCAACTTTCTTTTACATTGAATTTATAGAAACATGGGCTGTTTCATGGTGTAGTCACTGGCCCTCTGCACCACCTATCACAGAGCCACTGCAGTAAGGATAGTGTTTGTGATGGCAGTGTTTCTGTGCTTGTTTTCATTGAAACCTAAACCTTTTTCAGCTACTGTCTCACCAATATCAGTTTGTAATTCCTAATGCGGTGTACGTGTCTGTGATGGGGGTTCTGAACCTTGAATGCTTAGTTGCTCATTATTTATTGAATGACTTGTGATTTTCCTGAAAAGGAACTAACCTTAAGATGGAAGTTGTGATGCATATTGCTGACTTTTCACCTTTGCCTTCATTTTGCTTAATGTTCATCTGAAAACTTTTAATATGAAATCTTTATATGTTCATATATCAGCCAGTGGAGATCACAGATTTAGGCCAAAAATTGTCCAGTGCTATAGCCAATCAATCATCTTATTCCTGTTTAGCAGTTTTGCAAGAAGTTATATACAGTATTAAGACAAAATCAGTTTTCTTTGTAGTCTTTCATGACTGCTGTAGAAATAAGATTTAAAACCCCCCACTGTTTTCTCAATTTTCTAATTTACAGCCTACCAGTAAACCTACCACTACCTGCTTTCTAAAACATCAGTTCTGATTTTTGGTGTTCTCTGACTAGTGTGGGATTGAGAGAGTTTGTCTGATGCAAATCATGAGTTACAGCTGTTTGAGTAAATTAAGTATAATGATTGATTGGCATGTTTTGGCCATACTGTTTATAAATCTCAATGTTTTTGATAATTATTGAGTTTCAGCCTCTACTGAATACTGCGACACCAATTTTTTGAAAATGCAGCAAAAATCCTAAAAAGGTCACAGAAGTAAGTTTTTCATATTGTGCAAATTGAGTTGGAGGGGCTACAAAGTCCAAAGAGCAGATTTTTATGGCTTGAGACAGTGTATTTTCACTGTATATCATATTTTACAAGACAGATATTTCTATTTTTTTTTTTTTTAAATTAGTGCCACACAAAAGCCTAGTAGTCTAAGTACATGAACACGTGCACTTTTCATGGTCGCTATGTAAACTGGGGAACTAGAGAGCTAAATAAAATGTTCTGTGATGCTCCTGGTTAATTCTAAAGGCTAATGCATACTGGATGCATCACATAAAGACCTCAATCAACTCCATTTTAAAAAGAGTTCCAATCCACACTGGCTGAAGTGCTGCCCATCATGTAAGCCCCATGTCTATTTCAAGCTCATGCATGAGTGAAGTGTAAACGCCATTGAAATCCTTGAATCACAAAACCACACTTTCTATATCCTGTGCAGTTTATTTAAAATCACAGTTTAAAGAGATATGGTTGCTATTCAGATACAGAAACAAAGTGATTGTATACTATGATACTCATTTCACACCAACATGGGGTAACAAAAACACAACTATTTCAGTTATTCACTGTCCCACTGACTCATGTTTTTAGGTGAACCATTTTGTAATTATAGCTGGCAGAACACTACGGACAAAAATAGGCTAAATAATGAGGGCTCAAGAGGAAACTGAATTGAATTGGGGGGGAATGAATGCTGGTGTTGCCAAAACAGAGAAAAGTGTGCTGTTGTGATTTCTCCTGCTAGTAGCTTGTATGGAAACAAAGCAGGATCTGATACTTACACGTGCTTACTCATTTCGGTATCTGTATCAACGAGGAACAAAACATGTATAGTCTGGAAAAAATGGCATCAGTGCATGCCTATTGTTAACCCTGTCAAATGTCTGCTGAAAGCATATTGGCTGATGATAGCCATGTTTATAAATGGTTCATGAGGCATTTTGTGTGACAGATGACAAGGAGTCACACAGAAGAATTTATATGGTTTGGCTTAAGATTCTCAAGATATGGCCAAAATGTAAAACCCTGCACTAGGGCACCACCATAAGGCTGATCGTGTTCATCTCTCTTGCCTGAATAGTTGGCCCCTCCGATCTACAGTTTTGGTCTGCTTAAGAAGTTGAAGGGGTAAAAAAAGAAAAGAAATCCAATCACTTAATGCTTTGCCTCTAATCATCATGAGAAAAGAACAAACAATTACACGAGGGTTTCAGCACTTCTTGTTGGATATTAAAATGATTATTCCAAGCACTTTGTGTAATGTTGAGCAAAAATGAAGGCACAGCACGGTTGTGTGGTGTGTGGAGAGAACTCAACCAAAATTTTACCTGAAGAGTTGCTGCTGTTTTGCTGAAAGTGCAAACATAATATATTGCATCAAAAACACTGTCAGAACTGAATAAAGATTATGACTGTGTAGAATGGTCCCCTCGCTGGGAATTCAAGGACTCGAAATTATTTAGGTTTTCTGGGCAACCACCACATGACACTGAGGAAGCATACTGGACATTTGCTTGCCCGGGGACATAGCTAAAATTGTGATTTGCCCAGTCCTGGTATAATGTGTTTTAATTCAATTAAAAAGGAAATTGCTAATAAATACCCCTGGGGCAATTTGTGTTGTCCATTAAATCGGGTATTTGTATTTTTAAGCATTAGCTTGTTAGTGAATGGAGTGGGAAAAATGTTCCCACCTTTTCAACAAGTATAAATTTAGACATACTCTTTAACAAGTTATAGCTGATATACTACGCAACCTCAGCAGCCTTTTCCAAAGCTGACTGAAGTCCTAGTTGTGCGAATATAGAGGTATGTCTGGACGTTTGTGTGTAAGTCTAGTTAACTGCACTCTTCTCTTTCTTAGATGGCTTTGTGTAAAAGAATGGGAGTAATATATGAATGGGAGTAATATATCCCAGCACTGCAGGTTTGCGTGCGTGAGTGCAAACAGAGGCCCTTCCTGCTCTAAAGTCACAGGCACAGTGTACCTGTACTATAGCTCCCATACTGACTGACTGGAGCTATAGCAGTTTAGATGTGTGACTGAATAAGATACAAAGAATATTTTAAAGTATGGCAGGAGAATTTGCCCAGGCCCTTGTTAAGAACATCTGTGGCTTTTTCTGCAATTTATATTTTCTGAAATCCTAGTTAGCAGACAGAAATTCTCCTCTGTGAAGACTGTGAATTTAAATAACGTAATTGTCGGCATAAATTATTTAGAGCTGCCCTGTTAAATTAGAGTTTTGTTTTGTTTTGTTTATGCTTGTCTTATAAAAACAGTAAACTAATGTTCATTCATCCTGCATGTGGGGCTACAGTGTGAGTACTCTGGGCTGAGATAATTAGCTATTTTGAATTGGTCTGTCTTTTCATCAGCACCGTTCTGCGCTCACTCATGCAGTAAATGTAACATATGAATATTGAGCTTGATGAAATCAGAGTTGACGTTTCAGTTTTTGGTCATCACAGGGATTTTGTTTCCTCAGTTTAAATTCTGAAGTTAGTGCACTTAGTGCTTTTCCTGTCCTATAATGCCTCATTAAACATTTTAGTGGGTTATGATCTCTTTAGGGGTTTATTAGTTGATGAGTTTTATATTGATAAACATTACACTGCATAGCACAGTGGGTTTCCTTGACTTGATCTGGAGAACCCTGATGTGCATCCTTTTTTCTAACCAAATCTTTACATTGAGAAAATCAGATGGGCTACACTACAGTTTTCACTACTCAAAATCAACTTTTTATCTATTTAAAAAAAAAAAAAGAAAGAAATTACTGATTAATTTGAATCTGTTTTTTAAAGCAAAGAAAGCACTAAACTGTGAAGCACTGTGTGCATTCAGTAGTAGGAAAACCCTGATATATAAGAAACATTTCGGTGTGCTGGAGCTGCTGGTGTCAGTAAATACCCTGTGTGTTTGTGTGATCAGGAGCTGGATGTGAAGGCTGGCGGTGGGTGTGTGATGACTATCGGCGAGATGCTGCGCTCCTTCCTCACAAAGCTTGAATGGTTCTCCACACTGTTTCCACGTATCCCAGTGCCTGTTCAGAAGACCATCGACCAGCAGATGAAAAACCGACCACGCAAACCACCACAGAATGAGGGCAAAGAGGATGAGGAGGATGGAGACTGGCACCGCTCAAGGTACATCACAGGATTCTTAGCAGCTAAATTCAGAAGTGTTGGAAAATTTTGCTTTGTCATGTAAGAGACAGATTACAGATGCTGAGCATTGTTCATATAGCTATATGGTTACTTAGTTCAGCTTTGGAAGTCAGTGCACAGCTGATGTCATTCTGGTCTGTTATAACATGACTAACACAGGTGATATTGTTTTTCATTAATAAAAAAGGCCAAAGCACCACCCCGAAAAGCAAAATCTTCATTGTATTGCTCTTGCATCATTTGACCTCCTTCGGTGAAAAACAATTCACAAGGGATTACTTTTCAAGAATTAAAAAGAGGTGAATTTTATCCACCATTGAAAGCAATCCATGGTGCTGCGTTGTATTTCACTGTGCAATTCCGTTCATGTGAAATACAGTATACATCCTGTATTGCTTTTTTTTTTGGTGACATACAGAAAAAAAACCCTTCATTGCATTACTCTTACTTTATCTCTTCAGTGAAAACCAGTGTGGCACTTTTTACGAATTAAATGCTGAGTTGAGTCAGAAGTGAGTGTAATTCCCCTGTGTATGCATTTGTCTTCGCAGTAAGAGTAGTGCCACCTCTTAATACAATCAGTCTAACCACAGCCCTCAGGGGTGTGACTGTAATCAGAAAAGGGACCCAGAAATGTTGCTTTTTGCTTTTTGATTTAAACTTTTTTTTAAAAGATTTCAAAACTCATTACAATCATTCACATAGAGATATACATATTTGCGTTGATCAAAATACGAAAGTATACAATTAATGCACACACATCCATACATTTACACACATTTACACAATACTAGTCACCAAGGGTTCAAAGCTTTAAAAGAGTCCATGGATGTTTATTTCTTGTCCATTGTCCTTTGTCTCTTAACTTACAACCAGTTCTGAATCTCAGCAGGGATATGGCACTGATTTTACATCTTGTTTTTATATTTTATAATTAACAATACATATAACAAACCAGTAAAATTCCTTCACGTTTTTGTCGAAAATTCCATACATTATCATTTTCCCATTCAGATTTATGTCCAGTTGTAAATTTCTCATTTTTTGCCATATCTCTGCTGAGTGTGAGCAGTGTATTAAGAAGATAGTTTCATCTTCTTTACAGTTGTTCACAGGACATTCTTTTGTTGTTACAAAACGGCTCCGTTTAACAACACACTGTACTTGATAACCTGCCTACACTTATTAGCCACATCACACCACAAATGTTTTCAGATAATATCCATTGTGTTTTTAATACACTTCTCACTCTCGGTTAGTGTAGGACGTTTGTTTAAAGATACCCCCATTCTAGTTTTATTATTAGATATTTTCCAAGTTTCAGTTTCTGATTTGATTTCATCCTCCTTTTTTGTCACTTACATTCTGCACATATGGGTTTTTTAAATAGTCAAACCCAGTAATTTTATTTTATGCCCATCCACACTGCTTCTGTTTTATTTTGGTTTATTCTCGCTCCTGAGATTTCTTCATACAACTTGAAAAGAGATACATCATCCACATATGTGGTGATTTTGGCAATTTTGTCTGTTGCTGTTCTGACACCTTGTATCAGAATATTTTTTTTATATCTTGTGTAAAAGTGGACTATTTGCGATAATATAAACTGCTGCACTTAAAGGTCAGCTTGTTTTACACCTCTGTGTATTTCAAAAGCTTCAGTTAAACAATCTGTGATAATTTGTACTTCTGAATTTTTATACAAGGTTTTAAGCATATCAGTAAAATATTTTGGTTGCCCGTAATAGTCCATTACACTCCATAAATATTCCAGAGAGAGAGAAAGTACCCCCACCCATCCAAGCCTACAGTAGAGAAATTCTTATCTGGTGCATTTACAATTAGGCCTCTCACTTTTCCAAGGTTGTCCCACAGGTATCTTCCTTTTATTGCACACGTCTATTCTATTTCTGTAATCTTGTTTAGTGTGTTGTTCATGTTCATTGATTATTTTAGCCAGGATTTCATAATCTATATTCATCAGGCTTAAGTTGTAATGGTCTCCTTTTTTATGTATATTAGTGATATTACACTATGGTAAAATGATTCGTTTCCCTCCTGTAGTCCTTCATTAAACAGAGCATCTAAGAGATCTGCAATGTCTGTCATTCATGCTTTGTAAAGTTCGGCTGGCAGTCCACTGGGTCCCGGATTTTTCCCAACTGTAAGATCGCTTCATCCTCGTTAATGGGGTCTTCTAGATGGTGGAAATTAGTGTCTTTCAATATTGGGCATGTTGCTAAGAAGTCAGTTATCTTCCTCTAGGCTTTAGTGACGTGAGGCACACACAGTGACTTTGTTTCAGCATTGTTTATCGAGCACCGGGCTTACCTCTTTCAGAAACGTTGCCATTGTAGTCCATATAAAAACATACTTTTAAAGTTTTTTTTTTTTTTTTTTTTTTTTTTTTTTTTTTTTTTTTTTTTTTTTTTTTTTTTTTTTGTTTTATTTTTTATTTTT
>CM040995.1:9332260-9373214 GCA_022985145.1 Pangasius djambal | reverse complement strand
AATCCTGCCTTGGATAAATCTCAATCTGATACAACAGCCAATCCATCTTCTAAATTACTGAATAAATTTATCACTGAGCTCAACTTAATCGATCTTTGGAGAATTCAGAATACTACATCTAAGGACTTCACTTTTTTTTCTAATAGACATAAGACTTTCTCTAGGATAGACTACATATTTCTCAGCCCATCTTTAATTTCGTCTAATTCCTCCATCTCTATATTACCAATTTTATTATCTGATCATTCTGCTGTGTTGTGCAATATTCCTCTTTCCGATATTAAAGCCAAATCCCCTAGATGGCGCTTTAACATGTCATTATTAAGCAATCAGACTTTCATTAACTCTCTAAAAGAATATATAAAGGAATTTCTTAAAATTAATATGCCTTCTGATGTGGATCCTCAAATATTGTGGGAAACGACTAAGTGTGCTATACGAGGATTTTGTATATCTTTCTCTTCTACTCTTGCCAAAGCGAAAACTCACCAGTTTACACAACTAGAAAATAAAATCCAATCATTACAAAACCTACAAAAACAACATTTTACTGAGCAACAGGCTATACAGCTGTCCTCTTTAAAAGAAGAATATGATTTACTTTCACAATCAAAGGCGGAATTTATCTTACATAGGACTAATCAAAAATATTATTTCGAATCAGAGAGACCTAGTCACCTATTGGCCCTTAGGCTGAAAGAATGTGAGTCCAAGGCATATATTAGCGCAATAAAATCATCGGATGATCAGGTCACCACAAACCCTGCGGCGATTAACGACATATTTAAAGGTTTTTACACAAATCTGTATAAAGCCGAAACAGATTTTGATTAATCAATTTGTAAGCAGTATTTAGATAAATTGGAATTGCCTCGGATCTCACAGATGGATAAAGAATCTTTGGAGGCCCCGTTAAGTTTGGAGGAGCTCCACATTTCTCTAAAAAGCCTTCAAAAGGGCAAATCGCCAGGTCTAGATGGTCTCCCCCCTGAACTATATTTAGAAATTTGGCGTTTGGTAGGGACACTTATGCTTAATTCATTTAATTTTGCAATCAAACATGGTGTATTTCATAGAGATCAAAAAACATCATTGATATCATTACTTCTTAAAAAAGGGAAAGATCCATTAGATTGCTCCAGCTACAGACCGATATCACTTATCCCATGTGGTCTAAAAATCTACGCTAAAGTTTTTGCTTCTCGTATGGAGAAGGTAATTCATAGAGGACCAAACCGGTTTTATCAAGGGGCGCAATGCGTCTGACAATGTGCGTCGACTCTTTCATATTCTTCACTTTGCAGACTCTCATCCGAGCCCTTGTGCGGTTTTTTCACTTAATGCAGAAAAAGCCTTTGACAGGCTAGAGTGAATTATATGTGGGCAGTTCTGCAATGTTTCGGCTTCGGTGAACATTTCATTTCTATGATCAAGACATTATACCACTCACCTGCAGCATCAGTCTTGACTGGTAATATTATCCCCCCCTCCCGTTCCCTCTACAGCGGGGAACGAGGCAGGGATGTCCGCTTTCCCCCTTATTGTTTTGTTTATCTCTTGAACCCTTAGCACAAGCCATCAGGAAGTTTCATTATTTCATTGTATGCTGATCATATGATTCTATATTTAGACCACTTTGATGTTTCAGTCTCTAGTATAATTGAGGAATTTTAGTAGCTTATCAGGATACAAAATAAATTGGAGCAAATCGGCTTTAATGCCAATTAACAATGTTAAGATTAATTCTTCTATTCCCTTATTTATCCCTGTTAAGGGTTCTTTCATTTATTTGGGCATTACCATATATAAAAACATCCATAAGATTGCCAGAGACAATTTTAATAGTATTCTAGTTAAGGTTAAAAATGATATTCAAAGATGGAATAATCTTAAAATCTCTCTTCAAGGAAGAGTCTCCACAGTTAAGATGAATTTGTTACCTCGGTTTAACTTTTTTTTCTCTATGATACCACTTTCTCCCCCTCCAGGTTACTTTAAGGAGATCAACTCCATACTTTCTCATTTTATCTGGAATGATAAATGCTCTAGAATCAAACTTACCACATTACAACATCCTATACGCGCAGGAGGACTAGCTGTACCAAATTTTGAATTGTATTACTGGTCGTTTCAACTTAAGGCTCTTCATAATTGGGTTGATCCTCAATGTAAAGTTTCATGGAGACTGATTGAAGCTGACAAGGTTAAACCAAATAGACTCCAACATTTTATTTACTGGTACAGGAAAAAAAGGTGATAATTATAAATTTGCTCCGGTTGTGACTAATTCTGTTAAAATCTGGAAAACGGTTGAACGTCTGATAGGAGGACCCTTCAAATTTTGTAACAGTACACCTTTATGGCACAATTTAAATTTTTTATGCGGAAATCGTCCATTTGTCCAGCCCTCTTGGTCTTCTTTAGGCATAAACACGTGCTATGATATATATGATAACCAGGGCCTCTGTTCATTTCAGACATTAAGAACTAAGTTTTGTTTACCAGCATCCGCATATTTTGTCTTTCTTCAATTACATTCTGCTCTCAAAGCGTATGGAGTTCCTTGGGCATCTCCCATTTCCTCTCATCCTATGCGGGATTGGATTGCACCATCTTCTGGTCAGCCATCTGTTTCCTTAATATATAATATAATTATTCATTGCATTACAAAACCTCTTTCTATCAAATCTATTTGGAATCGGGAATTATCTGACCTTAATTTATCTGGCGACTGGGAGAAAGTGTGGTCTAACCTTAGCTTAACTTCTAACTTCTAACTCACCGTCTTATTCACTTCAAAGTCATTCATAGAGCATACATAACTCCTTACAAAAGATTCAAAATGAAACTACAACCAAATTTTAACTGCCATATATGCAATACTGCATCATCAGGTACTTTTCTTCATATGTTTTGGGAGTGTCCTATCGTCATTAAGCTATGGACTCATGTAAACCTGGTGTTATCTTCCTTACTACAAATTGATTACTTTGCTAACCCAAGTTTATGTCTTCTTAATGATGATTCTGGTCTCTGTATAAGCTTAATACAAAAGAGAATGTTGTTTGCTGGTTTTACGGCTGCAAAGAAGACAATAATACATTACTGGTTTACACCGCACATGTGTGGAAAAACATATTGGATCCATAGCCTCCTGAAAATAGTGACTTGTGAATGTACAACAGCACGAATTACTAAGGCCAAACCTAGTACTATTGATGCCTGGCAATGTTTTTCCTTTAACATACTCGATTATATAAAGGAATGATTTTTTGTTTTGTTTTGTTTTGTTTTGAATGGATGTTATGACGTTATGTTATATGTAAAGGACAATAAAAAGTTGATCACAAAAAAAAAAAAAGAAGGTTGATTGGAGAGGTAACTGTAACTACATGGAATTCAAAGGATGAGATGTTGAGATGAGACAGGGAGAGCGGTGTGAAGCACCATGTCCGAGACAACAGCAGACCTGTACCACCACCCCTGCCAGCTTCTCATGGAGTGTGTGAGAAAGCATGAGCAGAGGATAAGGCAGCCGGTGTGGCTGAGTTCTGTGGAGAGAACCAGGTCTCAGTTAGTGCCAAAAAGTCAAGAGAGTAATGGAAAGCTAAAGCTGAGATGAATTCAGCTTTCTTTGCAGCACACTAGCAGTTCCAGAGCCCACCTACCACCACTGTTTGAACTTGTAGCACTTAACTAAGCAAGAAGAATATACACTACTAAACTTGACACTTTCTAAATTTGTGTGTCTAACTGTTGCAAATTATGCTTCTGACAACCTGATATTGATAACCTTCTATATATCTTAGTAAACCCTGCCCACAATTCACACCTTAAGGAAGACTGAAACTACTCTTGATTAGCCACCTGAGAGAACTAATTAGCATAGACTAACAGACACTTCCAAACAACACAACAGAATCAACAATAATATAAAATACAACAATTCTAGTGGCAAGAATCTAGATCCAACTCAGTCAAGTAGATCGAAATCTAACACAGCACACCTCGGCCAAAGAAATACCTGTCAGTCACATGTTACAATATTTTTGATCACTTGAAAAATGGGTGAGTTCAAACAAAATGTACCATGTTCTGTTCTAAGTTGTTTAACACATCTACACATAAATATCAGGAAATGAAAGCTGAAATTCTGATCTCATATTCATCTTTTGATCTTAAACCCAGATGTTTTCAGTGTATAGTAATTGGCCTTGCCGTTCCAGAACTTTAGGAGGGGACAGAATATTGTTTATTAGCCTAGACGTGAGCCAAAATAACTTTCACTTCTCTACTTTTGCTTTACGCTCATCATTTCAGCTGTGTGAGCTTTGACAGCTGTGCTGTGCATACGCCTGGTAATTTATGGGTGATTGGCATTCAACATACACATATGAGTATGAAGAAAATCAGCATTTCTGAACCTTTTTTTTTTTTTTTTAAATCCGGCAGAAATTTTTTGTTTGGTTTGGCTAATGCAAACATTGACACACAGCTTTACTAATAAAGTTCTAAAGAATAAAGGACCTAATAAAGGTCTATTATTCTGATTGGTCCATCATTAACACTTCATCATTTAACTGGCCAAGCCTGAAACAGGCTTGTTTCTACTCACAGCCTTTTCTTGAGCCATGTTACATGGTACAAGAATGTTTTTTTTTTCTGTGGGCTTGTCCCTCAGTCCCTTGATCTAACAAAGTCCTTGATCTAACAAAGCATAGGTAACCATCCTTTCAATAAAGCTAATAAAAGTAATAAAATGTCAATAAATGTAGCCCTTTGGTTGTGCCATTCTTGCAGTTCCCAAGCCATTGTTCTCCATCTGTCCCTGAGCTTATAGGGCAGCCTCTTTACAATGGTCAGCATATTGTTGGGAAAGTGCAATTCATACATGTATGGCATTACAAGATCCTCTCAGAAAGTGACTGTAATCTTGATCAGGAAGATTTGATCGTGGGCTTACAAAAGTTCCCTTTCCATCTAAGTGGGCATAGTTGCACTTGGTTAGTTGGATTCATTACCATAATGTTCGTCTAGTAAGACCACTGAACTGTTCCATTGTGGCCCCTTCAACATCAGACATAATTGAAGCTCTTAGCACACTAACTTTAGCCATATGTGCAGCAATTTCTTCCTCCAATTTCAGCTGCCCTGTTCCTTTCTGTAACTCCTCCTCTTGCTCTTCTAGTGTGTGTTTATCATTCAGTAATATTTGTTGTTCTGTGCTGTGTTTATACATGCAGATAAAGTAGGTTATGCAGAAGATTTTTTGCTTTCAAAATTTGACACATTGATTGTACATCATCTTGTTTGTCATCTTGTACATCATCGGTTATACGGTCATATTGATCATGTCTTCATTCATCAGAAGGGATTCAGATTAATTATGACCATTTACATAACATGATTTCCTAGTTTCACCTAGGCACTTCTTTAGAAATAAAACAATGTACCAGCGTATTTGTCAGCGGGCAGATGTGAACCATTTATTTGTGTGTTTCTTTTCATTCTCAGGAAGTTGAGAAATCACAGCTACATGTAGGATAGTGGTAGCTGGAATTTGAACGCCCAACCTTCTGATCAATGCCTTAACCACTTAGCTACCACTGCCTTCTTGAAGTCACACTTCAGTCTTTGCATATCCACAACACATTCAAAAAATTCATACAGCCATTCACATGATCGCATACAACACAGGAAGCATTAACACATCTGTAGCACATCAACAAAACCAAACAAACAATTCCCAATTCCAGCACACAAGAACACCTCAACAAAACTGATCACAGCACCTCAAAGTCCACACAAACAAGCCGCTGTCTCCAGTGGACAAGCAGCAACATCCACTCAAATTGGGTTCAGTCCACAAATACACAGAATGACCCAACAAAAAGCCACAGGCAGGCTGACCACTTCAGCTGGTTGTGTTGCCGATGCACTCTCTTTTTGTAGAAATGCTAGCAGCTGGGCTTTGCCTTGTTTAGCTCCAGTAGGAATCCAGCTAAAATGCCTTTTCCTCCAGAAACCTATGCATAGAATCCTATTAATCCAGAACGTGAAACATTGCTGTAATTGTAATTCATGCCAAGCTTGTATTAAACTGTTTGTTTGGGTACAGTCCACTTTTTTGTTGACAAGAATGTAGTAACTGAAAGTAACAAAATATAGTTGCTGAGAGGGTAAGTAAGGGAGTATTGCCCTGTGTCATGCATTTGAAAACCTAAGTCCATATAGTAAAGTTGTATTTATGCAAAACTGTTAAAAGCATGAGTAAGGCAGAATCAAGTAACAAATACAAGTGTTGGGTAATATCCAGTATAAACTATATGGCCAAAAGTTAGTGGACACCTTACCATTATACCCGTATGTGCGTTTTGAACATCCCATTCCAGATTTAGTCCTCCCTTTGATGTTATAAAATCTAGACTTTCCACTAGATTTTCAAAAGTGGCTGTGGGGATTTGCCCATTCAGCCACAAGAGCATTAGTGAGGTCAGGCACTGATGTTGGGCAAGGAGGCCCAGGGGCACAGTCAGCATTCCAGTTTATCTCAAAGGTGCTTACTGAGATTGAGGTCAGGGCTTTGTGCCGGCCACTCCAGTTCTTCCACTCTGACCTTGGCAAACCATGTCTTCATGGACTTTGCTTTGTGCACAGGGGCACTGTGCTGGAACATATTTGGGCTACAAATTGGAATGCTACAGCATACAAAAACATCCTATACAACAGTGGCCTTCCAACTTTGTGGCAGCAATTTGGGGAAGGCCCACATCTGTGTGTGTGTGGTGGTCAGGTGTCCACAAACTTTTGGTCACATAGTTGTACATTATGTGTGGTTATGCATGAGTATGTGAGGTTATGCAGTAAACAAAAATACATGCTTCCTTCTCACACCCTGTCAATGGGCCTCATTTACCGATCTTTTAGTAAAGTTGTGTGTAATTCACGTAAACCAAACTGAACTAAACATTTTCCAGTGGGAAAAAACGTTTTGGAGAGGCTAATTTTCTTTGTTCTCGTGTGTATAGGTTGGTCACCCAAGTGCAAAGCATGTTCCCAACACAGCTTATTTGCTGTAGTGACACCAACAAAACTCCAAAAACTCCAAAAGCCAGCTGGAAACACAAAATGAACAATAAGGGTAAAGGCTGAAAGACAGAGGTGGAAGGTTTTTTTTTTACTCACATCTATGCCAAAAAAATTAATAATATATAATATTAATAATAATAAGCAATTGCTAAATCTTCTGTCAGCTGAGGCATTTACTTATGGCTTATGTCTACATGCAGACAGACCAGCACTTCCTCTGCTTTTCCTCTGCTTTTACGGTGGCATTTCTTTTGCCATAATTGAATGATTAGTTTCATTTGTCTTAATCTAGGGGTTTGTGTTGGCTTGCTTTCATTCTTTTTTTATATACTTTAATTAATGGCATTAATATAAAATGGTTTTCACAAAATTTTCTTGATGATATTCTTAGTCCTAGTGACCTAGTGATCTAGCATGAGGATGTGTTTTTGATGTATGTTGTAAAGGTAGTAATAATACAATTTAAACATGAAAGTATATTCCAAAAGTGCAGTAATCCATGCAAATTATATGATTATATATGTAAATTTACACACACTCAGGAGCATGAGTACAATATGAAAGTTTTTTCAAATGAAAGAGATTTTCATGAATACCAAATTTCTTGTGTAAATGCTCGTATGAACTATTTACAAATAACTCCGTCATAGAGGCTGTGACAGACAGACAGACAGAAATTTGTAGATTCCCCCTTATAGGATTCTACTAGCACTAATTATTATAGAAAGGATGTTCAATATGTGCACAATAATGTTAATGATCAACAGGAAATGGAATATCTATTGGACACTGGCACACAAATGACATGCATATTATCAGAATGACAGACAGATATGCATTTGAAGTGGCCCATGACTTTGGGCAATTGTATTGCTGCCAGTACTCCAATAAAGAATGGACAGCTTGTTCTAGAACAGCTAAATCAGTGGTTCCCAATCTTGGGGTTGCGACCCCATAGTGGGTCCCTTGATTTACAAATGTGTTCATGATTCAATTCAATTCAATTAGGTTTGTCAAGAAATGTAAGTTTCCCCTTCCCACTAGACTGGTAAGTCAGTACAAAGAATATCACTTTGATTCTTAGTCACGTAAGTTACACATATTTTACTGACATAATAAAATGTTCAAATGTTACAGTAGTCCTAAATTATAAATCTGGATTTTTTTTTTTAAATGTAGGGTGGTCAAGGCTTGGGGTCACATAAAATTCATAAAATCCATTTGGGGTCATTTGACCAAATGTTCTGGAAACCCCTGTAATAAATGTCCTACAGCTGCCAAAGCAGATTGCGATCCTGAAAGTTAAACCACACACAAAATAAAGTACAGAGGAAGCAACAGCAAACATGCTAGCTGATGAGACCACAAAAAGAGCTGCACAAGGAGAAGCCAAAACAACAGCTAATGTTCAAGTGGATACAGTTTTGCCAGATGACTGATTTGACCAACATCAATATAATGCAGAACAAATTTAGTCTAGGCAACAAGTGGTCATGGATGGTCCAAGCTGCAAAATGAATGAGACATGGAAACAAAGTTGTCACACCTAAAAAACTGTTACCATAGCTGGGGTGTAATGTAAACCCTGGAAAACATTGAAAAAGCCAGGCTTTATTCAACTATTCAACAGACACCCTGTGTAACTGTGTATCTATCAAGCTTTCTATTTCTATCTAATGTGACTGAGTACTCAAGCTAATTATGCTTCAAAGTAGTGATGTCTTTACCAAATCAGAGGCATAGGCATAAGATAAGTACAGCTTAAGATGATGCATTGAATAACACTAGCTCAAAGTGCTCAAAGTGGCATAAACAGCCAATGTAATGCACCAACTGGAAATATACAGGTAAACAGCAATCAAAATTTACACTCAACACAACATATATTTTGAGGAAAAATTTGCTGCTCTCCATGATTTTCACCTAGCTCTGACAACTGCTCCTTTGTGCTCCGCTCGTTCTGTTGGTGGAGTGACAGGCTAACCTAGTTATATGAATGAACAGGATGTTCACATAATTTATTTGAATATGATGTGACATAGGCAATTTTAATATACACAGTGAATTAATATTATGACATCTAGCCAGCGAGGTAATTTTTCATCTTCCCTTCAAGGTGGTTCAATTTGCTAATGTTATGAGCTTCAGGTGCGTATTGGGAAGTGTGTGATACTAGACTGTCATTTCCAGCTGTTAATCAGCCCACCCCAGAACTGTCAATCACCTTGTTAACCATGCTCAAATACGTCCTATAAAACCCATTGGTGCCAAAAAACAAAAAATACTTACTGAGTGACAGTTCTGTGGGTGGAAAATACCGTTAGAGAGGTCAGAGGAAAATGCATAAATAAGCAGGTGTACAGGTGTTCCTATTAAAGTGGGCGGTGAGTGTATATTTAGAAAACTTGGTGTCAATGTGCAAAAATGCCCCTTGTGCCCCCTGCTAAACAAAGAACTTGTGTAAGTAATTGTGTAAGTTTGTATTGAAAGTTTGGTGGCACTAAATAAAAGAATGCATGGGATATGACCTTAATTCTTGTTTCCAGCAGTGCCCCCTTTAACCACAAAACACAAAAGGTTCATAGGAACTGTAAGGGAGCACATTTTTCTAAATATATTATGTTATTATTACATTTGTACCATATATACTGTTGAACCTAAGGTTTGGAGTCAGGAGGTTTATTCAAGTTCACCTTCATCTCGCCATTGACTTTTAGGGAGTGTAGCCTGTTGTAGTTAAGGGTGAAGATGAAAAAAGAGGTTTTTCCCAATAGTCTTCTGCCACAAGCTGCCAATACGAGCCATGGCAGGTATTGCAGGAAGAAATAATACAGATGGATTTTGCTTTTGAATGGGTGGAATATCTGCATTTAAATGATTAATAATTTTCTTCTACATGAACAGGTTAACAGTCAGTATTGTAACCAGAGGCACATAAGCTGGAATTTTAATATTAACCACAAACACTTCACATTTTAATGGGCTACAGACTGTTTACAATACAGTATGTGTCTATACGAAATTCCTATATTTTCATTTGTCTACCCTTTTTCATTGATTGTTAATTGAATAATTTCATTATTGTTATTTGGATAAATACATGCAATGTCATGATTATGATTACATGAAGCGAGATTGTAGACTGCTGTTAGGGTGAATAAAATTATCACCACACATTATCATACACAGAATAAAAGCTATAGCTATATTAAAAACTTGGCAGCCACCCAAGCATCTAGCGAATCAGGACTACACTGTCATTATTAAGTAAACTTTGAGCTTATGCAGTCTGTGGATAGCACATACCATGTAGCTTAATAGTGTTCAGATCAAAATATACATCATCGCTTTTATAGCTCCAAAATGTAATTGTGTTCAAAACTACAAATCTAAGTGAATGATTGTGTTATGAATATCATTGCAAAGAAGACTATTAGCTTATGAATTACCTAGTACACATATTTACGCCAATATGTTGCATATTTGTACACAACTTGCATACAAGTTATGTGAATTATTACAGAAGTTAAGGTTTGTATTTTTTCTTCATTCATATGGAATCAAAAATCCAATCATATCACTTTTGTTCATTCAAATTCATACAAATGACTTCAGGTTGACTTACTTGCCCAATCTGAATTCTAAAATAAATACCATCCATCTGCACTATGATGCAAAATCAGCTTTATTTAAAGGCATATATTGTTGGCAGTAAGCCATCAACATATATAAACTATCTTGTACTTAATCAAAATCACATTCATGGCTCAGAACTTACAATAGTACTGATATATGTGCTGTCCAGTTGTCTCCCACATATAACTCACATCCGAGACACATTTATACTTGTTTTAAAGATTTATATTTTGGTGGAGTTAAAATATTTTCTTTCAAATATTTTATCAAGATACAATAACAGTAATTATGAACAGACATTCATGGTATAGTTCACTGCTAAATTGCTTGCCACTTTATAAATACATTTATCTAAATATGGTATGCCAAATTCTATAATTTTTAACTTCTGATATTCCTACTCTTTAAAGTTTTTCTTCTCCTTTTCTCATTTTCTCAATGGCCCTGAAAAACACAAAATCACAAAGAGCAGATATGTACCATAACTAGATGCACTGATAAATATGTAATTTTATATTACCTTAAAATGTGTCCTCAATTTGGCACATATAATGTATAAACTCTGTGCAGAGTTTCCCATGATTTCCTCCAGGTTACCTGATTTCCTCCCATCTCTCAAAAAAAAAAAATGGCAGTAGGTGAATTTCTCCCTAGGTGTGAATGAATGCGCAAATTCATTTCAATTTTATTTATATAGTGCTTTTAACAATGGACACTGTCACAAAGCACCTTTCAGAAATCTGGATATAAAATTTAAATAAAAAAAATTTATCCCTAATGAGCAAGCCAGAGGCAACATTGGCAAGGTAAAACTCCCTGAGACGATATGAGGAAGAAACCTTGAGAGAACCCATCCTCATCTGGGTGACAACAGATAGTGTGATTATAAATAGTTTCTCTTCTATAACTGTATATTATAGAGTCAAAAAGTGCTAATTGTGTTAACAAAAACTTGAGTATGAAAATAATTAGGGATTTAACTTTAAGTCTATCATATCAAATTGAAGTTATTAACTGTTCAGTGATGGAGACTTGAGTGTAAACTGTTCTCAGCAATTATAGTCCTTAGGCCTGTTCCCACTGTAGCCTCAGATTTCTATTCTTGTTTGACAGGAGTACAACCCAGTGTGGTCTTCTACTGTTGTAGCCCATCTGCCTTCAGGGTAGATGTTTTTCTGCTCACCACAGTTGTGAAGAATGGTTAGTTGAGTTATTGAAGCCTTCCTGTCAGCTCAAACCAGCCTGCAGAACTGCTGCTATCTGGATGTGGTTTGTTTTTTGCACCATTCTATGTAAATTTTAAAGACTGTTCTGCATAAAAACTCAGTAGATCAGCAGTGTCTTAAATGCTCAATCAGCCCATCTAACACCAATAACAATGCCACAGTTAAAGTCACTGAGATCACATTTTTCCACATTCTGTCCATATTTTTGTCCCTGATAGTAGAGGAAAAGAACCGGCTGTAAAGTAGTATTAAGCTCTGTGTTTGAGAGTCATGTACAGCATCATGATGAAAAAGGTTTTATGGTTAAATGGGCAGTCCTTACCAAAGATTATTACTGGGATTCCGTTTTGGGAATACCTATGTTTCGTCCACTGTGCCCTGCAGTGGCTCCACCAAATGATGAATGACAATTCATAAACCGCATATTGGTATCTAGACTTACAGCCTCTTAATTTTACAGTCTTCCACATGGCAGGGGAATAGATGGTAGTGGCGGACATCCTTTATTACTTACTAAATAAGGAATAGTACTGCTCACATATACAGTATACCGTTAGCCAGGATTCACAGTGGTGCATTGCGTAAGTGCTACTGGCACATCAGCATGCTCAAAAACCAGTAATGATCAAATGTAGAGTGTTAATGAAATGTGGAATAGACAACACTGGGCTGACTGGGCCAGCTATAATATTGTACATATCAATTCATAATCTTGTTAGACATGACTCATTTCTGGGGATGCATCAATACCATTTTTTTTCAGGACGAGTACAAATACAACTACATGTTTTTGGTACTCGCTGATATCACTCCCGGACAAGTCTCTGCTGCATTTTCATATGAGGTATTGGCAGGAGAAAGAGCAAACACACACTTGCATTTTCATCTGTTTTGGCATCTCCAAAATTCAATTATCAGTTATGACTAGGTGAATTTTATTTCTGCTTAATGTTTAATAATTAATGGAATAAGCCTAGTTTGAGAGCTACCAAATCCCCCACTGAAACCCATGCCTCCCTCTCAGCCATGACAATCTAAATCTCCCATTTACTAATTACTGAAATGTTTTTGCCAAACTGTCATGAAGAGAGCAGATGTATAAAAGACTGGATGTCAAGTGCCATAACCCAAAAGAAGCAGAAGTTCACTTTGCTCTTGTTTCCTTCCAGCTTTCTAAATTATGTGGGACAGTTAATAACCGGTACGCATTTATGTTTATTTTATTTCCTCATGTTGATTTAAATTGAGTATAAGCATACAAATACTTCGTTGTAGCTACAGGTTGCACAATCAAGACATCTTTGTAGATTATGATTTTAAAGTACTCATACAAAGCGCATCATACTGAAGACCTCAGTGACTTTAAACAAGGCACTGTCATAGGATACCAACTTTGCCACAAGTCAGTACATGAAATTTCTGCCCTGATAGAGTTGCCTTGGTCATGTAATTGCTATTATTGTGAAATGGAAGCATCTAGGACCAACAACAGCTCAACCACAAAGCTATAGACCATGCAAACCCACAGAGCAGGGCCGCCGAGTGCCAAAGTGCATAGCACATAAATATTCCGTATTCTCTGTTGCTAAAACATGCCCCTGCCCCTGGAAGCAACAGCAGCTCAAGAGCTGTGTGTTGGGAGCTTCATGAAATGGGTTTTCATGACCACAGCTGCAAACAAGCCTAAGATCACTATTGCACAATGCCAAGCTTTGGCTGGAGTGATGTAAAGCACACCACCACTGGACTCTGGAACAATGGAAATGCGTTCTCTGGAGTGATGAAATGTGTAACAGTAAAGTTTGGAGGCAGGATTATGGTCTGGCACTGTTTTCAAGGTTTAAGCTAGGCACCTTAGTTCCACTGAAGGGTAATGTTAATGCTACAGCATACAAAAGCATTTTAGACCACTGCACAATTTGAGGTTTGAGGAAGGCCCTTTCCTGTTCCAGCATGACTATACTGCTGTGTACAAAGCAAGGTCCATAAAAACATGATGTGCCAACATGATGTGGCAATTTATCTCAGTCAATCCACCCACTGCCATGTTTTTGGGAGGTGGGAGGAAACCACAGAACTTGGAGAAAACCCTGGCAGACAAGGGGAGAACATGCACAGAGACTCCACACAGACAGAAACCTGAGTTCAGCATCAAACTCAGGCAGCAACACTACCTGCTGTACCACCAGGCCACCCAGACGTTTTATCAGGTTACTTCTATTGTCTGAAGATGCTGTATTTCATCCTCTTGATAGAGTCCGAGAGCACAGATTGGAGTCTGCTTTGTTTTGATTGTAAATTATGAAATAATTCTAGATCACTGTCATTTTGTGTCTTCTGTTCATTATGACAACAACGTGCACTAAGCACAGTATCACCTGGTATCGACTGTTGATATCAGGGCATGTTTTATGATATGCAACTACAGGTTACACAATAATGATATTGTTTAAAATTTACACCGTACAGAAAGGAGACATTTGGGATTTGAATGCATCACTCACTCAAGCAAATTAAAAAAATAGTGATAGTACATAAATCAAGTGCATCAGGACACACTGTACTTTGACATTTTTCAGAGTGTACTCACTCTCAATTGACAGAGAGATCCTTAAAATGGAAGCTGCTAATCCACACTCCTTTTTCCACGATAAATAACTGGGGAATGATGTAATACACAGAGGTTAGAAAATCACCAAAGAGCATCCAATTAATAGTTCTTTTCTGGACATTTATTATTTTTTTTACTGCAATCACTATTTTATTTTCTCAAGTGTTTCTCTATTTCCATCAATTGTTTTGAATTGATCTAAAGTGTGAGGGTTACATACCCATTCCAACACTGTTGCCAACACAGGAAACTGTTAAAGGTAAAAAAAAAAAAAAAAAAAAAAAAAAAAAAACAGTAAACAAAAAAAACCCCATCAATTTTATATACAAAATATACTTAAATACTTAAATCTTCATTTTTCATCATCAAAGAACATTTATTTTCACCTGGAATTATTTGTAATAGTTTCCAAATTTGTGGCCCATAAAGTTCAACTGTTAAAAATGTTTAGCAACTGTGTTTCAGGTTTATGGCACTGGCCACCAATTCCTACAATTGCATATATTCCCAAAGGGATATTTTAATTTGTTATGTCTTGTAGTTCTTGTAGTTTGAGTACAAATCCATTTCGATTACAGTCTGTGAGTAAAAGACACCTGGTGATACTACCATCAGATTGTACACCGATCAGCCATAATATCAATCAGCCCTTGCATACAATGAAGACAAGGGTTTCATTGTCAGGGCTTAAATATTGTAATCAGGAAAAACCACACACACACACACACACACACACACACACACATACATATATATACAATGATCAGCCATAACATTAAAACCACTGATAGGAGAAGTGAATAACATTGATTATCTCATTGCAACTGCACCTGTCAAGGGGTGGGATATATTAGGCAGCAAGTGAATAGTCAGTTCTCGAAGTTGATGTGTTGGAAGCAGGAAAAATGGGCAAGCATAAGGAGCGACTTGACAAGGGTTTAATTGTGATAGCTAGATTTCTGGGTCAGCATCTTGAAAATGGCAGGTCTTGTGGGGCTTTCCTGGGATGCAGTGGTTAGTACCTACCAAAAGTAGTCCAAGGAAAGACAACTGGTGAACCGGCAACAGGGACAATGGCGCCCATGGAAGAGCTACTGTAGCACAAATTGCTGAAAAAGTTAATGCTGGCTATGATAGAAAGGTGTCAGAACACACAGTGAATCTCTGCTTGCTGCGTATGGGGCTGCATAGCCACAGACCTGTCAGAGTGCCCATACCGACCCCTGTCCACAACCGAAAGTGCCTACTGTGGGCACGTGAGCATCAGAACTGGACCGTGGAGCAATGGAAGAAGGTGGCCTGGTCTGAAGAATCATGTTTTCTTTTACATCAAATGGATGGCTGGGTGCATGTGTGCTACTTACTTGGGGAAGAGATGGTGCCAGGATGTACTATGGGAAGAAGGCACGCCGGTGGAGGCAGTGTGATGCTCTGGGCATCTTTGACACGTACCACCTACCTAAACATTGCTGCAGACCAAGTACACCCCTTCATGGCAATGGTATTCCATAATGGCAATGGCCTCTTTCAGCAGGATAATGCACCCTGCCAAACTGCAAAAAAAATTTTGAGGAATGGTTTACAGAAGAACCTCAACCATGGTTTGAGGAACAACCTCAAACCATTTTGAGATCTGCAACAATGTTCAGATAGGTGTTATGTGTCAAAGTAAAATCCACATGAATGCCAGGACCCAAGGTTTCCCAGCAGTGGACAGGGGTCAGCATAGGCACTCTGACCAGTCTGCGGCTATGCAGCCCCATATGCAGCATGATGTGATGCACTGTGTACTGACACTTTTCTACCATAGCAAGCATTAACTTTTTCAGCAATTTGTGCTACAGTAGCTCTTCTGTGGGATCAGACCAGATGGGCTAGCCTTTACTCCCCACGTGAATCAATGAGACTTGGGCACCCATGACCCTGTTGACAGTTGACCGGTTGTCCTTCCTTGGACCACTTTTGGTCGGTACTATCCACTGCATTCCGGGAACAACCCACAAGGCCAGCCGTTTTTGAGATGCTCTGACCCAGTCATCTAGCCATCACAATTAGGCCCTTATCGAGTTGCTCAGATACCTTTGCCCATTTTTCTTGTATTCAACACATCAGCTTCAAGAACTGACTGTTCACTTGCTACCTAATATATCCCACCCCTCGACAGGTTCCACTGTAACAAGATAATCAATTTTATTCAATTCACCTATCAGTGGTTTTAATGTTATGGCTGATCATTGTATATATGTGTGTGTGTGTTTTTTTTCCTGATTACAGTATTTAAGCCCTGACAATGAAACTCTTGACTTCATTGTATGCGAAGTCTAATTGTGCATTTAGTCCAAGCCTTGTTTTCGCATTTTCTTGTTGCTGTGTTCCTAATTCCATGTTTCTTGTATTTCTAGTTAGGTTTTCGATATCTGCCTGTTTGTGATTGATGATTATGGATTTGCCCTTTTTGATGCTGCCGGTCTATGTTTTGATCCATGCTACAGAAATTTTTGGAAATGTTAACTGTTTAATGCTTAGAATGTGCCCTTTTTTGTAATTCAGTTTGGGTGAAATGGCAAATCAATAAATGTAATAAATACAGTGTAAATGCACTGAAACATAATTCCCTTAATTTTGTAGTTGCTTTTACTTTCATTCATACAGGTTCATGCATGCTATACATGCACACTGATTTTATCTAAGCTAAGTGGAAGCTTTAAAATTATAATATGGTCAAAAACAGGTTAACTCTATAAGGCCAAATTTTATCTAGATCAGGTTGAATCTCTTACACTGTATTGGTGTGATTATTAGTGCCTTTCATTCTCTGTAAATGTCATTTCTCTCATTTCAAACCCTTTTAGGACATGCTAAATAAAATTTATTTTGTGCTTAAATGTTCATAGCAATTAGCAGCTCATGACCTTTTTTATTCGATGATGCAATTCTTTTCATATTCAAATGTGCATAGTTCCAGGTGTAAAAATAAAAGGGGGAAAAGGTTGCATATGTATTAGTACAATGTAGTAATTTAAATCACTATCATTTTACTGAACCCACTGTCCCTGAAAAAATGTCTGCATTTAAAACAATAAATAATTACAATAATTATGTATTATATAAAAATAACAGTAATGTTCTGTTTCTGTTACTTCACCATCAAAGCAACCACAGAAAATCTCACCAGAGTATAGTCTCCTGGGGCAGAATAAGACTTTGGAACCTTGGAGTGTGAGTGGTGCAACTACCACACTGTAGGTGTCACCACACAGTACACTGTCTAAGTCACATGAGCTGACACCCAGCACTGGCCTGCATGTGTAGTTGGCGCCGTTGCTGGAAAGTTCAGCTGAGTACCCACTGACACTATCTGAACCTCTCCAGGACACACGAAGTGTGTTATTGACCATTCGGTACAGCCTCACACCAGAAGGACAACAAGTGCCTTAGAATAGAAGACAGAAAGCTAAAAAAAATCAGCCGTCAAATTCCATAACATGAGACACAATATTGCATATTACATATAAAAATACGGCTATTATTTCCTATACTAGATTTCTTCAACATGAGAAGGTTAACAGAATAAGGACGATATTTCAAAGAGTCGGAATACAATGTAGCTATGTTACACCATACTTACAAAGGGTGTTAAATTACCTACACTATATGGCCCAGAGTATGTGGACACCTAAGTATTGAACATTCCATTCCAAAACCATGGCCATTAATATTGAGTTGTTCCCCCTTTGCTGCTATAACAGCATCCATTCTTCTGAGAAGGGGTTCCACTAGGTTTTGAACCATGTCTGTGAGAATTTGTAGAGAGAGTAGGCAGTATAGAGAGTAGGCAATTTATTGAAAACTGCATTTAAACTCAAACAGGCTGTTCATCAGCTGACCAAAAGTTTAAGACCATAGCCTTTAAAAGTTAAAATCTGTGCAAAAATATGGCTAGTCACACTGTCATGATCTCCTGATGGCAAAAACAAAAAGGCTTTCTGTTTTTGAACGTGGCAGGATTGTTGAGCCACACAAGCAAGGGACAGTCATTTTAAATTTCTTAAAAGATCCTGAGAGTTATGGGACAAAAAAAATCAAGTGGTAGACCCAAAGAAATTTCACCTGCACTGAGCCGGAGTGTCCGATGGGCTGTCCGTGAAGACACAGGCCGATCTTCGACCCAAATTAAGGCCCTTACTGATGCTGACTGCAGCCCAATAACCATAAGACGGCATCTGCGAGAGAAGGGCTTAAAGAACAAAAAATGTCTTTGAAAGCCACGTCTCCTCCCACACCACAAACTTGCCCATTTGGAATTTGCAAGGGAGCACCAAACATGGGACACTGAAAAATGGAGGAAAGTCTTATTCTCGGATGAGAAAAAATTTAACCTGGATGGTCCTTGGACTTCCAACGATACTGGCATGACAAGGAGATCCCACTGGAGATGTGTTCTACCCGGCACAGTGGAGGAGGCTCCATCATGATCTGGGTTGCTTTTTCCTTCAATGGGAAAATGGAGCTTCAGGTTGTGCAGAGGCGTCAAACGGCGGCTGGCTTTGTGGACATGTTGCAGCAGGCATCCCTCTTGACCGAGGGCCCTCGTCTGTGTGGTAATGACTGGGTCTTTCAACAGGACAACGCTGCAGTTCACAACACCCACCTGACGAAGGACTTCTTCCAGGACAATAACGTTGCACTTCTGGACCATCCTGCGTGTTCCCCTGATCTAAATCCCCTTGAGAATGTTTGGGGATGGATGGCAAGGGAAGTTTACAAAAAACGGATGTCAGGTCCAGACTGTGGATGCCCTTTGTGAACCCATCTTCACCACATGGAGCAACGTTCCCACCAGCCTCCTTTAAACAGTTGCATCAAGCATGCCGAAACGAGTGGTTGATGTTATCACCAAGAACGGTGGGGCTACTCACTACTGAGTCCTTTTTTTGACACTTTTAGCTCTGTTGTGGGTATTTTTGGGCTATGGTCTTAAACTTTTGATCAGCTGATGAACAGCCTGTTTGAGTTTAAATGCAGTTTTCAATAAATTGCTAATCTCTGTTTTTTTGTCTCTTGCTCCTTTTTCTTCTTTTGACATTTTGAAGCAGTTCTTACAACCTGGTTATGATCCACCAGCGCGAAATGCGAATACTTGGAAGGTTTCCCCTGGTCTTAAGATTTTGTTCAGGAGTGTATACTCTTAGAAAAAAAAAAGATTCTTTGATTAAGTGTTCATAGCTTGGAATTTCAAATAAAACTTTCTGTTTTAAGGCCAAACCAAATCATGAATGTAAATATAACAGTAGTGGTGGATTAGTGGTTAAAAGCTAATGAGCAGAAAGTCCAAATCTGAGGAGTGCCAGATAGGGTGCTAATGGGTCCCAGAAGGGCCCTTAACCCTCAGCTGCTCAGCTGTATTCTTTTGCTGAATTCGACTTAGAAGTGGGAAGGCAGAGCACAGAATGATATCTGTGCATTTGAGCTACAAAGTGGGGAAAAACATGGATGCCTCCAACTTCATCTTTTGTTAGTAACAAGCTGGCCAGCTAACTGTGGTTAGTGATTCATATTTTCCTTATTTTATATAATATTTTCCATTGTGCCACTGCCACATGATTGGCTGATTGGATAACTGCATAAGTGAGCAGGTGTACAGGTGTTCCTATTAAAGTGGACAGTGTCTGTACAGTATAACTCATTTAAAAGCAAGAAGTGCTACTTTGTTGATTTGATTTGACGTGCCGAAATCAGAGGAAGTCTGAGATGAGGAAACAATCCTGAGCTCCCAAGTAGGGATTCTGAGTTGAGGAGCATTTTCTTTTTTTTTTTCCTGGTCGGATCGGGATTCACAAGTTACTGCCTCTAATCAAATGCAGCATTATCATGATAATTGGCAGCTATTCTCTTTTTTCACCATTAACCAAAATAGAACTTTAGGTTGAACTATTCCACAGCTATTCCATTGCTGTGATGTTACCTGTGTAGTCTCTCAGTTGTTTGTTACAACATATCCAACAAACTGAGGGGAGCATTTTGTAATAATTCAGTAATGCCTGCAGTCATTCCTAACTTTACTCTATCCAGTGTTTAGCATTAACAACCATTTAACCATTTAATTATCCAATTAAAACTTGCTCATTCCTTTATTTCTTTGTACACTATATGGCCAAAGATTTGTGGACACCTGATATTCACACCCAGATGTGGGCCTTCCCTAAACTGTTGCCACTGTAGCATTACAACTTTGCTTCACTGGAACTAAGGGGCTTAGCCCAAACTTGTTCCAGAATGACAGTGCCCCTGTACACAAAGCAAGGTCCATAAAGGAATGGTTTGCCAAGGGGTTGACCTCAACCCCTTGACCTCAACCCCACTGAACACCTTTCTGATGACTTGGAACGCTGACTGCGCCCCAGGCCTCCTCGCCCAACATCAGTGCCTGGCCGCACTAATGCTCTTGTGGCTGAATGGGCAAATCCCCACAGTCGCTTTCTCAAATCTACTGGAAAGCTTTCCCAGGAAAGTGGAGGTTATTATAACAGCAAAGGGGGTACTAAATCTGGAATGGGATGTTCAAAAAGCACATATGGACTTGATGGGCAAGTGTCTACAAACTTTTGGCAATATACTGAACATACACCCAGTGATTTCAAATTTTAAATGTTTTGTCGACATTCCTAAACCATGGTTTCAATATTACTATGCTCATTTTATCCTGTTTTCAGACTACAAGTTAATCTGCCTGTATTCATCTGTTTGCTTTGTCAGTGACCATGGTTTCGTGCCTGCTTTTATGGTTTTGAACTAAAACTCTTCTTGCTCTTACATTTACCTGGTCTGCTAACCTAAATAGACTGATTATCTGATGTGGCAGGTTGTGGCATGTAACTCACTAGAAGAAAAGCCGTGATAGTTGCATAAGGACTTGTGTCCCGTAATGCTCATGGCCTCCACTGAGACGTTGTAGTTGGTGCCACATGTGATGCATCCCATTAAGCAGTGTGTGTCCATGGTATGGCACTTTGCATGACCTCGTGATGATGACAGCGAGGTGATATAAGACCAGCCTCCCTTGGAGGATGACCACTTCACACTGGTCATGGACTGTGTCACCTGTTCCACACTGAGAGTCTCGGGACAGCAGGGTCCTAAAGAGTGTAGATTAACTGCAGTACTACAGCATACAGTTCACTTGACCAGATCTTATAAAATCTGTTTCAAAACACACACACACTCTCACACACTTCCAGCAGTCATGTTGGCTCAGTAGTTAAAGTTTTGCCTAAGTAATTGAAAGTTCAAATCTAATCTCTTTGCCAGTGAAATTTGTGCCCTTGAGCAAGGTTAATTAATTATTTTAATAACTTGTTCTGAATCTCCTTTCACTGTATGTATAGTAGTTACATAATGTCCACAGGAAAGTAGACTGCCGGCAAATGACTGGACAAGGGCTATAATATAAATGTAGTCTACTAGTAATCTGCTGTAGTCTACATGTAATCTACCTCTAATGTGCCAGTAATTTAACAGTAATCTACCAGTAATCTACCAAGTCTACCTTTAATCTCATAGTAATAATTGACCAATTTTTATATCTATGAATTACCTAATTTATTTGCGGTCTGTCTGTAAACTACTATTCCCTACCTATAGATTAGCTGTAATCTAACAGAAAACTGCGTGGTCCACTAATACTCTACCAGTAATCTACTCTATATTTTAAAGTAATTGAGCAGTAATCTACTCGCAATCAACTGGCAGTATACATTTAATTTATCAATAATCTACTCCGAAACTACCTGTAACCTACCTGTGGTCTAACAGTAATTTACCAATACCTTGTTTGCATCTCTTCTCATCTGGTTCCTATCTTGATTCCTGATTCAGTACTCTACCTGTTTCCATAGCGATGCTATAGCTGGGCAAACTATGCCCCACAGTGGTGGTGGCATATACGCTGACCTCATAAGTATCTCCACAAGGTAGGTTGGTGATGCCACAAGAAGTATTGGTGGATGAGCAAGTAAGGGTGCTGGCACTGCCAAAAGCATTCACTGTGTAGTTGGCTTGTTTGTTAGTAGCCCTCCATGATACCTGCACAGCAGAGCTGCTCACCTGGGTGAGGTTCAGGATCTCAGGAGCACATGGGGCTGAGAGACACACACAGGTGTATGACTGTATTATTCAAGTTATCATCACATAGACATACTAGTAAAGTAACAGGCATCTATATTCAACTTGTGTACTGGTTGTTGTGTAAGGGTGGAGTGATTCTAGAATATATTGATGATATACATCATCAATACAATGTAAAATATAAAAATGTAACATCCTGCAAAAACTTGTAGCATGTACAAGTATCTTGCATATAGGCAAATTCAACTAATATTTCTCTTAATTAAACTGTTTTTAAACAAATATAAGATTATTAAACCTATTTTGAGATTTTTCTTTTACAGACTTCAATCTTAAAATTGCCTTGTTCTATTGGCAGACAATTTTGCTTAATTCAAGTTTAGCTCTGTTTAGCTCTAAAAAAAGTTGCATACTTTTTCAAACCTTCAAAAAAAGTTGAACACAATGGATATAAAAAAGTCTACACACCCCTGTTAAAATGGCAGGCTTTTGTGAGGTTAAAAAATGACCATGTCAAAACCTTTTTCACCTTTATTGTGAAATTGCAACATATAAAAATCAAGTGACAAACAACCAGAAAAAAGAAAAACAAAAAACTTCCAATACCCAGCTTGCACAATTTTGCACACCCTTTTATAATTGGGAATGTGGCAGTGTTCAGAATCAATCACTCACATTCAAAATCATGTTAAATCCTAAATAGTATACACCTACCATCAATTAAAGTGACTGATTATCCCCAAATGAAGTACAGCTGTTCCTATAGGATTTTCCTGACATCTTCTTGGTAACTTGGTAAGCCATGGGCTGTAAAAAGCTTACAAAGCAGGTATGGGATCTCATTGTTGAAATATATCAACCAGGAGAGGGTTACAAACATTTTCGAAGGCATTAGATATAACATGGAACGCTGTAAAGACAGTAATCAATGTGGACAAAATATGGCACAGCAGTGACATTACTAAGAACAGGACATCCCTCCAAAATCGATGAGAAGACTAGGAGAAAACTGGTCAGGAAGGCTGCCAAGAGGCCTAGAACAACTTTAAAAGAATTCCAGCAATTTATGGCAAGTATGTGACAACAATCTCCTGAATTCTTCATATGTCTGGGCTACAGGGTAAGGTGGCAAGACGGAAACATTTTTTAATGTGAAGCATGGGGGTGGCAGCATCATGCTTTGGGGCTGCTTTTCTTCAGTTGGAACTGGAGCTTTAAATCGGATGGAGGGAATAATGAATAGCTCCAAATACTAGTCAATTTTGGCACAAAACCTTAAGGCTTCTGATAAAACAATTAAGATGAAGAGGAATTTCACCTTTCAGCATGACAATGACCTGAAGCACACCTCCAAATCAATAAATGAATGGCCCAGCCAAACTCCCGATCTAAATCAAATCAAACATCTGTGGGGTGACCTGAAGAGGGCTGTGCACAGGAGATGCCCAGCCAGTTTGACAGAGTTTTGACAAATGCTTTTAAAATGAAGAACTGGTTGACTCTGACCCAAAATGATTGAATACCATAATAAAATATAAAGGTGCCTCAACTAAGTATTAGTTTAGGGGTGTGCACACTTATGCAACCAGGTTATTGTACATTTTTTATTTTTCATTTTTTCCCTAAAATAATTCTTGTTGTTTTTCACTTTAATTTATATTGTAGGTTGCAATTTCACAATAAAAGTAGAAAAGTTTCTAAAGTTTCTAAGTTTAGAAAAGTTTCTAAAAGTTTTTATTTCACAATAAAAGGTAGAAAAATAAAGGTAGAAGACATGATTTATCTTGGTTTCTTTTTTTATTTTTTCACAAAAACCTGCCATTTTAACAGGGGTGTGTAGAATTTTTATATCGGCTGTAAGTAAAAAAAATTGTCAACTGACCAGTTCTATATATAAAAATGAACTAGCATTTCTGCCACTATAAATTCTTCTACTTTTGCACATTAAAATTACATTAATGATAATTCTGGTTTTGGAATACCAGAAATGTTCTAAAAATGACAAAGAATATTTTTTTATTTTGAAAAGATCCTACAAGCTTTAAATCCATGTATTTCTAATACAGACTATAAGGCAATGTTTACTGACATCTTGAGAAATAAAAAACAAATTGAAACTTATGGAGGCTGCTTGTAAATATAAAATAAATTAATGTCTGTATAGACTACCTGTTTCCTGTGTTTTTGGTGTGCAGGTATTGTTGCAGCCACGTATCTCACTGCAGGGTCTGATTACAACACTGTACAGGCTGTTGCAGGTAAGGTCAGACAGGGCACATATGGGCACGGTGTCACTGCAGTGCAGTGTGTCTGATCCATCTGCCACCACAGTCTCATACAGTTCTGCTCCACGCACTGCTGGCCATGTGACCTCCAGTGTCTCAGTCGAAACAAGAGAGACATAAACATTCTGTGGACAGCAGGGGACTAGACAGAGAGTGATTGGATGGCCAGAGGGGACAGAGAAAATCAGTAATTTTACCTGTGAAATGAATGTAGTTTGTAGTTGTTTATTTATTTTTTTTCAATTTTTTTAATGAAAGTAAAAACAGAGGACCTAAAATGAAACCATGTAGTACTCCTTTGGTAAAAGGAACCAAAACAGAGGTGTGTATTCAAAAATGTGCGTATTCAAACAAACACTGAGCTCTATCTGTTTAGATACTGAATTTAACTAGTTCAGAACACTATGGTAAAGGTATCTTGCTTTATAGTTACAGATATAGAAATTATGCATATGTAACTTGGAATATGTATACATCAGGTACACCTCTCACTGGTAATATAGCTGAGTATAGATAACCCTGTATGTGTACATTCGAAGGAAAATGTTTACACGCACCTAGGCTAAAGACATTCAACACTTCTTCACAACTCCATACATTTCATATTACCAACATTTCTTTCTGGCAAGTCAATTGGCAGTAAACCATCTACTTTGTTCACATCAGAGGTAATTTTGAGTGATCGATGAGTGACAGCTTTATTTCAGCTTGAATTCACTATATTAGAATTTCAGTGGGTCAAAAGTTTTACACCAAGTTGACTGTCTCTTTAAACAGTCTGGAAGATTCTGGAAATTGATGTTAGAAGCTCCACATTAGGAGCAATTTCCAAACAACTGAAGGTATCAACACCTTCTGGACAACCAACTGCATTGCTCGGGAAAGAGGCACAATTCACTGGAGTTTGCAGTGATTGAAGGGTTTTGGAGAAATATTTTCTGGCCAGATGAAACCAAATTAAATTGTTTGGCCATAATTATCAGTGCTATGTATGGAGGAAAAATTGTGAGGCTTTTAAGCCAAAGAACACAATCCCAACTGTGAAGCATGGGGGAGGCAGCATGCTGTGAGGGTGTTTTGCTGGAAAAGGGACGCATGCACTTCAGAAAAACATATGGCATCATGAGAAAAGAGGACAATGATCCAAAGTGTACCTCCAAAATTATAAGGAAATGGATTAAACAGTGAAAGTATTGGAGCAGCCATCACAAAGCCCTGACCTAAATCCCATGGAAAGTTTTTGGACTGAGCTTAAAAAGAATATCTGAGCAAGGAGGCCCACAAACCTGACTGAGTTATTCCACTTCTGTCAGGAGGAATGGGCAAAAATTCCAGCAAGGTATTGCAAGAAGCTTGTGGAAGGCTGCCTCAAGCATTTGATTAAAGTTCAAGCAATTAAAAGGCAATGCCACCAAATACTCACAAAGCTTATGTAGTCTTTTGTGACCCACAGAAAGTCTGATATAGTAAATAAAAACTGAAATAAATCTGTCTCTCACTGATGGTTTTAAAACAATCTCTGATGTGAACAAAGTAGATGCCCCAATTAATTTGCCAAAAGAAACGTATGGTAACAGTTGTGTACAACTGTAAAACACACTGGCAGCTGAGTATGATTGTATTATATGTGTGTATTCATAAGTGACACACACCAGTGGTGTAGTTGAGAATTGGTCCTGGAGGGCTGGCACCAGCCACATTGTAGACAAATACAGTAGTCATGTAGGTGTAGCCACAGTTGCAATGGAAATAGCAGATGGTGTTGGTGGTGTTGCACTGCTCCTCTGCTCCATCATCTCTGTTTATGTACACCATGTAGTACTCCACCCATGGAACCCTGGTCCATGTCACTGAGCAGTTCCCTACAGAGGGCTCATCTACCTCCACTGAGACTGGAGGGCATGGGACTGTACCAAAAACAGGAGGGAAGTTACTGTCTTTATGTGTTTGTTTATGTATTTCTGTGTTTCTATGTGTGTGTTTTATGTGATTGTGCAAAGGGGTGTCTATGCCTGTGCTATAATATATAGTATGTAAAATACCAGAAAAAGTCTTGACACACTAAAGTCTCAATGCACTACTAGTATATACTGTATACTGTATGTGTTAGTTGCGTTAGACAACTTAGAACATGACACCTTGTGTTTGAACCCACTCATTTTTCAAGTGATCACAAATATTGGAATAAGTTACTGACAGGTGTTTCTTATTGCCCTGGTGTGCCCTGTTAGATTGATTGTTTAAACAATTAATAGCGCTGCATGTCTACTCTTGGTAGGGGCCCTTGGTTTTGTTTGTGAATACTGCATTTGAAGACAGCCAAGGAAAACCACAGCAGTTGATGACAGAAACATTGTGAGAGCTGTGAAGAAAACAACAAAATACAATAGTCAGTGACATCACTAACAACCTCCACAGGGCAGGGGTGAAGCACAATCGACCATTTGAAAAATACTTCGTGAGCAGAAATATAGAGGCCATACCACAAGACCCAATCCACTCATCAGCAGTACGAATCAGGAGGCCAGATTGGAATTTGCAAAGAAATGCAGAGATGAGCCACAAAAGTTCAGGAACCAAAATTAACCTCTAACAAAGTGATGGAAAGGCCAGAGTGTGGAGAAATAAAGGATCTGCTCACAATCCAAAATATACAAGCTTGTCTGTCAAGCATGGTGGAGGTAGTGTCATGGCTTGAGCATGCAAGGAATTCATCAGGGTAAAAAATATTTTTAGATTGGCCAAGTCAATCACCAAAACTTAACCCAATTGAGCATGCATTTCACCTCCTACACTGAAAGGTCAAACCTTCCAAATCTGTAAGAGGCTCTGCTAGACCATTGGCAGCACCAAACAGTGAGAGCGGCCATTCGGGAGATCTCAGTTGCCCAGAATTCCGGCTGAATAACCTGGATTGCCTGCACCTGCCAGGCATGAAACTTAAGGCCAGCCTTTGATGCAGACTGGGTCAGAGCATCACCAAAATGGCAGATCTTGTGGCTGGTAGAACCAAAAGTGGTCCAAGGAAGGACAAGAGTGAACCAGTGACAGGGTCATGGGCGCCCAAGGCTCATTGATGCGTGTGGGGAGCAAATGCTAGCTTGTCTGATAGAAAGGTGTCAGAACACACAGTGCCTCGCAGCTTGCTTGCAGTTACCATAGACCGGTCAGAGTGCCCTTGCTGACCCCTGTCCACTGCCAAAAGTGCCTACAATTCCTGGTGAAGCCAGGCCTTTACTGCAGCTGTCCTACTGTCACATCCTACTTGTTCTTTGGGGCATTTTGCTTTCAGCAAGTGAAAAGCGTGCTCAATTGGATTGATGTCAGGTGACTGACTTCATGACAGGCCACTGCAGAACATTCCACTACTTTGCCTTAAAAAAGTATTGGGTTCCTTTAGAAATATGCTTCAGATCACTGTCCTTTGACTGCATCTGAGCAGATAATATAGCCCAATACATTTCAGAATTGATCCTGCTGCTTTTGTTAGCAGTCACTTCATCAATAAATACAAGGAAACCAGTTCCATTGGCAGCAGTACATGCCCACACCATAAGGATCCAAAGCATACCACCTCATCTTAACAGTTACTTCCCTTCTCCATACTCTTCCCATCATTCTGGTACAAGCTGATCTTTGTCTCATCTGTACAAAGGATGTTGTTCCAGAACTGTACAGGCTTTTTTTTTAGATGTTTTTGGCAAACTCTTATCTGGTCATCGTGTTTTTGAAGCTTACCAACGGTTTATATCTTGTGGTAAAGCCTCTGTATTTACTCCGTATTTACTGAAGCCTTCTCCTGATTGTTGACTTTGACACAGATGTGCCTACCTCCTGGAGAATGTTCATAATCTTGCCAACTGTTGTGAAGGGATTTTGCTTCACAAGGGAAAGAATTCTTCTGTCATTAAATAGTTGTTTTTTGTGGTCTCCCGGGCCTTTTGATGTTACCAATGCATTCTTTCTTTCTAAGAATGTAGCAAATAGTTGCTTTGGCCACACATAATATTTTTGCTCTCTCTCTGGTGGATTTGTTTAGATATTTCAGCCTAATGATCTCGTGCTTCACTGGCATTGGCAGCTCTTTGGACTTCATATTGAGAGTTAACATACAACATATTCCAAATGTAAATTCCATATTTGAAATCAACATTAAACCTATTATCTTCTTACTTGTAAGTGAAATAATGAGGGAATAACACACACCTGACCATGGAACAACTGAGCAGCCAGCTGTCCAATTACATTTGGTCCCTTAAAAAGGGGAGGGACCAGATATAAAAAAGTGCTGTAATCCTGGGATAAAAACAGTAATAGTGTGTCAGGGTCCTAACATTTACAGGTAGGGCTATAGTCAAGTCTACCACTGTTAAATCCAAGACAAGTCCAAGACCAGTCCTAGCCGAGATCAAGTCAAGACCGAGTATTAAGAGGGTTCAAATGAAATCAAGATTACAAAAATACAGTAAACCAACTATTAAACTAATAAACTAAACTAATAGTCTGTTAATATAGACTATTAAACCTATTTCTAGACATTTTACTAATTTTAAGCTTCAAAAAGTCTTTTAAGCATTTATTTATACAAAGAAGCAAAATGATATGCCAATGGAATAAGAAAATATAAAGCTTTAGAAGATATTTAAAAAATGACTAGAAATAGGTTTAGTAATCTTATTTTACTGTAATCTTTATTGGCTTACAGTCCCCTCCAAAAGTACCGGAACAGCAAGGTTTTTTTTTTTTTTGGCTATACACTGAAGACATTTGGGTTTGAGAGCAAAAGATGCATGAGATGATATATCAGAATTTCAGCTTTCATTTCCTGATACTTACACCTAGATGTGTTAAACAACGTAGAATATGGCACTGTTGTTGTTAGACTGTCCAATGTTTAGGTAAGTAAAAGTATTGGAACAGATAGTCTTAAAGCAAATTAAAGAAAATAACACTTTGTATTTGGTTGCATATCCATTGCTTGCATTAACTATTTAAGCTGACATTCCAAACTGTTGTATTGGCTATGCCCAATGCTTGTGCAATGGCTCTGATTAATTCTGCCTCTTTTCTCAGCTTCAAAATGGCTCACTTTTCTCCCATAGACAGCTCTCTGGTCTTCATGTTGGTTTATCCTTTTTAATCAAAAAAATTCAGTCTTCACAGGCAAAACCCAGGGCTCAAATGAAGAGCAGACATTTGGCTCTATTAAATGTTTAAACAATCAGCCTAACAGGGCACACCTGGGCAACAAAAGAAACACCTGTCAGTTGTATGTTCCAGTGTTTTTGATCACTTGAAAAATGGGTGGGTTCAAACAAAAGGTGCCATGTTCTAAGTTGTTTAACACATCTAGATGTAAATATCAGGAAATGTTGAAAAAGCTGAAAAAACCCAATTGTCTTCAATGTATAGCAAAAACAGAAGAATTGGTTTTGCTGTTCCAATACCTTCAGAGAGAACTGTATCTCCACTTGCTAAGATGTAATTGTTTGCAGAAAGGTATTACTTCCTGTCAATCTTGTGCTTGCAAAAAAGAACAAAAACAAAATGAACATTATTTTTACAAACTCTTAGTTGAAACTAAGACCATATTTAGTGAGACCAATGGCCAAGACCAAGACAATTTCAAGTCAATACAGAAAATGTCTCAAGATGAGACTTGTGTTCTACAGCCCAATGTACAGGTTTGTTAACACATACAGATATCTGAATCTGTGAAACTATGTTTAATATGTACAGGAATATTAATCTGTTTGTATTGAATATATACAGGTGTAGGTTGGTGTGTTTACACAGTCAATATATTTGTGTGTAGTACATACAGGTGAGCAGGTCCTTTGGCTGGGATGGGCTGCTGGGGCCAGCTTGGTTCTCAGCCATGACGGTGAGTGTGTGGTTCTCACTGCATCCTATAGGGCTGATGATGCAGAACGGGTCTCCCATGGAGGTACAGTTCTGCCCCATGGAGCTCAGGGCAAAGTAGAGACTTGCACCACGCACAGCCTCCCAATATACAGCTAGTCCCATGATTCTCTCCAGGGTTAGTGAAACCTGCACACCTGCAGGAACAGGGGGACCTGGACAAATAAAGCATGCATTAGTCACCTAAGTATATAGAGCTTGAGAATTAGCGCTTTTGTTTTGTATGGAGTCAGAATGAACAATCATTTTTTTTCCCTAAAAGTGGAAAACAAATAGCTCATTAATAAACATTTTAAAATATTTTTTATACATTTACATTACATAGATAATGTACAGGTGTTTTTGATCTGAGTGCAAAACGGGAAGAAAATTTGTTTTTATTCTCTGTCACATAGCTTTCATCTTTTATTTGAATTTACACCTGTAAACATACCTGCCATCAGGAGGACCCTGATGAGAAGAGGTTTTGTGAGTTTATTCCCATAAATAATGTGTGAATATAAGCTATATTGGACATTTTAAAAATAAATTTTACTGCAGAACCAAAGGAACATCCAAATGTAGTAAACAAAAACAAAAATGAGGGTTAATTGATCAATTGAGCAATTATTTGATCAATAAAATCAAGTGTGTTAGGGAGAGAAAAAATTGCAGAAAAAATTGAGAAAAGGATTACATTTTGGAAACCTATTACATACATTCAGCCATTTTTATTCTCTGAGTATTGTTGATGTTTATGGTAATTAGATATAATTCCGGCCAAAAAGTGACAGGTTTGTTAACACATACAGATATCTGAATCTGTGAGACTATGTTTAATATGTACAGGAATATTAATCTGTTTGTTTTTGCAATGTACAGGTGTATGTTGGTGTGTTTACATAGTCAATATATTTGCGTGTAGTGTGTACAGATGAGCAGGTCCTGTGGATAGGATTGGCTGCTGGGGCCAGCTTGGTTCTCAGCCATGACTGTGAATGTGTGGTTCTCACTGCACCCTATAGTGCTGATGATGCAGATTGGGTCTCCCATGGAGGTACAATTCTGCTCCATGGAGCTTAAGGCAAATTAGAGAATTGCACCATGCACAGTATATAGCCTATATCCTAGGAATACTGAGCACGAGGTGGAAACACGACCATGGTGCTAGCCCACTGCATATATAGATCAGATGACAATGAAAAATTTACTTGATCAAATTTATATGAATGTATGGTTGTGTACCAGGTACTTACGGGTGATCTGATAGATGGTGATGTCATCTCCAGGGATGTTATTGGGGTCCCAGGCTGTGGCCTTGATGCAGTAAGTGACCCCTGGATCTAGATTGCTGAATGTCATGTTGGTCTGGGAGGTATTGACTTGGAGCCGGGCATCTGATTCCTCCATGATGACACACAGTGTATACTGAACTGCATGTTCCACGGGATCCCAGCTCACCACAATACTGTCCTCAGTGGGTGACACAGAGCGCAGTGCTGGGGCTACAACCACTAAAAAGAAAGAGAGAGATAGAAATAAATAGAGAGAATCAGAAGAACAGAAGTTTTCACAGCTCAGAATTACAGCTGAATTACATCTAATCCTTCTCTTATATATATGGACAAGGTTTGTGGACACCTGATCATCACACTCATGACCCTTCAGTCAATTGCTTGTGGAACTTGTGGCTTTTGGAACTTGAGGCAACAATAACCTGGAGTAAACATCTCCTATACCCACTAATCAGTCTCTGACATCTATCTTGAGGGATTTTTGCCCACTCCTCCTGAGAGAACTCATCTAATTGAGTGAAGTTTGTGGTCTGACATGAACTGCCTGCTTCGGGTCTCACTACAGCATTGTTGGGCTGTTGTCATGTTGGAAGTTTTAGCTTCTTAACAGATGGCATGATGATTCAAGAATCTCCTGACATGTCTCAGAATTCATAGTTCCTTTAATGATGAATCATGGTCCAGAGATAGAAAAGCAGCCCCAGATCTTGACATTCCCACCGCCATGTTTGACTGTAGGGATATTGTTCTTTTCGTGGTAGTGTGCTCTTATCAGAAAGTGGAAGTGAGAAGAATAGGTGGGCAAGTGGACAAGTGCAAGAGCAGACAGTTGAACAGAGAATAAAATTAAAATTAAAACCAAGGGAGTATAAATGAGCATTAAAGCTAGCTTTAGGGAAAGATATGTTAGAAGCATTATCTCTTGGTACAAGTTAATCAAGCATAGGTGGCCATACGGACCACCATAAGCAGGAAATCTAAGCAAGCAATATGAGCACGAGCAGCTGTAGTTGCAAAGATTCATTTTAATCATATAATAGCTGCAGCCATAAAACAACAAAATAAGAATAAAGCAAAACTCTCATGTAGCAGAAAATAAATCGATGCGTTGTCAATTCGGTATAAAAAGAATGAGTACAAAATAAAGTGAATAAAGAAAGCGAGGGCTTCTATATAGCAGTTTACTAACTAGGCCAGGGGTCAGGAGACATCAAAACAAGATGAAAAACAGGATGAAGAGTCTCAAGAAAACAGAAGTGTCTGGGTAACTCAGATAAGAAAAACAAAATGTGGGGTCTCAGAAAACAGAAGTGTCTGGAAAACAAGTCAACAAGTCTGGGTAACTGGAAATTAAGGGGAGATTCCAGGTAAAGGTGGGGTGCATGTAAAATAGGACAGGAGGAGTCAAAATGGTTTAAACTGAAGATAATGGGAAATTACTGGCATAGGCGGACCAAAAAGGGGAGGCATTTGGGAATATATGCAGGGGAATTTGGAGGACTTGGGGCACTCAACTCTCCTGCGCGAGATTGCTGTGTCACCTTCACCTTCTTTGAGCTCATTGGAACGTGTTGTATTGTTTCTGCAATAAAGAAGTTTGCTTCTTCTCATCCAACGACTGGCGATTCTTCATTAAGGCTAATTCTTGAGTGAGTACAATAAGTGAGATATAGGTAATTGGCAGATGTTACAGTCCACCCATTGATGTGTCCACTCAGAAGGGGACTCTGTCAGTAGTTCTGACAGTAGGCACCATGATTTTGATTGTGGCCAAAAAGTTAAATTTTGGACTTGTCTGTCCAGAGAATGCCTTTCTAGAAACGTTCAGGTTTGTCCAGGTGTTCTCTGGCAAAATTAGTGTGGGCATTTTGTTTTGTTTTGTTTTCTGACAGCAGAGGCTTCTTCCTGGCAATTTTCCCATAAATGCCATTTCAATTCAGTGTTGTTCTTATCGTTGAAGCATGCACAGTTACATGAGATACAGCAAGGAAGGTCTGCAAATCTCTAGTTGTTGTGTGGGTTGGCTTTTACCTGATTTATTATTTTTCTTGTAGCCCTTGGGGATATTTTGTTAAGGCTCCCACTTCTAGGCCAGGTTGCTGTAATATTTAATGCTCTCCATTTGCAAATTATTTGCCTCACAGTGGAGCTCAAACCTTTCTGAGATGGTTTTATAGCCTTTCCAGACTGATGTGCTTTCACTGCTCTCTACCTGATACCCTGTGAGATGACCAGGATGTCCTTTCGTGACCAGGTTTCTTTTCTCTGTTTGTCAAGAGAGTCCTGCCCAAACTCTTTCCTATGATCTCTCCTTTGACTGGTCAATTAGTTTCCCAGTTACTTATTCACCTCAATCTACATACCCACTTGATTTAACCAGTGCACCTTGGGGATAACATATTTTTGTAACCAGCACTAAATCATTTTTTGCTTTGTTTTTCTAATATATGAATGATTTCCTTTAAACCAACATATGGATTTGGTAAATACAAACCTATTACGTCAAATTAAAAGACTGGTTCTTTGAAATTAAGATTTCATAGTAAAACAAAAACATCTTAATAATTGCACAATGGATTCAGAGACTTTCAAGCAGCACTGTATATATTAAGTTTATCATACATAAGTAGAGATACTATGTTCTCTTTTGTACTTATTAACAAAACTGCACCTCCTCATCTTACTCAGACATATTGTTTGAGAACTGGGTTACCTCCTCTCTCCAGTGTTTTGCCTTTTATTCAAAGCCACAAAGAAATACAAGAATGATACATTTCTATAGCCATTTCTATAGCCCCAAGTTTAAAATGTCATTTCAGTGGCCTGCTTGTTGTATTCTTTCCATTTAGCACAGGAAAACATGGGAAAAAGTTTTATCAGTGACCTCTTGGCAAATGTCTTTATGTAGAGGTATTTTTAATAGTCTGTGTGACGCCATGTAGGAAGTGTTAGTTTCAGTGATCATTATCTCTTTCTCTTTCAGTTTGTAACAAAGCAGTATCAGGTGTTCTTGATTTTCGTAAATTGTTTTTTCCAGTTGGTTTCCTTTAGATGTGCACTTTTTTTATTATTATTATTACACACATACATGAAACATTTTTACTTAAACAAATCTGGGCATGAAATATTACTGGAGACAAATGTGGTACTTGAACTTTTGGAACTTGATTCCAAAAGTTTCATTTGAAGTAAACCATAAGTTCCATGTCTTCATCGGAACACTGATGTAATGTTTTATCTTTCATTTTTAACAGTACACAACTTACACAATACTTAAACTTAAACCAAACACTTATACAGTAATTGCCAGTATCACAACACACAAGAATAACCCAGTATCTGTTATGGATGTACACAAAAAGTGCAACATTCAGAAATACAAGATATCATTCAATGACCCCTATGGGAAAGGAAACTAACACGGTGAAACTAAACGCATGATTAGCCTACCTGTCCTGGCATAGACTGGGCATGAGGGCTGGCTACGGCCACCACTGTTCCTTGACATGACACTAAGTGTATAATTGGTGTAGGCCCTCAGGTTGAGTATGGTACCTGGCGAGCTATACACCACACTCTCTGAAAAGAATCCGTCATTGTTCTCTGCCCGCAGGATGTATGCCGTGGCACCTGACACCACGCCAAATTCCACTGTGATGCTGTCGCTGTGTTTGGAGTAGGCCTGCACAATGGAAGGAACCTCGGGTGCTGACAGAATTCAAAGATACAAAGACACATCAGTGACATCTGTGAAAAGATTAAGTGATGGGCACCTTTGGGCTACCATGAGACAAGGATAAACAACTTAGCTCTAAAACCAAATGTAGACATCAGGCCCAAGAAGACATGGTAACTAAAATTGTCCTGGAAAATGAAATCGGACCCGAACAGTACATTAAGTTTAAAAGTGCATTTGAAAAGTCACCCGTTGTCTCCTCGGTCTCAGCGCTGCTGATTACGTTCACGGAGCTGTTCATAGCCTCCACACGCATCGTATACACCGTGTTCGGGGAGAGTGAGTTCACGGAGCCCATTACCGTGCTGCTGCTGAACTGTGTGAACACGGGCTGCTCACGCGAGTTTTTCGGTGTGGCGGTCACTTTGTAGGAGCTCGCGTCAGACTGTCCGCTCCAGAGAACCGTCATACTTTTAGACGTGACGGTGAAAACGGACACCGTTATGTCTGAGGAAAAAGAATACAGGTCAAGCGTGCTTTACAGACAAATACCATTTAATTATAGTAAAAGAAGAGAAGAGAAGAGATCAGGGGCAGAATTTTAATGTGCGTCTAATGTAAAACGCAGCATCCATAACATTTACTTACCGTTTTGCCCCACACACATCTGAAAAGCACAGGAAATCACAACAATGAAAAATCTGTATCACAAAATAAGGTTAACAACACAAAGAAACAAAATAGGGGAGAGTGGGGTAAGTTGTCACACTGTTCATACCTCCAGCACCAGAGGCACTAACTCAAAAATTGACTACCCTGTAAGCACACGTCTCGAAAAGATCTGGAGGTCTGGAATAAATTGCGTTCTATTTGAAGCATCTTTTATAGGTCGTAGGAAGGTCTCAGAGCTTTGCCTGTGTCACACACTCATTGATGTTGACTGTCAATTTCAAAAACCTGTGTGAGAGCTCACCTGAACCAACGGAATCATCTGACCAACTGAAATTTACCTCAGACTGAGTGTCAATACTCAACAGTGCCAGCGTGGGTTAATGTTTAATGTGACTTCAGTTTTATATGTTTGGTGTCTTGAATCCATTTATGTTAGATTTTACCTTTTAATAATTATATTTTATCAGTTACACATAGCTTTCTAAGTAAATATTAACTAGTCTATCTTAACAAGCTCAGCCCACTAATGTTCATGCTGCTAACCCATGACTGCACTTGTAGATCCAGTTCAAACCACATCATCAGATAGCTGATGACACAACAGTAGTCAGCCTCATCAGTGACAGTGATGAGACATCATACAGAGAGGAGGTGGAACAGCTCACAGGCTTTTGCAAGAACCACAATCATCTCTGAATGTTGACAAAAAAAGAGAGAATTGTTGACCTCAGGAAGTCCTGCAGTGATCTCCTCAGTGAGTTCCTTGGCATTCACATCACAGAAGACCTCACCTGGACAACAAAAACCAGCTCCCTGGCCAAGAAAGCCCAGCAGCATCTGCACTTCCTCCGGCTCCTGAAGAAGGTGAACATCCCTCCATCCACACAACAATCTACAGCGGAATCATAGAGAGTGTCCTGACCAGCTGCATCACTGTTTGGTTTGGGAATTGCAACATCTCCTAGAGAGACCCTACAGAGGATAGTGCAGACAGCTGAACGCATCATCGGCACACCTCTACCCACTGTTTAGGACATTTTCCACTCATGCAGCATCCACAAGGCCTCCAGCATTGTGGAATATCCCTCCCACCCCTCCTACAATCTATTTGCCCCTCTGGCAATGGTAACATCGTCTGCCCCCAGACTGTCAGACTCCTGAACACTGTGCTGCCCCTATCTATACACATATAACCCTTGGATCCAAGTCCACCCTACTGCACAGGCACTTTAAATCAATAATGATTCACATGTCACTTATTTCATTTCCTGCACTAATGTACTTTTTACAGCACACATACATTTTGATTGTACTGACCGATTACAGTACTGTATTGTCACTTTAAATGTCTTTAATCAAATTTTTTTTAAACAAGCATTACTGCATTGACACTTTTTTGCTAAATTCATTCTAGTTGCAGATTTGGACCCTGTGTTTACTGTAATGTCTTATTGTCATGTTAAATGCTCTGGTGCTCAGAAACCAGCTAAGCTCACTGATCAGATCGAGCTGAGAACTATCAGAATATGGCCTAATATTTTAATGAGCACACTTGATAGGCAACTCTCTGCACAAGATTTCCAGCCTGCTAAACCAATAAATATAAGGAATCTAAATATGGCATTAGCTGCTGTTACTAGCTACTGAGATACTTAAACTCCCTGTGTCCAGTGGAGGTGTGAGTCTAACCTACAAAAAATTTCTCTAACTTGCTTTATGTATTTGTTGTCACAAAATTTGCATTTTTGCATATGATGTAGTGATGTATAAAAGCAGACACACACACACACACACACACACACACACACACACACACACACACACATATACAGTTAGGTCTGGAAGTATTTGGACAATGACAGAGTTTTTGTGATTTTGCCTTTATACACCACCACAGTGGATTTGAAATAAAACAATCAAGATGTAATCAAAGTGTAGACTTTCAGCTTTATTTTAATAAGTTGCACAAAAATATGGCATTTACCATTTAGGAATTACAGCCATTTTAAGCAAAGTACTTCCATTTTCAGGGGCTCAAAGGTGTTTGGACAATTGACTGACAAGAAGTTAATTGACCAGGTGTGGTCCATTCCCTCATTACTTTAAGACAAATGAAGCAGATAAAAGGTCTGGAGTTGATATCAGGTATTGAGTTGGCATTTGGCAGCTGTTCAACTGGAGCTACCAATATGAAGTCCAAAAACAGCATAAATCTATAAGAGAGATAGCAAAAGCCTTAGGTGTGGCCAAATCAAGAGTTGGGTACATTCTTAAAAAGAAAGAAAGCACTGGTGAGCTCAACAACATCGAAAGGCCTGGAAGACCACAGAAGACAACTAAAGTGGATGTTTGCAGAATCCTTTCCTTGGTGAAGAAAAACCCCTTCACAACATCAACAGAAGTCAAGAATACTCTGGAGAAGGTATGTGTATCATTGTCAAATTCTACATTTACATTTACTGTATTTGGCAGACACCCTTATCCAGGGCAACTTACAATTATCTCATTTATACAACTGAGCAGTTGAGGGTTAAGGGCCTTGCTCACGGGCCCAGCAATGGCAGCTTGGCAGTGCTGGGATTTGAACTCTCAACCTTCCTATCAGGCGTCTAACGTCTTAGCCACTGAGCTACCACTTCCATCTACAATCTACAATCAAGAGACGCCTTCATAAATGTAAATACAGAGGGTTTACAACAAGGTGCAAACCAATGGTAACATTCAAGAACAGGAAAGCCAGATTAGACTTTGCCAGAAAACATCTAAAAAAGCCTCCCATGTTCTGGAATAAGATTCTTTGGACTGATGAAACCAAGATTAACTTGTACCAGAATGATGGGAAGAGAAAAGTATGGTGAAAGAAAGGAACAGTTCATGATTCAAAGTATACAACATCATGTGTCAAATATGGTGGAGGAAGTGTTATGGCATGGGCATGTATGGTTGCCAGTTGAACGGGCTCACTGGTATTTATTGATGATATGGCTGCTGATAGAAGTAGCAAGATGGTGGTCACGTGACCCGAAGCAGGATGGCAGCTTAGGAGTTTTGCTCCGCTTCGAGACTCCGTATTTTTTTTTTTATTACGCCCTATCTTTTGCCATTTTGTGATTATTTAATAACGTATTAAGAAATGGAAAGTGGAGCGGACAAGGACATTTTTGCATCGACTAGATCACAGAAGGGTAAGGAAAGAAAGAGGAACCCCACCGCACACGATGGAGAAGGTGAAGAGGCTGGCGCTAACCCACAGTCGAATACTTCGTTAATTTTAATTAGGGCTGTTGGTACCCGTTTAGACGGTATTGAGGGACAGCTGGAAAAAATTGCTACCTCGGTTACAGTTCTTGAGAGCTCATTCGCTGCTCTCACCGCAAGAGTTACTGACACTGAAACCCGGCTAAGTACAGCTGAGCAGCGGATTTCTGCGGTAGAGAATTCGGGGAGCGCACATGGCACTCAGATGGCTGCATTGCGTGCGACTGTGGAACAACTCCAAACTAAGGTGGATGACTTGGAGAACCGTGGTCGCCGCAAAAACTTGAGGATTGTTGGGCTTCCTGAGAAAGTGGAGGGCAACGAACCTCTGACCACATCTTTACAGAATATGTTGCCAGTTTGTCTACAGCTTCCCGCAGATTTCCCTGCTATTGAGATTGAGAGAGTGCACAGAGCCCCCCTTGCATCCCAGTCTGCTCCGAGCACACCGGCGAGGAGTATTATTGTGTGTTTCCTCCGTTTTCCGGTAAAGGAGGCAGGTTTGCGAGCAGCTAAGAAAACGACAGTAAATTATAAAGGTGCCACATTACGCTTCTTTCCAGACTTATCTGCGGAGATTGTACGGAGACGGCGAGGGTTTGGAGCGGTGTGCAGAGCTATGGTGGACCGAGGTGTTTACCGACGTTTTGCATACCCAGCTAGACTCCGCTGTCTACACAACGGAAGGATTATTTTATTTGAATAGTGTCGAATCGGCCACTAAATTCCTGGAATCTCCAGACAAGTGAGCTTCTAGGTGTAATTGACGTAGACTTTAAGACTGCTTTTGTGGTGTTTTTCTTTCGTTAAACAATTTAAGGGTATTTTCCCTGTTGAAACTAATTATGAAGAAATTGCTTTTTCAAGGTGAAACAGTTATTCTGTGAAATTTTTGTTTGCATGCACAAGGCCCTTCTGGACGTATACTTTATGTCTGTTACACCGGAACTGCATAAACGTTGATTTCTTTTTGTCACCTGCCATTTATTTTATTTTTTACATTTACATTTTTTAAGGAGTTTTGGGGCGGTCTTCTCTGACTGCCGTTTTCCTGGTTGGTCAGTGGAGGAGTTGGGGGAAGGTGTGTGTGACGAGTTGTTTTTTGTGTTATTTGAGCCCTGTCGTTTGGGGATAGGGAGAGGGGGGAGGGGTTGTGTGTGTGTGTGTGGGGGGGGGGGGGG
>CM040995.1:9317052-9332160 GCA_022985145.1 Pangasius djambal | reverse complement strand
CATTCTTGAAGAAGGAAAAGGTAATTATTGCACTTCTACAGGAGACACATTTGTCAGATATGGAGCATTTACAGCTCAAAAGAGATTGGATTGGTCAGGTATATTTCAGTTCTTTTTCATCAAATAAACAGGGAGTTGCTATTTTGATTCATATAAACTTTCCTTTTATCTTAGAGCAGTTCCAACAGGACCCTGAAGGCAGATTTATTTTAATTACTGGTCACATTTTAGGGAAACCCTTAACTGTTTTAAATGTGTATGCCCCAACTGGGGACAGCCCAGACTTTATATCAAAGATGGTCCTATTGTTTAATCATCATTGCAATGGCCTGGGGATTATGGCTGGGGATTTTAATTGTGTCATGCATAATAAGTTGGACAGATCATCTTCTTTAAAATCAACCTCCCATTCTTCACAAACTCTTAAAAATATGTGTCATGCTTCAGGCTTGGTGGATATATAGAGAGAACTACATCCAGGTGTCAAAGATTATACCTTCTACTCTCCTCCCCATAATTCTTATTCTAGAATAGACTATCTATTCTTGCCTTCCAGATACATTTTACACAGATAACTCTGTAAAATCCTGTGAAATTGGTCCAATGGTTCTTTCTGATCATAACCCTGTTTATTTAAGTTTAACAAAGTTCTCAACCCCAAAATCACCTTACTGGAAATTTAATAGTACTCTCCTTAAGGACAATTTTTTTGTCAGTTCCTTAAAGAAAAAATATCCCAATATTGGCAGGATAATGAATTTTGTCCAGCAAATAGCGCCATTAAATGGGATGCAGCTAAGGCCACCTTAAGAGGCCATATTATTTCTTTTACTGCTTGGCATAAAAAACAAAAGGCTGAGAATAGAAAAAAATTAGAAGAGGAGGTCAAAATTGCTTCATAAACCTTCACCCACACAAAAAAACTGGAATCTTCTAATCAGTGCCAGATCTAAATTGAACCTGGATTATTCAGAACATGTACAGAAATTAATAACATTTAGTAGGCAAAGGTTTTATCAATAAACCTAGTCATCTTTTAGCCTATCAACTTAACTGTGAACGAGCTGAAAGATCCATTAATGCTATTAAAACTACTGATGGAGTGATTTCATATGATCTGGTTAAAATTAATTCCAGTTTTAAAGACTTTTATGAGAACCTGTACACTTCCTTATGTCCATCCCAAGACTCTACCATTTTCTTGGATAAGATGTCGCTACCCTCAATTTCAGAGGAGGGCCAGGCTTTTCTCAACACTCCTCTTACAAAAGAAGAAATTTTTGCGGCTCTTCAATCTATGCCTAGTGGGAAGGCGCCAGAGTTGGATGGTTTTCCTCTGGAATTTTATAAAAAATTTTGGTACGAGCTCTCTCCTATTTTCATGCCTGTAGTTGATAACCTTTTAGAAGACAGCCTTACGCCAGGTTCTTGGAAGAATATAATACATCGGTTGAATACAGATGTTGACCCAGCTGCTATAATATCTCTGGATGCAGAAAAAGCATTTGACAGGTTCGAGTGGAGGTTTTTGTTTCAAGTGTTGGACAAATTCAACTTGGGCTCTAACTACATCAGATTAGTCAGACTTCTTTACTCTGATTCAACAGCTGTGGTCAACACCAACGGCTTATTATCAGGTAAATTTTCAATTCATAGAGGCTGCCGTCAGGGTTTCCCCCTGTCGCCACTACTGTTTGCCTTGTTTATCGAACCCTTGGCAGAAAGTATTCGCATGCATAATGGCATCCAGGGGGTGAAGGCAGGTGGGATGGAACACCGCATATCATTATATGCAGACGACGTCCTTCTTTACCTGAGGCAGCCACAATCATCAATTCCTTGTGTGTTGGAGACAATTAATGAGTATAGCCAGTTTATTGGATACAAAATAAATTTAGGGAAATCCCAAGCCATGTTTTTAAATGCCCCACAAAATATTAAACTACAATGTCCCTTTTACACCACTGCCTCTGGGTTTCTTTATTTGGGCATACCCATAACCCCCAATTTAAAGGATTTGTTCTCTAAGAACTACTCACCCTTAATGACAAGACTTAAGCAGGATATGAATAGGTGGACCTCTTTGCCAATTTCTTTTTTTGGAAGAATTAATACATTTAAAATGAATGTACTCCCCCGTTTACTTTATTTATTTCAGTTTATACCCTGTTATTTGAACCACAATATGGAATAATAAAAAACCCAGCATCAAGTTTACTTCTCTTCTCAAGCCAAAGGAGTGTGGAGGCGGATCTTTACCCAACATGCAGCTTTATTATCGGGCTGCTCAGATCAAACAAATGCTTAGATGGTTTTTAAACGATACAGACTCTCTGTGGGTCAGTATGGAATCCTTTGCATGTGCCCCGAGAACACTAACATCTCTTCATTCATCAATAATTTTAAGAAGATCCAGCCAGTAGTTGAAAACTTTTTGTTATTTAACACCCTTTTGGCTTGGGAAGATGTTAGAAATTATCTCCATCTCCCCAGGAATTTAACCATGCAATCCCCAATCATTTTGAACCCTGATCTCCCTGCTTCGTTAGCTAGTATTGGCCTTTGGACCTGGGTAGAAAAAGGTATTTTTAATTTAGCCAGTTTATTTACAGATAATGTTCTCAAATCTTTATCAATGTTCTCAAAACAGATTATCAACTTCCTAGAACAGATTTTTTCAAATTTCTCCAGCTACGTCATTTTATTCAATCTGAAATGAGACAGGGTAAAATTCGCTGGGAAATGTCTGACATTGAGAACCGTCTCCTTCTCCCAGGGTCGTTGAAGGGTCAATTTCTTATCTGTATGGCTCCCTTTTATCAGAAGCCTCTTCACCCTTAAATCCTCTAAGAAAGGTTTGGGAAAAGGATATGGGCCAAACATTCACTGATGATGAATGGCCTTCTATATGTGAGGAGGTATTTCATAAATCAACTTCAATTTCTGTGCATGAGCAAAACCTTAAATTCATATACAGAACATATCTCACCCCTGTACGCCTCCACAAAATGTATCCAAATGTATCTCAGTTGTGTTTTAAATGCAATTCAGAAACGGGAACATTAATGCACCTATTTTGGGAATGTAAGAAAATTAAAACTTTTTGGTATGATGTACATGATCTGGTTCAGAAAATACTGGCTAGAAAATTCACTTTGTCTCCAACTATATACCTGCTAAATTGTAAAACATCACTAGATCTTCCTTCTGATTTAAACTGTTTATTAAATTTCATTACTTATCTGGCCAAGAAATGTATACTTATTTTATGGTCGTCATCATGTGTACCGACTCTGAAGATGTGTTTGGCACAAGTGGCTAATTTTCTTCCTTTGGAAAAACTTACATATGACTTGCAGAACAAATCTGAACTATTCTGGCAGATATGGACCCCTTTGTGGGATCTACTTGAACAATCATGACTTTAGTCCATGCCTACTTTCTTTGGTTTTTCCATGATCACTCTGTTATATTAACAGATTATTGTTTGTGTTTAAATGTTTGCTGTGGGTGTCGATTGTATATTGATCTGGCTCTGCTTTTTTGTTGTTGTTAAAAATCAATAAAAAAATATAAATAATAAAAAAAAAGAAGTAGCAAGATGAATTCTGAGGTGTATAGGGCTATACACTTTGCTCACATTCAGCCAAATGCTACAAAACTGATAGGACGCCGCTTCACAGTGCAGGTGGATAATGACCCTAAACATACTAAGAAAGCAATTCAAGACTTTTTGAAGGCAAAGAAATGGAATATTCTTCAATGGCCAAGTCAGTTGCCTGATCTCAACCCAATAGAGCTGCTTTTCACTTACTGAAGACAAGACTGAAGGCAGAAAGACCCACAAACAAGCAGCAACTGAAGGTGGCGGCAGTGAAGGCCTGGCAAAGGCCTGGAAACTCTGAATTTGAGTTTTGAGAACATGGGCTCCAGACTTCATGCAGTCATTGACTACAAAGGATTTTCATCCAAGTATTAAAATTATTTTTATATTTACAATTATGTCACTTTGTCCAAATACCTTTGAATACCCCTGAAAATGGAGGTACTTTGTTGAAAATGGCTGTAATTCTTAAACGGTAAATGCCATATTTTTGTGGAACCTCTTAAAATAAAGCAGAAAGTCTACACTTTGATCACATCTTGATTGTTTTATTTCAAATCCATTGTGGTGGTGTACAAAGGCAAAATCACAAAAACTCATTGTGTCATTGTCCAAATACTTCCGGACCTAACTGTGTATATATATATATATATATATATATATATGAAATGTGTATGCGTATGTAGTAAATGACAAGTCTATGAAAATGTACAATAACTGCCATTAAGACCTGCTGATAACTTTGGACTATTTTAAGAGGAGGTGCTCACAATCATGGCCACGCATGTGTGTAGTTATTTACTGTTTTTCGGAGGGGGGAGGGATTGATAGAACCCAGAGAAAACCCATCCAGACACGGGAAGAACATGCAAGACCATGCACAGATAGTAGCATAAAATTTCCAGCATAAAATCCCTCAGCACTCTCACTGACCTTGCCATTTGCCTAGGAGGACCTAAGGAACTGATGTGAGTCTAAATTTGACTTGAATCTTGTTGTTCCTCTTTCGGCTGCTCCCGTTAGGGCTCGCCACAAGGGATCAAATCCGCATATTTGATTTGGCACCGTTTTTAGGCCGGATGCCCTTCCTCATGCAGCCCTCCACAATTTTATCCAGGCTTGGGACCAGCACTGAGAGTGCACTGTCGCATGCAATCCCAGTGGCTGGGGTTGGTTCCCTGGTCACCTGGGCTGCAGCAGTAAGACTGCTGTGGCCTAACCACTAGTCCTCCAGGGGACCCTAAATTGACTTGAATGCTGCTCGGGAATTCCAGGTCACAGAACCCATGCAACTAGGTCAAGCCAGACTAACCTCCATGGAACACCAAAAGCAAAAGAAGGAGAGACTGTGCTACTATTGTGGCAGACCCAAGCATCAAGTGGCACACTGTTCCTCCAAATCACCAGTTAAGGGTCCACAGCAGAACCATGAGTTCCCTCCTTCCATTTCTTGCTCTCCCATGGCGAGCTCCTCCAAGTTTCTTCCTCCACAAAACTTTGTTATACCAGCTCAGATAAGGCACTCAGAGAGTCTGTTTACTGTTTCAGCCCTGATCAATTCGGGAGCAGCTGGAAATTTCATCGACCAGGCCCTTGCAGAGAAGCTCCAACTGCCTATCCAGCCACTGCAACACCTCCTGAATGTCCAGGCCCTGGATTGCAATTCCCCCTGACTATCAAGTCAAGTCAAGTGGCTTTATTGTCATTTCAACCATATACAGCTAGTTAGTACACAGTGAAACAAAACAACTGTCCTCCAGGACCAAGATGCTACATAAAATAAACACAGAACTACAGGAGACTACATATGTTTACATAAAATGCACAGTGCACACATGTGCAGACAGCACAAGACAGTACATAACTACCAAAATAAGACAATGGGCACAGTAAGTTACAGTGCAGCGCCAACTAGTACACAGTTCTAGTAGAAAGTGAATCAGATGACAGCAGTACAAAAGAGTAACAAAAGTTGTAATTGTAAACATAAGGAATAGAAGCCAGGTAGAGAGTATAAAGATTATATACACAACATCATAAATGCTGTAGCAGCAGAAATTGAATACAGAGATGTGCAAAAACTGCAAAGAGAATGGGGTGATGTTCAGTTGAGTGTGTGTGTGTTTGTGTGTGGTCAGTCCAATCTCTGAGTGTTGAGGAGTGTGATGGCTTGGGAGAAGAAACTGTTGCACAGTCTGGCCGTGAGGGCCCGAATGCTTCAGTACTGTTTGCCAGATGGCAGGAGGGTGAAGAGTTTGTGTGAGGGGTGCTTGGGGTCATCCACAATGCTGGTGGCTTTGCGGATGCAGCGTGTGGTGTAAGTGTCTGTGATGGAAGGAAGAGAGACCCTGATGACCTTCTCAGTTGTCCTCACTATCTGCTGCAGGGTCTTGCAATCCGAGACGGTGCAATTCCCAAACCAGGCAGTGATGCAGCTGCTCAGGATGCTCTCAATAGTCCCTCTGTAGAACATGGTGAGAACAGGTGGTGGGAGATGGGCTTTCCTCAGTCTTCACAGAAAGTAGAGACGCTGCTGGGTTTTCGTTGTTATGGTGCTGGTGTTGAGGGACCAGGTGAGGTCCTCTGCCAGGTGAACACCAAGAAATTTGGTGCTCTTGACGAACTCCATGGAGGAGCTGCTGATGTTCAGTGGAGAGTGGTCACTCTGTGCTCTCCTGAAGTCAACAACCATCTCTTTAGTTTTGTCTACATTCAGAGACAGGTCGTTGGTTCTGCACCAGTCTGTTAGCCGCTGCACCTCCTCTGTATGCTGATCTCCTCTCGTCGTTCTTGCTGATAAGACCCACCACGGTCGTGTCATCAGCGAACCTGATGATGTGATTCGAGCTGTGCATTGCTACTCAGTCGTGAGTCAGCATGGTGAACAGCAGTGGACTGAGCACACAGTCCTGGGGGCCTCTGTGCTCAATGTGGTGGTGTTGGAGATGCTGTTCCCGATCCAGACTGACTGTGGTCTCCCAGTCAGGAATTCTAGGATCCAGTTGCAGAGGGAGGTGTTCAGGCCCAGAAGGTTCAGCTTTCCAATCAGGTGGTGAGGAATGATTGTGTTGAATGCTGAACTGAAGTCTATGGACAGCATTCGAACAAGTGTGTCTTTTTTGTCCAGGTGCGTGAGGACCAGATGGATGGTGGTGGTGATGGCGTCATCCGTTGAGTGGTTGGGACGGTATGCGAACTGCAGGGGATCCAGTGAGGGGGCAGCAGGGTCTTGATGTACCTCATGACGAGCGTCTCGAAGCACTTCATGATGATGGGTGTGAGTGCAACGGGATGGTAGTCATTGAGGCAGGACACTGGAGACTTCTTTGGCATGGGGATGATGATGGTGGCCTTGAAGCATGTTGGAACGATGGCGCTGCTCAGGGAGGTGTTGAAGATGTCCATGAAAACATCCACCATCTGGTCTGCACATACTCTTAGCACTCTGCCACAAATGTTGTCTAGTCCAGCAGCTTTCCGTGGGTTATCTCTGTGTAGAGTCTTCCTCACATCAGCCGTGGTTAGACACAGCACGTGGTCAGTGGGAGGAGGGGTGGTCTTCTTCGCCATCGCGTCATTCTTCACCTCGAACCGAGCGTAGAAGTTGTTCAGCACATCTGGAAGGGAGGCATCACTGTTACAGGCAGGTGACGTTATCCTGTAGTTGGTGATGGCCTGGACGCCCTGCCATCTTGTCGCCAGCTCTGAAGGCGGAGTCTCGGGTGCTCAGCAGCGCACACGCCTCTGCAGTCATCCACAGCTTTTATTTAGGGTGATGTTTCTGTTTATGACGTGATGATGCTCTTGGAGACAGTGACATCATCAATGCACTTGCTGATATAGCTGGTCACAGATGCCCTGTATTCCTCCAAGTTGGCGAAGTCGCAGTCAACTGCAGCTTCCCTGAATATATGCCAGTCAGTGTGCTCAAACAGAGCAGAGATGGCTCCTGCTGGCCAGGTTTTCACCTGCTTCAGAACCGGTTTGGAGTGTCTGACGAGTGGTCTATATGCTGGGATTAGCATAACAGAGACGTGGTCTGAGTAGCCGAGATGGGGCGGGGCTCTACCCGGTACGCACCAGTGATGTTTGTGTAAACAAGATCCAGCAGGTTCTCCCTCTTGTTGCAAAATCCACATGCTGATGGAATTTAGGGAGCACTGACTTGAGATTTGCATGTTTGAAATCTCCAGCAACAATAAACAGTCCCTCAGGGTGTAAATTCTGCAGTTCGCTAATAGCCCTATACAGTTCACAGAGAGCCCATTAGTACTGGGGGGAATGTACACTCCGATTATAAGGACAGTGGTCAATTCCCATGGTAAATAAAATGGTCTGCATCTAACAGTCACAAACTCCACCAGTGATGAGCAGTAGCTAGAAACTACCAACGAGTTCTTGCATCATTCCGTGTTGATGTAAACACACAAGTCACCACTGCGACCCTTACCGCACACAGCTGTGTTTCTGTCGGCACAAAATGAGGCTAACCCCTCTCGCTGAGCCACATCTCTGTGAAAACAAAGATACAGCAGTCTCTAAACTCACACCACATAGTTTGCTGGAGTCGGATGTAGTCCAATTTATTGTCCAGGAAGCAGACATTGGAGAGCAGGATGGATGGGAGAGCTGGCTGGCTAGGGTTTGTTTTTAGCCTAGCATGGACCCCCGCCCTCTTGCCGCGCTTCGGCTTTCTTGCACACAGCTTATGACATCCCCTCCCCAGCTACTGGCATCAGACTACAGTGAGGGCTGGAGGCCTGGTTCCCGCAGCTTTTCCAGCAGATCATCGGGCAGATCAGTTGTTGCACGGTTTCTGTAACTTATTAGTGTCTGGCATGAACACCAGTTGCTCCAATGTCCATGTGCATTTAAAAAGGCGGGCTTAAAAACAAAAATAGCACCATTTTGGATCCGGAGTGGTCGCTGCATGCTACTGCCGCACCACCATCTTGGATTGTTTCCAATCTATCTTGGATTGTTTCCAATTATGACTTAAAGAAAGTCTTCAGCAAAATCAAGGCCAGTGGGCTACCACCTCACCTCCCCTCCCCTCCCCTATGACCAGGGCAGTGGTAGCTTGGTGGTTAGGACGTTGGGCTACTGATCGGAAGGTCATGAGTTCGATCCCCAGCGCCGCCAAGCTGCCACTGGTGGGCCCTTGAGCAAGGCCCTTAACCCTCAACTGCTCAGTTGTATAAATAAGATAAATGTAAGTTGCTCTGGATAAGGGCGTCTGCCAAATGCTATAAATGTAAATGATGGGTACCATGCCTCCATGTAAGCACATTTACTCCTTGTCTGGCAAGGATATCCAGGCCATGGTGAATACATTAAGGAGGCCCACATTTGCCTTTCAACCTCATGAGCATCTGAGGTAGAAACAAAACAGGGTGGCCTGTAGCCTTGCTTTGATTACAGAGGGCTGAATCAGGTTACTGTCAAGTATTGTTATTCACTGTCACTGGTCCCCTCTGTGTTGGAGCAACTATGAGAGGCCAAAACTTTCTCCAAGTTGGACCTATGGAATGCCTACAATGTGATGCATATCCACAGGCGTGATTAGTGGAAGACAACCTTTACCACCTCTGGCCACTTTGAGTACTGCCATAATGCCATATGGGCTATCTTCAGCACCAGCAGTCTTTTGATGCCTGATTACTGACGTTCTCTGTGACATGCTGGGAAAGTTCTTTATAGTGTATATCGAAGACAACTTGACCTACACCCCAAGCAAAGAGACACACATCTGCCATGTCTGAAGGGTCCTTGCACAGTTGCAGAACCAATTGTATGTGAAAGGAGAAAAGTGTCAATTTCATGTGTCAAGAATCTCGTTCCTTGGATATATCATAAACCCAGAAACACCTTCTGGGTTTATGATATATCCAAGGAACGAGATTCTTGACACATGAAATTGACACTTTTCTTTTTGACACTTTTCGACCAAGACAAGGTCACATCAACCAACTGGCCTGTTCCTTCTACTGTTAAGGAGCTGAGGGGATTCCTTGGGTTTGCAAACTTCTATAGGCAGTTCATCAGGGGTTTTTAGCACCATCACCTCACCCCTGACTTCTCTGCTCAAGAAGGGACCAAAGAAGCTGAAGTGGGCCCCTCAGCAAATCAAGCATTTGAGTGCCTAAAGGAAGCCTTCACCTTGGCCCCCATACTTAAACACCCTGACCCCTCCAAGCCCTTCATAGTGGAGGTGGATACCTCTGAAACAGGGGTGGAGGCCGCCCTATCACAGAGATTTGGAGAGAAGCCCAAACTCCACCCCATTGCCTTCTTTTCAAAGAATCTTTCCCAGCTGAAAGCAACTATGACATTGGCACCAGGAAACACCTGGCAGTTTAACTAACCCTGAAGCAATGGCACCACTGGCTGGACTGGGCCCCCTTCTTCGCACAATTTTCATCATTTCCTACAGACTGGCTCCAAGAACACAAAGGCTGTTTCTCTCTCCCATGTCTATACAGCCCCTCCCAGAGGTATCACCACTAATATACTACATTTTTGTCAGTAAGTGGGTTTTAGGCACTTTATGCTAAATGCTTGACAGAGCTGTGTAAATAAAGGCCAGGTTTAGAGAGACCAACGTGCAGCTTGTACACTTACAAGTCTTAAAAACCCTTGGATTCCTGGCAAACTGTTGCTTTCAAATTGACAAGTCAGTACATCAGATTTCCTTACATGGTGAGTGAACAGAAACAGGCCAACATCATAGCGCGATTGGCAGCAACGTCCAGTTTCCCAGATGTAATCAGAGCAAATGACTGCACTCATGTTGCTTTAAGGGCATCTAGTCAGAATGAATGTGCGGTCACAGTCTAAAACAAATACACAAAAACATTCTATAAATGAATATTCTGTCCTTTGCCCACATGTCTTTGAGTGCGCATAGAAAGATAGCTAAACACATTTTAGTTCAAGTTTTACACGTTTAGTTTCAAGAGGCTTGAATGAGGCAAAGAAGTAAAGACATCTTTTACTAGAGTTTCTTGAGTGCAATCATGTAATTTCTCTTAATCTCCACACACACACACACACACACACACACACACACACGCATATATATATATATATATATATATATACACTGCCCTCCAAAAGTTTGGAAACGCCTGAACAAAATAGGGTTTTTGGGCAATATCAGCATAAATCCTCTTTAGTTATTGACCATTTTGCATTGATAATAAGGGACAACACTAGGCATCCGAGCAGTCAGTTTATTCAAACTTTGACTTGATATATTACTCCAAGCCTCCTGGAGGATTGCCCAAAGATGATTCACACTGGTTGGACACTTCTTACGGACATCACGGTCCAGTTCCTCCCATAGCAGCTCAATGGGGTTAAGGTCAGGTGATTGGGTATTTTCCTATGTTATGTTCATGTTTATGTTCATAAACTTTTTATTTAATAAAATATGTTTTCATAGTTTGTATTGTCCCTTATTATCAATGCAAAATGGTCACTAACTAAAGAGGATTTATGCTGATATTGCCCAAAAACCCTATTTTGTTCAGGCGTTTCCAAACTTTTGGAGGGCAGTATATATATATATATATATATATATATATATATATATATATATATAGTGTGTGTGTGTGTGTGTGTGTGTATATATATATATATATATTTATTATGTTTACAATAAAACGTACAGGCAAAGCTTCTTCAAGGCTTTCCAGAACAGATTTAGGGCTAGATCAAATAATACAGTGTGCTCTTCACTCTGCAGGACTAAAAATCAATGATTCATGACCCTGACAGACCAACAAATAAAGTTTTTCCTTGAAAATTGAATAATCAGAACAGAGCCAAAGAGAGCCACCTAGTGACAAAAAAGGAGAACATTAAATATAACATGACAATTTTCATTCCCTAACCCACATAGCGCAAAGGAATGATGCTACAATGATGCACACTCTCTAACATGTTCCATTTGTCTGCTTAAAGGGTGATGGCATTGTCTGGATGCAACATGTGGGAGACCGACCAGAAAAAAGTCTGACGGATTGTGAGGGCATGTGCTGTGCTGCACAACATGGCTCCCCCCTCCTCATCTGCCCTAACCAACAACACAATTAACTTAATCACATCTCTACAAACCAGACAAGTATAATCCTAACGCTGTGAGACTCTAGAAGGATGTCATGCATCGATGGTGAATAGCTAAGACCAGTGCAAAGGTATAATGTAACAAGCTCTTATAATGTCATTGGTATTTTTGACATAATACCTTTTATTTCTTTTAGTTAATTTGTCAGGTTTTCAGTAGCACTAGTTGTGTTAATTTATCTTGATCTCTGACACAACGTCCACTTTGCAATTCCCCAAATTCCTCTTTTTCGCTTTTCTTTCCACCATTGTCGCTCTTATATTAGAATGAATAGGACATTCTATATTTAAAAATGTATAAGGTCATTTGCATTGGCCATTTATAGATATTTCTGGGCGATAACTGGGCTGAAGAAGAGGATCATTCAACTTTGCACATTTTCAAGACGATTGTGATTTATGTGAAATGGCATGCAGGTGTGCATATGCAAGATTTTTTTTTATAAATCTGAACATTTTCGTGCGCACTCCATTTCCTGTTTTTTTGTGTGCATACACACTTTCACTCTGGAATCCACGCAAAGTTTTATAAATGAGGCTTCTGATTTGCCCCGCTGGTTATTTGATTTTAAAATTTGTAAATATTTACAATGATATGATAAATACAGTGTGAAAACTTTAGACAGATGGGGCAAATTGTCTCAAGTGCACAGCCTCTACTTAACTGTCTTTAACTCCGTACTGAAATACAATATAATATAATAATTATAAAAGACACGATATGGCCAAAAGTTTGTGGACACCTCATCACACCCATATGTGGGCCTTCCTCAAAGTTTGGCCATATAGTGTATGTGCATGAGACTTCAGTCTTTAATTTGGTATGGCATGTATTTCACATGGTAGGTTATTATACACCATCAATTGCTAAGCAATTTTGAGCATCAAAGCGCAGGTGCGTTCCAGCGCAGAACCTATTCAGCCGGAATGGGTTAACGCACAATGAAAGCACACTGCAAAAGAATGTGTCTCGATCTTGTTTATAAATATCTACTACAAAATTAACACATCGCCTTTAACATTACCGCGTTGATCCCTAAATGCGCATTTTCTGGTAAATTATATGAAGTGCTCTCTTACCTTCGATGTGCCCACGATCATTAAGATTATTGTTAATAAACGCAAATCTTCCGATCCCATATCTTCGATTCTAAGCAATCTGCTCGCTGTCTTGGGGGTCGTTGACGCTTACTGGTGTTTGTCCTACTAGTTGTGAGGGTAGACACTATAATGTCTTTAGCTCCTCCTTACTGTGCAGGTTCTAACGACAGTGTCCTGCCTCCCTCTGACACTGAGCTCAATTCATACAGCCTACACACAGGTGGAGGTGCATGGGGCATACGTTCCAAGTCGCATTAAATACTAGTACACCAGGCATTATGTAAAACAGGTGTAAATCACCTTTCTACGTGTTGTTTTAGTATAGTAAATTCTTGACTAGCCAAGGTTCAGTCCAGGAGGCAGATGGTTTAAAGTGAAAATCTGCTGGCTTGTTGAGACGCTGCATATGTTCCCACAAACATCGATTCACTAAATGACTTAATTTTTCTAAATGTAAACCCACTTCTTGTTATTCTGACATTGTAGACATTATCCAGAAATCACGATACAAGTTCAACTCATTCAGCGTGCTTGTTCTTAGTGTTATATTTCCATGAACAACAGTACCTCTGAACAAAAGGTCCATGAACTGCTAAACAACCCCATATACAGTCCCCTCTGAAAGTATTGGAAAGGCAAGGCGAATTCTTTTGTTTTTACTATATACTGAAGAATTTTCAGATCAAAAGATGAACATGAGATGATACATCAGAATTTCCACGTTCATTTCCTAATATATACATCTAGATGTGTTAAACAACTTAGAACATGGCACCTTTGGTGGCAGCCCACCCAATTTGTAGGTGAAAAAAGTATAGGAACAGATAGTCTTTAAGTAAATTAAAGTAAATAACGGTTAATATTTGGTTGCATATCCACTGCTTGCAATGACTGCATCAAGCGAGCAACCCACTGACATCACCAAACTGTTGCATTCTTCTTTGATGCTTTTTCAAGCCTTTTTCAGGCTTGTACCAAAGCTTCTTTCAGTTGGGGGGGAGGGTGTCTCCCTTCAGGAGGTGAAGTGCATGCTCAATGGGTTAAAGTCTTTTGACTGACTTGACCAGTCTAAAACCTATAATGAACTTTTTTTCCCTGATGAAGTCATTTGTTGTGTTGTTTGGATCATTGTCTTGCTGCGTGATGAAGTTCCTCCCAATAAGATTATACGTATTTCTCTGTAAATTGGCAGAGTGTTTCTGTAGATCTCTGAATTCATTCTGTTGCTATCATCATGGGTTACATCATCAACTAGCTTTGATGTTGGCTTGACAAAGCCAGTCTGAAAGTTTAAAATACAACCCCTGGCAAAAATTATGGAATCACCACACTTAGAGGATGTTCACCCAGCTTTTTTACTTTATAGCAAACAAACAAATCTCAGATATGACACAAAAAAGGCTTTGTTCAATAGCTTAACATTCTGGCTTTGTGAAACATACATCAAAAAAATTCACTGACATTTTTTTTTTATTAGTGGCATGTCATTTTCCAAATCAAGTAGAGGAAAAAAGTATGGAATCACTCAATGTTGAGGAAAAAATTATAGAATCATCAACAAAAAAACACAATTAGTACTTTGTTGCTCCTCCTCTGGCTTTTATGACAGCCTGAATTCTTTGAGACATAATGAAACTTCACTAATGAAAAACAATATTCCCCATCAGTCTGGTTCCAGCTTTCTCGAATAGCAGTTGACAGATCAGCTTTGCAGGATGGAGCCTTATTATGGACCAGTTTTTTTTAATATCCACCATAAATTTTCAATTGGATTGAGATCCGGACTGTTTGCTGGCCATGTCATTGATGTGAAATGCCTTTCCTGAAGAAAAGCTTTACCACTGTTTGCTCTGTGGCACGATGCGTTGTCATCCTGAAAAATTACTTCATCACCACCAAACCTATTTTCTATGGATGGAATGAGAAAAGTGTCCAGAATTTTAATGTACTCCTGTGCATTGACTGCTGAGGTAATGACTGCCACCTTCCCTGGTCCTTTACCTGACATGCAATCCCATGTCATAAATGAGTTGGGAAATTTGATTGTTTTCTTCAAGCAGTCATCTTCATATGTTTGGTTAGAACGGCACCAGACAAAAGTTCCAGCATCATCTCCTAGTCCAATGCAGATTCGTGATTCATCACTGAATATCACTTTCATCCAATCATCCACACTCCATGATTGCTTCTCCTTAGCCCACTGTAACCTTGTTTTCTTCTGTTTAGGTGTTAGTGCTGGTTTTCGTTCGGCTTTTCTATATGTAAATCCCATTTCA
>CM040995.1:9257722-9309466 GCA_022985145.1 Pangasius djambal | reverse complement strand
TGCCCCAAGAACAAGCAGGAACTGAAGACAGTTGCAGTAGAGGCCTGGCAGAGCATCACCAGGGATGAAACCCAGCGTCTGGTGATGTCTATGTGTTCCAGACTTCAGGCTGTAATTGACTGCAAAGGATTTGCAACCAAGTATTAAAAAAGTGAAAGTTTGATTTATGATTATTATTCTGTCCCATTACTTTTGGTCCTTTAACAAGTGGGAGGCACATATGCAAACTGTTGTAATTCCTACACCGTTCACCTGATTTGGATATAAATACCCTCAAATTAAAGCTGACAGTCTGCAGTTAAAGCACATCTTCTTCGTTTCATTTGAAATCCATTGTGGTGGTGTATAGAGCCAAAAATGTTAGAATTGTGTCGATGTCCCAATATTTATGGACCTGACTGTAGGTGCATGTGTTTCCATTAACATAATGCTGTCCTTTTCTTCCTAGTTCACTCTGTGAGAGGGAAATGCACCATTTCTGCATCAAATGACATGCCTGGTTTTGTTTCAAAATTGTTTCTTTAATTTTTTATTTATTTTACTAGTCGCACTCATCATGGCAACACCCACTAACCTCCAGAAAAATCCCTTCTACTTTTACAGGTAGAGTTATGTGAAGTGACACACACGCTCAACCAGGATACAGATCTCATTTGTTGCCAAACTGTGGTGATCCATGCTGTTCAGTGAAAAAATGCTAATAGTTGTGGATTTCAGGTAAAAAATTGTGATGAGCTGTAGGGCTGGGAGATATGACGATTTAATATAGATATTGTGATAAATTATGTCATTATATACACTTTTCTGAGATATTACTGCACTGTCCAGTGGAAAAGCACTTTTAGACATGCATAAGTATGCTTTACCTTTTCTCTCACTGTGCTCAGTATCAGAGGAGACCCAGTCTTCTGTTGTACAACATTCTGTGTCAAGGCATCTGCTGTGTAAATACAGGCACATTAGCAGGTCCACTGGCAAAAAAGAATAAGAAAAAACCTCCAGTGTATCACATAGGTGATACTTGGGCTGGGCACCAGGTATACTTACAGCTGCCCAAGAATATTTTGTGTTATAAAAATTATTAATTATTCTGTTCCAAGAAAACACTGTGCCTTATTTCTAATTTGGTGGTGACATGAATGTAACACATGCTAAAGGGGAGGGTCAGGCTGAAAGAAACTAACTAAGCAGACATATTTTCATAGTTACATATGTAACTGTGGTTCTATGAACACTGGATAACCACCCGGGTTGGTCAGAATTTAACTGGATATTTTCTTAACAAAGTCTTGCCTGTAGGCTATGGTGATGTATACTACCTCTGTCTTTCCCTGTGACAGAGGAACAGTTGATCTGATTATTGTTTTGCTGTTGCCTGGGGGTGGGGGTGGGGGGTAGAACCAAAAGGACTCCAGTGCTCTAGTCTCTTGTTTCCAATTTGGATACACATCACCTAATCTTTGGAGGAGATTTAAACTGTGTACTTAACCTACCACGGGACCAGTATAAGTCTGTTTCAACCAGGCCTTCTAAAATGGCTAATGTGCTCAAATTATATATGAGTGAAAGTGGTTGTGTTGACACGTAGAGGTTCTTCAATATAAGTGCTAAAGCCTATTCTTATTTTACCCATGTGCATCAGGTTTTCTCAAGATTTGATTACTATTTCTTTGATAAAGTTTTGCTACCCAAAGCTTCAGACTATTCAGTCAAACTCATTTCGGATCACACCTTTGTCTCTTGATCTTTCTTTTTAATCTAGGGAGATAAATGATTGTTCTTGGAAATTTAATACACTCTTGGTTTTTGATAAAGAATTTTGCAATAATACAATGAGATCCATTGAGGACTTCTTGCAAACAAACAGATCTAACTTCATCACCCCCTATTTCCTCTGGGAAACTCTCAAGGTGGTATTTAGAGGACAGATTATTTCTTATAGAGCCTTCCATAATAAGCAACGCAAAAATCTACAACAAGAATTAATAAATAAAATTCTGGACACTGATCAGAAATATGCTACACAACGTACCCCAGAACTCTGAAAAAAAGAGGATTCAATATCAATCCCAGGTCAACCTACTTACTTGTAATAAAGCTGAATACAGTATATTATGTCAAGAAATTTATAAAAGGAATTTTATTTTAAAAAATTGTAAAGCAACTAGACCCTCTACTTCTTGGAATGTTTCATGGTTCTTTTTTTGTGGAAACCTCCTTTCTACATTAACACAAGGTTCCCTTAAATTAAAAAAAGACAAAGACCCTACAGACCCTATTTCTCTCCTGAACGTTGACATTAAAATTTTAGCCAAAATACTTGTAAAACGACTTGAATTATGTTTGCCAAATATAATACCTGATGATCAAACAGGCTTCATCAAAGGCCGGCAATTAATTGCAACATGCGACGCTTGCTAAACATCATACTCTCTCAGTTGTCATCTTCAATCCCTGAAGTTGCCAGGAAAGCTTTGAGTTGAGTGGACTTATTTGTAATTCTAGACCAATTTGGTTTTGGTAAAAATTATGTATCCTGTATTTGTCACACTTCGCTCCAGGCTGGAGTGCACAAGAATAAAATATTATTCAGAATAATAATAAATGTTATTCAGAATATTTTTAGTGGGTGACCCAACAAGGTTGTCCTCTGTCACCCCTTTTGTTTACCATGGCTATTAAGCCTCTTTCTATTGCCCTAAAAGTTTCAACACGCTTACAAGGAATATACAGAGCAGGATTCGAAAACTGCGTCTCATTGTATGCTGATGACCTGTTACTATATAATACAGACCACGTGAACTGCTCTTATTAACATAGTAGATATTCTTTTAAATTTTGGATAATTTTCAGGTTATAAGTAATCTTAATCTTAGTAAAAGCAAGTGCTTTCCACTCAAGTAAAAGTATTCAGCATGGAGCATTGCTCTTTTGATTGCCATCTGAAAGCTTTCAGTATTCGGGGATAAATATTACACACTTGCTTTCAGCTCTCCATAAAAATAATTTGGATAAATTAGTTTATCTGATTAAATCTGCCTCTTTCATTAGCAGGCAGGGTCCAGTCTGTCAAAATAAATATATTGCCTAGATTGCCTTCCTAATATTTTTTTCACAAAAGCTTTTTTTCACTATGTTGGATAAGATTATATTATCCCCTTTATTTGGGGGACATCTTAAGTAAATGGTGGATTGGGGCTTCCTAATTTAAGATGTTACTACTGGGCTGCAAAATGTATCCAGTTTTTCCTGATTCATCACCCTGAACTAAACTGGGACAGATTGGAAGCAAATTCCTGTCAGGCTTCATCCCTTCCTGCACTGATGTGCTCACATCTACCCATATCTGGCAGGCGGTATACTTCATACCCAGTGGACTTATCCACATTAGAAATTTGGACGCAGGTCTGCCAACATTTAAAACTTCATACAGTCAGGCCCATATGTATTTGGACAGTGACACAATTTTTTTTAATGTTGCCTCTGTACACTACCACAATGGATTTGAAATGAATCAATCAAGATGTGATTGAAGTGTAGACTTTCAGCATTAATTCAAGGAGTTTAACAAAAATATTGCATTAACCCTTTAGGAATTACAGCCTTTAGAGACTCCCTCCATTTCCATAGCTCAAAAGTAATTGGACAAACTAAGGTAATCATAAATATTAAGATAATTTTAATACTTGGATGCAAATCATTTGCAGTCAATGATTTCCTGAAGTCTGGAACCCATGGACTTCACCAAATGCTGAGTTTCCTCCCTTGAGATGCTTTGCCAGGCCTTCACTTCAGCCACCTTCAGTTGCTGCCTTTTTGTGGGTCTTTCTGCCTTCAGTTTTGTCTTCAGTAAGTGAAAAGCAGCTCTATTGGGTTGAGGTCAGGTGACTGACTCAGCCATTTAAGAACATTCAATTTCTTTGCCTTAAGAAGCTCTTGGGATGCTTTCGCAGTACTTTTGGGTCATTATCCATCTGTACTGTGAAGTGCTGTCCTTTGAGCAGAAGGTATAGCTCTATACACCTCAGAATTCATCTTGCTACTTCTGTCAGCAGTCACATCATCAGTAAACACCAGTGAGCCTGTTCCATTAGCAGCCATACATGCCCATGCCATAACACTTCCTCTACCATGTTTGACTTTCCTTCTCCATACTCTTCTTTTCCCATCATTCTGGTACAAGTTAATCTGGTATCAGAACTGGGCAGGTATTTTAAAGGGGTTTCTAGCAAAGTCTAATCTAGCCTTTCTTTTCTTGAGTGTTACCAGTGGTTTGCATCTTGAGGTAAACCATCTCAGGGCTCGCAAAATCGCTAGCCCGACATCCCGGGGCTATTGTGTCATCCAGTCGGGCTACCAAAATGTATTTCCGCCCTGCCCGTCGGGCTATTTTATAGGGAGGAAAAATATATTGCAATGCTTTTGCATTCTCACACAAATTTGGTTGGGTAATTATGTTGTATGTAATTTTCGGGCATCGGGGAGCCACTATCAATATGTGGGGTATTGAAATCGCGTTTGAATGCGCGCTCATTTTCAGCTTTCACTTTCAATTCGTGATCGCGCGAACTGTGTATCAGTGACGCTCGTCCTGTCAGTCATTACTATCCTCACGTGACAAGTGAAATCTCCCGCAGCAAGCTTAAACATGTGATAGAGATTGCATGCGCAGTGGAGAGAATTGCGGAAATCGCTGATAGTTATGTGTGTGCGTGTGTGAAAATAAGAGGCGCATGGATTTACGCAGGTATTTCAGTTCTGCTGAGCAAAAAAGTTCTGAAAAATCAGACTATGAGACGAAAAGAAAACGCAGCTTTTTGGTTTCATGGACAAAGGAATTTCTGTGGCTGGAACATTACAAGATAAATGACAATGTTCTGTCGTTAGTTCCCCTCGATTTCTGACTCGACAAGTGCTTTTGTTACTGGAAACAGTAATTTTAGGAAAGACCCCATCAGAACCCATGAGAAATTCCTGCATCACAAGAAATGCATTGGTGCTCAGTCTGCAGAGTCTTTCCCAGAACAAATGGCAATTGCAAAAAACATACTAAAAATAAAACAAGCACAACAAGAAGTCCCGAAAAAACTTTTCAGAACAGCATACTATGTTGCAAAAGGTGAATTACCATTGGCAAAATTTAGCAGTCTTTGCAGACTTCAAAAAGCAAATGGCCTAGACCTTGGTTGCACTTACCTCAATGACCACGCTTGCAGAGAATTTATTGGAGCAATAGCACAAACTTCAAGAGACCAGATTGAAAAGGAAATTCAAGAAAGCAGGTTCTTATCAATTCTTGCAGATGGCAGTACAGTCACTGGTATAATAGAACAGGAGTTGGTTCATGTCAGGTATGTGAGAGATATTTCATATTCAGAATCTGACACAGACTGAATTATGTTCTATATTGTTTTTACAAGTTCATGGAAATTCAGTTAGAACCAAATATTTGTATTGATGATTGTAATTTGATTATTTTATACGATTGTTGTTATTTGTGTTTTGAAAATGTTTTTGATTGATGTTTTGTCTCCTTTACAATATTCTACATTCTTTTCTACAGTCTTTTTTTTTATTTGGGCTACTTAAATTCATTTCGAGCTACCAAAATCTGAAGAGTGCCTGCCCGAAGGGCTACCAGGGATTTTGAAATTTTGCTGTATTTACATTCATGAAGGCGTCTTTTGATTGTAGACTTTTTTGACTTGGCTAGATGTTGTGAAGGGGTTTTTCTTCAACAAGCAAAGAATTCTGCGATCATCCTCTTTAGTTGTATTCCGTGGTCTTCCAGGCCTTTTGGTCTTGCTGAGCTTGCCAGTGCATTCCTTCTTTTTAAGAATGTACCAAATTGTTGATCTGGCCACTCCTAAGGTTTCTGCTTTCTCTCTGTTTTGTTTTTTCAGCCTAATGATGGCCTCCTTTTCTTGCATCGACACTTCTTTGGACTGTATATTGAGAGGTCCCATGAACAGCCACCAAATGCAAATTCAACGCTTGGAATCAACTCCAGACCTTTTATCTCTTTAATTTTTCATGAAATAGGGAGGAAACAGGCCACACCTGGCCATGAAACTGTCAATCAGTCAATTGTCTTGTTACTTTTGAGCCTGTGAAAATGGAGTTACTATATTAAAAAATAGCTGTAATTCTTAAATGGTTAATGTAATATTATTTGTTAAACTCCTTGAATTAAAGCTGAAAGTCTACACTTCACTCCCATCTTGATTGCTTCATTTCAAATCCATTATGGTGGTGTACAGAGGCAAAATTACAAAAATTGTTTCACTGTCCAAATACTTATGGACCTTACTGTATGTCATTACATTTGCTCAATAACCACCTGTTTACTCCCTCCAAAACTGACTTTTGGTTTATGGAATAGAATGGGCATTTAATAATTCAGAAACCTTTTATTGGGGATACTATTGGGAGCTTTGATTAGTTTGACACTGTTCAATATTTCCACATTTAGCCTCCCACATTTACCCTTCCACATTTAAATATTTGACAATATTTTGGAAACACCACATAGTTTTATAGGACTTAGTTTTACAGGACTTTCAATTTAAAGTTCTACATAGAATGCATTTAAGTAAAGCAAGACTGGCCAAATACACCCCAAATACACCTTGATATGATCCCATTAATGTATAATGCATTTATTTACATTAAACTACAATTATGATATTGTGGCATATGCAACACTTCAAAGTGTATAATAATAATTTAAATGGACAAATTAATCAGCCTGTGGGCATGTCGTTTAGTTTTCTTTGTTTTGATTTTCTCATGTGACCTCCTGCTGCAACACAATGTAGGTGATTTAAACCATAACAACTGCATTTTCACAGCCATCCAAATCATCCATCATCCCAAAAGGTTTTTTGTGTTGACCCATAATTTATGTCCCCACAACTTTTTCAAAATAAAGTTACATCCATATGTAGAGAATCTGATAAACTGCACTACATTAGCAGCTTGCTCATGCACATTCACTACAGTATACAGCTCCAACACTTCATAGCAAATGACCAACAGAGTATAGTTTGCTGGAATACAGTTGTGCTGCAAATGCAGTCAGAGTGCTAGATTAACCTTACTAAATATAGTCAGAGAGATGCCTATTTTGCATGTCCAGGAATTGTAGGAAACACCCCATGGTACTCCATGGCCACCACCCAAGTATTTCAAATCTGTGCAACACAGATACTCCATCCACCCCAATCAACCCCATCTATCCCATGAGTCGTTACCTTCTGGAAAATTGTTGGTACTGATGGTGGTGATGACGCTGGGCTCTGAGTCTTTTTTCACATGTGCTCATATTCCTCAAATGTGCCATTTTTATGCAGCAGTAAGGCAGGGGACCCAGAGTCTCTTCTAGCACCCTCTTCAGGCAGGATACCTCATACTGCAGTGCATGAATAGCATCACTGCTGAAAAGAGTGACAGAAATTTAGCATGAATTTTAACCCGTCGTGATGGTTTTGAGTGTAATGAACTATTAACTGGAATTGTGCTTTCATCAGTATCAGTGTTTGATACTTGATAAGTAATCACTGAAACTGTGCTCGACCTACTTTGAATTCTGTTTAATAGGATTACACTCAATTTGCACCACATATTTTGTATCATTCAACTTCTAGACTCAATATAATCCTATTCTATGATAGTTACTGCAATAAATGCTAAGCCAGTCACCTAACCTGAAGCCCACCAGGCATGCATAATGGCATGCTTAACTGCAAGCATGGCAGGTAATGTATGTATATTGCTCATAGATATCTGGCAGTAAAGGACTGCAAATTATTTACAGATAGATATTTTACGTAACATTTTTATTACATTTATTATTATTACTATGTTGTCTACATATTGTTTGGCCTCTGAGATTAAGGTGAAACCAGTGTAGATGTAAATACCCTTTTTAAATGAAGAAAAAAAAAGACATTTTTTGGTCACAGTACAAAAAAAAAAACACTCTGTAATATGATGCTCCTGAGCTGCTGTGAGTCACCCTCATCCTATAATAGTAATCCACAGTCAGCATTGTTTGGGGGTGTTGAGTCAGAATTGGCAGGTAAATTGTACACATCAAACACCAGCTCAAATACATCAAATGTCATCACATCCCAGCTTTAGGCACAAAAGACATCCAACTGCATGGTGACAGGCCAGAGCCAGGAACCAATCTGCAACCTGCTAACAGGTAAGACATTTATTTGATGCTCGATGCTCAATGACCATGATGCTCTTACTGAAGATCCTTTCAATACACTTAGTACTGTTTGGTTTTATAGTATACAATTGTGAAAAAGCAACAAATTACAAATCCACTATCCTGTATCTATATAGGTACTATATAAATAAAATTTAATTGAATTAAATTTAATTAATACTGCTTCTGATTAAGTATGAGAATCACCCAGAGTATTAATACTGCTTCGTTTGAGGAAGAGAATCTTCTTTAGGCTCATGAGGATAAGAATCAAGCAACAGACTGATATTGCTCTCTATTGAGGATGAGAAATACTCATGGTGCTGATATTGTACCCATTTAAAGATAAAGACTGCTCAGAGTCTTACTACTGTATTCTACTTAGATATTCAACTCCATGTTTTATAAATGTCTGCTTCACGCAAATGATACTGCTGTTAGTGCTGGTAGGCATGGTGTGAGTCGAATGGCATTTAATGGAAGAAGGCACCTCTTGACCTGCATTCAAGTATGCCTGCACACTCAGTTCCTTTACCCAGTGGTCTAACCTGTCATTAGACAGGTGCTCTCTAAAGCACACATACAGTTGGTCAGTGACTCACCAGGTGGCAGTCACTTCCACACAGCACATGGGAGACCCCACTGGACATGGGGCTGGCTTGGACACATTCTCACCTGTGACCACAGATAGGTTGATAGATTTATTGAAACACTGCAGCATCAGTGTGGAAGTGCTTCACTTCTTATCCCCAATGCAGACACTGCTTGCTGATGCATGCAATAATGCATGCAATTCAGCCATAGTGATGGCCAGTAAAAAAGGTTAAGCAAAAGCCACTTTATGCCTGCATCTTTCATTGGTTCATATAGCTGCAAGTCGCATAAGCTACTTAGTACGATTCCAGATTCCAGCACTGAGGGATCATTGTTTTGCATCAGGGTTGGAGACATTCCACACCTTTCTGTCCTCTGTGTGCAGCCAGTGCTGCCATTGCACTTTTAGGGTACACCCAGAAAGAGACACTACTAGTTGACTCTGCAAAAGCTCTAAAACACTTAAAGATAAGGGATTTATGCCTTTATTATTTCATATCATCGTGAAAAAAACTTTCCACTAGTCTGTATACAGCTGGTGTGTAGACGGAGCATGCACACTAACAAGAGTGTGTAGGATCCCTTGCAAACATCCCAGTATGCTGGCCACACCTGCATGTGATCTGCTGTGCCAGAGGGACAGTAAATCTGGTCTGTTGGGAATTGGGCATGAAGGACTCATCAATAACATCAAAAACAATTAGAACCATCATCTTACCAGAATGGGGCCATCAGCAACACTGTTTAAACAGTCTGTTGAATGTCATCCATAACTGCGACAGCAGTAGGACAGCATACAGCTTTTAGTTTGGCTAATCATACGATAACGCATCCTGGCCTAAAGCATCTAACTTTACCCTGACTGTGAACCACATTGGGCAGAGGGCTGTCTGTCTCTTTGCAAAAAGATTGACTACTGCTTTGCCACAGGTGGTCCAAATTAACTAAACTAAAAATCCAAATTAACTAAAATAAAAATTAGCTTTCTGTGTGCTAGTCCCCTGAAGGAGAATCGCTGAAAGACAGTGTATCCACTGTCTAATAATATTGTAGTGATTTTTACTTAAGGCAGCATTGACATAGTGAGTTTCAGTCACACGGCACTTAAAGGTGGGTGTATGAGTGTGTCAGATGACTCCTCCCTCCTTTTACCTCTGGGCACCAGCTAAGGAATTTCACCTTTACAATATGAGTACAATCCAAAAAGACTGTTCAATTAATTTAGATTAAATTAGAATTAATGTAAATTTGAGTGAGTTTGCCAACTGACTTATCTAAACGATTTATGAGATTCTGGATAACTAGTAGAGCCTCTGATCATCAACATAAGAAGACAGAATGAATTTTATTAACACTAGATACTAATAAATGAATATGCACTGCTAATGAATAATAGAACTAATGACTTATCAAAAGATGCCAAATTGGCATATGGACATATAAAGTGAACACAGAATGGATAAATGCAATGCTGTTGAGTTGAATGTAGAAATGGAAGAGAATTATATGGTAGCAAACATCTTATGGGGAAACTACTTAAAGGCTCTGGCAAATGACGATAAATAAATACTTATTTATCATTAAACAAATAATCTAACTATTATTTGTTATGAGCTGACCCCAGATAAATGTTATCTATTTCAGACTATTAATTCAGACTATTAATTTAAAACCGGACAGTTTAAAAACTAACCCTGTAGATAATATTATAATAATATCAGATCAACAATTAAACAAAGATGTTTTACTCCCCTTCGAGAGACAGAACTTCATCATCAAAATCATCAACCTGTATACTAGAGCCTTTACCTACATGTTTCTTCAAACAGATAATTCCTGAAACAATCAAACCTCTTTTAAAGATAAGCAATTCTTCCCTTAGCACTGGCTATGTACCTAAATCTTTTAAACTAGCAGTTATCAAGCCCTTGATTAAAAAAACCTGACCTTGACCCCTGTCTATAGGTCAATATCAAATCTCCATTTTATTTCTGAGAGAAACCTAGAAAAGGTTGTAGCATAGCAACTATGCTCATACTTACATAGGAATAGCATTCATGAAATGTATCAGTCAGGATTTAGGCCTCATCATAGCACAGAGACAGCACTGGTTAAAGTGGTAAATGACTTACTACTGGCCTCTGATCAGGGTTGTGTCTCCTTGTTTGTGCTGCTTGACCTTAGTGCAGCTTTTGATACCATTGATCATGCTTTTCTCCTCGATAGACTAGAAAATGTAGTAGGCATTAAGGGAACGGCCCTTTCCTGGTCTTGTTTGACTGATCGTTATCTGTTTGTAGACATAAATGATGACTTCTCTTCGCATATTAAGGTAGAGTTTGGTGTCCCGCAAGGCTCTGTTTTAGGCCCACTGCTCTTTTCTGTGTGTTTTGTACACAAAACAAAACACAGAAGAAGCAAAAGGAAACGCGCTAGCAGATGAGGCTGCAAAGTTAGCTGCCAAGGAAAGGGTTAATAAAGTGGCAGACGATCAAATGACTGAGACAAAGACAAACCTGAAAGCTGTACAAGCATGAACTTTGACATCAAATAACTACAAGAAGGAAGTAGCCAGGAGGAGAAATTGTCCTGGATGGAAAATGGAGCAATAAAAAGCATGACAATAGAAACATGTGGAAACATGGACACAAAGTTGTTGCTCCTGCAAAATTACTACCATATCTGGCTACAGAGATACATTCTCTAGGTCACACTGGAAAAGATGGTCTACAGATTCAGAACCACATGGTGGAACCCAGCGTTTAGGAAAAAAGCCAAGAGTGTGCTTGGATGGTGTGTCATCTGTATAAAAAACAACCAGGGGGAGAACCAAAACTCCTGGGATGAAAACTCCAGCACCTCCAGGCCCATTCCGACATTTGCAAGTGAACTACATAACCATTCCAAAGTCACATGGCTACTCAGAAGTCTTAGTCCTGGCGGACAAATTCTCAAGGTGGATGGAAGCATTTCCAACAAGATAAGGAAATCATCAACCATACTGCAAAAGTGCTGGTTAAAGACATCATTCCTCATTGGATCGTCCCAGAGGTTGTGGACTCAGACCAGGGGTCGCTCTTTACAGGAGTTGTCTGCAAGGAAGTGTGCTGGATGTTAGGTTTGGAATGGAAATTCCACTGTCCACATCAACCTCAGTCATCGTACGTGGTGGAGAGAATCAAAGAGAGACTGTCCAAGATGCATCAGGAAGGCTCTTCTGGCCAGAAGCACTTCCCCTTGTCAAATCAAAGACACTGGGCTTAGCCCATATGAAGTCATCACAGGCAGACCAATGTCATTGCCAGGAACAACTGAACGATTATTAATTTCTGATTTTTACATTTTAACTTTAATTTATTATTTAATGCACAGTCTAAAGAGGAGTAGGCCAGGTTTCTATTTCACTGCAAGTTATATATTGTATATAATTGTGTATGCGACAAATAAAAATCTTGAATCTTGAAGTGTGAGGGACCTTATCAGATTATTCTTGTCACTGACGCAGCAGTGAATGTGAAAGGAAAACCAAATTGGATTCATGCCACACATGTGAAGATGGCCAATGAATACAGCTGAACAGAAGGATCAAAAAGACAGCAAGTCCATCAGGTGAAGTACTGGTGACCCTCCCTGACTGGCCTATGCATGCTTGTTCTACATGTCGTAAAGTCATACACAGGCCAGAAGAAAGATTCACAGAATTTCTAGAGACTGAGTAAAACTATCACAACATTAAATCTTTATTATGCATGTAGTCTTAGATGTTATGTTATACCATTATATCATGTAGTCTTATGAATGTTGTTTTTCTCTGAGTCATTTTTTCTCTAACTGATGAATATTGTGTGTTATTAATTGTGTACTCTCTAAGTTTAAACAGATTCGAGAAGAGAAGGAATATAGGTGTACACTGACATTGTTGAGTGTGGTGAGTGTTTTTCAAGAACCTATACATGGTAAGATAAATCACACACTTAATCAAGTGTTGTCATACATCACAATATCCCTAATCTTCTTCTTGTTTATAGTGTGTAATAACCAAGGTCATTCTGAGGTATATGATGAGCACCCTGAATTGGTGGTAGACAATACATTCTTGAGAGCTGCTCATGGTTTTTCATAATCCCTGAGAAGAGAGCAATTTTGAATTTGTGGCCTTTTACCCCAAAGTGCTGAGATTTATCCACAAATCGCCATTCCATTCTCCTTAAGAGAACGTTACTATCCTCAGAGAACCGAGTGCCGAGTGCCCATATTCCCATCCTAATCTTGCATTCTATCTCAAACCAGTGACAGCTAGTAGACAGCCCATTGCATTAGTTTATGTACCCAAAGGCTTAATCTGTTTCATAAATGATGGTAATGGTCCACAAGTAGGCTGAAATTATTGTTCTCATTATTTGTGTTATGGCTCACCATTGTTAAAATCACTACAGACACACATACAGACACTTTCGTGCCTGTGTGGGAGAGAGACTAACCGGCATATAATGATACTCTATTTATATGCGTAGACATGCTTATCATGTGCTACTTGCAGGATCCTGTTACTGGGTTACTTGATGAGATTTGAAGAGTTGTTCATAATATGGAACACATTGGTAATGACACTGCTAAAGCCCTTGCACAATTATCCTCAGAAACAGCAGCAGTACATAAAATGACTGTTCAAAATCGGATGGCCCTAGATATATTACTGGTGGAAAAGGGGGGTACCTGTGCTATCTTTGGTAAAGAGTGTTCATCCCAGACATTGAACATTTCCTCTCTAGTAGAGGACATACACCGACAGGTGCAGTCTTTGAGGGAGGGTGATTGGATATTAAGCTCAAGGAGACAGTTTTATCTGTGTGAAAATCAGATAATTACTTCACAATCCATCACCCCCTTCTTCTCTCTCTCTCTCTCTCTCTCTCTCATTCCCCATAATAGTTTATACTGTGTGAAGCAGGACACTCAAACAAAGGAAGAAACAACCCAACCGTTGGTCCCAAAGAGCCCCAGGGAAATGCTTTTCCATATGGCTCATCATAATCCTATGGCTGGGCATTTAGGTCAGGATTAAACACTTAACTGTATCATGACCCATTTCTATTGGCCAGGCATTCGCAGCGATGTATGCAGGTGGCGTGTGGCATGTCGCGATTGTCAGCTGGTGAATCCGCTGTCCACCCCAAAAGTGCCAATGCGCCCCCTTCCATTAGTCAACAAAGAATTAGCATGGACCTCATTGAGCCATTAGAATAGAAAAATACACAAGGGCATCACTTTGTATTATATTTTGTGAATTATGCAATGTGACACCTGGCAATGTGATCTCAGATTAGAGATTCTGACTGACCAAGGCACCATGTTTATGTCATGTATGCTTCATGAACTATACAAAATATTGGGGATTAAATTGATTCGAATGGTTGGCCTAGTCGAGCGGTTTAATCAGATGCTTAAAAATATGATTCATAAGTTCATGCACGATGATGATTGGAATTGGGATAAGTGGCTCTAACCCCTGTTATTTGCAGTACAAGATTGCATTCTTGCATTCATGCATGTCTCTGTGCCAGGATGCAAGTGACCAAGCGTTGAAAAGTGCTCAGTGAATTAAAAAAAAAAACCTTTGAGTTATCCCCAAGCCTGCCTTCCAATTCCTTATGACACGGCTCCTGAAGCACCCAAAACGTAGGAGGGCCTGGACCCCTGGGAAGAGCAATGTCCCTACCGGGGCCGGAGGGGCAAGCGACAACGTGCTGACCATCTCAAGCTGCTGATGCTGTCCAACAAAAGGAAGTTCAGTGCTCTCACCTCCTTGGTCAATCTCATTAAGCCTGCTGCATCCATGTTAAGGCTTGGCATTCTAGGTGGATGCAGGTGCAGACTTTCTTTATTTTTATACAAAGTGTAAACTGAATGAAAACAGTCAAGGCAAGGTTCAAAGGGCTAGAAAAACAAGAAAGACAAGAATCTAACCATAAGAACACAACCGCAGATAACTACAAACATTACCACAACACAACACAAAAGGCCAAGCAACTAAGGAGAGAAAACACAGAACTTATAAAGGAATTAATCAAGGAAAATGCAAGACAGATGTGCACAGGAAATCAGTGAAACAACCAAGGAAGTCATTCAAACTTTGAGGGAGGTTGCCCTCTAGCGATCTGGAGGGGACTTGTCCATGGTGGACATGACAAGAACATTCATCACAATCTGCAATATGTACACATTCATTCAAGATATTAAGAATATGGTTTCATTTGCCAAGAATCATATACTAACAGCAGCCACAATATAAATGATGCTGATGTGTCAATAATCAAAATGCATCTGAGAACAGTTACCTGCTAGGTGTCCTCTGGGGTTGTGGTGACAGTGAGTTACTTAGTTTTGCCTGGAAGTCCTTGTAGTTATCTTCCTCCTCTGACACCCTTACACTACCCTTCTCATCCTCCATCATAATGCAAGACATCTGATTGTAGATGCTGAAGTAACCCAGAGGTCAGAAGAAGAGATTGTCAGAAAAGGTATTGGATGCATATGCATCCATATGCATGCCATGAGTCATATGTTACAATGTACAGACACAGACCTAAATGAGCAATTTTATGAATCATTTCACAATATAAATTCTCCGTCTCCATTATCAGTCCCCATGTGTTGCAATTGTTAGATTGCTATATATTGTTTTAATATATTTAGGGTACTGAAGAAGTATTAGCATTTTAAGTACTAATTGAATATAGGTCTGGGAAACACAGGTATACAGAGTGTAGCTGTGCTGTGTTGACGTGCCAGGTGTTTCTAGCATAGAGCATACCACAACCTGAATCTGTTCTCTCTGGGGCAGCTGGGGGGTGAATCTACAGCTCTGGGTACTTCAAAACTGTCTTTATAACTTTCTTCTTCCTTATCCATTATGCTGCTCTTACTGGAGTAACTGAAGACTGATTCCTGTAAAGTGATATCCAGAGTTAGGCTCTGTCATGCAGTACTCGTACCGTATAGCACACCAATGTGAATTTTACTTGCCATGTGTCCAACCTATTTTAGTGACCGTAGTAGACTGTAAAATGGCACAAATGGGGCTATAGGAGTGCAATAATTAAAAGATTAAAGTTCAAGCATGAACTTCGATGTTGGCTTGACAGAGTCCACTAAAAATGCTAAAAGAGTTAAGTAAGGAATAACACATTACAGACCATGCTGTTATATGAAAATAATGCATATCAGGGGCGTTGTGATGCGGCCCCACCTGGTTATAGTTAGATTTAATGTTGTGGAACATCTGAGAGGTAAGTTAGTTCCTGTTCTCACTTATGACTCTATGACTATCATTCTTTACCAGCCTCTCTCTCTCTCCCTCGCTCTGATCGCTCACACACACACACACACAGAGCGCAACCTGTAATTTATTGGGAAAACTGAATGTATAATCAAGATTGAGAGTGCTTACAACCGAAACTCCTTCCATAAATGTTAAATAAATGCTTCCTAACAAAAATGTTCACCACATCAACAATTATGAGAATTACTTAAACTTAAAAAGTGTTAAACAGCACATTTTAAAATTCTTTTATTATTGTTCTTAGATTATGTGGAGTGTCCACAGTACTTGTACAAAGTTCCTGTGTATGAGCTGTTACTACAGAAACAATAATATTTTACAACATATACATTAATATTAACTTATTGTTAATGCAGGAACTACCTGTGCTGTTATATGAAAATAATGCACACCTTCTGATCAATCAGATTCAAGCATTCAACCAGTATATGTATAACAGTGCATGTATAACCAACACACACACAGCTGCTCCCTTCACGACCGTAAGGCCCTCCAGAGAGTTGTGAGGGCATCTGAACTCATCATTGGCAACAAACTACCCAGCCTTACAGGACATCTTCCATACATGATGTCTGAGGAAGGCTCACAAAATTGCCACATACTGCAAACACCCAGCACACAGACTGTTTACCAGACTGCCATCAGGCAGACTGTACTGCAACATTCAACCTGCAACCAGCAGGTTGAAGAACAGTTTCTACCTGCAGGCCTTCAGGACCCTGAATAAACTATAATGCAGTCATTATTCCTTCTCCCACTCTTTCACTTATGCCTCCACTACCACACACACCTTACACACTGGTCACCTCACTGACAGCTCACAGACACTCATGGAATATCTCTTCACTTGTCTCTATCACTTTTGGGCATGTTTCAATATTTCTAAGGGCACTATTATCACTTGACTGCACCTAAAGACTCAGTCCAGTCTCTATGCAATATATTTATCATATTTATTACACACTACACATATTATAATATCTAATTAGGTGTAAATTCGGTCAATGTTACTTTGTACTGCTGCTTCACTTAGATGAGTCTATAGATGACTGTTCAGACACTGCACATGCACACAGCTACTTTTTTTTTTAATTAATTTTTTTTTTTTTTTTTACTACATTTTGCACTCTTGTTCACATAATGTGACTGCACATATTCCGGTGTCTACAGTTAGGATCTGCACTTTACTTACTTACTTATTAGGTATGCATAACCAGTATGCCTAATATATTCTGCATATTTCTTCTTCTCCTCCCTCCTCATCTTCTTATATTTGTATTGCACAGCTGTAGTGTGCATGAGCCCCACAACAAGCATTTCAATGTACATCTGTCCCTGACATGTGGTGCACCTGATAAATAAACTTGAAATTTGAACACACACAGACACACACAGACACACTCACACACACAAAGTGCAGCCTGTCATTTTATAGAGAAAACTTAAAGTGTAACTGAGACTGAGAGCACTTACAACCAAGCTTATTATTGTTCTTAGATTATGTGGAACGTCACCGTAAAAGTCCTGTGTAAGAGCTGCTACTACAGAAACTTTAACATATTAATACATTTTATTTATAAAGCACTTTACATTTTAAAGAAAATCTCATTCCCGTATGCGAAATATGTCTGTGTTGAATTTTGTGTTTCTATGATAAAATTGGGGCCCGTGAAAACTGTACAAATTTTCAAATAGAATAATAATAATAAGATTATGAAGAACAGTATGGTGACTCTGTCAAGCCCACATAATAACTTAACACTGATGTACACAGTTTGGAGGGGGCAGGTAACATGTAGTGTGACCATGCACTGTGCTGATGGATTTTTATAATTTAAGTGTAAATGCTTTATGAATTGGCACTTTAGGAGTGCACACTAATGCACTGCCGATGAGTGATGTATGCTAGGTTTGGCACTTATTTTCATTACTGATACACTGAATAAAATGTGGCCAGAAAAACTAGCCAGCGTTATAAAAAACAAATTCAGACCAATTGCAAATGGTATAATACTGTCAAATATTTATCATGGATGAGAGCAAGTGCAGCTTAAGCATCACCTTATGTAGTGCTGGCTGGAGTGAAGAAGATGGTATAAACTCTCCATGCAGTAGGGGAGTGGAAGTGGTGGATGAGGGTGAAGGAGAGAGCACACAGTAAGCATTTTTGTCTATCTGTTCCTTTATGTCCTCCAGATGCATGCCTAGCTGAAATATCTCCCCTTCCACCAGCCTTTGAAAATTGGCAACATTAAAATATGTAAGGTTAAACACGTTTCATAGGCAGGCTATTTATAGACTTAATTTCAGCTAGGCTGTATTTTCCCAGAAAAGCATTACTGTTTTAAAAATTATTTTAAAGCTAATGTCTGCCAAATACTTCACAAATTCACAAAATTACAGCTTAGTGCTATACTGTCAGTTACACTCATGAAAACGTCATTCAGCATAGTAGAAATGAAACAAAGCACACTTGGCTGGTTCCATGTACATAACAGCAATCTGAAATGTTCAGCATTAACGGTATAGATTCAGTTAATTTAGATTCAGCCTAATTTAGGTAGTCTATAGCAGGGGTATTCACACAAAATTTGTCCAGCATATCATACAGTATATAATTAAGATTACATACACTTATATACAGTCATAAATGTTGGATCATGCTGATTGTTTTTTTTTTTTTTACCTGTCAGGGTCAAACTCCCCTGTATTCAATTTGAGACCCATATAATTCTGCATCTCCAATGCTCTGTGCTCCTCTTTCTTAGTCATGTAGTTCCTCTCCAGCTGATCCTGAACCTCCATCATTCTCTTAAAGGCCTGCTTACCGAAAGCACAAAACACGACCACAACACTATCTACAATTCATATGTCTCTGCTGAATAATAGATCTGGATAATTGATCTTAAAACAATATATACAGTTAAAGAAAATGATATAGAATACTACCATTTGCTGTTCTTCAACAGGCATTGACATGTTGTTAATGCATATTTTGAAGTCCTCCACCTACAAAAAAAAGAAAAACATGTTTTCATTTATACAAACATGTACCTTACTCATATGATTGCTGTTTTATTCAAGTATTTGATTTACCACTGTATTGCTAAAAATAAAGATGACCATAACATAAAGGTTATTTACATAGAGTTAATTACAAAAGCTTAATTACATATTTTGTTAATGATTTTAGAGCTAAAAAATCTCCTATGCAAAGTACATACACCTTATTGCATAATAATATGCACATAGACATAATTGCACTGTAATTTAATGTCTTGCATTAAATTATTTTGAGTCATTCTGTATTACCTGCACCGTAAATTGGTTGATAATGTCTTTGAGCTCAATAGTGAGTCTGTAGCCCTCAGTTAGACTCTTCTGTTCAGAGAGAGAGCTCCAGATCCTGTCTCTCTTCTCCTCAGCCAACCCTACACATACCACAGAGCATTTATATGGACCAAGTCCTTATATTTTTATATATATTTATTTTTTAAATTAATTCCTATTCTTTAGATCCATGTCAACTGAATGGTTTCCCAAGCACTGCGTTTGGGTAGAAAGAGATTTGCATACACACTGCACATGCACTTTGGTAAAACAGTATTAGTGTAGATACATACTACTAAATGATGTATAATAGTGTTCTTTCTATGTATACATAAATTAATAGAGTAATTAATAATTAATAATTAATAGAGTACTTGTTATTTATATACTTCTTATAATTATTGTTATATCAATAATCAGATCAGTGGATAACTGCACAAAGACTACATGCTGGACCTGTTAGTATAGCACTTTTATCTGTACGGTCCTATTCCTTTTTGTTTCAAAATCTCTCTTAGTTCTGTCTAAAGAATGGCTTATTCATGCCTGGATGTAGCTGTTGTTTAGACAGCTCTGTCAGCTCAGGTTTCCTCTTAATTTGTATCCAGGGATACAGTGCATGTCATAGAGAACTCTTCTCATATTTAATGGAAGGGGGACAATAAAGGGTATAGCTGCTTGCCTGGAACAGGCTGCTTGCCTGTTGACTGGAAAGTGTGTGGCCCAGATCTGATATTGTCTTTTGTGTGTTGGATGTCTTCTGCTTTTTTGCCCCAAAATTTTGAGAATTTTGGTTCACTTAAGGTTTGGGTCTGTTTGACAGAATGAAGACTAAGTAAGCACAATTAAAATGAATGTTAATAAATAATATTGAATGTATACCAGTAAAACAAATTGCACACCAAAATATTTCTGGATGAAAAGTGCTATAGTATACATGCTATACCACATATACAGTATATACTGTAAAAGGATGTTTATAGATTAAAAGAGTTAAAGAACAGTGCTGGTACTGTGGTGACATGGTGAAGTTTTCTGTAAAGAGACAGGTGTCAAAACTTTGTAATGGTCAGCATATTTTCCACTATGGGAGTCTTCAAAACAGAGGAGGTTGTGCTTTCTGGTTTCTCTATAATATGACAAGCTGTGTTTTTTGTTGTATTAACTTGAAGAGAAAGAAAAATGATAGGCTGGTAAGGGAACAACTCTTGCTATAACAAATATAATAAAGTTATAACAGGAACTAATTTGTGTCACGGGCGTACCACAGCTTTAAACGTAACTATAAAAACCTGGTTAAAAACCACAGCATGCCGTTCATTAATTAATTGTAATTTGTTGCAGATTGTTGTGGTATAAGAGAAATAAAACACTTCGGGATGTGCCCAAATAATTCACATGTTTCCACCCTCAATTTCAGGGTGGAAACAGGGTGCAACATGCCTCTTCACAGAAAACTTTGGTATATCAATGATTACACAAGTTTTTAAAAAAAATTCTGTTTATGTGGAGCATTCACCATACAAGTCCTTGTATGTGTAGGTTGTTGATACAGAAATGATAACGAGCTCACATGAGCGCACCCAGAACTACTCTCCAAACCATACTGTTATAGAAGATTAATCAACACATTTTGACCAATCAGAATCTAGCAATCAAGCAATCTGTGACTGCTAATGAAACAAAATATGGAAATTTTGGTTCTGCAATGACTACCAAAGGCCTAATTCATTTATTTTATTTAAATAAATAAATTAATTTCAAAATTTATTATTTTTGCTTCAGTTGTGAGAATAATAGAATGACGTGCATCTTTACCTGTAAATCCTGATCAAATGTGGACTGTGTCATGTCATCTTTGAACATTTTTGGCTTCTCAGTCAACCAGTGAGAGTCATCCAAAACCCTACTGATGACATCAGCTTTACAGGAGGAAGGAAATTTACTCGGGATGCTTGGTGTTGTCTGAGCTCTGGTCATAGCTGAGTTACAGCCAGGCTTGACAACTCCATTACTTCTGGGGAACTTGACTTTGGGAGCCACTTTGGAGAAGTCAGGTAGAGGGTAGTGCACCTGGCCCTGCCCATATTTTAGTTCATTGCAGGACCATGTCCTTCCCAAGGAACATTTAACAGTCTGACTGTCTAATTTGTGCAGGTTAGGTGGGCTGCAACTGCAGCTTTGTTTCACATTATTCTCTTTTTCTTCTTTTTCATCTTCAGTTACCACTAAAACAGCACCCGGACTGGAGTATCTATTACTACTGGAGTATAATTTGGATTTTTCTGAGGAGTCTGACTGATTTAACACTTTGTCAGCATTATTATTGTCATGTGTTTCTGTTTCTGCAGATTCTGTCTTTGAGTCTGTTACCCCTAAGGCGGTGTAGCTGTTGGACCTCAAAAGACTGGTTTTGATCTTTATGCTGTGTTTTCCTGTGGTAGTGTGTGGGTTGGGTGAAGCTGGGTGGGTTGTTTCATTTATGCTATCCATCAGTGAGACTTCAGGCATAGTCTCAGCCTCAATGAGTCTGCTGCAGTTGAATAGCTCATCATAAGAGAAATGCCTGAGGAGGAAGCCTGGGATAGAAGTTTGGGGAGGTTTTTGCCCAAATACACCACCACCTGCCAACTTGGCATCCCTTCTGAGAGTGTTGAAAGCATTAGGACTGTTGTTATACTTCTTGATCAGGTTGAAAGGTTCTTTTGAGTTCTGTCTGAGGCTATTGCTGCAATGTGTGACATGATGGTAAAGCTCGCCATCATATGGGAGCTCCTCCTGGTCTTCATCACTGGTGTTGTCATCCTCATGTGTCCACCTCTCCTGCTCTGGTAGTGTGTCAGGCTGTGAGTCTGAAACTTTCATCTCATTTCCTTTCACATCTCTTATATTGCCATAACGTTTATGTTTGCTACTGATGGAGAAGGGGCTTTTAGACGAGTCTTCCACAACCTTGGATGAGCCGGACAGACCTGATTTCTCTACAATTTAAACAAAACTGATCATTATATATTTTTCTGAGAAGTCAATAGTTTTGTAAACTGAAATGTTCACCTTAACAGATGACTAGACACAGGACTAGTTTCAAACTAGTAAGGTAGCCTAGTTTTATAAACACCCATGAGCTGATCTGAAGTGTTTACAAGATTACAGTGTACATATTGCCTCATATATGGTATAATAAGTAGACAAACTGATACTTCAACATTTACAGTAATGGGAAAAAGAAAGTAGACCCTCCTTCAATTCTATGTTTTTATTTATCAGGGCCTAGGTAACAATGCCCACAAAAATAAATTAACTGAAGCAATGATGTAAAGAAGATTAGGCCAAAATTTCTCCAAAACGAAATGAGAGACTGATAAGCTCCTACAGAAAACATTATTGTTGCTAAACATGATTCTACATTTCTACATTTTACAGAATTATAGTGTGTTTGTATATATATATATAAATCTGTTTGGTTTTTTTTTTTTTTTGGCACCTGAGATTATTTGTTTGTTTATTGAAGTTGGCGAGGACGTGTAAGATAATCGAAGACTGATCTGTTTACAGGTTGTAGAGGGGAAGGTGGCATAAACTATTTGAACATCTTACCACTGGATGCATCCAAGCCATGTGAAACATGCATGGTGAAGGAGCTCTGTAGGTGACTGAAATGAAGGCTGTCATCAATATCACTCATGTCTATAAATATGGTCTGCTAGAATCGTTTCTCCCAAAGCACCGAAGGACGTTCCTTAGCATCCTCTTTATCGTCTGTGTTGTCTTTTCCCATTTGCACTGTGTTTGCATCCACTAGACCAGCTATTTCCTTTCTCACTGTACAGGTAAGAAGCCGCTTCTCTACTGATTTCTTAGCAACAGAAAGGATAAACAGTTTGTAAAATCTTGGTGTGTCAGGGTTCTTTCTATTGTGGTGTATATGTGGTCCATTGGCCCATTAAGTGAATCAATAGATGAAGTGCTAAAGGGTACACAGGTATTATAGTCTATTGACAGAATGACAGTGGAATTATGACTAATTTATACTTTATTATACTCTATTTTTAAAAAGTGGTAAGAAAGAAAATGAGAAGCCTGTCGATCTGATGGTGCAGCTTAGTAAAAGTCAGCATTTTTGCAATGTACATATGATCAGCTTACCTTTTGATGGCATCAAGTTGACTGTAATTAAGTGTTGCTGGATTTGCGGAAAATGACACATGGCATAAAGCAATCGAGATGCAACTAGGGTTATTCCTGACACGGGTTGTCCTGAGATCATATTTAAGTCTCGTAAATAATGCATTAGAGCGTCTGCTTTTTTACACGCTGGATAGGTCACTTGAAGCGCAGGGAGGAGTTTGGTTGCTTTGGTAACTTGAAGCCTAAATCATTTGCTAATAGTGCAATATTTGCTTTATATAAACCAAACAAATCAACATGTAATGTAATCGTTCATATAGGTAATTGCTTAAAAGCACGCCAAAAATGACTCAAGAAGTCTTTGCCGTCCTCCGGACGTCAGATTCAGCATTCAAATTTGATTGGTGGACAGGCAGTAGCGTGGGGCGGGGCTATGTTTGAATTATTCTTTCTGTGATTGGATACTGAGCAACTGGCGCCGTTTTCTGCTGATGAAACTAGTAAAACTAAGTAGTTGAAGTTGTCCATAGTTACTGTTGTTTTTGATGTTTCGTTTTAGTGGGTTTCACTTAAATTTAGTTTAGAGAAGAATTATAACTCCGTGGGAACCGTAGGAAGCCCAACCCAAGTAAGTTAACGCTTAGCTACTTTTAACTACCGAACTTTTAGCGTTTTGTTTACATTCACCTATTAATTATGGCATACCGCTCGCCTCTTACGTAGTTCCCTTCTGTATTGTTGATTAATTTCATTTACTAGGAATGTCTGTGGCGTTAGTATATCGTTATAAACTAACTTATAACGTTATATAATCATTAGCAATCTGTGAGAAAACGTATGTGCGCGTTGTTATATTTACTTTTTCCATGAGCAACGAAATAGACTCCGACTGTTCAGTGTTCGTTCCGTTTAAACTAACATTTTATACAAGTTCGGTTTTTACTTGTCCTCGCTAACATGAACAGTAACCGAACCTTATGGTTAACCTAATATTAAATATTAGCAGTTAGCTTAGTCACAGAAGTATATTTCTTCTTAGGTCTTTTAGAGATCTAAGCAGCTTCAATGAAAGAGAGAGAGAGATATAGAGAGATTGTAACCTAACACAAGAAAGGTTCTTTGCTTATCCTCAGCATGATCGCTGTTCTTCTTGCTGCTAGTGCTTTAACTTTTGCGCTTTGAGCTGCTATTTGTCACACACACACCTTTTTTTTTATCATCTTTGAACTGCTAAACAAAGTTTATTTATTGTTCTGTAATGTACAGATCTTTTTAATCTGTTTTTGAGCTTGAGAGATAGCTGCCACACACCTTCTTGGCAAATATTTTCTAGTTATTCCAGAAACTCGTAGATACCATTCTTTGTTACTTTCAGATAATCCCTGATATTTAATCATTAACTTACCTTTACCTGGTAATGTACCAAGCCCACCTTTTTCATATTGGATATAAGACCTAATTTTACAGCTCTGATCCACTGCTTCTCAGAGCTCTTTGCACCAGCAGTCTCAAAAACAGTTACTTCCCCATGACTATTTCACAGCTGAACACAAGTTAGGAAACAGCCCAACAAAATGATCAGGCTAACTACTAATAAACAACTCAGCAAATGTGCAATATACAGCCATATTTGTCTTGTACCTCGATTCAATTCAATTCAGTTTTATTTGTATAGTGCTTTTAACAATGGACATTGTCACAAAGCAGCTTTACAGAAATATATAAATCCAGGATAAAAATTATAAATATATGAATTTATCCCTAATGAGCAAGACAGAGGCAACGATATGATATGAAACGATATGAGGAAGAAACCTTGAGACGGACCAGACTCAAAGGGAACCCATCCTCATCTGGGTGACAACGGATAGTGCAGTTATAAATAAATCCCTTCTATAACTGTGTACATGTGTACACAGTGTACATGGTCAAAAAGTGCAGTTGTGTAAACAGGAAAATTTATTATAGTTTTCACATTAAGTCTGTGATGTTGAAGTTATCAACTGTTCACTGATGGAGACTTGAATGCAAAACTGTTCGTAGGAACTGTAGTCCTAAAGCTATCATAGCAGCTGTTAAGCCATCGTAGCAAACCCGATTGTATCAATTGAAGTGGTATCATCCACAGTAATCTCATGTATTTTAGGCTGTCTGTTTGGGGCTATCCTCAGCAGCAGTGAGTGGTTGGATCAGGCAGGTCCGGACAGCAGAAGGGGTCAGAATCACTGGTATCTCTGTGTAGCTCGACAGAGTGAGAGAGCGTGAGAGAGAGAAACACAGATTATTAGGCATGCTTATTGTCATGTAATGGTTAAGGACAAGGTACATTGTGTGCACAGTGCAAACAGGGGCTCCAGCAAAACTAGCTATGACAGCATTACTAAAAGGGAGAGCACACAGACATGAGGGCACCCTGGGACAAACCTGAGTGAATGCGTGAGAGTGGGGGGCGTCCAAACAGCATCCAAACATCCCTGTTCACCACAACACACTATGCCCATGAACCCTCCAGATCTGCTCCTTTACCTAAGAAAAAAACTATTCACAAAAGGCTTGACTAAACAAATATGTTTTCAGCCTAGACTTAAACACTGAGTCTGAGTCCCGAACACTACTTGGATGGCTGTTTCATAACTGTGGGGCTTTGTAAGAGAAAGCTCTACTCCCTGCTGTAGTCTTCACTATTCGAGGTACCAACAAGTAGTCTGCACCTTTCGATCGAAGTAGGCATGGCGGATCATAAAAGACCAAAAGTTCGCTCAGGTACTGTGGTGCAAGAGCATTCAGTGCTTTATAGGTCAATAGTAATATTTGATAATCACTGTGAAATTTGATTGGGAGCCAGTGCAGTGTGGATGAGACAGGGGTGATGTGGTCATATCTTCTGGTTCTAGTAAGAACTCTGGCTGCTGCATTCTGGACTAACTGGAGCTTGTTTATGCAGCTACTGGAACATCTGGTAGATCTAGTTGATGATTTTGATGAAGAATTTAGTGAAATTCGTTCGGTCTCTCAAAGGGGAGTAAAACATTCTAATCACTGATCTGATATGGTTCAGTTAGTATCTACAAGGTTAGTTATCGAAGTTTCTGGTTTTAAATTTTTTTAAATACATCTGTCTTGTATGTCCAATATTTGTCTGTGTCATGTTTTGTACTGTATATTACCTGTGCTTATTGTCTGTTAATTGTTATTTGTGTTTTCTAATTTTATAACCTGAAAATTGAATTTGTTAAAATAGCATTGGCTTGGGATACGATCAAATGAATTGTCATTGTGTCTAACACAATGACAATAAAACTTTGACTCTCGAATCTTCTGTTGCTAAGTTATGCGAAACATCAGAGGTGTAACGGTGGTGTCCAATAAGACAACTTCTATTTCACCCCTTCTAACTGCCATGGGTGTGCTCTTGTATGGGTGTGTATCATGCAAAGTGTATGTACCATGAAGTATACCTACAGCAAAGTCATGAAATGACTGATGTTTTTGCTATAAATACCTTCTACACGATCACTTAGCTTTCTTATCTCTGCTCACCTTTTGTACACACACAGGACCACATATAATGCTGGAGCTGTCAAGCATGTGCAGTTTCAGTCATATTTGAATTTCTATTTGAATAGAAGGGTAATAAATTTCATTGGGTGCTGAAATTGGATTATGTCCAGCAGCTAGATTATTGCACTGTTAGTGCTGCAGATAAACTATATGTTTATGGATACCCAACAATTAACACTCATATTTGCATTTTGCACATCCCATTCCAGATTTCCAACTTTGTAGTCCACATATGTGTGTGATTGTCATTTGTCCACAAACGTGTTACTGTATTAGTAGATATTGGTCTCATTTCTTATGTTATAAACATTCTTAATGATTTGGGAATATTTGCATAAAAATCTTAAGGGTGTTCTGAGTATAATTATGAATATGTAGGTTGTTACATTATTGTAAGTAGGGAAATTATAGTATTTACTACTACTTTTGAGACACAACTTTTCCAAATGAAAATGGCAGTCAGTAGTCCAAGAATTATTGATTTGAAAAAAAAAAAAAAAAACATTTGTTTGGAGTAACAAGTTTTATTATTAAGTATTTTTTCATTATCAGTAATAAATTGCTTGACCTGACAAAAATTCATTATATAGCAGTAAAAGGAAGAAATTCAAGTTTCTGAACTTTTTTTCTGATATCACTCCCAGCTCTACATATGCCCACTCATTTCCCCCGTGTGGCTGGTGTTATATGGCATTACATAGCAACGGCCCACAAAGATAATTTATACTACAATCTAAGCTGAGACACATAATACAAGATAAAACTCAAGTGCCTTACAGTGTGCCTATACCAGAACTTCTCAGTCACAGTTCTGGGATTCCTATAGAGTCTACATGTTTGGGTTTTCTGTTTTTTGAGTTATCTGTTTCAACTCGACAGAAACCCTCCATTAAAGTGTGTTACAGCAGTGAAAACCTATATTTATGCAACATAGAAGTATAATCAGAAGTTAGGAACCATTTGATTAGACTATAGATTTTGGGGAAGGAGACACTGTTTTTCTTGCCCTCCTGTGGCGGTGAAATTGGGATTGGTTTAATTTTTGTGTATCACACATGCTTTTCCTGGACTATGTCCGTTCTTGCCTGCTTAATCAGTGGTGATGGTCATATACATTTTCACAAGTGGACAGCCTGCTTTGATTCAGCTTGGGCAAGCACAAAAACAAGTCACAATAAAAATAATGACCTAACACACGCGTGCACACACACACACAGCCTTGCATGCAGTTGCTGTTCTGTAAGTGTTGCCATGGCATTATGCACAGAATGAGGCTTCACACACAGTATTTTGTGTTCTCTTCACAGTGAGTTCCAGAAGACTGCCCTGGATAAACCCCTCACACACACATGCATACATTTACACATATCAAATCTAACAGGAAACCAGCATCTGTGACTGTACTTATTTAATGGACTGGCTTTGGCTACAGACTTCTCAGAAGACTCAGGCATTGTAAACCAGAAGCTTTTTTTTTTTTTAATTTGCAAAATTAGTTTTCAGCATTTTGTGGACATTTTTTCTCCTTTGTTGGAAGTTCTTACAGATCTATTTGGGATCCCTTTGTTTATTATTCACTTCAATGGCTAAAAGTGGCTCAGTGACTAGAATGGAGGGTGAGAAGAATTCCATTCCTCTCGTTTGCTACAGGTAGGCACATCAGCATAATTTAATGTTGCATTAAAATCAACCTTTTGTTAGTTCTCATAGGTGAATGAAACCATGCTGTAGAAAAAGTTCTTACTTTCTTAGTCTTCACACTGCACTTCATAATTTTAAATGTCATACTGTAGCTCTGAAAAAGGTCTAGGTGCTTTTGGGCTTTTTGGGGTGGTCATTTTAGAATAGATATTTTGGCCATAGATAAAAGACTTCTCTAACCATTAGGTAGCTTTATCATTTGGAGGAGGGTATATATCAGAAGAGGATTCTTGCTTTGTCTAGTACCTGACCTGTGTAGTTGCATGACTATGTAAGTGTGCATAGCTCCAGACATTTGGTTTTATATTTATATTAGCATCTGAATTTATTTTGCTTGCATTAGAGCTGCTCACTTTGAGTATTACTGTTTAATCTAGTAACTGTATGCTCCCTAATCACAGATTATAATGAAAAGACAGACATGATGAGATTATCTGATAATGCTGAGCATAGCAGATACTATCTAAGTCAACTGCCACTCCTGCCCTTAAAAGAGGAGAAATGACAGTAAGCTGCTTAAAATGTAGATCAGATATTTATTTTCTCATTTCTGTTTTAAACATTCTTCCGTTGTATGGACTTTTATTGAGTTGAGTGAGTTAATTAGACAGGTTGTGTTTGGTTATCAGCTGAAGATAGTCTTAGCCAGTACACCCCCTGTGGAATCTGTCAGGGATTTCAAACACGTATGTAAACCAGACCAAAGCAGCTCAGACACCACCAAAGCTTTTTAGATGTGCAGCAGATGGCCTGTGTGTTGTAATTGTGTGAAAGACAGCAGGTAGGTTGGAAATAATTATCAAGGCTAATTATTTTGCTTAGTTATTAAAAACAAAAGTTAAAATGATGATAAGGTTTTGATATGTAAAGTATTTGGCTGCACTGGTATAGATGGACTGCAGACAGGTTTGCTTGCTTTGGTAATAGTTTTCTATGTATTACTTTGTAAAAAATGTATAGAGCCATCAATAAATAAATGTACATGGTACTAGTGATTGGCCGATTTGGGTTTTTCAGTGGCCGATGCTGATATTTAATAGGCTTAGACTTAGTAAGCACGATAGAACAATATGAAAACAAATGAAAATACCATACATTTGCTTAACTGTGAACATTTATTTTGCATATTCACTTTGACCTACTATGAAAAATAGATAAATAGAAAGGATATTTTATACTGTATTAATAACACACTTTTCTTAAATATTTAATTGAGCATTAAGAATTGTAAATCTAAAATATAAAATGATATTTAATATTTAATTTTATGACTTAAATATGTGATTCTTGTACACTTAATTAAAGCTCTGACTCCAATTTATTGTAACTGTTAATTATCTGACTCCAGTTTACTAGGTTATGTAACTGATTCCAAAGAATAATCTTTTAGTTAGTACTAGAAGTGTAATATCTGTGTTCAAACTACAGTTAATCTAAAACAGCTTCATTTACATTTACGGTATTTGGCAGAAGCCCTTATCCATGCTAAGCTTTCATTGTAAAGTGACGTTCCTACGTCAGAGGCTTTTATATAAACTATTTATTAAACAATTATTCTGTTAGCTCTATAGTTTCTGGCGACATGCAGGCCTAAGTTTTTCAGAGTTCAAAGTTGTTGTTTTTTATTTAAATTTGCAAGTATTAGCCTTTTATATTAGCTTGTCAGAGGTCACTTTCAAACATGTCTAATGTACAAAAACTTTAGCTAGAATACTATTTCCAGTAACCATAAAAATCATGCACTCTTACTTTCTTGCAGGAGAACTACTGACTGTATAGGCATTAAAAAGGCCTTATTATACAAAACACAAATACACAATATACAGAAAATAAAAACAGAGTCACCAGCATAGTATGCGGATGGTATTGCTTCCATGTTATTGTATAATGCATATCTTTTTTATACCTCTGAACCTCTTTGAAATGTATAATGACCAGAGTACCAAATGGGAGAGACACAATGTATTTTATGGCAGGGTGGACCCCCAACCAGGTAGGCTCACCCTAAGGTGTTGTATGTTAATTCACTTCCTGAGAATGAGTCTGTGGAACAATGGCAAAAAATCTCCCAGTATGTGTGTGGTGGGTGTAGGTGGGTGCATCTGGGAAGAACAATCACACATTGCAAAATATAAAACCATATATATAACTAATAAGTTAGTTGTCGTGTTCTACATCATCTCTTTGATTATGATTTAATCATTCTAAGTAGGGCTGGGTGATATTGCAAAAATCTTGATTTTTTTCAACTTGAACGATTCTCGATTTTGATTATTTATTTATTTTTTTGTTCTTACATACAGCAGTTGAAAAATTATGCTAGAAAATGGTGCAAACAATAGTTCTTCTAAATAAAGGATATTTAAAGAAAGGCTATTTATGGCGTATATATAGATGGCGCTCTTACTATTTTTGCACAACTTAGTGAACCACAGAGTAAATGGGGACCATGTCTTTCGTGACATGCCACCGCAACTGAGAAGTCAACTTGGGGTATTCGCAAATCTGAGTTCCTTCCCCATTTACAGAATGACGTCTAATTAAGATGGCTGCACACAGCATCAGGAATAAACAAAGTAAAACTTTTTACCTTTGAATGTGTCATACTGTATATACAAGTATTAGCTTTAGATTAACATCAACATGCATATTCATTTGTTAAGTCTAAAACACTGACCAAACAGTTCACTGTTTGAGAAAGAAAATATATATCAGTCATCTAAGTTAGCTGCCTAGCTTGTTGTTAACAAAATACAAACATGGGGTGTCCAGTTTCTCCACTTTGTCTGTTGAACGTGCCGAGGTTGAAAATGACGTAATTCTGGCTGGCTAATTACCTCTTAGGATGTTATGCAGCATTATATTTTAAATAAACTTGTTCATCTGACTTTTCAGTGTTTGGGTGTAGCTCTGGCTGTAGGAGGCGTTTATCAGGTTAAAAAGTCCGTGTTTTTCCGTCGTATTGGTTGCATAAAAACGTGCATTTGAATTAACTGAATTAATCGTGAAAATCACCCAGCACTAATTCTAAGCGACTGTGAAGAGCGTATGCACAGTTCGTGCGAAACCAGTAATGATAAATTCCTCTTTAGGTTCAAATACATTCAGTTAAATTTTAGTTAAATTGAGTTTTCATATGGTCTAAATATTTAATAACATTGCCAGTTTTTGTCTCCTATTAAACAGAGAAAAATCTTTTAGCGCAACATTACTGACCAACATAATATGCAGTGTCAGTGCTGACACTGTGCTATGATGAGACTGCAATATGTGTTAAACAAGTATGTGGTTATGCATTCTGCAAAGTACTATGCTTTTGTCACATTTGTGACAATGTTTTGACATGTTTTCTCACTAAATGACAGGAATCAAACAAATTATATAGAAAAGTAAACAATGCTTATTTTATAAATGCTGGCTAATAATTAACTTAATTAAATTATCTTAATTAAATCCGACAGAGACTGCTTTTGAAGACAGTATGCAATTGCCAGTGGGGAGGACTTTTATTTTCTCTGTCATGCTTAAAGGTTGATCAGCCAATGCAGATTACCTTAAAATTCTTGATATTGGTCAAATTAATCTGCCAGGACTATCAATCGGGTGACCACTAAATGGTACAGTTGGAATACTTGCATCATCCATATTCCCACACAAGCATTCTTTTTAGAATCCATCAAAAAAATGTGAATATATTAGATTTATGGAAAGAGCGTTTTTTTTTTTTGTTGTTTTTTTTTATTCCTTCAAGAAGCAGCCTGACATAATTTGCTATGTGAAGAATGATTACTAGTAAAAGAATACGTAGTAAAGCAATAAACCATGAGTGGGCATGCATTACAGGGTAAGGGTTAGTGAAGTGATATCCTCACTTTGTTAGTGAATCCTCAGTGAATCCTTACACTGATAAAATCACTGTAACATACACCTTCTAGTAGCTCGTTGCTTTTATAAAACGGCAACAAAATCAATAGGGCAAACTGCAGTGTTGATATTCTCTGCGATAAACTTGTAGTGTGAGCCCCTCTACAACAAGTACCAAGTACCAGAGCTAAGAAACAGCCAGTGTTGTCATGCACATCAAATGCATGAATTCAATTCTGTCATCTATTTGTGTGGGAGAGCGGGGACAAAATGTAAACGCAGTAATAATGCATCTGTAATAACTTGTTTATTATCAGGGCTCCAGACTAACTTTTTAAGGAACCACCCTAAAACTGTCCCGAAACTTTGTGTCAGCTATACCAAACTGACAACTGACCATCCCAAATATTACATTTCTCTTGTAATATTGTTAGATTTGTTTCTCAATTTAAGTTCTTGTACTGTTATAACAATACCAGCAATTTGGATTATCTCGACTGCATAGTTCATGGAATTATGACTAAATAAGCATTGGTAAGAACAACACATACAGCAAATAAAGCTGCAAGCGTCATCACAGCAGTTTTATTGTCATCTTGTGGTGCAATAGGATGTTGGACACTGAATGTTTCGGTAATTATAATCTTACATTTAACATGTTGTATTGTACATATCTTCACTTATGACTGAGTACATCTTTTCTCAGTTTTAGCAACAACATTAAAAACAAAGAAATAACAACAATAATAGTGGTAATTCTTTCCTTCCTTTTCTTCTTCTTCTTCTTCTTCTTCTACACTGACTGTATTAAAAGATAATACAAGTCCTTTTGACCTATAAATTGTTTATGTTGCTTGGGTGCCCACTGATGCAATTGCATAAAAATGCAATAAACCACAGTGGACTGTGTATTTTACCACCATCTTTTTGAAAATAGGTTGAGCATTTTATGCAAATTATTGTAAAAGAGTGGGCATGGCCAAATAATTCAAAAGGGATTTTTTTAAAGTATTGGATCAATTAATCAAATCAAATAAGATCCTAATAAATAATTATTTAAACTTAACTCTGGCCCCTGTTGGTAACAGATATGCTCAAATTTTTGTGGTAAACATGCCCTTCAGCATTCAATACAGCAGTCCTGAATTACAGCTGTTTGAATAAATGAAGCTCCACTTTTCTAGAACTGACTAGCATGTGACAGCTATTGCTTAGAAATTTCAGTATGTCTTGGAAAAATATTGAGTTTCACCCTCCCATGAGTATTTTGACACCAAATTTGTGATGATAGGCACAGAATCCTAGGAATATTTTGCAAAATAGGTTTTGCATGTTATATAAATTATCTTAAATGTGAGTGGGAAGGGCTAAATGCTGTAAAGGGAATTTTTTAGGGTTTGAGACACCAAATCAAGATTTGAAAGATATTTCACTGCATATCCTAATTTACCAAAGCTATGCATTTTTCAATTTGCAAATTTGAGCTACTGAGCCTGAGAGACCATTAGTAAAACTTAAACTCTGCCCCCTGATGAGGACCTTGCCCCATACTTTACAGAATTCCTCCCAATCTTGTCTTTTTACAGCAATTTGAGTGGATTAAGGACCGTTGTTCATGAGTTGATTGCCATGTGGCTGCCATATTTTTATACATCTCAATATGATTTGAGCAACTTTTGAAGAACAGAGTCCCCTGAGTAATTATACACCAATTTCTTGATGAAAGACAAAATGCCTAGGACTAGTTAGCAAAAGTAGTTTTTGCATATTAAGCAAATTATCGTAAATTTGATTGAGAGCAGCTATATGATCCGAATATAAAAACAATTATGGTTTCTGCAAGAAAATCAAGTTTCAATTTGATTCAGTTTTATTTATATGGCACTTTTAACAATGGACATTGTCACAAAGAAATCTGGTTATAAAAATTTAATTAATATTTTAATTTATCTCTTTTAAATTTATATTTAAAATTCCTCCCTAATGAGGAAGCTAGAGGCAAGGGTGGCAAGGAGATCTCCAAAGACTCAAAAGGGAACCCATCCTCATCTGGGTGACAACAGATAGTGCAATTATATAAATCATTACTCTGCTATAACTGTATATTATAAAATCAAGCAATGCTTAGTGTGTTAAAAGGAACTTGAAACAGGAACTTGAAAAGGAATGAGCATCAGTAGAGTTTCAACTTTAAGTCTCTTTGAATCATAGTGAAGTTATCAACTGTTCAATGATTGAGAATTAAGTGTAAAATGTTCTTAGCAGTTGCTGCAATAGGCTATCCAAGGAAGAACATTCACAGCCATCTTTAGGGTGTCTGTGTGGTACTGGCAACAGCATCCAAACACCCCAGTTTACTAAAACACTGTATGCCCATGAACTCTCCAGATTTGTGCCTTTACCTAAGATAAAAGCTAACAACAAAAGGCTTGACTAAACAAATAGGTCTTGCTCAGCCTAGACTTAAAGACTGTGTCTGGCAAGATAGATTTTTGTTTTTGTTGGCAAATCATTAATAATTTGACACCAATTTTTTGCAGATTTTTTGCAGAATTTTGTTTGTAGGTCTTATGGTTCATGAGATATGGAGCAAAACGTAAAACCCTGCACTATAGCGCCACCATAAGGCCAGTTGGGCCTATCTCACCTGCCTGAGTAGCAGGAGGGAGTACTACTACCAAGTTTCACATCTCTAGGACTTACGAACGAGAAAAAAAATCCTAATGAAAACAGTAGTGTTATAAAAATATATATGTATATATAGTGATTAGAAACTCATGTACAGATTAGCAGAATGATGCAGCACACCAAATTTCAGCTCAGATGGACTTTTGGTTCCAGAGAAACAGCTATTTGAATCTAATTTCACCCCCTTTTAATGACCTTGCCCCAACCTTTCCAGACATCCTTTGAATCTTTTACTGAACATGTCCTTCAAGTTTGTCTCAAAACCAATCATGAATTACAGCTGTTTGAGTAAACCAGCTTCGCTTCCTCAGAATTAATTGATTGTGTGGCAGCCATATTATTTACAAATATAGACATGTTTTTGTAATTTGAGTAATTTGACACCGTAATTGTGAAGATTAGCACTAGCACTAGTTTGGAAAAATAGGTTTTGAATATTATGCAAATTATAACAAATTTAAGTGGACAGAGTTGAATGCTCGAAAGGACAAGGTTTTTTTGTTTGTTTGTTTGTTTGTTTTTTAACAGTTAGAGCAAATGAATCAACCTAAAAAATAGTATTTTCACTGTGCCTCTTATTTTCCAAGAGATATGCTTGTTTTGTAACGTGGCCAATTTGAGTGAGAGTGCGTCAGATTGCAGTGGATCTATACCTGTACCTACCGTTCAAGTTTCATGATGATAGCACAGTGTTAACCCTGTTAAATCCCCGCTGAATTTTGATTGGTTGATGGTGGCCATGGTTTTTTAAGTAATTATCATCATCAAAAATCCACTTTCAGTTTAGCATGTAGATTCAGTATGCCAAATTTCAGCTCACTCAGACTTACGGTTCCTGAGAAAAAGCTTAGCTCCACCCCATGTATGACCACACCCTAATCTTCGCAAACAATCTCAAAATCTTGTCCTGTAAGCAATCATGAGTTAGAGCTGTATGAATTAAGCCTATTAGAATTGATTGATATGTGGCATATTGTTTACAAATTTCAACATGTTTCTGGTAATTTTTGAGGTTCACACTTAGCTGAATAGTTTGACATCAGTTTTATGAAGATTGGTCAAAAATCCTAGGACTAGTTAGCAAAATTAGGTTTTGCATATTATGCAAATTAGCAAAAAAAAAAAAATCCATCATAACAGAAATTTGTGGGCAGGGTTGAAATAAAAAAACAATTACAGTAGAGTTCCAGTGTTTGGACATATAATAAGTATACCGTTTTGTCTGACACAAAATTTCGAACACCCAATACAATTATACTCAAAAGGTGTAGTAGAGAGATAAACAACAATCAGTCTAGGCTAAATTTTAGTATGATAAAGTAAAAGCACTCTATTTTACTATGTGCATGGTTTGACACCTACACTCTCAACTGATAATTTTTTTTAAATTAACATTTTTTGGTGTCTGGAATACACTACTTCTGTGGTTCAAGTTGCTCTAATATATTGAAATAGCCTGCGTCTTTCTCTCCTTTGTCTCAGCTGCTGTATCATAGTCGCACACTCACATTTTGCATGCAGTTAGTCTAATCTTAACCACATTGGGATCTGAGCAGGGAATAGTCGATACCAGTTCATAATATACTTTTATGCCTTTAATGTGTGTCATAAAGATTAATATGCAACTAATGGTATGAACAAGCATTACTAGATTACTCATGGAACACATGACCAACAGAAGAACACTTTCCAATACCAGGCTTAATGTTCATAGTGAATTTTTGTTCACATTTCTTACCTCATTTTTCTTTCGACTGTTGGCACGTTAATGTTCGTTTTGGATGTTGTTAAAAATTGCAGCATCACTGAGAGCAACTATGTGGGTTAGTTTTTCCGCTCAGCTTACTGCCGCCTGACATGGCGATCCACCAACCACAAAAAGTAGTCACTTTTTTGTGGCAAGCTAAAAAATAAATAAATAAATAAAAAATAAAAATATCTTCCTTAGTGCAATCGAACATTCATTCACCTGGACTTCATATACAGGCTTTAAGTGAATGAACACAACATTATTGTCCCGGAAGCTTCCCAATACAGATTTTACATCGTCCTATACCTTATTTTTACTGTACCCTGGACGACGGGACGAAGTTTGTCTGGAGATTTGTCTCGTACCCAAATGGTCATTAGGAACAGCACAAAAGAAAACAAATGACATGATTCCTGGCTTCACATAGTATAAAAATAGCTGTTTCTTTTCACTATACCTTTTCTTTGTAGAACAGACAATACTCACTACCCACATCTCCCCATTCTCCTCTTCCATCGCATTTTTCTTTTATTTGTCTTTTTTCATTACCCTAAACATAGAGGAGATAGACATGATAGACAGTTCTCATGTTTGTTTTTGTGAGAAAGTGAGATTTGGGAATCAGGCGGTTCTCCCCAGGTGAAAGTTTGTGTTGTGTGTGAGCCTTGTCTGTGATTGCTCATATAGTGTGCACAGTGCACAAAACAAGAGATTGCAACAAGATGATAAGTCGTGTAGTGTGAGCAGCACAGCACAGTGACCTTTTTTTTTCAAGGCCCACAGCTGCTGTTAGTGCATCATGATCTTTGGGCCTTCCCCTGCAGGATGGAGGCCTCCTGTCTGGAGCTGGCTCTGGAGGGAGAGCGTCTGTGTAAGGAGGGTGATTACAGTGCAGGTGTACCATTCTTCGAGGCAGCCATGCAGGTGGGGACAGAGGATCTGTTGGTGCTGAGTGCCATCTATAGTCAGCTAGGCAATGCCTACTTTCACCTTCGTGAGTATGCCAAGGCTCTGGAGTTCCACCACCATGACCTAACTTTAACCAGGTATGTTTTTTCATATTAATCAGAGGTAGTATTCTGTGTGTATGTTTCACCTTTATTACTAACTGTAATTATCCAAATTTTAATATTTATCTAATGAATAGTGTTGCACTGAACCAAAATTCAGTATTCAATTCAGTTCAGTTCAAAGTTATTGTCATTAATAAAGTGTCATCATAAAAAAGAAAAAGAAAAACTTACAATAACTTGGTTGCACAAGTGTGCACACCCATTAACTCAAGGGTCTTCAATCTTATCCAGAACCTTTCTGCAGCCAGTGTGGCTACAGGATTTCATTTCAACCAAGCAGAAGCTTGATTTCACTTGTTTGATCAGTTCATCTTGGTCTCTGCAGAACTCCAGTGGTTGGTGTGTGCAAGGGAAGACTCAGAAGGCAGGCGGAATGTCAGCAGAGCTCAGGGCTTACGTTTATTCTCACCACTCTTTTCAGCGCACTTTCCAAACCGCAGCAAAAGGAACAAACCAACAGAAAAGGGGCCTTCACTAGCTTGCGGCTTTCTCCCTGTTCAAGGTTTGTGTTCTCACACTGAGCATGTACGGGTATGTGTGGGTGTGTGTGCTTGTCTTGCAAGCTCCACCTATGCCACTCTCTCTCATGGAAAGCACAGAGAAACACAAATAAGTAGACTGGCGTTAACAAGACACAGGTGAGAAGTGATGGCCCCTTTTCTGTTAGATTGTCCCTTTTTGTTGAGTTTTGGAAAGTATGCTGAAAAGTGCAGAGACAATAAATGTGAGCCCTGAGCTCTGTTGACATTCTGCCTGCCTCGTGAGTCTTCCTCCGCACACATCCACACCAGGGTTCTATAATGGTGCCAAAACCCAGGATCTGGGAAGAGTTAGGTGCTGCCATGGAAGCCTCTCGGCGAGCCCCACTCAATGAGATCATAAAGTCCCTCGCCAGCTTCCTGTCTCTGTCTGCAGCTGATGCTCAATCATGCCCCTGCTTCTACAGTCTTCTTCTAAACCCATTCTTTTGTTGACTTGGATTTGTGTTTGTGTCATTATTGTGCTGGAATGTGCAATTTTTCTTCATCTTCAGCTGTCTAAAAGAGGTCTACAAGTTTTGGACCAAGAGATATTGGTATTTTTTTTGTCTGTTTGTTTGTTCATCAGGAGAGGGTTCCTTCTAGCCACCTTCTCCATAGCCCAGACCTGAAGAATATGAGAGGTTGTTGTCGCATGCAGGGAGTGACTAGTACTTGCCAGTACAGCCAGGCTGTTACTGTGGTGCCACAATTTCTCCACTTGTTGATGGCCTTCATGGTATTCCATGGTACATCTAATGTTTTGGAAATTCTTTGTACCCCTCTTTTAACTTTTCAACAGTGAAATCAAGTACATGCTTTGTAAGCTCTTTATAGACAATTGGATGAAACCAAGAATATGTCAAGAAAATCCAACAGAAATAGTTTATCTTAATTTGGTGTTAATCAGAATCACTTCATTGATGACAAGTGTATGATAATTACGTTTGAACATTTTCTCTATAAGAGAGATACCAAAAACCTTAGGTGTGGCCAAATCAACAGTTGGGTACATTCTTAAAAAGAAAGAAAGCACTGGTGAGCTCAACATTATCGAAAGGCCTGGAAGACCATGGAAGACAACTAAAGTGGATGATCGCAGAATCCTTCCTTGGTGAAGAAAAACCCCTTCACATCATCAACAGAAGTCAAGAATACTCTGGAATAGGTAGGCGTATCACTGCCAAATTCTACAATCAAGAGACGCCTTCATGAATGTAAATACAGAGGGTTTACAACAAGGTGCAAACCACTGGTAACATTCAAGAACAGGAAAGCCAGAATCGACTTTGCCAGAAAACATCTAAAAAGCCTCCCATGTTCTGGAATAAGATTCTTTGGACTAATGAAACCAAGATTAACTTGTACCAGAATGATGAGAAGAGAAAAGTATGGTGAAAGAAAGGAACAGCTCATGATCCAAAGTATACCACATCATGTGTCAAACATTTTATTTGTGTGTGTGTGTGTGTGTGTGTGTGTGTGTATAAGTGCTAACTTAAATACTTTATGAAGAGGTAAGTCTTTAGACGTCGTTTGAAGACTGCCAGTGACTCAGCTGTTAGGACATCTAGGGGAAGTTCATTCCACCACCTTGGTGCCAGAACAGAGAAGAGTCTCGATGCATGCCTTCCTTGTACCCTGAGAGATGGTGGGACCAGTCGAGCAGTGCTAGAGGACTGGAGGGAGTGTGGTGCCACGCGAGGTGTGATAAGTGCTTTGAGATAAGTGGGTGCTGGTCCGTTTTTGGCTTTGTAGGCGAGTATCAGTGTTTTAAATCTGATGTGGGCAGCTACAGGAAGCCAGTGGAGGGAGCGCAGCAATGGGGTGGTGTGGGAAAATTTAGGAAGGTTGAAAACCAATCGTGCAGCTGCATTTTGGATCAGTTGCAGAGGACGAATGGCGCTCAGAGGCAGACCTGCCAGGAGTGAGTTGCAGTAGTCCAGTCTTGAAATGACAAGGGACTGAACAGGCACCTGTGTGGCCTGTGTGGAAAGAAATGGACGAATTCTTCTGATGTTATAAAGGAGAAATTGACATGAGTGGGTCAGATTAGCAATGTGAGAGGAGAAGGACAGTTGATTGTCCATGGTTACCCCAAGGTTGCGTGCAGTAACCGAAGGCGAGATAAGAGAATTGTCTAGGGAGTTTGCAAGATCCTGAGATGGGGATGAATCACCTGGGATGAACAGCAGTTCAGTTTTGGTGGGATTAAGTTTCAGCTGATGAGCTGTCATCCATGATGAGATGTCTGCCAGACATGCTGATATCCGAGCAGAAACGTGAGTGTCTGAGGGAGGGAAGGAGAGGATGAGTTGAGTGTCATCTGCATAGCAGTGGTATGAAAACTCATGTGAGGATATGACCGCACCAAGAGATCGAGTATAAAGGGAGAACAGGAGAGGACCAAGTACTGAGGCTTGTGGAACACCAGTGGAGAGTCTGCGGGGAGCAGATGTGGATCCCCTCCATGTCACCTGATATGACCGACCTTCCAGGTAGGAAGCAAACCATTGCCATGCTGCACCACGAATTCCTAGACTCATGAGGGTGGAAAAGAGAGTCTTGTGGTTCACTGTGTCAAACGCTGCTGAAAGGTCAAGGAGGATGAGGACTGAAGACAGTTTGGCTGATCTAGCGGTATGTAGCTTCTCAGTGACTGCCAAAAGGGCAGTCTCTGTGGAGTGTGCTGGTTTGAATCCAGACTGATTGGGATCTTGGAGGTTGTTCTGTGAGAGATAGAAAGACAGCTGATTATAGACAGTTCGTTCAAGGGTTTTACAAAGAAAAGAGAGAAGTGATACCGGTCGGTAGTTGCTGATGTCAGAGGCATCTAGAGAGTGTTTCTTCAGGGTATCTGTCATTTTTTTTCATTACAAGGAAAAAAAGGAAAGTGACTGCACTCGTGACTATTCTCATAAATCATTATTAACTGAATTTTGTCTTTACAGGGTTTTAACCTGTTTTTGTTGATTAACTCATCATGTTGGTCACTTCATCTGTGTCCTTGGTAATCACTATCGCTCACTGAAAATGAATGACTTCTGCTGACATTTTTTGCATCACTGCCGGTGTGAATATGGGGAGAATATTATTCTCCCCAAGTATATACACACACAAACCCTCAACAAATTGTCAGACCTCTTCATATTCTTATTCATACTCCAATTGAGAATATATACTTTTTTTTAACATTTGAATATTTTTTTTTCCCCAAGTGTATGTGTATCTATTTTACTAGTAAAAAGACACAATTTGAAGTTTCATCTTTTAATTCCATTTCAGGACGACAGGGGATCTGCTTGGCGAAGCCAAAGCCAGCGGCAACCTGGGGAACATACTAAAGGTATTAGGGCGTTTTGATGAAGCAGTAATCTTCTGCCAGAGGCATCTGGACATCTGCACAGATGTTGGAGACAAGGTTAGCACATCACACCTCCACTGAATACCATGTTACTGTTCTGACACAATGCAAATGGCTTTTGTATTTATCTCTTCCATAGTGCATATGTAGATTTTGTGTGTGAGAGAGAAAGAGAGCGATAGAATGTACTGACAGGTGAAGTGAATAAGACTGATTATCTCATTACAATGGCACCTGTCAAAGGAGGTGTATATATAGGAGGAATATATCCATATTAGGCAGAATTTTGGACAGTCAGTTCTCAAAGTTGATGTGTTGGAATCAGGAAAAATGGGCAAGCATAAGGATCTGAGCAACTTTGACAAGCAACAAATTGTGATTGCTAGATGACTGGGTCAGAGCATCTCCAAAATGACTGGTCTTGTGTGGCTTTCCCGGTATGCAGTGGTTAGTAACTACCAAAAGTGGTCCAAGGAAATACAACCGGTGAACTGGTGACCGGGTCATAAGCACCCAAGGCTCACTGATGCGCTTGTAGTGTGAAGGCTAGCCCGTCTTGCCTGATCCCACAGAAGAGCTTCTGTAGCACAGATTGCTGAATGAGTTAATGCTGGCTATGATGGTGTAGGAAATTAGCTGTTTAGGTTAAGCCACCCACATTCTCCACCAAAATATGTAGGAGATATGCAGATCTTGACAGAGGTTCCTCCTGGCTGAGAGGGTTCATTCTCTGGTCAGGGATGTCCTATCATTTGCCGATTGTTCACAGAACAGTTGAAATCCAGCAATCAGTACAGCAGAGCAACAAGCTGTAATTAACTTGGCTCCACAAAGTCTGTGAGCGAGAAGTCATTGTTTCGTTTTTTAAACTGGGGGGGAGGAATTCCCCCTTACATGGGTCACATGGGGGGGATTTAAAGATTATGGGGGGAGAATAAATTTTGACACATCGGGCTAAATTAATAATGTTCATTTATTTATGTCTACAGATTTTAATGTATGGTGGTTTTCAAAATTTGTCATGCCCTCCTCCAAATTGACATTAAGGACTGTATTAAAACTATATATTAATGTCTTTCGGAATCAGTGAATTTCATATATTCCAGTTTCAGTTCAATTTTTTGTTTTTGTTTTTTTTTTTTAAAAACTTTATACAAAATACACCATGCTCTTCAAACTGACATTAAGAACTCTGTTTAAACTATATATTAAGGTCTCTCAATTTCAGTGTATTTCATGGATTTCAGTTCAGTTCAATTCTTTGCTTTTTCAAAACTTCATACAAAATACACCATGCTCTCCTTCAAATTAACATTAAGAACTCTGTTTAAACTATATATTAATGTCTCTCAGTTTCAGAGTCTTTGATGTGTTTCAGTTCAATTTCAGTCACTTTTTTTCCGTTGCTTGTGACTTTTTTTTCCTGTGGCTTATTCTAAGTCTGAATGAAGAAGGAATGTCTCAGCTTTCTAAGATACAGCCTAATTATTTTTTTCTAATGTTTAAGCGTTGTGAAATAATCTATTCAGAGTGTCAGATTTTTTTATTTTAAGAAAAAAAAAGCTCTCTAAGATTAAAAACCATTTTAGTGAATTATGTTTATTTCAACATAAATTAAATAACAGTTAAGGAAAAATATATTGCATACCAAGCTGTTGGCGTCTCCTTGCGGTTGAAACATGGGTTGTTACGTGAGAGATGATGAATATCAGTAAGCAGGAGACTATTTTGACATACTGTCTTATGTTCATTCATGTTAACATTTGATAAAACGTGCATTTTAAGACAGGGAGATGATTTACTCGCACTTCGCTGTGTTGAGTCGGCAGGCGCACTCAATCCATTCACACTCTATAAAGAGCAAAACAGCATTTAATGTTTGAATTTCTGGATTAAAATAATATAATTTGGAAGCCGATAATCTTCACAAGCAGCTCATTATGACTTAGAATATTAGACCGCTTCACACAGCCTTGTGTGAATAAGATCAGTGCGATGCAGACCACGGAGAGCACGCTGATGCGCTACAGGGCTCAACGACAGTCAGCGATGGCCGGTGCAGCGCTGTTTGTGGAATAAAATTCTAAAATAAAGACAGACTGTTTGAACCGGTGATTTCTTTTTTCGCGTATGTTGATGTATTTCATAATTTGACCTGAGATGAAGCAAATACTTTTGTGCGGGAATTTCTTGCATTATAAAAGTTAAACTTGCAGGAATGGTTTAAATTATACGCAAGCCGAAATTCAAGCCCTGACATGACAAGTGTTCAAGGTGTTGACTTGGCCTCCAAATTCCCCACATCTCAATCCGTTCAAGCATCTATGGGATGTGCTGGACAAACAAGTCAGATCCATGGTGGCCCCACCTCGCAACTTACAGGACTTAAAGGATCTGCTGCTAACGTCTTGGTGCCAGATACCACAATACACCTTCAGAGGTCTTGTGGAGTCCATGCCTCGACAGGTCAGAGCTATTTTTGTGTATTCACCATCATTACTCTTAAAAAGCCAAAATTAGGGGGGGCGCTGCTGAGCGTGATGGAGTAAGATGTGTTTTACAGCACTCCTGCAGAACCTATAATAATTTAAACCTACAACAGCATTTTAAGTCCGAGATTCAACAGGACCCTGGCCGCAAATAAACATATAACAACACCGATCTAACATCACAGTTGTGAATTGGCAGCGAATCTCCGTAAATACAAGTACTCCGGCCCTACAGGCACAAGGCCTGTAGGCTCGGGACAAAGTGGCTTCGGCAGACCTGCTACTTCTACAGAACGGCCCGAAGATGGACTTTGAGGTGATAAAAGTGGACATTCTTTCCTCTTTGAGGACAGATATGTCATCTGTAATTAAGCAAGAGTTGAAGAACGCACTAGCCGAAGATTTTGACGCAATTAAAAGTGAACTACAGGCGATGACGACCGAAATCACGAGCAATGCCGCCGCCATGCATTCCAAAATTCAGCAAATGAAAGAGAACATTAAGGATGTCGAGGGAGGACTTTCAACTTGGTCAGATGAGATGGTTACTCTTCAGACCACTGTAACTAAACTCACAAGCCAAGTCGATGACTTGAAAGAAAATTGTGAAGATATGGAAGGGCGGATGAGGAGAGGGAATATTCGTATCACAGGGATCCCTGAGCAACCAGGGTCGAGTACAGCCACAGCCGTATCCAAACTCCTGAGAAAGATGCTTCAAATGGATAGAGAAGTGAAAATTGATCGTTCACATCACAGCCTCGCTCCAAGGAAGCCAGGAGATAAACCCCGCACCATAATCACAAAGTTACATTATGATGGAGATTGTGTGGAGATCTTACAAAAAGCCAGAGAACGCACACCGCCATCTACAATGGCAATCAAATCACCATCTTTCCTGACTACACAGCCAGGGTTGTGAGGGCAAGAGCGGCCTTCAGCGATGTCAAAAAAGCTCTCCGGGGATGACAAGGCGTACAATATGGACTGCTTTTCCCGTCCACACTTCGAATTTCACATGACGGAGAAGAAAAGGAAGAGGAATATTATCTCCGAGACTCAACCTAATGCTTGACACGCTGACCTACTTCGAGGGCTTTGACGCTGATTGAGAAGTATTTAGCCACTATACATGTTGATGACAAAAGTTGTATTTCGACTTTTTTGGTTCAAGTGACTATTATAATTATGCTCTTCCCAGAGGTATATATTTTGTGAATGTACAGATAGACAAGTTAATTATACAGTTAGAGATATCTACTATCATTTACAATGCTGTTGTAATTTTACTTTTTGGTTAAGAATCTATGGTTCTGTAGGAGCCTGTATGGTGGTACATTTGTGACCCCTTGCTCTTATCTTGATTTTAGGCACAGGTAGTTCTAATAACTACGTATTGTGATATATAAAATTTTTTCCTGTGGCTGTCTGTTCTTCCTGTGCAGCTTGGGACCAGGTCCCTAAAAATACCTGGACTCATTTATGTTTTGGAGTTCTAAGAACATTTACTCTAGTTCTATTCGCGTAGGTCTCATTGTTCCCCTGAGACCTCTCAATGCTAAAGAAAGTGTTGGAAAAGTGTTTTCCTTTGTGATTATACATTAGCTAACATGTTGGTTTTAAAATATATTACACCTATGTCCCTTATGCCTTCACGCTTTTCCCCCCTCCCTCCTTCTTATATCTGTACATTTTATCACACGCCTGCCAGTATTTATTTGTTTATTTATTTATTTTTTGTTATAATTGAACATAAAAGTATTAGTTTCCCACTTACTTGTCATTTCTCTGTCATTACAGGATATCATAGATTCTTCTCTTATATATAACCAATAATGGGATCTGTAAAGGTTGTAAGTTATAATATTAGAGGCCTCCATAGCCCCTTGAAGAAAAATGATTCTGCGTCAATTGAAACAAATTAACTGTCAGATAGCTTTCTTACAAGAAACTCACCTGTCTGACGCAGAACATGAGAAACTAAAGAGGTCATGGGCAGACAAAGTGTACTTTTCCTCTTATCCGTCAGGGAAAAAGAAAGGAGTGTCTATTCTGATATGTAGACAGGTAAATTTTACTTTAGCAAAGATCCATAAAGATACAGAGGGAAGATTTATTCTGATAAATGGTTGTATAGATGGCATTGATATCTCACTTATGAAAGTATATGCACCAAACAAGGATAGACCTGCTTTTATTAAAAACGTTTTCAAATGTAATCATACAGCATAGCTCTGGAATATTATTAATAGGGGGAGATTTTAACTGTATTATGTCACAACACTTGGACAGACAGCCTGTCTCTAATACCCCATGCTCCCGAATGAGCAAAATGTTAAAATACCAATCTTCTGAATTGGGACTTGTAGAAGCAAATTTGCAAATTGCAGAGATTTCACGTTCTAGTCCCATAGGCAAACGTCTTATTCTAGGATAGATTATTTTTTTCACTCCCAAAGAAGAGCTTCATAGAATAATTAAATGAATATATTACCAATGACAGTGTCTGACTATTCACCTATGGAACTGGTGTGGGACATAGGACGTAAGCAAATTTCCAAACTATGGAGGCTAAATGCCTCGCTCCTCAACGATAAAGAATTAATTTCTTTTGTCACAGCTGAACTTAAATTATATCTAAGTATAAATGATTCTACTGAGGTATCTCCACTTATAGTATGGGTCTGCGCAAAAGCATATCTTAGAGGTTGGATTATTTCATTTGCAAGCACCAAGAAGAGAGAGAGAATAGCTAAACAACAAGAATTAGAACACACAATTAAAAATCTAGAAAAACAGCATAAACAAACACCGAACTCACAGCTACTAAATAAAATAAAGGATGCACAAAGAGAATATAATAAACTAATTGCTAATAAGATCGAAGGCAATCTAAGATTTATTAACCAAAGATATTATGAACATGGCAATAGGGCCAGTAGAATGTTAGCAATTAGATTAAGAAAGCAAAGATCTTCAAATACTGTACAAAAAATAAATTCTAGTAACTCTATCAATCCCCTTGCTAAACCTGATGAAATTGCAGAATCCTTTTTTTATAGAAATTGCAAATTTCTGTAAATCCCTCTATAAAAACTCAGATACCTGCTCTGATGATAATATACTGGAATCATTCCTAAAGAATATAAAACTGAGTTAACTGAGTCAGTGGCAAAGGACTTGGATAAACCTATTGAGGAGTGAGAAGTAATTGAGACAATTTCTGAGCTGAGGAACAATAAAAGCCCGGGACCCAACGGATACATAAAGGAGTTCTACAAAAGTTTTAAAGAATTAGTATCCCCGCTCTTGTTAAGAGCATATCATTATGCTCTGCAGTCTGGCACGGTGGCACCCTCGTGGAGGGAGGCAACCATTGTCGTATTTCACAAAGAGATCCTGCTGAATGCCAATCATACCGGCCTATTTCACTGTTAAACAGCGATTTACGTATATTAACTACCATTCTTGCAAAAAGAGTATATAAAATTATTAGTCAGATCATACATCCAGACCAAACCGGATTTATCCCAGAGAGACATTATGGGGATAACATTCCTAGAGCGTTAAACATTATGAGCTATACAAAATCCTCAAGGGCAAAGGCTCTGTTTTTATCACGTGACGCACATAAGGCATTTGACCGGGTATCTTGGTTGTATCTGATTCAATCACTGAAACGGTTTAAATTTGGCCCTAGTTTTATAAAGGGGGTTCAGACACTTTATACAAGCCCACTTGCCTCAGTCAGAGTTAATGGACGTAGATCCGGGAGCTTTGCTCTGGAACAGGGGTGCAGACAAGGTTGCCCGCTGTCGCCCCTGCTGTTTGCTATTAGCATCGAACCCTTTGCCCAGCTCATACGGGACAACAGTGCAATTAAGGCCATTATAGTGGGTGGAGAGGAACATAAATTGTCGTTATACGCCAATGATGTCCTACTCTTCCTAACAGAACCAGAAACAACTATTGCATATTTAAAAAAAAACTAATTCTCAAATATGGATATTATTCATTATATAAAGTGAATATGGATAAAACTGAGGCCATAGATGTAAACGGCCAAATCTCAAAACAAATCCAAATTAAAAGCAGGTTTAAATGGCCCAAGAATGGGTTTAAGTACTTGGGTATCTTTATTCCATCCTCCTTGGACCAATTATACAATACAAATTACAAGAAAGTAATTAAAAATATCAGTGAAGATCTAGATCGTTGGTCAGCACTTCCTCTCTCTCTGATTGGTCGCGTTGAATCCATTCGTAGGAATGTTTTGCCAAGATTACTCTATTTGTTTCAGATGTTACCTATAGAAGTTCCAAAATATACGTTTGATTCGCTGAATAAAATAATTTCTAAATTTATATTGCAGGGAAAATGACCAAGAATAAAGCTTAAAACAATACAATCATCTAAGACAAATGGGGGGCTGGGACTTCCAAATTTCAGGTTTTACTTCTGGGCTGCCCAACTGAGGCCCCTGATTTCATGGATTAGAGATCTCACTCACACTCGATGGGTCAATATTGAAAAGAGCCTCTGTTCGGTGTCCCTTAAGATAGTACCCTTTTCCAATGTATAATTAAAAAATGCCAGCATGGGGGAATGGAGTAGAGTAACGTTAAAAATCTGGAGAGCTATACAAATATCATTTGGCATGTCAAAGAAAATTTCATCCGCAGCCATCATCAGTTATCTTAATGATTTTGTACCATCTCATACAGATGCAGGTTTCACAAAGTGGTCTCAGTATGGACTTGGCTATCTGCATCAAATGTTCCATAATGATGCACTTAAATCATTTGAACAACTAAGAAATTAATTTATGCTCCCAAGGTCTGAATTTTTCACATATTTGCAACTGAGACATTTCCTTACAACGCATACAGAATTAGAAAGGGTCAAAAAACCCTCTCCAATAGAGCTCTTTTTTAAAGAAATACAAATTGGACATGTGGTCAAAAAAATTATTTCTAAGGAATACCTATTATTTCTGTCTAAGAATTCAAATAATACCTTACAGATAAAGGAGAAATGGGAGGTCGAAATTAATAGAATAATTCCCCTGGAAACTTGGGAAGAAGCTTGCAGTGATATACATCTTGTGACCAACTCTAATATCTAGAGGGAATTCAAATGGAAGATTATAGGTAGATTTTTTCGAACCCCACAGATAATAGCAAAATGGAATCCTTCCTGCTCTGATAAGTGTTGGAGAAACTGTGGACAGAATGTTGGCAACCACACCCATATTTTGTGGTCATGTCCAAAATTATGAAACTATTGGAAAGACGTATTTGATGCTCTTAAAGAAATCTTCCATCATGAAATCCCTGATGATCCCATAGTTGCCCTCCTAGGTGTATGCCCAGAGAGCTTTGAGGGTAGATCCAAAATATGCTTATTACAAATTCTACTTGCCGCAGCTATTAAGTGCATCACATGCGGATGGTCAAAACCTGACCCTCCATCATACAATGTCTGGATTCGAAAAGTGTGGGAGCTGTACGAAATGGAACAAATCACATATGCGTTGCGACTTCAAAAAACAACTTTTCTAAAGAGGTGGCCCCTGCTATGCCGTTAATATTTCAATAATGAGCTATAATGTTACAAGCATGGTCATCCACCTTCTCTATCCACCTTATTTTTATTTATTTTACCTTATTTTGTTTTTCTTTTTTTCTGCTTTTCTTTCGTCTTACTAGGTGTACTTGGATGTTTTCATTTTCTGCATAACATGTTTGATATAATTGAGACTGAACTACTGTCAAGGTAGCTGGAATATAAAGAACTAACATGTTAAACTGTAATACTGTACTGTATTCAAAGTTCCAAAAAAAAAAAAAAGCCAAAATTAAACCGTCTAAAAATTTTATATTAATCATAACTACCCTTATTCAACTATGACATTGCTATGTGTATCAATCACCAAGCACATACTCTTGGCTGCTTTTGTTTTTAACATTTGTGCTGCTATGAAAAAATTCTCTGCTTTGCACAGACTGCATTGTTCCGTGCTTTTATTTGAGGGAAACTTTCAGTTTTTTAACCTGTCAGTTTCGAGGGAAACTGTCTATTTTTTGCCTTTTAAATTCTTCTCTCATTCCCACCATCATTAAAAGCTCTGTGTACGAGAGAGAGCATGTTCATGTGAACTTGTTTTTGAATGGACCTTAAACCTTTTTCCACATTCAGTCTGATGCCTCCATTGGCTTATTGTTATCTAAGCAAGAAGCTAATATGCTGCAAAAATCAAAATGTTGTGAAATCTGTCAATCTGGTGTTTTTTGTTCTCTAAAACTGCCTCAACCTGAAAACATTTGCATAGCACTGAGTTCTGCTGCAATAACAGTGCTGCTGCTGCCTCCAGCATTTTCACTAGTATTACATTCTACATGGGACCTTTGAATTTCTGCTACTGGTTAAGTAAATAACTAGTCGAATATAAAAGTCCCTGTTGATCATTTTTCATAATCAACATTTTCGATTCTTCAGACTAATTGTTTCAGCTCTAATGAACTGTAACTTATTATATGTGTATAGTGTGTTCAAATGTAGATGTGATCTTTATTACTGTCCCTTGTATGTGTGTGGCAGATGGGACAAGCCAGAGCTTTGTATAACTTTGGGAATGTGTACCATGCTAAAGGAAAGCGTGTCTGTAGCAATGACTCAGAACCTGGAAACTTCCCAGAGGAGATCACCGCAGCACTTAAAAAAGCAGCAGAGTATTACGAGTGAGTGTGTGTTGTACGTTTTAACATTATATTAATGTTAATATCAACAGCAGACTAATTGTTGTATCTGTGAGATTTTTGTTTTGTTGTCACTTTCTGAATGCTGGAGGGGAAGGCTTATGAAAGATCAGTGGCTTTGTTTTTTTTTTATGACTGTCAGTTTTCTATTCCAGGAAGAATTTGTGCATTCTGAAGGAGCTAGGAGATCGAGCGGCTCAGGGCCGCACCTATGGCAACCTGGGAAACACTCAGTATCTGCTCAGCAACTTCTGCAATGCTGTGGAATCCCACAAAATGGTACATTTACCAGTCATCTCCTGTTGCGCATATATATATATATATATATATATATATATATATATATATATATATATATATATATAT
>CM040995.1:9240427-9255332 GCA_022985145.1 Pangasius djambal | reverse complement strand
TGTATGTCTTCCATTTTCTAATAATTGCTCCCACAGTTGATTTCTTCACACCAAGCTGCTTACCTATTGCAGATTCAGTCTTCCCAGCCTGGTGCAGGTCTACAATTTTGTTTCTGGTGTCCTTTGACAGCTCTTTGGTCTTGGCCATAGTGGAGTTTGGAGTGTGACTGTTTGAGGTTGTGGACAGGTGTCTTTTATATTGATAACGAGTTCAAACAGGTGCCATTAAAACAGGTAACGAGTGGAGGACAGAGGAGCCTCTTAAAGAAGTTGTTACAGGTCTGTGAGAGCCAGAAATCTTGCTTGTTTGTAGGTGACCAAATACTTATTTTACCGAGGAATTTACCAATTAATTCATTAAAAATCCTACAATGTGATTTCCTGGATTCTTTCCCCCCATTCTGTCTCTCATAGTTGAAGTGTACCTATGATGAAAATTACAGGCCTTTCTCATCTTTTTAAGTGGGAGAACTTGCACAATTGGTGGCTGACTAAATATTTTTTTGCCCCACTCTATATTTTATATATATATATATATATATATATATATATATATATATATATATATATATATATATATATATATATATATACATACACATATATACACACACACATACGTACATACATACATACACATTTGGACAATGACAGATTTTTTTGTGATTTTGCCTTTATACACCACCACAATGGATTTGAAATAAAACAATCAAGATGTGAGTGAAGTGTAGACTTTCAGCTTTATTTTAAGAGTTTCCACAAAAATATGGCATTTTCCATTTAGGAATTACAGCCATTTTCAGCAAAGCAGGAAAACCAGATTAGCCAGAAAACATCTAAAAAAGCCTCCCATGTTCTGGAATAAGATTCTTTGGAGGCCAAGGCAACACTTTGAACTCTTTGTCATGTTCCTCCAGCCAATCCTGAACAATGGGCCTCATTTCTCAATCTTTTGGTAAAGATGAGTGTAAATTTTAAGCCAAACCGAACAAAAGTTTTTTTCACTAGATTTACAAAAATTTTGGAATTTCATGCTTAGGATGATCACCCGTAAAATGCAGTGTGTTCCCGACACAGCTCCTTTGCATGTAGTGATGCCCATAAAACTTGGAGCACAAAATGAACAATGATGGTAAATGCTGAAAGGCAGAAGTGAAAGTTGTTTTGACTTACTGCTATGCAAATAAAAATATTTAATAATATATATCACATCACGCCCTATCATCCGGAGATCACAAGTTCGAGTTCTGACAATGCCATTCATGGACAGGAGCCAGGAGCACAAAATTGGCTGTGCTCTCTGGAGGGATGGCAGAGGAGGAATGGCATACTTTCTCCTGTCAAGCCTCCGTGCTTGGGTAGGGTAGCTTGCACAGGCAGAATAGGGCCAATAGCACTTTCCTCCAAGTGCGTTACACTGCATGAGCAGTAGTTCCAAAAGATGTGAAGATTGGCTTCATGTGTCTCAGAGAAAGAGTGTGCTAGCCTCACCCTTCCCTGGTTGGTAGATGTTGCGTGACATGGGTGAGAATTGGCAAGAGCAAATTAGGGGGATATTCTTTAATTAGTAATATAAAATGATTTTCACAAAATGTTCTTGATGGTATTCTTAGTCCCTGACTTAACGTGAGGGAAAATGTGTTTTATTTAGAGACTCCAAAACACTTCTAAGTCGCTCTGGATGAGGGCATTTGCTAAATGCTGAAAACGTAATAACAGTAAGCAATTTTAATTTAACAGTATATTCTATAGATAAAAGTGCAATAATCCATGCAAATTATATTTGAAGTTGATCAAGTTGAGGTTTACATTAGTTACTCTTCTTATGCATAAATTTACACTCAGGTCCTTCTTCCTATTGCGCCAAGATCCAGTTCCACATTCACGTACCCATTGCAGTGCTTTTGATTGTGGACACACTGACCGTTCTGTGGCTACATAGCCCCATACGCAGGAGGACGCAATGCACTGTGTTATGACACATTTGTACTCTTTGCATTATTGTCACTAGGTTCACTTTCAAACAGAACTGTGTACTGGTCGGCACTGCACTGGGACTTACTATGCCCATTGTCTATCCCAGTAGTCATTGTACTGTCTTGTGCTGTCTGCACATGTTTGCACTTTATGTATAAATTATGTAGTCCCTTGTAGTTCTATGTTGCTCTGTGTTCGTCTTATGTAGCACCTTGGTCCTGGAGAAACGTTGTTTCGTTTCACTATGTACTTGTATATGGTTGAAATGACAAACTCCACTTGACTTGTTGCCCTTGTGCATAGACATGGCTTGTCCCTCCTCAGACCATTGTTGGCAGGTATTCACCACTGCTGACTGGGAGTACATTACAAGCCTTGCTGTTTCAGAGATGCTCCAACCTGGTCATCATGTTTTAGCCCTCATCAAAGTCACTCAGGTCTTCACACCTGTCCATGTCTTCCACATCCAATACATCGACTACAAGAACCGACTGGTTGCTTATCGTCTAATATATCCCAGACCTTGATATATGCCGGTGTTACAAGATAATCAGTGTTATTCGATTCATCCGTAATTGGTCATAATATTTTGGCTCATTTGTCTATATCAACAGTTGACCTTTGTTTGCAAAAAGAGGCTAAATAAAATAAACCACAAATAAAGGAATATGTGGTAATGCTTGAATATTTGCCATTTTCAGCACTAGCATATGTTCCAATTTGAAACTGGTTAATATTGATTGAATACTTACAAATGTGTTGTGGAATGAATGGTCTTTAATACTGATACTAATACTGATTTAATACTGACCAGTGTGTATTCGTGATTTTTGTCTTTTTTTTTTCCCCTCTTCCTTCAGCGGCTCCTCATTGCAAAAGAGTTTGGGGATCTGGCAGCAGAGCGAAGGGCCTGTTGTAACCTAGGAAATGCCTACATTTTTCTGGGAGAGTTTGAGAAGGCTGCTGAGCATTACAAGTGAATCCACACTTATTTACCCATTGACTGTTTATTAGCTTTACTCTAACTACTTGTATGTCCTGTAGACCTCTTTGTTAATGCTACTTAATCCATCTACTGCAAAACATAGCCTTTCTTTTGACCACTGTGCTAAATTAACTCAAAAACTTTTAAGCATTGCTATAAATGTCATGATTCTGATGAGTATTCAGTACTTTATTCTCCATATTTGTACTGTTGCATTACTTTATTAATTAGTTTGTCAAGCCAACATACTGTTCTCCATAATCATATTATTAGGGGTCCAAGCACGAAGTCCTGGAACCCTGTTGTTAAGATTTCTTCTTCTTCTTCTTCTTCTTCTTCTTCTTCTTCTTCTTCTTCTTCAAAACAAATTGTGCAGGCCAAACTTTTAAGTCATACGGACTTGAAACTCTGTCAACAGATTCTCCCTCCCGCTACTCAGGCAAACCAGATGGGCCCAATCGGCCCAATGTTTGCGCTACAACATTTCAGTCCTACAAACAAAATTCTTCCTTCAGCAGATTCCTTGGGTTCCCCCAAACGGAAAGCCTCAAGCTCCACCCACTTAGATTTTTTTTGCTAATTTGCATAATATTCAAAACATTCTTTTGCAAACTAGTCTTAGGATTTTTGGCCTATCTTCACAAATTTGGTGTTAAACTGTCAAGCAGAGTGAGAAACTCAACAATTATCAAAAAAATCTTTTCTAAAGAATATGGCCACCACACGTCAATCAAATCTTATGCGGTGGAGCCTAGTTTACTCAACTTGAAAGGCATACATAGGACAAGATTCTGAGTTGACATGCACAGTCATACAAAGGGGGTGGACCTAGGGCTAGATAACTATTTCTCTGCAACCACGAGACCCATCAAGTTGAAATTTGGTATGGTCCATCTGTGTGCTACTTTGTAAGTTGATTTTTGATGTTGATCTAATTACTTAAAAAACATGGCCTCCATCTGCCAATCACTTTTCAGCAGGCATTTGAGAGGATTAACACTGAGCTACAGTCATGAAACATGAATGGTAGTTTTGGGCCCGGACCCACTGCTTTATGATGCAGTCCCATTGAAATTGGCCACTGTGGGACGCTATTCATGTTTGTGCACACAAAAACAAGCTGTTGGAAAATAAGGTGTAGTACGAAATTTCCTTTTTAGTATGAAACTATTGATGAAACTTTTGAAAGCTGCCTTTTGGACCATTTAGCCACACTTGCTCAAATTTATGATAATTTACATAATATGTGAAATCTGCTTCTGTGAACTAGTCCTAGGGTTTTTAGCCAATCGTCATGTCAAATATTCATGTCAAACTACTCAGGAGACTGTGAAACTCAATTGTTTGTCAAATGTCAATATGGCCACCATTTTAATCAGTTCTATGGAGGCGGAGATGGGTTACTCAGATAGCTGTAATTCATGATTGGTCTTATGCATTTGAATCAAACTGAAAAGGTTGTGAGGATGACTGCAAAGGTTGGGGCTTCGGCATGCATAGGGGCAGTCCAAACAGCTGTTTTTAAGGACCATAAGGCTGATCAAGCTTAAATTTGGTATGGTGCACCTATGTGCTAATCTTTAATTTTTCATGATCCCTAATTGCTGAAATAACATGGCTGCCATCAGCCAATTAGGTTTTAGCAGGCATTTGACAAGGTTCCCATTAAGCTATGGGCATGAAACTTGAATGGTAGTTTCAGGGAATGACCTACTAGTAAGCTGATGCAGTCTTACTCAAATTGGCCACTGGGGTTGCTATTCATATTTATAGAGTTTGGAGTTGAGTTTAAATAGCTGTTTCTCAGGAACCATAAGTCCAATTGAGCTGAGGTAGATTTGGTCTACTGCATCAATCTGTTAATCTGTAACTGGATTTTTAATCATCAGTGAATTACATCAAAACCTGGCCACTTTCAGCCAATCACCTTTTAACAGGCATTGTAAACAACTAGCATTGTGCTATCATCACAAAACTTGATAAGTGTGTTCATGTATGGTCTCTTTATGGTTCTGTGTTTCTATGTTTCTTGGCAAGAACTTTCAAGGGGTGCTTGGACCCCACAGCTTAATTATTATTATTTTTATCAAAAATTTTGTCCATTAATCTTTGATGCGGACCCATGAAATTTGGCACAATTGTAGATCCTATGTGGGAATGGTGTGCTTGTGCTTTTGGGAAAGATTTCAGAATTACAGATCATTTTCAAAATTGTATTTTCTGCATAGCGATGCTTTCAGTGCCTTTTTTTTCCCCCATAGGAAGACATGGGAAGTTTTTTTTGAAGGCCATTGGAAGGACGTGCAGACCAAACTAGGTGCTACACACCTGAAACTTGGCCATTATAGAGCACGCTTTCCTTCTACTAGCCAATTAGCCTGATTAGCCTATAGCGCACTGTTTCATGTTTTAGCACATATCTTGAGAACCATAAGGCCTATAGACAAAATTCTTTTCCCCCTGATTCCTTGGATAAATCTGAACCAATCTGCTAATAATCTTTTATTATTATTTTTTAATTTGAATAATATTGGAGTCAAGGAGAGTTTCCTGCATAATACTTGTCAATCAATTCTAAAGTGTATGTGAATAATGTTTTTTTTTTTTTTTTTTTTCTTGATTCATTAGCGTATGCCACTAATATTGACCTTTTCGGCCATTTAGCCCTACACACTGAAATGTCTGATAATTTTGACCAAACCTTTGCAAATTATTCCCAGGATTTTTACCATACCTTCAAACTTGTGGTGTCAAATTTCTCATAAGTGTCTGTCCTTCATTAATTTTTTTTTTTTAAAAATGCTGATATTTGTAAAGAATATGGTTGCTGCCTGCCAAATAGTCATCGCAAGGCGGAGCTTAATCAGTCATATGGCTATAACAGATTATGTATTAGATGGATTTGCACAAAACCTGAAGACATTTTCGGAACTAGATTTTGAGGCTGGCTGCTAAAGCTGGTGTGTGGAAAGTTTTTGAAGTCCCCAAATGATCGTACAGGCATGCCGGGCTGGTACCGGGCCGATTCGGGTATAAGAGGTTATTGAATTAACTAATAACTAATTGAACAGGGTGGCAACCATTGTCTTTTCTCTTGGTAAACATGGATGGTGTAATAAAGCAGTGAGAATATGAGTATAGCAGGGTATGGATATACTACAAACATGGTAATATGATTATGATTTATAGATATTATTAATAACTACTATACAATCAGTGTGTTTTCTACAGGAAAACAACAGGTTAAAAAGGACAAGTTAGTTTTGAATCTAGCACTGTAGGAGAAGTGTGCCAAAAATCGTATACAGTAATAATATTTAGTACTGATTGCTATGCAATGCAAGTATAACTGTTATAATTGTGCACATTTATTCATCTTCTTCTTATAGTTTCTGGACACTTTTCGGCACGTAACTAGTCCCTCATTTTTTGCCCGACTGTCAAGAAACGCACCTCAAAACGTGCGACCCCATTGGGACACATATGCTATTACTTTTCTCAGGAGTTCCCATGTGCACTTTTAAATACCATTTTTGGCCCATAGAGAATGAATGGGAAATAAAACATGGGTGTCACAGCTCTGACGTCAATACTTTTCTCACTGTTCCCACATACGTGTAGTGAAATTCCTGATAAAATTTCCCCCATACACACTCATTGAGAAAATTAGCAGCACTCAACAGGCCATTAACTGAGTGTAATTAACAAACTACTGCAGCCATGTGATGCATCAAAATGATCAGCTCGATAAGGAGAATTGCAATATGGGAGATTACAATACCAGTACATATTACATATACACATACATGTATATATACATATACATGAAAACCAGTACATAGACATCTGATACATTAAAACGCATTAAAATGAGGAGAATTGTATTATGGATATTTTATTGATGTCAAGTGCACATCACGTGCACGTTAACCCCCAAAATAAGTGGAATCGCAAAGCTACCGCAACTGGTGATACATTAAAAGACTTGGCTCAATGAGGAGAACTGCATTATGAGTAGTGACGTTTAACCCCCACGTTTTAGTGACATTAACCCCCAAAATAAGTGGATTCACAGAATTACTTGTACATAGATATGTGACATATCAAAGCACTTGGCTAACTGAGGAGAATTGCGTTATGAGTATTCTAATTACATCACGTGCACTCAAATGGACTGCCATAAAGCATATTATATTAAAAACTTGAGTTAAATATGGCTACTTATGTAGGTCAGATTAGTTATGTTTCAACAAACACGTACACACATGTAACTCCCCCTACTGACTGGCATGTGCAGCTGCATAGGGGTGTCAAATTGTGCACAGGCAAGCACCACTCACATTTTCTTCAGAAAATGTAAATTCTGTTATTAATTATTTTTATTAACTAAAGTTTTGGTTAGACATTAGTAGGATTGAGAGTGTAGTGGCACATAGGAGAATTAAATTTTTTCAACTCTATTATTGTAGTATTATAAATATGTAGCACATGAGGAATCTAGCAACATTTTAGTAACCAACTGGAATGTTATAGCTATCACCTAGCAACACTTTAGCAACCACCTGGAATATTAGCAACATTTTAGCATTTATAACCTTTAAACATGTTTCAGCATTTTTAACATTTTACCCTTTACATATTAGAAACTTTTAGACCTTTAAACTTTATATGCAATGGTTCAAATGTTAAAAACATTGAACAAACATTAGTTTGTTCACAAACTTTGATGTTGGCTTGAAAGAGCCAACATTCTGTTTTCCTTAATCTTCTTATTCTCTCCGCAATTTTTTTTACACTTTCACATGTCATAATTTGTGACATATAGCCACAAATTTGAAATCATCTTTTAACTTTTACATGCTTAATTTTAAACATTTTAACATTTTATAATCAATGACAAAACACTGTAATAACATTTAACACCTTTAGGATTTTTAGAGGGTTCCGTCAAGCCAACATCAAAGTTCATCCATGATCTTTATCCTTCAGTTCAATTCAACTCAATTTTATTTGTATAGCGCTTTTAACAATGGACATTGTCACAAAGCAGCTTTACAGAAATAAATGGATTAAAAAAAAATATATTGTAAATATGTGAATTTATCGTAAAGAGCAAGCCAGAGGCAACGGTGGCAAGGAAAAACTCCCTGAGACACCTTGAGAGGAACCAGGCTCAAAAGGGAACCCATCCTCATCTGGGTGCAACGGATAGTGCAGTTATAAATAAATCCCTTCTGTTATTGTGTACTACATGGACAAATAGTGCAAATGTGCAACCACTAAATTCAAGAAGTCCATTTGGTTAAAATCTGTCCACCGTCCTTCTAGTTCTTTCTGCTGGCAGTATTTACTGTTTATCTTGTAGTTTTCGTTCTGTTTTGTGTTATATCTGTTTGATTTTTGCCAGGAGAGCTCTTCAGTTGGCAAGGCATCTGAGGGATCAGGCAGTGGAGGCTCAGGCCTGCTACAGCCTAGGCAACACCTACACTCTACTGCAAGACTACGAGAGAGCTATAGACTATCACCTGAAACACCTCATCATTGCCCAGGACCTCGGTGACAAGTACATGCAAATGCACACACAACCATGCTACACTGCCTCACATACCTCTTAACTCCTCAAACTCTCACTCTACATTAGTACATTTTTTAAATAAGGTCTGAATACTAGTTGAAAATTCTAACCTGTCTCAAGCAATTTCTGTATAATGTTCAATTGGCACCATATCCATCTAACACAAGTCTAGATTTCTTAGAGATATATGCAGCCACAGCTCTTTAATAGTGAACATCGATGGGTCTTTTCAGCAGTTAAAAAAACTATAAATTATTTCACCAAAAACAATATAATAGAATAATATATAATATAATATAATAGTGAATGAGTTGTACAGATCTGAAGGATTTCTTAGGAGGGAGTTCTACAAATACCAGGTACTGCTTAATATAAATTCTGAATATGAATTCAGAACATGAATTCTAACAGACACTAAAAAAATAAGAAAAAAAAATAGAAAGAAACCCACACTAGTTGACTAGTCCAACCAGCAGTTAGATGATTGTACAGTCGATGCCATTGTTATCTCAACAATGGATACACACATACCTACACACATGAAATACAACCAATCGCCACATATACTTTTTTGTGTGCATGTATGTGTGTATTTGCTTTTGTGTGCATGTGTGTGTTAGGGTTGGTGAAGGCCGTGCCTGCTGGAGTTTAGGTAATGCTCACACAGCCCTTGGGAATCATGACCAGGCCATGCATTTTGCAGAGAGACATCTGGAAATCTCTAATGAGGTACACACTTCCAGGTCCAAGTAAACATGTCCTTTTGTCCAAGTTTACTAGAAGTTGTAGTGGGGAAATTATAGTAATAAAACAGAAACTACAGTGAATTTTATGAAAAAAAAAGTAGCAAAAACATTCTTTAATTTGATTGTTATTTTTATATTTTTTTAAAGTTAAACAATAGAATAGAGCACTTTCTGTTCCCACCCCTTAGTGATGGAGGCCACTGGGACTTTGTACTTACTCCCAAGGAAGTATGCTAAATTTGAAGGAAAAAGATCAAGCCTTTGCTGAGATATTGCCTGACTTTTCTTTTCATTAGCCCTCCCAATCTGCAAATGAAGTTGTCTTGTTCCTTAACTTTAGATTTTGTTCCTAAATTTATGGGAAACCTTTTTAATGTCAACACACAAAAGCTTTGCTGAGATATCCCCTCACTTCCTGTTTGGCGACATAGCTATCAAAATTCGTTTGCAGGTTATGGATGTAATGTCACATGGTCTGAATATGCTGGTCTAAATATGCTGTGGTCAAAATTTTGTGATGATTAGACAAAATTTGTATGAGAAGAAACAGTTTTTGTTAACTTTCAAAATGGCCAACATCCTGTTTGGCAAATCACAGATATGTTATATGAATGCAGGTTAAGTGGTTCAAAAGGTATGAGCCATTTTACAAATTTGTGAATTATAGCTCCCCTAGAGAAGATTTAGACAAAACTTCTTGGAGTCCCTTAGGACAAGGCCCATTACTCATCTACAAAGTTTGGTGAAAATCCGTTACACTGTTGCTTAGATATACTCTCACATCTTGTTTGGTGACTTCGCTATCAAATTTGTTTGTGCATTGTGGATGAACCTTCCATCATATCAAAAATCTGAGAAAGAAGTTTTGTTTGAGTTTTACTCCCAATTCTCCCTTCCAAATTTCATGGGACAAAATTTGTAGGAGAAGAAGCAATAAAAACAGTTTTTTTTATTATTCAAATTAGCTGACTTCCTGTTTGAGAAATCACAAATTCATTACATCAAAAATGTGCACCTTCTAGGGAATCAAGAGATGCAAGTAACTTGGTTTGATGTTTAGCAGCTTTAAAGTTATTAGTAAATTTATGCAGTTTTGGTTAATTTAGACAAAACCTCTGGGAAGACCTTTACGGTCCTTCAGTTAACTACAAAGTTTGGTCAGAAAATGTCATGCTGTTGTAGATATATGCCCTCTCATCCTGTTTGGAAGGTTCACTGTCAAATCCGTTTGTGCTTAATGAATGAAGCATTCATCAGATCAAAAATATGAGTATGAGTAAGTTTGATCAGGTTCATCTCCCGATGCTAACTTCCAAATTTTATGGTTATTGGAGAAAATTTGAAAGAGAAGAAGCAAAAAAAAAAAAAAAAAAGAGTTTTTGTTAAAATTCAACATGGCTGACTTTCTGTTTGAGAAGTCACAAATTTCTTAAATCATGAACGTTCATAATCTTCGGTGGAATCAGTAGAAACAAGAATCTTGATTTGATGTTGAGAGGTTAAAAAGTTACACGCAATTTTACAAATTTATGAATTATAGGTCCATCTAGAGTTAAAATTAGACAAAACTTCCTGGATAGCACTACCTTTGGCACCTTCAGGGGAATCAAGAGCAACAAGAATCTTGATTTAATGCTGAGTGGTTTGTTACGAGACATTTTTACAATTTATGAATAATAGCTCTACCTAAAGGTGAATTTATACAATAATTCTTGGAGACCCTTAGAGAGAGGTCTTTCAGTTATCTTCAAAGATTGGTCAGAATACATCACACCATTGCTGAGATATGCCTTCACTTCCTGTGTCATTTATTTGCATGTTATGAAGAAACCGTCCCATACATCAAAAATCAATTAAACAACTTTTTTTGGGATAGCCTCATGCTGTGATTCAAATTTGATGATGACGGAGTTTGTAGGAGAAGAAGCGAAAAAAAAGCATTTTTGAAAAATTGAAAATGGTAGAAAATCCAGTATGGTGGAATTGCGCTTCTACGACATTGTGTTGCAGAGTTATTATTATAAAAGTATGTCCAAATTTGCCCTGTTGGTGTCAGTAGAAGGTTTGAGTGGTGTACACCAAAATTCCTGTGAAGTTAGATGAGACTGTCTATCACTGTGCCACATTTCATAAAAAGCATATGAAGCATTCTATGAGCTGCCATAGTAATAAATATAGCCGCAAGAGGCAATCATCGGGGTCCAAGCACCTTCAGCAAATATCACCCCCAGTGGCCAGTTCTTGCCAATAATTAAGTGAAGTGACTTGTGGCCAAGTATGGTGACCCATACTCGGAAATCGTGCTCTGCGTTTAACCCATCCAAGCGCGCGCGCGCGCGCACACACACACACACACACCGTGAACACACACCCGGAGCAGTGGGCAGCCTTTTTTGATGCGGTGCACAGGGATTGGTTGGGGGTTCGGTGCCTTGCTCGAGGGTCTCACCTCAGTCGTGGTATTGAAGGTGGAAGAGAGCGCTGGTCATTCACTCCCCCCACCTACAATCCCTGCCGGCCTGAGACTCAGACTAATAATCAATAATAATAATAATTAATAGAACAATAAAAGTCCATAAGTAAACATACTTATAAAGTTTTATGAGCAGTCTTAAGATAAGTATGAAATGTCTGATGTTGTATATGTTGCTGAAGGCTGAATGGCTGAAGGCAACCATGTTTCAGAAGTAACATTTGTGAACATTTTGTGAAAAATCCTAGGACTAGTTTGCAAAATTATATTTAGCAAATTATGCAAATTTTCAGAAATTTGCATAGGTGTGGTTAAGTGGTCCAAAAGAAAGATTTTTGTGTTCAGACACAGGATTATGAAAATTATAAAAATTTCACCATTAACTTTAATTTTCCAGAGATATACTTATTTTTGTGTGAAAAACCATGAATACTGCCCTCCAGTAGGCATTTTGAGTAAGTTGCATGGCTTACTAGTGCGACTGTAGAGGAACCTAGCATTTTTATGACAGTAGGTCAGAGTTAACCTTGTTAAATGCCTGCTGAAAGCTGATTGGCTAATGGGGGCCATGTTTTTAAGTAATCAGGTCATTATATATTGTACTGATAACCCCACCCCCACGTATGATCATGCCCAAAACTTTGAATGCTTTGCATATGGCATCAGATACATGCAACCTTAATGAGTTAAAGCTGTTTGATTAAATTAGGCTCATCCATATAAGCATTGATTGGCATGTGACAACCTTATTGTTCACACATAAACATTATTTTTTGATAATTATTGAGTTTCATACTCTGCTGAGTAGGTTAACAACATATTTGAGAAGACAGGCCAAAAATCCCAGGACAGGTTTAGCAAAATAATTTTTGCATATTGTGCAAATTTCACAAATTTGTGTGGGTGAAGCTAAATGGTACAAATTGCAGTTTTGTTTTTTTTTTGTTTTTTTTAAGATTGATTATTTAAAATAATCAAGTTAAAAAAAAAAGCATTGTACACTTCATTTTCCAAAAAATATGCTTAGTTTTGTATGCACAAATACAAATAATGGCCACCAGTGGCCAATTTAAGTGAGGTTGCATCAAATAGTAGTGGGTCACAACCTGAACCAAATTTCAGCTTGACTGGACTTATAGTTCCTGAGAAAAAGGTTAGCCCTGCCCCTATGTATGACCGTGCCTCCAGCTTTGTCTATGATTTTCAAGTTTTGTGCAAAGCAATTCAAGCACTAATGACCTACAGCTGTTTGAGTAAATTAGGCTCTGCCTCATTATAACTGATTGACCTGTGGTAGCCATATTGTTTCCAAATTTCAAAAACTGTTTTAGATAACTTTTAAGGTTTCCACTTTTCCGATTAATATGACACCAGTTTGATGCAGATTTGGCTAAAAACCTAGGAGGAGTATGGAAAAGTAGGTTTTGCATATTAAGCAAATTATCTTGCTATATTGCAGTAGGCAGTTGAGTTTCACACACTCCTGAGAAGTTTGACATCAGTTTTGTCAATATTGGCCAAAAATCCTAGGACTAATTCACAAAACTAGATTTAGCATATTTTGCAAATTACCATAAATGGCATCTGTTCCAAAAGGCAATTTATGTGAGGAAACACATTATCCTAAAAAAAGATTTTCACTGTACACCTTATTTTCCAAGTGATTGTTGTTTTTGTGAGCACAAACATGAATAGTGCCCCCAGTGGCCAATTTCAGTGAGATTGAATCAGATAGTAGGGGGTCCATACCCAAACCTATCATTCCAGTTTCATTGTGAGAGCTCAGTTTTAACCCTGTCAAATGCCTGCCGAAATTTGACAGATGGCAGATGGCAGCTATGTTTTTTAGGTAATTAGGCCAAAAAGGCCAAAAAAAAAATTAATTAATTAAATAAACTTACAGATTAGCACATAAATGGACCATACCAAATGTCAGCTTGACTGAACTTATGGTTCCTGAGAAACAGTTATCTTACCTTAGCCCTGCCCCCTTTGTATGAACATTCTAACCTCTCTTGGAATAAAAAGGGGCAAATCTAAGGAGAGTTTCCCTGCACCTTCCTATCTGTGACCATCTGACCCAAGAATGTAAATGCATTCAAAACACACACCCTGTCCTAACATATACATCTGTACAGTCACTTAGATTAAGGCCAGTTCAATTCAGTCTGCTGTCCTTCACAGTTCCATAAGATTGGATCAGCCTTACTGGTTTTAATACCAGTCTTTGGTTTGACCTTGGCCTAGTCCTAGTGATAGTCCTAGGGACAGACTTTAAGGAGAGGCTGAATCTTAGCTCTGGTTGTGGAGGCCCCATACTTGTTACAAATCACCACTGAAATTACTTTGAGCTGATTCTCTTTGCTACACAAGCAAACGGGTAATAATTACATGCAGCGAACAATTAGACATAAGCATATTAGTTAAGCATGCTACCATGAGGCAGAATGTGTACTTCAATTAATAAATGCATTCAACTTTAGTATCAGCATTAACATAGCATACATTTAACACAGCAGGTTGACCTTTAGCACCAACTTAGCTTATGTCAACCACAACAAAACTGTACAAAACAGTTTACTAAAACTAACAATTGCATGAAATGTTAATGAATACATACAACTGAGCATAAAACAATTAAAGTTTCTCAATAAAGAAGATTCCAGAGCACAAGCCACAAACACATGTGTAACAAACAATCTCTTCACCTACCAGAAAATGCTGCTCTATGTCTTTTTATGGGTAAAATAAGTACCCTGTACCTGAGGGTGACAGCTAGTGGAGAGCTAGTGGTATTACAATAAAATAACATGGTTCTTGGGATCATGTCGTTTACAAACTTTGTGTATCACCTTAGAATCTTCTCCTGTATAAGCCTTTCAAGTTTCATGCAAATGTTCGCAAGCAGTCATGAGTTACAGCTGTTTCAGTAAATTAGGCTCTGCCTCATCGGAATTCATTGACATGTGGCAGCCAGATTTCAACATATTTTTGATAATTGTTGAGGATCACACTGCTGAGTAGTTTGTCACCGAAGTTGTGTAGATAGGCCAAAATGCCTGGGGCTAGTTTGCAAAAGTAGGTTTTGCATATTATGAAAATTAGCAACAAAAATAGTTGCAGCAACTATAGGGGGATAAAGTTGATGT
>CM040995.1:9228058-9240327 GCA_022985145.1 Pangasius djambal | reverse complement strand
TTCATGCCCAGAAAGAGCACAACAGATGCAATTTTTGCTCTGAGAATTTTGATGGAGAAGTATAGGGATGGTCAGAGGGAGTTGCACTGTGTGTTTGTAGACTTGGAGAAAGCGTATGACAGGGTGCCAAGAGAAGAGCTGTGGTACTGTATGAGGAAGTCAGGAGTAGCAGAGAAGTATGTCAGAGTGGTGCAGGACAGTGGTGAGGTGTGCTGTAGGCCAGACAGAGGAGTTCAAAGTGGAGGTGGGACTGCATCAGGGATTGGCTCTGAGCCCCTTCCTGTTTGCTATGGTGATGGACCAGTTGTCGGAGGAGGTCAGACAGGAGTCTCCTTACACAATGATGTTCGCGGACGACATTGTGATCTGTAGTGAGAGCAGGGAGCAGGTGGAGGAAAACCTGGAGAGGTGGAGGTTTGCGCTGGAGAGAAGAGGAATGAGAGTCAGTCGTAGTAAGACTGAGTACATGTGTGTGAATGAAAGGGAGGGAGGTGGAACAGTAAGATTACAGGGTGAAGAGGTGAAGAAGGTACAGGAGTTTAAGTACTTGGGGTCAACAGTCCAGAGTAATGGAGAGTGTGGGAAAGAGGTAAAGAAGCGAGTGCAGGCAGGTTGGAATGGGTGGAGAAAAGTGTCGGGAGTTCTGTGTGATAGAAAAATATCAGCGAGAATCAAGGGGAAGGTGTACAAGACAGTGGTGAGACCGGCCATGCTGTATGGTTTAGAGACAGTGTCACTGAGGAAGAGACAGGAGTTAGAGCTAGAGGTAGCAGAGCTGAAGATGTTGAGGTTCTCTTTGGGAGTGACAAGGTTGGACAGGATTAGGAACGAGTACATCAGAGGGACAGCTCATGTTGGACGTTTGGGGGACAAAGTTAGGGAGGCCAGATTAAGATGGTTTGGACATGTTCAGAGGAGGGAGAGTGAGTGTATTGGTAGGAGAATGTTGGACATGGAGCTGCCAGGCAGGAGGTGAAGAGGAAGGCCAAAGAGGAGGTATATGGAGGTAATAAATGAGGATATGAAGCTAGTGGGTGCAAGAGTTGAGGATGCAGAAGATAGGGATAGGTGGAGAGTGATGATTCGCTGTGGCGACCCCTGAAGGGAAAAGCGGAAAGAAGAAGAAGCAACAAAAAAATAATAAAGAACCCAAGGAAACAGTGGAAGAAATCATTTTGTTTATGGGACTCACAGTTCATGAGATATGGACCAAAACATAGAACCCTGTGCTATTGTGCACTATGAGGCCAATCAGGCCCATTATGCTTGACTGAGTAGCGAGGGAGCACTACCTATTGACCAAGTTTCATGTCTCTATGACTTAGGGTTTGTTCAGAAAAAAAACCTAAATAATAATAATAATAACAACAACTAGATAAGTAAAGTTTGTCAAGACAAACTTTGATGTTGGCTTGACAAAGCCAGTCTGAAAGTTTGAAACCGTTTCATAAGCTTGAAGACAGTTTGAAGTTTAAAGATATACAGAAAGAAAGGGTGACAGCAGGACAGACGGACAGTTACTGGTAAAAAGACAGATGACAAATAGGGTGATACAGGTAGAAAGTCAGATGGGATGAGAATGACAAGTAAATAGATGGAGAGAGTGTTATTAGTAGAAAGACAGAAGGAATGAGTAATACAGGTAAATTGATGTGTGTGTGTGTGCTACTGTTAGATTGATCGAGAGATGGATGGAGAGAGTGTGTGGCATTGATAGATAGGTGAATCGAGAGTCTCTGTTACAGGTACATTGACAGAGTGAGAGGGAGAGAAGTAGGGCGTCAGGCCGTTCGCACACAGGTGTGCATGAGTTGTGGCAGTAGGAGTTTGAAATCTTGAAAAAAAAGCCAGGCTCTGCACATTCTGTCAGTGTCAGAGTTTTTATGATATTTGCTTGTCCGCTACGGGAAAACCATAAGTCCAGTCAGTCAGAAAGAAATATAGCATGATCAGTCTGAACAGCTTGAAGGAAACTGTGCTGAGTAGCCATAATGATTGTATTTAACTCGAGTTTTTAATATAAATAGGCTTTGTGGCATCCATTCACATGTATAATACCCATAATGCAATTATCCTCACTGAGCAGAGCCTTTTAATGCATCACATGTCTGTTGTGGTAGTTTTGTGAGAGTTTATGACAACAAGGTTGTAGGGCAAAAGCTTTAATTAAACTTTTTTGTCAAGACCGGGGATCGAACTCGGGTCTCCAGTGCGAGAAACGGACGTTTTATCTCAAATCGCAAAAACGGAGACGAGACAGGGAACTGAAAATAGCCAAAAACTAAGAGAGAAACGGAATAAAAGACAAAAAACAAGGCTAGGGCGCTAGAGAAAAAAACACAGAGGAAGATATTAGACTCAAGAGGCGCAACGAGGAAGATAACAGGAACTTAGGAAAAAAACAATAACCAAGCGGGGAACGAAGGCAAAAGGGACGGCTTAAATACACTAAACGGGAACGAGACACAGGTGAAAGCAATGAAACCAATACAAGGAAGAACTAAGGCTGGGCGACATCTAGTGGGGAAAAAACATAACACAACAAAAACCCAGAAAAAAGGACCAAAACTCTGACCCTTTTTTGCATGCTTTTTTGAATATTATAAGCATTTTAAGTTTACATGTTCATTACGTTTTAAACTTAGAATCTTCTCAGTTTATAAACTTGTGTTTTCTTTTTTAGACAGGTGACCGCTGTGGTGAGCTGACTGCTCGTATGAATGTGTCTGACCTCCAGACTGTCCTCGGCCTAACTTACAGTACAAACAATTCTGTCTTGTCAGAGAACAAAGAGATTGATTATAACCTGCATGGTAAAATATTTACCTTGTAACTAAACAATACCATAGCACAGTTGTATAGCACAGTAATAATAATAATAATAATAATAATAATAATAATAACCTGCATTTTACAATAATGTGACATACTGCAAAATAATGTGGTGCAGTAACAAGAGTGTAGCCAGTCTTACGGAGTTTGTTTTTTCCAGGAGCAAGACCCAGGATGAGCAGGCGCTCCAGCATGGAGAATTTGGAGTTGATGACACTTACACCAGAAAAGCTCAAAGTGATTGCAGCCTCATACACAACAATCACCTGATAATAATTTCAAACCTCAAAACTTCATCAGCCACCACCAGTGCAGACCAAACACCCCCAGCTAACCCACATACTTTATTAAGACATCAACATGACAGACATCAACATGAAAGTTGACAGTGTGTGTGTGTGTGTGCGCGCATGTGCATGCATACGTGTGGGTGTATTAGATAGGTAGACTGTCAGTTGCTTTGGTCCATTCCTTTGCATTTGGTCTTCTCTTGTGCAGTGTCAGAAGTTGGGCATTGAGGTTCTATGTATGCAGTCAAAGACCAAATCCTTCTCCAAATTCTTCTTCATGAATCGTCTGCGAGGGAAGAAGAACAGCTCCATTAAAGTTTTGCAGGACACCAGCAACACTCTGAAGACCTCTCAGAGGCAGACTGATCAGAAAGTGAGTCTCTGTCAACCATTGTGTATGGTTGATGGGTAATTTTTTTGACAGTTATAATATTGGATACGCATTTAAAATTATTCAGAGTGTATGGGTGCACAAGTTACATATAAATTTTTAATCATTACTCATCCTACAACTTGCAATTCTTGTACTACTGGTCCTGCACTGACTTAAATGTGCCAGTAAATAGCCATTTTACCAATGATATTTTGAATTCTGAATATTTAAATGTGGCTGTTACACACTTTGCTACAGTCAGGATCTTATTACTTACTTACTAGATGTAATTTATTTTATGTGTAAAGAAAGATTTCAAGAGCTGTTTTTTGTTTGTTTGTTTTCTTTTGTTTTTTTGACTCCATGTAGTGTGTGAGTGCGGACATGCTGGGTGACAAAAGCTTCTTTGATATGCTGAGTCATTTACAAGGCAACAGAATGGATGACCAGCGCTGCTCTATTCAAAAGGGGCTGGACTGCCAGTCCACCGCTACCACTAACCCCTCCGGTTCATGTTCATCTTTGCCCAAAAATATGAAAAAATGTAAGTGCTAATTCCTTCATTCTTGAGTGTGGAATATTTTTGATCATCCTGGGGCTCCACAGCTGTTTAACTACTGTGGGTTGGGGTACCATGGGAAGGTGGGTGGAGGTTTGATCTTTTTTGAAATGGTGGATGTAAATACAATGCATTAAAGATGGATGTGGTTGGGGATTCAAGCTACACTATATCACTAAATTTTGTGGACACCTGACCATAACACTCATATGTGCTTTTTGAACTTCGCATTCCCTGTTTAGTCCCCCCTTTGCTGTTATAATAATCTCCATTCTTCTGGGACAGCTTTCCACTAGATTTTGGAGCGTGGCTGTGGGGATTTGCCCATTCAGCCTCAAGAGCATTAGTGAGGTCAGTCACATCATGCGTTAATGGACCTCGCTTTGTGCACAGGTGCAGTGTCATGCTGGAACATGTTTGGGCTAGGCCTCATAGTTCCAGTGAAGTGGAAATGTAATGTCATACAAAGACATTCTATACAATAGTGTGCTTCCTACTTTGTAGCAACAGTTTGGGTAAGGCCCACATATGGGTGTGATGGTCAGGTGTCCACAAAATTTTGGCCATATTGTGTATATTTCTTTCAGTCGGGTCCCTGAAGTGTGCTGTATAGTGTGCTGTCTCATTAAAAACAGGTTTAATGTTTTAGAGCAGGAGTGTCTAATCTTATCCACAAAGGGCCAGTGTGGGTGCAGGTTTTCATTCCAATCAGGCAGGAGCCACACCTGATTCCACCTGTTTAATCAGTTGATCTTGGCTTTCAATAGACTCAGGTGTGGCTCCTGCTTGGTTGGAATGAAAACCTGCACCCACACCAGCCCTTTTCGGATAAGATTTGACACACCTGTTTTTGAGTCAAAGTGCCCGAATTTGAGAAGTCACCTTATCTGAGAAGTTGAGAAGTACCAAGTAGTGAATTTCCAGAATTCTGGTAAATTAATCATCCTCATTTATCTTTGCTTTTTCCACAGCTTTTTCAGAATCTGCAGTATCACAAGGCCAGGACGCGTTTCTAAGCGTCTTGGCTACTGCTCAGAATCAGAGGCTAGAGGATCAGGGGACTGTAGGAAGTGTGCCTGTCTTGTGCAACTTCCAGACAAACCAGAACAGCAGCAGGCAGACTGTCCTCAGCCAGCTCATGGCCAACGCTGACATCTCTGAACCTGACGATCACTTCTTTGAGATGCTGATGAAGAGCCAGGTGAGAATGAGCATATTATTATTGCCTATATGTAATTACATATATAATTATATGATTTCAGATTCAGTGTAGAAAAATATTATTTTTTCCAAAAAATTAATAGGATAAAGTAACTTTCATGATTAGGAAGAAAAACAGAAAAAAAGAATTATAGAAAATATAGGAGAAAATAAAAGACATGTACAGACTGGAGAAAGCACTAATATCCTTTTGAAATACTTCGTAACCTGTTTTATTTTGCTTGTGGATCATTTTGTCTAATACATTTTAGCCATAAAAATAACTCCACAGAGGGAAGCATACACTCACGTTCCACTTTATTAGAAACACCTCTAACAACTGCACATTCATGCAGTTATCTAACCTGCCAGTCATGTGGCAGCAGCACAATGCAAAAAAGCATGCAGATACAGGTCAAGAGCAAATAATATAAAAATAATAATAATAAGTATCTCAAATAATCATTCTTTACAACCGTTGTGAGCATCTGAAAAGCATCTCACAAAACATCGAACCTTGAGGTGGATGAGCTACAACAGCAGAAGACCACATTGGGTTCAACTTCTTTTGTGCTGTTTTTCCAGGCTTGTACTGCAGCTTCTTTCAGTTGTTGTTTGTTTGTCCTTTCTTTCTCCACACTTTGGCCTTTCCATCACTTTGGTTGATCTTGGTTCCAGAACTTTTGTGGCTCATCTCTGTATTTCTTTATGAATTCCAATCTGGCCTTCCAATTCTTACTGCTGATGAGTGGATTGCATCTTGTGGTATGGCCTCTATATTTCTGTTCTTGAAGTCTTCTTCAAATGGTGGATTGTGATAACTTCACCCCTTCCCTGTGGAGGTTGTTGGTGATGTCACTGAGTGTTGTTTTTGGGTTTTTCTTCAGAGCTCTCACAATGTTTCTGTAATCAACTGCTGTTGTTTTCCTTGACCAACCTGTTAGATGTTTGGTTGTTCGTACATCAGTGCTTTGTTTGTTTGTTTGTTTGTTTGTTTTTCAGGACATTCCAAATTGTTGTACTGGCTATGCCCAATGCTTATGCAATGGCTCTCAATTTTCCTCTTTTCTCAGCTTCAAAAATGGCTTGCGTTTCTCCCATAGACAGCTGTCAGGTCTTCGTGTCAGTTTATCCTTTTTAACAACAAAAGGGTTCAAACCAAGAGTAGGCATTCAGAGGTATTAACTGTTTAAACAATCAATCTAACAGGGCACACCTGAGCAACAACAAACACCTGCAGCCACATGTTCCATTATTTTTGATCTTTTGAAAAATGGGGGGTTCAAACAAAAGGTGCCTTGTTATAAGCTGTTTAACACATGTAGATATGGAGGTATTCACATGACCTTCCAGCAGATGGCTTCCTAAGTCACATTTTTATTTCTACCCCAGTGTTAAGATTCTGTTTTTGTTAAACCTTGATGTCTAAGTCTCAAGAAACTCGAGATGTTCCACTTTTTAATGCTTCACGGCCTCAAAGAACTACCACTGCTAAGAAGAAGAGTCCCGACGGACATGGCAAAAATGATCCAGTGCTAATTGAAATGCGAACAATTAACACGACTGGCACGAAATTGATGACAAATGGATAGAATCGACAACCCCCTTGACATTATCAAGGGCACAATGTCATCAATTTAAGCATCAGAACAGAGAGAGTCGCTTCTATCAAAACCTGTCTTTCAGAATCCAAAATTAGGATTTCTAAGCTGGATGAATCTGTGGGTACCCAGGGGTCTTGATTGCTAAACTGCAAGGGGAGGATGAGCAACTACAAGCCAAAGTTGACAATTTGGGGAACTGGAGTCACCATGAAAAATCTGAGGGCTCTGATTTGGTGAAGTTTCTGAAAGACATGTTGCCTGTGTGGTTGGAACTCCCTGTGGATCTTCGCTTGGATATTGAACGGACACACAGATGACCTGTGATGCTTTCAAATGCAAGGCCGACACCACAGAACATCATGATGCAGAACATTTTCTACTTTCACTTTCTACGCTATACCAGCAAAGAGGCTGTGCGACAAGAGCAGCCAGAAAATTTTTCAGGACTTTTTGATGGAGGTAATGAAAAAGCACTGATAGTTTGCTACGGTACAAAAAATCTCCTCATTGGCCTACAGAGGCTTTGCTTACCCTGCAAGATTGCTGTGCTTTCACAAGGGAAAAATACATTTGTTCTCGACACTCAAAGCAGCTCAAGATTTTATCAAGACCCTTAAAATCACACAGCTGCCCAAGTCTGTGTAAAAAAAAATGCCGGAATGACTTCAAAACATACTGGGGTAACTGTTTTCACACATCTCTGTGGAACTGAAGTATTGTGTACTAAACTAATCTGAAGCTATTGTTAAACTGGCTTAGTGGTTAACTTGCATGTCATTAGACATTTATTGAACATTTTGTTTTATTGTAAAGTATCTTAGTACAAATCTTTGTTTTATCATGTGACAACACATGTAGCTGTAAATATCAGGAAATCAAAGCTGAAATTCTGATCTCTGGTCTTACCTTTTGATCTCAAACTCAAATGTCTTCAGTGTATAGCAAAAACAAAAGAATTGGCCATGCCAGTCCAGTACTTTCAGAGGGTACTGTATTACACTATGGCAAAAGAGTTATGGTGTGAACAAGAAGTGGTCTGAGATCTCATCAATGCTAAAATGTCCAGAAAGAGAACCGAGTCCACTTGTATTTTGAACACCAAAAGCACTGAGGCCATTTGCAGCTAGTTCCCTTTTGGGTCAAAACAGGATTAAATATGGCTTATTTAAAAAGAACTATATGTGAAAACATCCTCAGAAACTCCTAAATGACTATATATAATGCATACACTTACACTTAAGTCTATATATAATGCATAAACTTACACTTTACTTCTCTTATTCTGTCATATTCATTCTTTCTCTCCCACACTGTGCTTTTCTGCACTCTCTCTCTCTCTCTCTCTCTCTCTCTCTCTCTCAGGGTTCTCGTTTAAATGATCAGAGGTGTGCCCCTCCTCCCGCTCTGATCCATGGACCTACTGTCCCTGATGAGGACTTCTTCAGTCTCATCGTTCGTTCTCAGGCCAAGAGGATGAATGAACAAAGAGTCACGTTGCCATCCAAGAACTGAACACTATACACATTGAAATATACACACTGACCTCCATTGCACTGAGCACACAAGCATACAGAGGGGTGTGTGTACACATGCAGCTGTATAGCGTTTTTTGTGGGGGTTTTTTTATTTCTTTTTGCCAGTTTTTCACCTCAGTTTTTGTCACCTGCCAATTCCCACCTACCAACCAGCTCTCCCCTATCACACAACAGCTACCAACCAAGGACGGTGAAGGCTAACATGTGCTTCATCCAAGACACGTGAAGATTGGTTAATGTTGTTCTGATTGACAAGAGAGTATGCCATCCCTCCCACCCAGAGAGCATGGTCAGTTTTGCTAACTGGGGTCGCAGCCACAGATGGTTGTGATATCATATGGATATGGATTTCATATGGATAACTCACAATCTCCTGATGATAGGGCAAATACTTTTCTGTTGCACCACTCAGGAGCTCAGCTATAGGTTTACTAGTCACATTCCCCTTTGGTTTTCCCTTTCCTGTATAACGTCTACTACAAATTGTAGACAGAATGGTATGTAGGATGTGTTAAAGCACAGCTACTTACACAAACCCTAACCCTGATGCAGACTACATTGCCCGAAGTGATAGTGTTGATCCTCCACTGACCAATGTATTTATCCCACAGTGCTGAGGCCCAGGATATGAGTTCCTAGAATTCTGGAAATACATTTTGTTTACCACTAAAAGGGACTTTTACAACATATGGAGTTGTTGCATCTGCACTAGTACATTTTGATATTTGATGTCAGACTCAACATGTGGTATTGGTCTACTAAATTGTAAAAAGAATATTATTATTATATTTCAAGAGCTTGTTCTTAGTTTATTTAGTATGTGTATATTTTTATTGAGTATAAAAGCACTGTGTATGCAACGGTGTCTCTTTTTACAGTTTTGTTTGTTTTATTTTTTTAAAGCATAAGTCATTTTAAGTAGTTAGGTACTAGTAAGTAGGTACTAGAAGATGAATTATTCCTCCTGGAAATGTTCTGAGATGCTAATCAGCACCTTCAGATCAGATAGCACTGGGTGTTTGTGCATGTTAACGTGTACATCAGGCATTTCAGTTGCTTAAAAATAAACTGCTAAGTAGCATCATGCTCACACCTAGTTGTGTATATACCATATTACTGTAGATATGCGTGTGTACCTGTGTGCATGCACAGTTCAGAACCTTACTGAGAACATAGCAGAGCGGAAGGTTCATGTAGGAATATTTGGGGTTTTGCTTCAAGCTTGTGTGTGTGAATTTAATGTTAAACTACCAATATTAATTCATTGTTTGTGTTTATTTTCAAAGTGCATTTTCTGAGTATTATGTAGATATAAAGAATCTGCTTAAAAAAAGGTCCATAGCTTTTGCTATTGTCAATATTTTATAATTTGATTAACTACGACTCTCAAAAAAATGGTGTATGGATGAGACATTGCATAAATGGCAACAGTGTTTCTTTTTTATATTTAGTGTGTCCTGTAGTAATGGGACCCACTGGTAACTTGATTAAAGAAAAAAAATGTTTTTAATCACATTATTAAACTATTTTCCTCCAAATTAGCTCCTGTTCTGTTTGGGCTAAGCTTTTTCTACTTTACCCATCAACTTTACCCATTTTTTAGTAATACAATTTGGAGAATAGGGGGGAATGGTTAGACAGCATTGAGAGGCATAGGTGTGAAAGTGTGTGCAAGGTGCCCTGTGATGGACATCCCATCTTTGGTGAATTCTTCCACCTTGTGCCTAGTGTTTCTGAGATCAGGATCCCAGGATAAAGTAGTTACTGAGAATAAATGAATGAATTTGAGAATATGTTGAGAATTCAAACAGTTGCAGACAATCTTCCACAGTAGGGGTAATCAAACTGTTTTTTTTTTTTAGATTTGGACAGCTATGTTTTTCAAACAATGGATGTATGAATTTCTGAATAATGATCCAGAGACTGATAGAATCAAGATAAGTAGATACTGAAATAAAACTTTTATACAGTGGGTATAGAATAGAGAATCAAAATAATCACGTTTTGTTGCTTTGCAGCCTGAAATGAAGACAGACACAATTTTTGTTTTATCCAGCTGTATTTACTCAGTGCAATTTATAACATCCAAATGAAAGATATAACAGCAACAGGTCAGGAAAAAAACAACAATCACTGAGTTGGATAAAGGATCACTCCCTTGTGTCAATATTTTGTTGAACCACATTTTGTTGGGATACATCTCTACCAACTTTGCACATCTAGACTTTGCAATATTTGCCCACTCTTCTTTGCACAACTGCTGGACTGGTGGACTGCAGTCTTCAAGTCATTCCACAGATTTTCAATGGGGTTTAAGTCTGGGCTCTGACTAGGCCATGCAAGGACATTCACCTTTTTCTCCTTCAACTACTGTGTGGTCAATTTTGCTGTGTGCTTTGGGTCATTGCCATGTTGGAAGGTGAACCTTCTTCCCATTGACAGCTTTCTGGCAGAGGACAGCAGGTTTTTCCTCAATAATTTGATGGTATTTTGCCTCATCCATTTTTCCTTCGATCCTGACAAGTGCTCCAGTCCCTGCTGCAGAGAAACACCCCCACAACAGTATATTACCACCGCCATGCTTTACTGTAGGAATGGTGTTATTTGGATGGTGAGCTGTATTGGCTTTCCACCAGACATATCGTTTGGTGTTGAGGCCAAATAATTTGATTTTAGTCTCATCCGACCATAACACCTTTTTTTCCACGTGGCCTCAGAATCTTCAAGGTGCATTTTGGCAAAGCTCAGTCGTGACTGCATATGGCCTTTCTTGAGGAGTGGCTTTTTTCTTGCAACCCTCCCATACAAGCCACATTTGTGGAGAATTTGTGACATTGTTGTCACATGCACACAATGACCACTCTTTGTCATAAATTCCCTCAACTGCTTCAAAGTTGCTGTAGGCCTCTTGGTAGCCTCTCTGATCAGATTCCTCGTTCCTTCCATCCAGTTTGGAGCGGTGTCCTGATCCAGGGAGGGTGTCAGTTGTACCAAACACCTTCCACTTCTTAATAATAGACTTCACTGTGCTTCTAGGGATTGATAAAGCTTTTGAATTTTTTTTTTGTCCATCTCCTGACTTGTGCCTGTCTACAACTTTATCCCGGAGATCTTTTGACAGTGCCTTGCCACCCATAGTTGATTGTTTGTTTCAGTTTCACTACCAAGGACCGACATAATCCTTTATACAAATCAGTGATTCTTTTTTTATTATTTTATTTTTTTCTGACCTGTTGCTGTTATATCTTTCACTTGGATGTTATAAATTGCACTGAGTAAATATAGCTGGATAAAACAAAAATTGTGTCCGTCTTCATTTCGGCCTGCAAAGCAACAAAATGTGATTATTTTGAAGGGGGATGATTCTTTTCTATACCCACTGTGTGTGTATATACATGCCTCTGCCAGTCACTGAGATTTTTTTCCCCCCATTCTGATGTTTGATTTTTCATTAACTGAAACTCTTGACCGGTATCGTCATAATTTTATGCATTATGTCACTGCCACATTATTGGCTAATTGGCTAATTTCATGAATAAGCAGGTGTTCCTATTAAAGTGGTGATATATATATCTCAGTGACTGGCCGAGGCATGGTTGTTGATGCCAGATGGGATGGTTATTTCAGAAACTGCTGATCCCCTGGGATTTTCACATCCTACAACCTCTACAGTAACTCTTCAGTTACTGCACGCAACCTTGGGGTAACCATGGACAATCAACTGTCCTTCTCCTCTCACATTGCTAATCTAACACGCTCATGTCGCTTTCTCCTCTATAACATCAGAAGAATTCGTCCATTTCTCTCCACACAGGCTACACAGATGCTTGTCCAGTCCCTTGTCATTTCAAGACTAGACTACTGCAACTCACTCCT
>CM040995.1:9174920-9194242 GCA_022985145.1 Pangasius djambal | reverse complement strand
CTCTGGAATTTAACAGCGCACGCACCTTTGCAGTCATCCACGGTTTCTGGTTGGAACGTGCAGTGATGGACTTGGAGATGGTCACGTCATCAATGCACTTTCCAATGTAGCTGGTCACTGATGATGTGTACTCCTCCAAGTTAATAGAGTCACCGTTGGTTGCAGCCTCCCTGAACATATCCCAGTCAGTGCACTCAAAGCAGTCCTGAAGAGCAGAGATGACTCCTTCTGGCCAGGTTTTTACCTGTTTCAGAACCGGTTTCGAGCGTCTGACGAGTGGTCTGTATGCTGGAATTAGCATAACAGAGATGTGGTCTGAGTATCCGAGGTGGGGGCGGGGCTCCGCGCGGGACGCGCCGGGGATGTTTGTGTAAACAAGATCCAGCGTGTTTACCCCTCTCGTAGCAAAGTCCACATGTTGATGAAATTTAGGGAGCACTGTTTTGAGATTCACATGGTTGAAATCTCCGGCGATAATAAATAATCCGTCAGGATGAGCATTCTGCAGGTCGCTAATAGCCCCATAGAGTTCACATAGCGCCTCCTTAGCATTGACGCTAGGCGGAATGTACACTCCGACAATGAAAACGGTGGTGAATTCCCGTGGCAAATAAAATGGTCTACACCTTACAGTCACAAACTCAACTAGCGATGAGCAGACGCTGGAAACCAGCACAGAGTTCTTGCACCATTCCGTGTTGATATAAACACACACACCACCACCGCGAGTCTTACCGCACAGAGCTGCATTTCTGTCGGCTTGAAACGCGGTTAGCCCGTCTAGCTGGATGGCGGCGTCCGGAACTCTGTCGCTGAGCCACGTCTCCATGAAAACAAGGACGCAGCAGTCTCTGAGCTCTCGCCGTGTAGTCCGCTGGAGTCGGATATAGTCCAGTTTATTGTCCAGGGAGCAGACATTTGATAGAAAGATGGACGGGAGAGCCGGCCGGCTAGGGTTAGCATTTAGCCTGGCGCAGACACCCGCCCGCTTACCGCGCTTCCGCTTCCTCGAGCACTGCTTCCGATGTCCTGTCTCCCGGTCACCGGCATCAGGCGACGCTGAGGACTGGGGGCCTGTTCTATGTAGCCGGGGTTGCAGTAAGCCGAGGTCGTGAAGTTTCTCAAATACATCATCATGCAGACTGGTTGCTGCATGATTTCTGTACTGTATTAGTGTCTGGCGGTCGTATACATGAACACAGTTGTCTTTGGTGTTCATGTACAGCAAAGGGTCGTGCTAAAAACACTAAAAGCACCATTTTGGATCCGGAGAGGCCGCTGCGAGCTACTGCCGCGCCGCCATCTTGGATCAAAGGCCGACTGCATACAACTAGTGAACACCTTTGGTGGTAGAGATTCAAAAATAGAATTGAAATGTGTGGCAGCGGGGGCGTGGACGAGCGTCAGCTGTGGACAGAGAGGAGGCAGGTTGAACCGGCAGGTAATGCGTGATGATTCTCACCTGTATCTTATTACCGCCAGTCTACTTATGTGTGTTTCTTTGTGGTTTCAGTGACTGCTGTAACCAGAGTGAGAGTAACTGATCACACATACGTGAGCGTGAACTTGAACAGGGTAAAAGCTGCAAGCTAGTGATGGTCCCTTTTCTGTTGGCTTGTCTTTTTTGTTTAGTTCTTGAAAGTGCGCAGTGTAAATAAATGTGAGCCCAAAAATTCTGCTAAAATTCTGCTAAAATTCCGCCTGCCTACCTTTATACACCGGGTTCTACAGTGGTGCCGAAATCTGGGATTTTGAAACATCTAGATGCTGCCACAGAAGCTTCCCCACTCAGCGAGATCATAAAGTCCCTCGCCAGCCTCCACCAAACCCAATATAAACCGCTTTTCGAAGCCCTCATGGCCAGCGGGCACTCCAGAAGCTGCTCCCTAACATTGGCCACCCCTTTGCCTACGTGCAGCAGCTGGAGGACTTCTGTCGTCAGTGGTTGATGGCGAAGGAGCAGGATGTGGAACAGATCATCGAGCTGGCAGTACTGGACCAAGTAAGAGTCATTGATGGTCAATAAATCCAGTCTAATGTTGCGCTATCCTGCTAGTACTTTTCAGTTATTTAGGATAGGTTATTTTGAATGACACAGTATACTCAAATCATGGAAGAGACAACCGAATTGTTTGGTACTGAAAAGCCGAAGGGAACTCCTGTTCCATGCGTCTCATCATAATCCCATGGCTGGGCATTTGGGACAGAATAAAACACTAAACCGTCTCATGGCCCTTTTCTATTGGCTGGGCATTTGCAGTAATGTTCGCAGGTAATGTGCAGCATGTCACGAATGTCAGCTGCCACCCCAAAGACCTGAGAGCAAAACTCTACACCTTAAGTCACCTAACACAGGAGAATTTGCGTCAGATTCAAGAACTACAGTAAAGACTGTACAGCAGGGTAATTGGCTACAGGAGTTTGAACTGGGAGATAAGGTACTCGTTTTACTACCCACGTCACACTTTAAATTATTTGCGAGTGGCAAGGGACCTTTGGAGGTCCCACAACGAGTTAGAGAAGTCGACCATGAGGTCAGGTGAACAGATAGAGGTGGTGCATGTCAAATATACCACCTCAATCTCCTGAAACCACGGAGAGAGGTGGTTCCTGTGACTCTGTCTATTTATGAGTGTTTCTTTGTGCATTCAGTGACTGCCATAACCAGAAAGAGAGTGAGTGATCTAGCTGGCAGATTGTGCATCAGAAACACACAGATACACACACCCACGCTACAGAGAATGAACTTGCACAGGGCAGAAGCCACGAGCACAAGCACAAAAAATTAAACAAAAAGACAAACCAACAGAAAAGGGTCCATCTTGTGATCACAAGATGGACCCTTTTCTGTTGGTTTGTCTTTTTGTTGAATTTTTTGAAAATGTGGATTGTGTTAACCACATCTGTGGCCATGCATAAACCTAAATTGTGGAGAGCTATTCTGTGCCTTGTTCTAGGTGTCCCACTGCAAGGAGTAAGGTTTCGATCAGCTCTTACACAGAGGGGCTGATAGCTGCAGCTTGGAGTGATGCTGTCTCACAGTATCATAGGGGACATCCATGAAGATTGTTTCTGAGACTGTCAGTGCAGAGGCAAATAACACATAGCTTAGACTTATACACTGGCTGCATGAGTGCAAATTCTGCAGCATGGCTGGTAATCACTTAGAGCTGAAGCTCTTTGTATAGTGGGGTCACAGGCCATCAGATAATGGGGCATGTGAATGAAGCACTGAGAAAGAAAACACGTGATTATCAGAGAATACATAGCTTAAACGTTTTTAGCAAAAAGAAGGCACACACAAATGGAGGGAGACCCACTCTGGCCTGTGTATGCGTGTTTGCAGAATCCAGCTGACATCAGTTGAGAATTCAGTGGTGTAGAGCTTAGTATGGTGAGGGAAAACCACTTGACAATGCTTGTGGCAGGTATCACAGGCACATGGTTCATCAGACAATGGGTAAAGCATGCTGAGGGAAACCCCACATAGGATGGACTGAGAGGTGAATGCCACTCAAAGCCACTAAGCTGTGTGACTTTGTGGTAAGTGTTCTGCATGTGCATAAGTAGGTGTCCAGGTGTTTTTACCATGTTTGCCTGTTTATTTTGTTGTTGTCATGTTTTTGAAAATAAAGAGTCAAAAGGTTTCCATTTACATAGTGTATACAGTTCAGATCCCCAAAAAAATTAAATTCACACGTTTACAATTAATTTTGATTTAATTTAATCTGAATGTATTTATTTTTGTAAAGCTGATTTGTGACAATGTCTATTGTTAAAAGTGCTATACAAATAAAATTGAAGAAGAAATTATGATATACAGTATTCCAGTTTGATGACTCCACCATCCGTCCATAATTGCAAAGATGTGCACATGTAACATCTGGCCAGAGGCTGAAGACAGGGAGATCTAAATGTATTTGTATATAAATGTATCTAAATTTGTATCAAAATGTATTATCACATTACCTTGTGCTTCATCTATTTCCACATCACTGTCTGTACAGGAAGTATTGTGTGTGCTAATGACTCACACACAGTCAATCTTGTTATACAGGCTTTTAGCAATGAATTTCCTGTCAAAGTTACCAGGTGCAATGTACAGAATACAACTGACCATCCTACTTATAAGAGCTGGTTGGACATCCCATTCCATTGTGCACAGGGGCACAGTCATGCTAGAACAGGAAAGGGCCTTCCCCAAACTGTTGCCACAAAGTTGGAAGCATACAGTGTTCTAAAATGTCTTTGTATGCTGTAGCATTAACATTGCCCTTCACTGCAACTAAGGAGCCTAGTCCAAACCCTGAAAAATAGCCCCAGAACATTATCCCTCCTCCACCAAACTCTACTGTTGGCACTATGCATTCCAGTAGGTAGATTTTTCCTGCCTTTTGCCAAACCCAGATTTGTCCATCACACTTCCAGATAGCGAATCACTCCAGAGAACGTTTCACTGCTCCAGAGTCCAGTGGCGGCGTGCTTTACACCACTCCAGCCAGTGCTTGGCACTGTGCATAGTAAGGGGTGTCCACATACATTTAGCCATAAAGTGTATTTTGAGCCTGAGAAACAGAATGATCTTTATTTCATGGGATACGAAATGATCTTTGACTGGGATCCGCAGTTTTTACTGCTAGAAAGAATGTTCAGTGCTATACTTGGTGCTATCTGTGTAGGCCTTTTGTGCTTTTGGAAGGTAGGGCCTAGGTAATTCTCAATTCAGTGATTCATTTCAGTTAGAAAAAGTAATCCCACACAATTTCTCTCCCTGTTTGTCTTTCAGTGAGAAATTTCTCAAATGTGTCAGAAGCAGCTTCAGATTCTGATGATGAAGATAAACTCCAGATTGTGGAGGAAGACAGTATTCCTGACGCTTCAGAGGAAAAGCCAACAGTATTCCAGCTCAGTGCATCACAGCAGCTACACAAGGGACACACGCTGAATGGTCAGTAAATAAAGTAAACAATTGTAATAATGATTTATTAATGATAAAATATAATTATGACATAAATTAATTATAAATTATTGTCTGGGATGTGTACAGATGGCAACCTGGGGCCAGATGCTTTGATACAGGAAATAAGGGTCAAAGGTAAGCAATTGGCATACTCATGTAGCTGTACAGACAATTACAGGGGGGAGCGTGAAAATGTAGGAAGCTTTTATCCTGTGCTACGAGATGGGAAACTCCCGTAGTGAAGGTTGAAATGAGCTGAGTGAATAGATACTTTTGTGTTTTGGTTGCTTTGAAGAATCAGGTGCTTATAATTTAGTACTTTGAGATTTTCTTTAAAATGTAAAGTGCTTTATAAATAAAATGTATTATTATTATTATTATTATTATTATTATTATTATTATTATTATTATAATAATTTAAAACAGTTAGTAATAACACGTGTGCGCATTTCATTCTCTTAGCTTGCGTGTCTTCTAACTTTGTGTGTGTGTGTTGACCTATTTTGCCATGTGTGTTTCAACAAAAGAGGAGTGTATAACAGATGAAGAGGATGAAGAAGGTCAGATGAATGAAACCCCATGGCAGGGGAAGACAGGGGTCATTTGTCCAGACATTCCAGAGGTGGAACAGAGCATGCCAGAGAGAGGAGACCATGATGAGAACGGTACAAACTGTTGTAGAAGCTCTTCCAATTAATTACTTCTTTTTCTTTGTTTTCTGTTGTGCTTTTTTTTTGTTTTTTTTATTTTATGTCAAGGCTCAGAAGCAAAAAAAGAAGCAAATGTCGCTCTGTAATGTGAATTACTCTCTCAGGTACACCTGATGAGTTCTCTCAGCTCCACTCATGTCCATACTGTTCCCGAGGTTACAAGCGTCACACATCGCTGAAGGAGCACGTCAAACTACGTCATGAGAAAAGCAAGGATGACTTCAGTTGCTCTCTCTGCAGCTACACTTTCACCTATCGCACACAGCTTGATCGACACATGAATGCTCACAAAAATGGAAGAGAGCAGGTATACCTCACCTCTCTTAAACCCTACATAAGCACTGGAAACTTGACATGAATATATAGCCAAGAGGTATTTGACATGCACATAACCACACCAAAGAGACCTCATCAATTTTGGATATATATTATTCCACACAAACAGATATTTCAAATGCCTATGTTTTACAACATTATACATGCACTATATGGCCAAAAGTATGTGGACACCTGATCAATCACAACTGTGAGCTTGTTGAACATCACTGTTATAATAACTTTCACTCTTTTGAGAATCTTGCCTATTCAGCCAGAGAAGCATTAGTGACACTGATTTTAGGTAAGGAGTTCATCCCAATTCATCCCAAAGGTGTTCAGTGGGGTTGAGGTCAGGGTTCTGTGCAGGCCACTTGAATTCCTCTATATAAACCTTGATGAACCATGTCTTTATGGACTTTGCTTTGTGCACAGGGGCATTGTCATGCTGGAACAGGTTTGGGCTAGGCCTCTTAGTTCCAGTGAAGGGAAATCTTAATGCTACAGCATACAAACACATTCTAGACATTTTAGATTCTGAAATCTGTCTATATAGACACATTAGAAAATAAATGCAAAATAAACCTAGTACAAAGTAAGACCTACAAGAATTCTGAATTCTCTTTCTTTCTTTTTTTCAGAGGATGGTTTCACATTCAGGAGGAAACAGAAAATTCAAATGTACAGAGTGTTCTAAAGCCTTTAAGTATAAACATCACCTAAAAGAACACCTGCGCATCCACAGCGGTTAGTTGCCACAAAAGCACCATTGTATCACTTGCGTTATTTGGTTTGTACACCAAGTAACAGACCGTAAGCTCCATTATGCAGAAATAATTATAGCCAGTGACCTTTGTCATAAAGTTTCTTAACAGGTTGAGTTAAGCTGGATGGTTTACTTTATTTCTGCAGCATTTCTCTGGCATTTATAAATTTGGTTGCTTTTTGAGTCAGGCCAAAATGAATTACATGTGAGTGCTATGTGATTGCAGAATGAACAAATATGATAGTGTCCTCCTCCTTCTCTGTCTAGGCGAGAAGCCATATGAGTGCTCTAACTGTAAGAAGCGCTTCTCCCACTCTGGCTCCTACAGTTCTCATATCAGCAGTAAGAAGTGTGTAGCAATTCCCCCTGCTGTTAATGGCTTGTCTCACACTCCTGGAGTCAAAGCAGCTCTTACTCTGACTCACCCGACACGTATCCTCTTGCGGGAGAAAGTTGACATTGATAACAAACCTTTAGAGGAACAGCTTCCTTCTAAGAAGATTAAAGAAGAGCCTGATGAGCATGAACTTAAACCTATCAGAACTACATCGGTTGTTACTACAACCACCATCACCACTACCAGCACTACTAATAATGGGGGTGGAATTTCTATTCAGCCTGCTGCGCCTCCGGGTGTGGTACAGACATTAGTTCTACCTACTGTGGGTCTAGTTCAGCCAATTAGCATCAACCTACGAGACCTCCAGAACATGCTGAAAGTGGCAGTGGACGGGAACATGATGTGGCAGACTGTGGCTAACTCAAGTGCTAATGGAGCTAGTAGTAAGGTTGTTAATCAAGGGCAGCCACAAGCACAAGCAATGCTTGTGCAGTCTCCCCATCCCCATTTGCAGGTGATTTCTGCAATCTCCCTCCCTGTGCTGGATCAGGATGGAAATTCCAAAATTATCATAAACTATAGTGTAGACCCACAAATTAGCACATCGGATTTGAACACAGCACAGTCTGCATTTCCACATCAATCTGTGGCCCAAGCAAAAGTGCCAGAGCCAAATATGGCACCAGCAGAAGTGGGAAAGGTGAATTCAACACAATGTCCAAAGGTGGCACAAACTAACACAACAAAGCCAAATGTCATTCCAACCCAAAAACCACCCACCTCTAGACCAGTACCTGCACAAATAAGTATACTTAAATCCACACAGTCAGCTGCTCCAAATAAAGCAGCATCCATAATAAAGGTCACAAAGCTGGTCCCCGGACAGACAAAGCATACACAGCCAGCATTGTTGCTTTTAAGAACAGTCAATGGGTCTCAGGGCCTGGTGGTGAAACAGTTAGCAGCCGTGAACCCACAAGTAACTCCAACTATAGGAACTACAGATTTGAAATCAACCCCAGAATGTACCATCATTGCAGCAGAACACAATTCACTTGAGCTGAACCAGGTTGCAGAAGAGACCAATACCTCTAGGAACAACTGCCTGCCTGAAGATCTGAGGCCCACTGTGCTACAAGGAATTCAGCTCAAAACTGAAACAGAGTCTGAGATTAAGACAGAATGTTCCAAAGCTTTACAGGTAGAGAGAGAGAAGGAGAGAGAAAGGAAAGAGGGAATGATGGCACAGAGTGATTCAACAATGGCTCACAGAAGTGTTGTTTGTGGTGATGGCTTCCATAATTATGCTACATGTCTTTTTTGTGAAAACAGCCCCAGCAGCACTGATATCCTGAATTGTCTCAACAGCAATGAACAAGGATCTAACAGGTCTCTCTCTTCTTTGCTGGGGGAGGGAAACTTTAGAAGTGCAGATGAGCCCCCAGTGAAGAGTCTCCTGCCCCTCCTTGAGGCATACAGCAAAGACTCACACCCCAGTGAAGAGCAGCTCTCTCGAGTTGCAAAATTGGTCAGCTTGCCTGTGGACGTGGTCAGTAGGTGGTTTCAAAGAATGCGCTTAAAGAACATACTACTCCACCACCCTGAAAATCCCCAAAATGGGCAACAGGTAATCACAGGACACTGAACTGTTGTGCCTTTTAAAATTCTAGCTCTGACATAAATAAATCAGATATTCCGTATCCAATATTAGCATACTCACTGATTAGCAATCTCAATGATTATTTAATCAAAACCTTACAGTTTTAATTTTTTTCACAGACTATTGCAAACTCTCAACTAGAGCCCAGTATGGACACCCAGACCCAAATCCTGCACACTCCAACTGAACCTCACAATGAGGAATCAGTGGGCCAGAACAGTGACCCTCCTCCTCTAAATGTGTCTACAAATGATCTCGGCATCATAAAGACAGAGTATCTGGAAGAGAATGGGCAAGCCGAACCTTTGGATCTCTCACTCCCAAAGTCCTCTTGTTGTAATGGTAACACCTCTGTCACCATTGCGGTGTCTGCCACCAAGTCATCTGTCCCCACCCAAGAGGAACCGCTCAATCTCACATGTTTCAAGAAAGACACATTGGATGGCAACACCATTTACGTGACACAGTCCGCCACAAGTCCGATAAACATCATAGCCACACCTTTGCCAACTCTGGTGGCTATAGCAGAGCCTGGTGGAATTTCCTGCCTCAGAGCTGCCATCTCCACCAAACAGCGCACCATCCTAATTCCCCAGCTGTCCTACACATACACTTCCCCTTCCACCAATAGCAAGGCTAACACCACCACTTCCTCCAGCAACAAGGCTAGCACCATCACCACACCACCATCCACAGACACACATGGAACAGTACACAATGGCTGTCAGGTAAGAAAGCATCTGACTTATCAAGTGAAACATTACCGCTATATGATTTTATGTCCAAAGTTTTGTTGGCTCTCTTAATTCTCCCATATTGTGCCTTCTTACATAACCATAGAATTTCACTGCTTATCCTCAGCTTACTGACCATCCTGCCTATTTTTTCAGAAGGAAAAGACTGATGCTGCAGATGAATCCATGTCTGGGTGGGAGGCGCTGAATGACAGCAACCTCTCCCCCAACAAGAAGAAGAGGAAGATGCTTGGTGGCCAGTATGCATGTGACCTATGTGACAAAATTTTCCAGAAGAGCAGCTCTTTACTACGTCACAAATATGAACATACAGGTACATTTAAAAATGTCAAAGGTTTAGAGTCAAGAAAAAACTAAGGTTGTTTTTGCAGGCCAAAGTCTAGGCCAAATTGTCACCGTATGTACAAGGAGTCATTTAAAACTTGGTTGGAGAAGGGATTCTAATAAGCAAGAGTGGCTATAGATTATTTGACCACTAGCGGTTTACAAGTGGACATGTACTCTAGTGTACAAATGTTTGGAATCACTAAGAAGTGTCTTTGTTTATGACAGAATGGAACTGACCCAGAGGTAAGGCTGGCTTCTAGATAATTTTTCTATGATCTTATGGTGAACCTCATCCTACAAGAGCTTAATAGGTTTGAGATCTGGGGATTGTGCCGGCCAGGCCATCAAAGACAGTATGTCATCTGCCTGTTTCTTCACCAAACATTTTTCGCATATCTTACCAGTTTGCTGTGGATCTTTGTCCTGCTACATGATGAAATTTGCATACTTGAAGCGCTGGCCACACAGGATGTTATGTCAGATATGCACTTTGCCACCATACCATTACACTGCCTCCACCATGCTTGACAGAAGGTGTCAAGTCCCAAATATATTCTCTTTGATCCAAACACCACAAATTAGACGCATCCATCCATAATACTCATTACCAGTTATCTAATGTCCGATTCCTTTGCTGTTTGAATCTTTTTTTTTAAATTTGCCAAATATGACAATTTAAATATGACTATTTAAGAAAACATCCAATTGAGGACCTGTAGAGCAGTCTTTTTTTGTGCAGTTGTGCATCTGATCTTTATACTTCTTTTTCTATCTAACAATAGAAATATTGACCAATACCAGGTCAACACTTAACTAGTTTGACCATGCTACTTCGGGTTTAGTAGTTTTAAGCTTAATTTAAACCACTGACATATCATCTCAGGTAGTTTTTCCTTGCCACATTAGCCTCTGGCTTGCTCATTAGGGATAAATTCATAAATTTAAAATTTATATCCTGAATTTAGATATTTCTATAAAGCTGCTTTGTGACAATGTCAATTGTTAAAAATGCTATACAAATAGAATTGAATTAATTGAATTGAATTGTACTTCGGGTTCACTACAACACAACAAGTTTTGGTTACTTTAGAAACCAGCCTATAATTCTGATACAACCTTGTTACCACAGTGCTTTGGGTTGATTCAGTTACTTTAGAAACTTTTGTCAGAATTGTACAGAAATATACAGTACCTAAACTCCTCCTGCTAGTTATAAAATAAAGAAACCAATAGAGTTGTCCTTGTCCTGAAAAATCCTTTCCAGGTTTTTTAAATGATGGGGTTGCCTAAAAAGCAGCAGTGTAAAAATGAAGAACTGTTTATTCTTGCTTTTATGGAGAATCCCATGCTGGGTGGCTTGCCAGTTGTAAGGGGGGAGGGGGAACCTTTTTTTTTTTTTCCAAATTCTTCGAACTTTATGAAAAATGTGAATGCCTATATTCCAATAAGGCACACGTGAAAAGCACCACTGATTCACCAGAGCCAGACTGAACCCAGAGAATCTAAAACCTTTACAATATATATCCCTTGAACTGGAATTGTAACCCACATGTAAATATTTGATATCCTTTTGACTGAGATAGTCCCTTTAAATCTACTCCCGTTCCTGTCCTATAATTGGCTCAACTTTCTGATTTGATTAACATCTTGGTATAAGTGGGAAAATGAGGCCAGACCATTCTTTGTGACTGTAATGACTGGGATATTGTGGTAAAAGCTTGTCAGTCTTAAGACATGGAAGAGAGGAACCTGAAGTGTTTGGGTTGAAATCACACCAGATGAAAACCAACTCGTCCAGCAGACTCTGTAATTTCTTACATGTACTCACTCTGATGCTTTTTGACCATTGGCATCACATAAAATCAGACCCCTCCCGTTTGAAAGGATGCCCAGTAGTAGTGCCATCCTGCCTTACTTTCAATAGGGAGAATTTCCCATCATTGAATCTCACATCAAATTAATAATGGCACACAGTGTCCATCTTAAATTTGAAACAAAAGCTTTTGAAAAAAAGCTTTTTAAAATAAACTTGAAAACAGTTGGAAACATCACATCAAAAAAAAGAGCTATGTAACAGTGAAACTGAAATTATGATTTAAAATCAGACAAGATCCACAAAAAGTGAAGTGAAGTGTGGCCAAGTATGGTGACCCATACTCAGAATTTATGCTCTGCATTTAACCCATCCAAGTGCACACACACAGTAATGAACACACACACCCGTAGCAGTGAGACAGTTTACCTGAAAACACAAGGTAAAATCAAAGACAAAACACTCTTAAGGTGACATCCTGTGTGTGTGTGTGAAGTGTCATCATACACTACACCCTGTACAATAATATCCTGATATAAGTGACTTTAATGGACAGTGTGAATGCAACTGTGCAAATGTCTTGTACGATCTCCTTTCCTCCTTTAGTCACTTCTGTAAGTATGGATGTGTGGGAAGAGCTTGCTTGCCTACAAGGGCCTTTTAATAATTTTTTTTCTCAGTTCCTGTTTAATGATCTGTTACAGTGGATGTTACAGTAGCACCTGAGAATGCCATCCATGAATCTCATAAATTTCCACCATGACTGGGTTTCCTTTGGATAGTTGTTAGCTCCTCTAGCTTCTCTAGAACTGGATGCTATCGCCTTCTTGTGCTGTTCATTGACCTATGAAGTCCATTATATCAGGTTCATAAGGACAGGACCCACTGCTACATTTTCCTTGGTCTGTTTGGGTTTGATGGAAACTTAAAGACACATACAGACAGAGAGTTGCCCCTTACTTTGTCCCCATATGTACATTCCACATATACATCATCAGGCACATGGAAAAATTTAACTGTTGAAGTTATATTTAACATATTATGAACCTTCTCCAAATCATCAAACATTTTCTTCAGTTCAGCTAGCAATTACTTGTGCCTAATCTACAGTCCTGCTGTCCAAGCAGTAATGTGTCTAACAAGGTATTTGTGGACTCCTCCTCTTGCTGTCTTTTCAGCAATCTCAATTCAGTTTCTAAACTGCTCACTTTCTTAAGCAGGTCTTGATATGCCAAACTTCTTTTGTGTGAAGTGTGCGTGAAAAGTCTTGCTGTGTGCCCCATCTTCCCACAGCTTCCCCTAAACTGACTTTAAAAACCTTTGGGTCTGTGATGGAAATTGCAGACTGATTTAGAAAATTTCTTCTTTCCCTGTCTGCTTTCTGAGGTAGCAACTAGATTTCTCAATTCTACAGCACTTTGAGTGGTCAAAATGAATTGCTTTGTCATTTTTTAAATCATTTCCTTTTATAGTATGGTATGCATACCTGCACTAGTCTGTGGAATTAATGCAGACGTAAATGTGAGGTGTTGCTGGGTTGCATTTAACATTCCACTGTAAACAAACACTTCCCACAACTTGCATATGATACAGGGTGCTCCCCTGGTTGCATTGTCACCTCGGTTGTTTTTCTCCAGTTAACTAAATCAGTCCCAAGACGTCTGAGCAGAGTCTCTCTCCATGTCTTTGTCTGCTGTTCTGTTAAGAACATTCTGGAAGTGTGCTCCAGTGAACATGTAAGGAAGGCAAGACATAAGCAGTAAAGATGCATCCAAATCAGACAAATTGTACAGATTTACCATATACTCGAGATTTGACATGAACTCTGTTGGATGTCTCTGAAATCAATTATTTGTATAGTGCTTTTAACAATGGACATTGTCACAAAGCAGCTTTATAGAAATATATAAATTCCAGATATAAATTTTAAAATTTATTAAGAATGGAGAAGTATGCAAAGCAGAATATTTTTTGGAGGCAATCACTCATGCCTATATAATCATTACCACTGTGTGGAGCATTAGTTGTATGTAGTTTATTCATAACATATTTGAAGGCATCTTGAGCATAGTGAAGATTACAACATGGTGCCAGTGAGGTCGGCTGCTCTCATGACTGCTCAGATCACATTTTGTTGTTTTTGTTTATTTTTTGCATTTTCCCTTACTTTTGACACTTTTCTTTTCACCACGGCTATTACCAGATACAACAGAAACACTCTTATATTGGTTTACAATCCATTCACCTATCACTGTTTTTAATACCGGTTTCCTGCTGGCTGAGTGAGATCCTGAGGAGGAACAAAGGACATGACCTGAAGCGGCGGCCCTGAGGGAAATGAGCCGGCATCAGGAAGAGGCTGAGGGTTCAAGCACAACATGCTCCCCTGCCTAAGGTCCTGCTAGCCAATGTCCAGTCTCTGGAGAAAAAGTTTGATGACCTCAGGGCCAGGGTAAAGTTCCAGAAAGACATTCAGGACTGCACCCTCCTTCACCGAAGCATGACTGAACCCAATGGTACAGCTGATCGAGTTCTTCTCAGTTTACTGCATGGACAGGACAGTGGAGTTGGGGAAATGAAGGCGAGGTGGAGTGTGTCTGATAGTAAATGCCAGCTGGTGCGACAGCACAAGCATTGTTTCTCTCACATGCTCCTGCACACTCAATGTGGCACTCCTTACCATCAAATGTCACCCTTTCTACCTTCCTCGGGAATTTACTTTGGTCATAGTCAGTGCCGTTTATGTTCCAACTCAGGCGGACACAGACATTGCCTTATGCGAACTACATGAGGCTCTCACTCAACAACCAGACATATCACCAGGACGCTGCGCTCATTGTGGCAGGGGACTTTAACAGTGTCAGCCTCAGATGTGCAGTGCCAAACTCCCACCAACACATCACCTGCCTCACCAGGGGTGAAAGGATCCTGGACTATTGCCACACTCTGTTCAGAGTTATAAAGTCTCATCCACCATTTTGGAAATTGGACCATGTTGCCATCTTCCTCATCCCTTACCTATATGTTTCTTCAAACAGATAATCCGAGAAGCAATCAAACCTATTCTAAAAAAAATCAATTCTTCCCTTAGCAGTGACTATGTACCTAAATCATTTAAACTAGCAGTTATTAAACCCATGATTAAAAAACCTGACCTCAACCCCGGTCAGTTGTCCAACTTCCCTTTTATATCCAAGATCCTAGAAAAGGTTGTAGCACAGCAGTTATGCTCATAGCTACATAGGAATAACATTCATTAAATGTATCAGTCAGGATTTAGGCCTCATCATAGCACAGAGACAGCACTGGTTAAAGTGGTAAATGGCCAAAAATTGTGTTGCTTGACCTTAGTGCAACTTTTGATACCATTGATCATACTGTTCTCCTTGATAGACTAGAAAATGTTGTTGCTGTTAAGGGAGCGGCCCTCTGCTGGCTCAGGTCTTATTTGACCGATCGTTATCAGTTTATAGATGTAAATGGTGAATTCTCTATGCATACTAAGGTAAAGTTTGGTGTTCCACAGGGTTCTGTTTTAGGCCCACTGCTCTTTTTTCTTTTTTCTTTATTTATATGCTCTATCTCTGAGCAAAATTATTCGTTAACATGGTATTAGCTTCCACTGTTATGCTGATGACATATATTTGTATGTTTCAGCAAAGCCAGATGACAGACAACAGCTTAATAAAGTTGAGGAATGTGTAAAGGACATTACACACTGAATGCTATTTAACTTTCTTTTACTTAATTCTGACGAGACAGAAATACTTTTAGTTCATGCTTTTTTTACCTCTAGGTTGGATTATTGTAATGCCTTACTGTCTGGCTGTTCCAGCAGGTGCATAAACAAGCTTCAGTTAGTCCGGAATGCAGCAGAGTCCTTACTAGAACCAAAAGATATGACCACATCACCCCTATTTTAGCCACACTGAATTGGCTCCCAGTCATATTTCGCATTGATTGTAAAATACTCCTCTTAACCTATAAAGCACTGAAAGGTCTCGCACCACAGTATCTGAAAGAACTTTTGGTCTTTTATGATCTGCCACGCCTACTTCGATCAAAAGGTGCAGGCTATTTGTTGGTACCTCGAATAGTGAAGGTTACAGCAGTAGGTATAACTTTCTCTTAAAAAGCCCCACAGTTAGGGAACAGCCTTCCAATTAGTGTTCGGTGCTCAGACAGAGTTTCAGTGTTTAAGTCTTTTGTGAATAGTTTTTTTTCTTAGGTAAAGGAGCAGATCTGGAGAGCTCACAGTCATAGAGTGTTGTGGTGAACTGGGATGTTTGGATGTTGTCGCTCCCCACCCTCACGCATTCATTCAGGTTTGTTGATGGTGGAGTGTTTGGCCACTTTATGTCTCAGGGTGCCCTTATGTCTGTGTTATTTCTGGCTCTCTCTTTTAGTTGTCATAGCTGTTCTTGTCAGAGTCCCAGCTTGCACTTTGCATGCAATGTACATTGTCCTTAACCATTACGGGACAATAAGCATACCTAATTATCTCTCCCTCTGTGTCCCTCTCTGTTCCTGTCGAGCTACACGTGCTATTCCTGAGATACCAATGATCCTGACCCCTTCTGCTCTCTGGACCTGCCTGATCCTGATGCCCTACTTCTGGTTGGAGTTCTCATCAATTGGAAGTCTCTCGCTGCTGCTGAGGATGGCCCCACATGGACAGCCTGAAGATCATTGAGATTACTGAGGATGGTACGACTTAAAAACCATGAAGATTGCTCTAGACCACAATTCATGTCAACAGTTATGCTGTGATGGCTTAGGACTACAATTGCTATAATAGCTTTAGGACGGCAATTCTGACAAACAGTTTTGCACTCAAGTCTCCATCACTGAGCAGTGGATAAGTTCAACAAAACAGACTTCATGTGAAAACTGTAATGAATTTCCTGGTTACACAATTGCACTACTTGTCTATGTAGTACACAGTTATAGAAGGGATTTATTTATAATTGCACTATCCGTTGTCACCTAGATGAGGATGGTTCCTCTGAAGGTTTCTTCCTTATATTGTCTCAGGGAGTTTTTCCTTGCCACCGTTGCTTCTGGCTTGCTCATTAGGGATAAAATCATACATTTAAAATTTATATCCTGAATGTATTTATTTCTGTAAAGCTGCTTTGTGACAATGTCCGTTGTTAAATACTCTATACATCTACACACCACTGTCTATAACAGGGGGCTCACAGCCGGAAACACCAGACGTGAACACGGCTGTGTCCTACGACGTGCGCAGAGTAGTGAAGGAGGCAAGGCGACACTACAGGAGGAAACTAGAGTCACAGTTCAGACAGGATGGCTCTAGGAGCCTGTGGCAGGGACTGAGAACGATAACAGACTATAAAACACCGTCCTCTAGAATGGTGAATGCGGTCGTGTCTCTGGCAGACGAGCTGAACACTTTACACTCACTTCAAGACTGCAGATAACAGCGCTAATGGGGCTAATGGCACTAGCGGTGCTAACAGTGCTAGAAGTGCTTACAGCACTGTCACAGCACTAACAGTGCTAACGGCAGCATTCGGAGTGTGTCAGTGGGAAACGCTTTCATCATCTCGGAGCATGACATGAGGAAGGCTTTTAGGAGAGTGAACACTCAGGTCGTGTCCTTAGTCTGTGCTGACCAGCTAGCACCAGTAATCACAGACATATTCAAACTCTCCCTAGCACAGTCAGTAAATGCTTTACAGTTAAAGTGGTTGCTCTACATTACATGCTTTAAACAGTCCATTATCATTTCTGTCCCAAAGAAACCCCAGCCTGCCTGCCTCAGTAACTATCGCTGTACTCATTGTACACTTATGACTGTGTGGACACTTCCAACACTACCACCACTGATAAGTTTTCTGACGACACTATTATGGTGGGCCTGATCTCTGATAATGATGAGCAGGCCTTCTTGGAGGAGATTAAAAGTGTGGAGAGCTGGTGCCTGGAAAGAGTCTCCTCCTGAACGTCAGCAAGACAAAGCAGTTAATAGTGGACTTCAGCACAAAGCAGGAAAGGATTATTTCTGAATTCATTATAGTTTTAACATGAAGTCAGTTTTGTTGAAGTTATCAACCGTTCAGTGATGGAGACCTGAGTGCAAACTGTTCATAGCAATTGCAGTCCTAAGCCATCACAGCAAAACTGTTCATAGCAATTCCAGTCCTAAGCTATCTTTATGGCTTCTAAGTGGTACCATCCACAGTAATCTCACTGATTTTTAGGCTGTCCATATGGTGCCATCCCCAGCAGCACTGAGTGATTTCCAGTTGATGAGAACTCCAACCAGAAATAGGGCATCAGGATGGATCAGGCAGGTCCTGAGAACAGCGCTTCCACTCTCTGAAGGCCAACATAAAGAGAAGGAGCAGGAGCTTCTTCCCACAGGCCATTCGGGCCCTCAACCAGGACAACACCTAGTAATTAGACCTTGGAATTTTTTTTTACACAATATCCACAACCCTTACATTCCTACATTTAATATAACCATATTATTCTGTATTTATAAATATTTATTATATATGTTAGCGTTTTCAATGCAGCTACTTTAGATTAACGTTACACAGCATTGTATTGTACATACAACTGCACATATCTGCACTTTATGTAGTCCAATATCTTTTACAAATATATAAATAAATAAATAAATAAATTTTATATATATATATATATATATATGTAGTGGGGATCGAAAGTTTGGGCACCCCAGGTAAAAACTTGTATTAATGTGCATAAAGAAGCCAAGGAAAGATGGAAAAATCTCCAAAAGGCATCAAATTACAGATTAGACATTCTTATAATATGTCAAAAAAAGTTAGATTTTATTTCCATCATTTACACTTTCAAAATAACAGAAAACAAAAAAAGGCGTCTGCAAAAGTTTGGGCACCCTGCAGAGATTATAGCATGCACTGCCCCCTTTGGAAAGCTGAGACCTGACAGTGTCATGGATTGTTCTCAATCATCGTCTGGAAAGACCAGGTGATGTCAATCTCAAAGGTTTTAAATGCCCAGATTCATCTGACCTTGCCCCAACAATCAGCACCATGGGTTCTTCTAAGCAGTTGTCTAGAAAACTGAAACTGAAAATAGTTGACGCTCACAAAGCAGGAGAAGGCTATAAGAAGATAGCAAAGCGTTTTCAGATGCCAATATCCTCTGTTCGGAATGTAATTAAGAAATGCCCGTCATCAGGAACAGTGGAAGTTAAAGCAAGATCTGGAAGACCAAGAAAAATATCAGACAGAACAGCTCGCAGGATTGTGAGAAAAGCAAGTCAAAACCCACGTTTGACTGCACGATCCCTCCAGAAAGATCTGGCAGACACTGGAGTTGTGGTACACTATTCCACTATAAAGAGATACTTGTACAAATATGGTCTTCATGGAAGAGTCATCAGAAGAAAACCTCTTCTACATCCTCACCACAAAAATCAGCGTTTGAAGTTTGCAAATGAACATATAGACAAGCCTGATGCATTTTGGAAACAAGTTCTGTGGACCGATGAGGTTAAAATAGAACTTTTTGGCCGGAATGAGCAAAGGTACGTTTGGAGAAGAAAGGGCACAGAATTTAATGAAAAGAACCTCTGTCCAACTGTTAAGCATGGGGGTGGATCAATCATGCTTTGGGGTTGTATTGCAGCCAGTGGCACAGGGAACATTTCACGAGTA
>CM040995.1:9153837-9164328 GCA_022985145.1 Pangasius djambal | reverse complement strand
ATTTGAGTATTTTTCTATGTTATGTTCATGTTTATGTTCATAAACTTTTTATTTAATAAAATATGTTTTCATAGTTTGTGTTGTCCCTTATTATCAATGCAAAATGGTCACTAACTAAAGAGGATTTATGCTGATATTGCCCAAAAACCCTATTTTGTTCAGGCGTTTCCAAACTTTTGGAGGGCAGTGTATATACAAAGATGCATTTTGGCTTTTAATTTGTGAACGAGTTTCTAGTAGAATTGTTTACATTCGTCAGTAGTTTTCCTTTATTCCCTGATTAAAATGAGTGTCCACCTTAAGGCATCTATAAACAAATATTTCAGAGATAACTGAAGAAATATCATGAGCATTGTATCTCTCTGCATAACGTCTACGAAATTTAACAGATTTAATCTTCCATGACTTCCCTGCTTAAAGTGATCTCAGGAGACAATTGTAAGCAAACATTGCATCCATGTGACCATTTCCACCCATAAAAATGTCTGTAGCTCACACTTCACATTCAGATAGTTGAACCAAAATCACCAAGGGATGGAGAAGACACAAAGCACAGTGCCACTGCTCTTTGAATGGAACGGCTACAGTAAGGCATGGTATAATAATAAACATAAATATTAAACATACTTTTACATGCTGATAACATGGCAAACATGCGTTAGCAACATTTAGCCTTACTTGTGTATGGGTTCATGGTTAAAAAAGAAGACAGTACTCTACCTATCACTGTTATTTGTCATATATTTACAGACAGTAACACTTACAAGATGAAGCCTATGTTCGAAGCAAGGAAGATGTGTCCAGTTGTTTAATGTCAGTGCTTTCCACAATATAGAGAAGAATCCTACTTCTGGTTGGAGTTCTCATCACTTGGAAACCACTCACAGCTGCTGAGGATGGCCCCACATGGACAGCCTAAAGATACATGAGATTACTGTGGATGGTACCACTTAGAAACCATGAAGATGGCTTTGGGCTTAAATTGATATGAACAATTTTGCTATGACAGCTTTAAGACTGCAATTTCCACGAACAATTTTGCACTCAAGTCTCGAGTGAAAACTATAATGAATTTTCCTGTTTACACAATTTCACCTTTTGACCATGCAGTACACAGTTATAGAAGGGAATTATTTATAATTGCACTATCCGTTGTCACTCAGATGAGGCTGGGTTCCCTTTCGAGTCTGCTTCTTTTCAAGGTTTCGTCCTCATATCATCTCAGGGAGTTTTTCCTTGCCACCGTCGCCTCTGTCTTGCTCATTAGGAAAAAATACATATATTTAAAATTTATGTCCTGGATTTATATATTTCTGTAAAGCTGCTTTGCAACAATATACATTGTTAAAAGTGCTATACAAATAAAATTGAATTGAAGAACCATGATCTTTCACTAAAAAAATATCACTTGTGATTTCCTTCCACCAAGTGACTATGTACACCGATCAGCAATAACATTAAAACCACTGATAGGTAAAATGAATAACATTGATTATCTCGTTATAATGGCATCTGTCAAGGGGTGGGATATATTAGGCAGCAAGTGAACAGTCAGTTCTTGAAGCTGATGTGTTGGAATCAGGAAAAATGGGCAAGCATAAGGATCTGAGCAACTTTGACAAAAGCCACATTGTGATGGCTAGACGACTGGGTCAGAGCATCTCCAAAATGGCAGGCCCTGTGGGGTGGTTGGTACCTACCAAAAGTGGTCCAATGAAGGACAAACGGTGAACTGGCGACAGGGTCATGGGCACCCAAGGCTCATTGATGTGTGTGGGGAGCGAAGGCTAACCCATATGGAACAGAAGAGCTACTGAAGCACAAACTGCTGAAAAAGTTAATGCTGGCTATGATAGAAAGGTGTCAGAACACACTGCAGCTTGCTGTGTATGGTGCTGTGTAGTAAAAGACCTGTCAGAGTGCCCATGCTGACCCCTGTCCACTGCCAAAAGTGCCCACAATGAGAACGTGACCATCTGAACTGGACCACTGAGCAATGAAAGAAGGTTGCCTGGTCTTCAGAAATGGTTTAAGGAACATTACAAACAGTTCAAGGTATTGTCTTGGCTTCACTATTAGAGCATCCCTGTGGGTGCATGAATCAGACTATATTAAAAGTAAGTCTGTGCATAGTATTAATGTTCAGGGAGACTAATAATTTTCACACTTCCTGAAATATCTAGTAGTAACAAAAGTGGGATTTAACAGAAGATGAATATAGAACCCTTGAAGACACTTTTCCCATGTTTACATGACCTGTGGTCAGTCCCTGACTACCAGCATTAAGGCAGAATGGCCTGGGTTTAGAGCTTGGTATGAATGCTGACCACCTTACTATATGGTTTCATTTTAAAAATGTTCCTGTCCATTTTGAATGGAACTCCCTGATTTGGTGAAACCTGTCACCATGGAACAATCAGACAGCAGGGCTGAGAGACAGGCCATTGCAGTATAATTATAATACATTAAGACATTAAGATTATTTGAATAGTACATTTAAGCACATTTCAATATGGCAATACTATATCATTTTTAAATATTCCAGCCGTTCAATTTACAGTTTGATTTACTTAATTTGCAGGACTATACTCAATTTTTTAAATGATTTACCTCTGAGGTCACTCTGGTATGCCTACAGGTGAAGGTCTTAGGTTGGGAGGGAGCCTCTTACTGTACAGCCCATACATTAAGCAGGAAAAACAATATTTCTAACAGACAGATTTGAGCACATAAGACTTTGTGTAGACCACTGTGGCAATTTAATGTAAAAGCAGTGACTGAGTTTACTGGACAGTATTGCTTTTTGCCATTATTATATGCCATTTATTTGCCATTTCTTTAAAGGAATTCATTATAATAGTTTGTTCTTTGGCTTGATATACTTAATCCTCTCCATCGCCAGCTTTTTCAACCAGCATTTGAGCCAGGGTTTCTGATCTTGCTTTGTGGTACAGCTGTCATGTTTTTTTGTGGTACATGGTGAAAGAGCTGTTGCTGACCATCACTATCTTCAATATATCATTGATATATATATATCAATAGGGATAAATTAACAGTGATAAATTCAAATATTTACAATATATTTTTTGTGAATCCATTTATTTCTGTAAAGCTGCTTTGTGACAATGTCCATCATTAAAAGTGCTATACAAATAAAATTGAATTGAACTGAATTGAATTGAATATCTAAACCATTTCCACAAACCACTGTAAATCTACCACTCTTTTTGGTACTATTTTTTCCCCTCAAGGCCTACTGAAAGCTTAATGCTGTCTATGTCCTTTTTAATTAAACACAATGGGCATGGCTATGAGGATTATGCATAATTTCCTTTTAACTATAACAAAGTATAGAGCAGTTTGCATACCAATCTCACAATGCTGGTGATATTATACTCTTGCAGAATATCGTGGGGAAAAAATACACAAGACACATCTTGATAGATCATCCAGCCCTACTTGTAACCACCACATTTCACATTTAAGTGTTCTGTTTTCATGACTGGTGAATTCTATGTAAAGTGTAGTTTTTAATTATTCTGTTGATTTCATTACTTTTACCACTGGATTCTCAGGTCAAGAGCATGCATGTACATTTCATCTCAGGTTTTTTTGTTTTTTTAAATACCTCTTGATGTGTGTGGGAAGTGATATACATAAACCGTAAAATAATCAGTCCAAAAAAAAAAGTCTTTTCTCAGCTTTAATGCTGAAAGCACAGGCAGGATAAGCATCTTTTACAATTAAAGCCCAAGCTAAATCTGTTGTTTGTAAATCAACCTCTCTCCAGCTCATACTACTGGCGCTAGAGTTCAGATCAGTGTTTTGCTGTGGTAAAAGAAAGGACAAGCCTTCTAGATTAAAAAAGAATAATTTCTAATACAGATAATACAGATAATTACATTTTTATTATAATCTCTTAAACAGAAATTCAAACCCCTTGCCTTGTCAACTTTATTCCAGTTCCAAAATGACATTACACAATATTTTACCACAAGTCCATTTCCATTTTTAAGGTTATTTAATGTGGATGAAGTGATGCAGAAGAAGAAGGTTATGCTCTCTTAATGCCATTAATACTAACCCCTTGCCTATTAACTTATTAACTTTATTCTAATTCAGAACATGTAACCATATACAGCCAACATTTCTTTGCAGCTTCTTAAAAGGATTTTAAGGTTTTAACATTTTTAAAACATTAAGACAATTTTACTCAACACCATCAGGCTGTTTAACATACTTAAATTTTTCAAGTAACACCAGTCGCAAAAGAGCTATATAAGATTTCAGTGTATTGTGTTAGATACAGGCTTAATATTCTGCCCATATTATTCTGTTAACTGTATAGTGTCTTCCCATCCTGAGGATGAGCATCTCTTTGATATCAGCACCAAGGCTGCATTTCAGCATTTTACAGGAATGAGCAGGATACTGTTCCAGTCAATATTTGCAAAAACACAAATAAAGATATACATACACATACACGCTTAGCAGTGGTCATATCCCACCTATTTAAAAGTGTGAACATTGCAGAGTACAGGAGAAATTGCAAATGAGATCAATGCTTAATCCTAAAATAAATTCTGCTACTGAAGGCTATTGGTCATTGCAGAGGTGCCAACATATGTGGTTTAGCCATAGCATTTATGATTTTTGACCCCTTACTATGGCGAACAGGAAGCACCTGAAAACTAGACATTTCTGCTTTTGGTAGCACTTATTTTTCTTTGCACCAAAGAAAACAATAAGCATGTTTTGCATTTCTGCATCAACAGACAGTCTGTTTAATTATATGTTCAATTATAAAAGTGCAGGGTGATTGTTTCGGGTCACCATTTAAATTTTTTTTTTTCCAGTATGAAACCAAAAGCTTTTGATTTGTTTGATATTTTCATTTCATGTTAGTAATAAAGGTGTCAAAACCAATTTTTATACTCTGATGCTCAAATCTACAAATATCTAAGTGTATAATATCTAAGTTTTTCAACAGTAAATAACACTCACTACAGCTGTAGCCATTCATTATTATGTTCAGTATAATATGGACACAGACATGCACTCAATTTACTAACAATTTTACAAAGTATGTTTATAGACTCAGCTAGTTGTTTATAAATCCAAATATTGCTGCAGATTGCAGATAAATATAAGTTCAACCAGCATTTAGGATGTTAGCAAGAAGCTGCCCCATTCACTGACAAACGCTTGAATTTTTTGCGGTAAAAATCTGGTTTTGCACTGTTTGTGAGGATTTTGTTGTTAGCAATGTTGGCACCTCTGCATCGGGCTTCCTGTTCTATAAGGCAGCCTATAACACAGCAAAATAAAGTGAATCACAGAACAGTAGTAGATGTCATTGCCCAATTTCAGCTTCAAGCACTCCAAGATTCAGAGTTCACACAAAAAAAGACTGGCCATCAAATTGGTGCCATCAAACCATGGTGCCCAGCAAGTTATGGTACGTGGATGATCCAAGAGTATAAGATATAGTCCAATAAGAGCTACTATCCAAAAAGAAATGACCAATAAAGGAAAAACACTCCATGAAAGTAATTTTGTCCAATTAAAGGGAAAAAAAAGAATAATTAAATAATTGGTTGGGCTTACTTTACAAATGGATCCTACACGTTTATGCATGTTAATACATTTTCAATTTTTTCAAAGTTTTCAATGAATGTATATCCTTTCAGATGATATCTTTAAATATCCTTACATCTCTTCAGATGGTGAAAGATTCATCACAGGTTACATACCGAATATGGCCTCATACTCATGAAGAATAAGCTCAACAATTTGGTTTTGGTAAACCATATGCACCGCCATGTGTATGTTCTCAATCTCAGGACGTAACAGAGTTGGGCCAAACACAATTGCAACACTCTGCGCGGTCATCCTATTCTCCTCGCCATGCTCTATTACTCTACAAACACATACGTTATACAGACACACAGTAATTCTTAAATTACCTATATAGTGTATAGGTATGTATATATTTGTTGTGTTTTCCTACATCTAACACACCTGTTAAATGTATATATTTAAATATGTGGGTTTGTAAATGCATGTGTGTCTGCATATATTTTGTATAGTAAGTGAAGTCTAGAGTAGTTCTACTACTACGTGTGTTAGTATTATTTGTGTGTCTGTATATACTCACTTTCTCAGGTGTTTAAAAAGTTCCTGCATTGTATCTTGGTTGGGTTGAGGCAGCTGCTGCACTAGATCTTTGATGGCCTTCACTTTTTGTTTATAGTCTGTGATTTCTACACACACACACACACACACACACACACACACACACACACACACACACAAATATGCAGTCAGAATATGTAAGCAGAATATGTATTTACAGTTTACATTGTCAAAAAGTCAGGAGGAGTCTTGTCTCTTCCTTAAAACTTGCTGATTACTCAATTTCTTTTATCTCTGTTACTTTTAGTTCTCACTTACACATTTATATAATTAGGCACACACAGATTTGGTCTCTTTCTACTTACTGATGGCATTGAAAAAGTCATTGAAGTAGGCATAAGTGAAGAGTGGTTCTGGAAGCTCTCGGAAAAACATCTTCAGTGCTCCGGTAGCCACATGAATGTCCTCCCATTTACTATCTGCCAAATTTATCTTCTCATCTAAGAGAGAGGCAGAAGAACAAAGGTGACCTACACCAGATGACTTAAGTATATAATATATAACATTTTGTGATGATAGTTCAATGCCAGTTGTGTGAAATGTAATTAAGTAATGATTAAAATTCCAGTTAATGAAGATGAACGTCCAGAATGATGAAGCACACACACAAATGGATTCTGAGGATGTCTGCAAAGGCTGGGGCATGGTCATTGAAAGGGGGCAGAGTCCATAAGAGCTTCAGCTGTACAGAACATCTCTTTCAAGTTTGGTTCAAATCCATATAATCAATCATGAATTACAGATGTTTGAGTAAACCAGCTCCACTTTAGAATGCTGACAATTGTGAAAATTGCCAAAAATACTAGGACTAGTTTGCAAAAGTTCTGTTTTTGCATATTTTGCAAATTATCCAAAAAAATTTAAAAGCTAAATGCTCTAAAAACTGTTTTTTTTAAGCTTTTCAGCTTATTTTCTAAGAGATAAGCTTGTTTTTGTGTGCACAAACAAACACAAAGGACCTCAGAATCTTGTTCTGTGTGCCTTTTGAGTTTTGTGCAAATCCATTTAAGCAATCATGAGTTACAACTGTTTGGGTAAATTAAGCTCTACATCATTAGAATTAATTGACCATGGTGACCATATTGTTTATAAATGCCAACATGTTTTTAATAATTACTGAGGTTCACACTCTGCTGAGTAGCACACACTGCTTTTTGTTTGGGAGAACCCAAAGAATAAGGACCAAAAAGAATTTTCACTGTAGGATGTACAATATTCCAGACATGAGCCATAGCGTAGGCATGGGTTGATCAGGCTCATCTCTCTTGCCTGAGTAGCAGGAAGGAGTACAATGTACTGACCAAGTTGTCAGTAGGACCTACGGTTTGGTCTGCACAATCAGTTTAAGTGGATAAGAAAATAAGAAAAAGAAGAAGGAGAAAAAGAAAAAGAAGTAGTAAAATCCTAACAAAAACAATAGGATTCCTGCACTTAGTGCTTGGACTGCTAATTACAGCCATAAGCGGAAATCTGCAGGGTCCAAACACTCCTTGCAAATAGCACCCCAGGTGGCTAGTTCCTGCTAAGATACATAGATGAAAATACTTATCAGGTTTTGTTAAGATAGCTCAATGATAGCTGTGTGAAATGCCTGCTGAAAACTAACTGGCCAATGGCGTCCATGTTTTTTTTAAGTAATTAGGTCGTCGTCAAATTTACGCATACAGATTAGCAGATAGAAACATCATACAGAATTTAAGATCGATCAGACTTACAGTTCCTAAGATCTGAATTTAGCCCCACCGCCTATGAATAACAATGCCCCCAACTTTGCAGACACCCTCAGAACCTTGTACTGAAAATGTTGATGGCCATGTTTTTAAGTAATTAGATCCTCATCAAATTACCCCTTACAGATTAGCACATACCAGATACACTATACCAAATTTCAACTCGTTCAGCCTTAAGGTTCCTGAGAAACAGTTATCTAAAAATAGCACCACCCCCTATGCATGACCATGCCCCAAAATTTCCAATGTTTTGGAATCTAAAAAAGAATTTTCACTGTATATCTGTTTTCACTCTATAGTTATGTTACAGTTACAACTCCACCTCAACAGAATTGATTGACGTGTGGTAACCATATTAATTACAAATGTCAACATGTTTCTGCTAATTATTAAGGTTCACAGTCTGCTGAGTAGTGTGGCAAATTTGTGAAACCATGCCAAAAATAGGACTAGTAGGATTTGCATATTATGCTAATAAACATAAATTGGAGTGGGTGGAGCTAAATGCTTTTTTGTTTAGAAGAACTCAAGGAATCGGCAAAAAAATTATTTTCTTTGGAAGACTAACGATTCATGAGATATGGACCATGATGCAAAACCTTGTGCTATTGTGCCATCATCAGGGGTATGTGGGTCCCTTCATATGCCTGAGTAGTGGGGGGCATACTACACCTTTCCTCCCAAGTTGGTGTTTCTTTAGAAATTCTTTAGAAATTGTTTATAAATTACAGCCATTTTTACATAGTCTCTCCATTTTCGCACGGTCAAAAGCAAATGAACAAACTAACAATTATAAATGTAAGGATTATTTTTAATACTTGGATGCAAATCTTTTGTAGTCAATGACTGCCTGAAGTCTGGAACTCAACAGACATCACCAAATGCTGAGTTTCGTCCCTCGAGACGCTTTGCCAAACCTTTACTGCACCCGCCTACAGTTGCTGCTTGTTTATGGGTCTTTCTGCCTTCGGTTTTGTCTTCAGTAAGTGAAAATTGGGCTGAGGTCAGGTGACTGATTCGGCCATTTAAGACTATTCCATTTCTTTTCCTTAAGAAGCTCTTGGGTTGCTTTCACATTATGTTTTGGGTCATTATCCATCTGTACTGTGAAGCTCTGTCCTATCAATTTTGCAGCATTTGACTGAATCTGAGCAGAAAGTATAGCTCTATGCACTTCAGAATACTTAGCAGTCACATCATCAATAAACACCAGTGACCCAGTTCCATTGGCAGCATTTTTTTAAGCCTAATGATGGCCTCATTCACTTGCATCAACACCTCTTTGGACTGCACATTTCCCATGAACAGCTACCAAATGCAAATTCAACACTTGGAATCAACTCCAGACCTTTTATCTCCTTAATTTGTCAGGAAATAATGAGGAAATAGGCCACACCTGGCCATGAAACTGCTTATCAATCAATTAATTAGATTAGATTAAACTTTATTGTCATTACACATGTATAAATACAGAGTAACGAAATGCAGTTTAGCATCTAATCAGAAGTGCAAAAAGCAGCAAGCGCAGTATGTACAATATAAACAGTGTGTATAAACAGTAAAGGGAATGTACAGTATAAACAGTAGTAAATAAACAGAATGTACAGTTAAGACCTGTTATGTACAGACAAGGGCAGTGAGAGAAGTGGAATTAAATTAAAATAGTGCAAGAATATACAGATGTAATATGTACAATATACAGATGTGGTATACTAATACTAATATACAGATGTAGTATGAAAAAAACTAATATAAATATGTGTTATACTAATCTACAGATGTGAAAATATATACAGATATGTATATACAGTTAGATATAGTTATATACAGGGGGGAGGGGGTAGTGAAGTTCAGTTGGGGACAGAGTTCAGAAGGGAGACAGCTGTAGGGAAAAAGCTGTTCCTAAACCTGCTGGTTTTGGTCTTGAGGCTCCTGTAACGCCTCCTGGAGGGGAGAAGCTGGAAAAGACTGTGGGCAGGATGGGAGGAGTTCTTAAGAATGTTGCATGCCCGGCGTAGACAGCATTGCTTCTGAACCACCTCAATAGCAGGTAGTGGAGTCTTTGTGATGCGTTGGGTGGTTTTCACCACCCTCTGTAGTGCCTTCCGGTCTGCGACAGAGCAATTACCATACCAGACTGTGATACAGTTGGTAAGGATGCTCTCAATCGCGCAGCGGTAAAAGTTGCTCAGGATGTCAGCGGAGAGGCGGTTTTTCTTTAGTGTCCTCAGGAAGAAGAGGCGTTGATGAGCCTTCTTGATCAAGCTGGAGGTGTTGGGTGACCAGGACAGGTTCTCTGAGATGTGGGTCCCTAGGAACTTGAAGCTGGAGACACGTTCAACAGCCATGCCATTGATGTGGACGGGATCAAGTGGCACACTCTTCTCCTTCCTGAAGTCCACAATGAGCTCCTTGGTTTTGCTGGTGTTGAGGAGCAGGTTATTGTCAGCACACCATGCAGCTAAGTGCTCCACCTCTGCCCTGTAGTCAGACTCATTGTTGTCACTGATGAGCCCAATCACCGTGGTGTCATCTGCAAACTTTATGATGGAGTTAGATCCATACA
>CM040995.1:9137686-9153737 GCA_022985145.1 Pangasius djambal | reverse complement strand
TCAAGTGGCACACTCTTCTCCTTCCTGAAGTCCACAATGAGCTCCTTGGTTTTGCTGGTGTTGAGGAGCAGGTTATTGTCAGCACACCATGCAGCTAAGTGCTCCACCTCTGCCCTGTAGTCAGACTCATTGTTGTCACTGATGAGCCCAATCACCGTGGTGTCATCTGCAAACTTTATGATGGAGTTAGATCCATACACAGGCTTGCAGTCATGAGTGAACAGGGAGTAGAGGAACGGGCTCAGCACACAGCCCTGGGGTGCACCAGTATTGACTGTGATGGTGGTGGAGCAGTTGTGGCCTGACCTAACATTCTGAGGTCTGTTAGTCAGGAAGTCCATGATCCAGATGCAGAGGGAGGGACTAATCCCAAGATCTGCTTGATTGCAAGAATTGCTTATCAATCAAGTAATTGTACAATTACTTTTGAGCATGTGAAAATGGAGGGACTCTGTAAAAATGGCTGTAATTCCTAAACAGTTAAGGGTAATGCAATATTTTTGTTAAACCCCCTGAATTTATATATATGTAAATTAAATTAATTTGCCTATGCTGACCCCTGTCCACCACCAAAAGTGCCTACAATGGGCACGTGAGCATCAGTACTGGACCATGGAGCAATGAAAGAAGGGAGCCTGGTCTGATGAATCGCATTTTCTTTTACATTATGGGGATGGCCAGGTGCCTGTACGTCTCTAACCTGTAGAAGAGATGGCACCAAGATGCACTATGGGAAGAAGGATAGCCTGGGGAGGCAGTGTGATGCTTTGGGCAATGTTCTGCTGGGAAACCTTGGGTCCCGGCATTCATGTGGATGTTATATTGACATGTACCACCTACCTAAACATTGTTGCAGACCAAGTACACCATTTCATGTCTGCGGTATTCCCTAATGGCAGTGGCCTCTATCAGCAGGCTAATGCGCCTTGACTTTGAACCAGACAGGCTAGCCTTTACTCCCCACATGCATCAGTGAGCCTTGGGTGCCCATGTCCCTGGTTCACTGGTTCACTGGTTCACTGGTTGTCCTTCCTTGGACCACTTTTGTTAGGCACTAACAACTGCATACTAGGAACACCCCACAAGACCTGCTGTTTTGGAGATGCTCAGACTAACCATCTAACCATTACAATTTGGCCCTTGTCAAAGTTGCTCAGATCCATAGATTGCCCATTTTTCCTGCTTCCAACACAGAACTGACTGTTCACTTGCTGCCTAATATATCCCACCTTTTGACAGTTGCAGTTGTAATGAGATAATATTATTCACTTTACCTGTCAGTGGTTTTAATGTTATGGCTTACATTCATACACACACATATTTTACATATATATATATATATATATATATATATATATATATATATATATATATATATATGTATGTATGTATATATTACCATGATTAACAGCAAATCTCAACTTCTGTATGACTGCCAGATTCCCACTCACTCTATAGAGACCATCTAAACTCAGACCTAAAGGAAAAGGAAAAGAAAAACAGGTTTGTAATGACTGTAGAAATTGAGGCATAGTTACATAGTTTTGAATATTAGCCAATTGTGTTTTCAAGGCGTTGATGCAACTATAAACATAAACTATTCTGTCATTAATACCTGTGGTAAATTAGTTCTTTAATATGTAATGTCATTTTAGTCCAGACTGGCAATTTCTTTGTGTTTCTCTCTGCACCAAGGAGAAATGTCCAGCCTAAAATACCCAAGATAAACTGTATCCTGATAATTTTAGTCCAATTATAAGTGGATGTGACTTGTAGTGAAAACAATTTCACTACTGGATGTAAAAAACAAACATTTTACTGCAAACGTACCTCTGAGGAACTAATATCAGCTGAATAAATTTTCTTACTGTACCTTGATTCTCTATATAGTTGATACACATCTTGACAAAGTGAGGGACAGTAGTTTTCTCCCTCTGACAGAGACTGATCAGATTACAGCCAAACACCAGATCTACACACACAATGGGGTGGTGAAGGTATTGTCATGTGCAAATCCCAATATATACATATATGTTTGCGTGTGTATCCTCACCTTTGATGTAACCCTTGTCTTTAACAGCCTGTAGAGAGGGTCTACGAGTGAGAAATTTCCTCAGCCTTGTTTTGGCCTTCTTCTGTTGGTCTTGGTTCTCTTTCTCATGTTTCTCTAGTCCTGGAGATTCTGGCATGTCTTCTTCAATAGCCTCATCAGACTCCCAGGCCTCAAAATGCATGCACACACAGAAGACAAGAAAGAAGCATGTAGACACCTATGTCTATGCTGCTCTATGTACAGTCCCGTCCGAAAGTATTGGAATGGCGAGGACCAATGCTTTTGTTTTTGCTATACACTGAAGACAATTGTGTTTGAGATAAAAAGATAAATATGAGACGACAGATCAGAATTTCAGTTATCTAGATGTGGTAAACAACATTTGTTTGAACTCACCCATTTTAGAAGTGATCAAAAATATTGGAACATCTGACTGCCATGTTTCCTGTTGCCAAGGTGTGCCCTGTTAGATCGATTAATAGCTCTGAATGTCTACTCTTGTTTTGAACCCTGGGTTTCACCTGTGAAGACTGCATTTTTTGTTAAAAAGGATAAACCAACAAAGAGGCCAGAGAGCTGTCTATGGGACAAAAGCAAGCCATTCTGAAATTCAGAAAAGAGGGAAAATCTATCAGCCATTGCACAATTACTGGGCATAGCCAATACAACAATTTGGAATGTACTGAAAATGAAAGAAACCACCAGTGTACTAACAACCATCAAACAGGTCGGGCACTGAAAATAACAGCAGCTGATGACAGAAGCATTGCAAGAGCTGTGAAGAAAAGCCCAAAAGCAACAGTCAATGACCTCAACAACCTCCACAGGACAGGGGTTAAGGTATCACATTCCATCGTTCGAAGACTTCAAAAGCAGAAATATAGAGGCCACACAGCAAGATGCATACTCATCAGCAGTAACAATCAGATTGGAAAGAAATACAAAGATGAGCCAGAAAGGTTCTGGAACCAAGATTAACCGCTACCAAAGTGATGGAACTGCCAAAGTGTTGAGAAAGAAATGATCTGCTCATGATCCAAAACATACTAGCTTGTCAGTCAAGCACTTTCATGGCTTGGGCTTGCATGCCTGCTTCTGGAATGGGCTCACCAATCTTTATTGATGATGTAACTCATGATGGTAGCAGCAGAATGAATTCAGAAGTCTATAGAAGCATTATTTACTTTCTCTGTTCCAGTACTTTTGTGGACCTAAAAATTGGGTGGTCTGCCAACAAAGGTGCCAAGTTTGTTCTAAGTTTTTAATGCATTTAGATGTAAATATCAATAAATGAAAGCTGAAATTCTGAGCTATCCTTTCATGTTCATCTTTTGATCTCACACCCAAATGTCTTCAGTGTATAGCAAACACAAAAGAACTGGCCTTGACTTTCCAATATTTTCAGAGGGGACTGTATGTGGTATGTGTGATGTGTGTTGAAGACTTAGGTGGAACTCTGTGTGTGTGTGTGTGTGTGCATGTGTATACTTACATGTATATTTATTGCTTCAGCTAGGGCTTTAAACCACTCATTAATGATGCTCTCGCTATCTGATTGAATAAGGAGCTCTGTACCACGTTGAGTCTTGACCTAAGCATACATGTAGAAAAATATGTTAATTAATAATAAACAGTAAAACTTCACACAGCTTTGCATATATTCCACAAATATCTGAAACTGGAGGGATAGAAGACCATTCTTCCAAAAGATATTCCCTCAATTCGGTGGAGAGTGGTAGCTCAGTAGTTAAGATGTTGGACTTCTGATTGGGAGGTTGAGAATTCAAATCCCAGCACCACCGAGCTGCCATTGCTGGGTCCTTGAACAAGGCCCTTAACCCTCAACTGCTCAATTGTATAAATGAGATAATTGTAAGTCGCTCTGGATAAGGGCTTCTTCCAAATGCCGTACATGTAACCGTAAATGAGAGTGCTGTCTAGCATGTGGGTCCAATATCTTCCTTAGGTGCTTAATTGACATGCATCTGTTGAGTGTAAGGACCCTTGTAAACTTTATATCATTTACTTAGTCACCTGTCTGTATCATCAGTCCAAAGAATCTTATTACAGAACATAGGAGGCTTTTTTAGATGTTTTCTGGCAAAGTCTAATCTGACTTTCCTGTTCTTGAATGTTACCAGTGGTTTGCACCTTGTTGTATACCCTCTGTATTTACATTCCTGAAGGCGTCTCTTGATTGTAGATTTTGACAATGATATGCCTACCTTCTCCAGAGTATTCTTGACTTCTGTTGATATTGTGAAGGGGTTTTTCTTCACCAAGGAAAGGATTCTGCGATCATTCACTTTAGTTGTCATCCATGGTCTTCCAGGCCTTTCGATGTTGTTGAGCTCACCAGTGGTTTCTTTCTTTTTAGGAATGTACCCAACTGTTGATTTGGCCACACCTAAGGTTTTTGTTCTCTCTCCTAATGATGGCCTCCTTCACTTGCATTGAGATCTCCTTGGACTTCATATTGGTAGCTCCAGTCGAACTGCTGCCAATGACTACTGCAACTCACTCCTGGCAGGTCTTCCTCTGAGTGCCATTCGTCCTCTGCAACTGATTCAAAATGCAGCTGCACGATTGGTTTTCAACCTCCCTAAATTTTTGCACACCACCCCATTGCTGCGCTCCCTCCACTGGCTTCCTGTAGCTGCCCGCATCAGATTTAAAACACTGATGCTCGCCTACAAAGCCAAAAACGGACCAACACCCACTTATCTCAAAGCTCTTATCACACCTCGCGTGGCACCACGCTCCCTCCGGTCCTCTAGCACTGCTCGACTGGTCCCACCATCTCTCAGGGCACAAGGAAGACATGCGTCGAGACTCTTCTCGGTTCTGGCACCAAGGTGGTGGAATGAACTTCCCTTAGATGTCCGAACAGCTGAGTCACCGGCAGTCTTCAAACGACGTCTAAAGACTTACCTCTTCATTAAGTACTTAAGTTAGCACTTGCACGCGCGCGCACACCAAAAAAAAAAAAAAAAAAAAAAAAAAAAAAAAAAAAAAAAAAAAAAAAAAAAAAAAAAAAAAAAAAAAAAAAAAAAAACCAACAGAGTCTTGGGCTGATGGTATTCCTAGTTTGTGACCTAGTAAGCCGGTATCAGGATGTATTTTTGATAGACTTCAAAGCACTATTGTAAGTCGCTCTGGATAAGGGCGTCTGCCAAATGCCGTAAATGTAAATGCAAATGCCAACTCAATACCTGATATCAACTCCAGACCTTTTATCTGCTTCATTTGTCTTGAAGTAATGAGGGAATGGATCACAACTGGTCAATTAACTTCTTGTCAGTCAATTGTCCAAATACCTTTGAGCCCCTGAAAATGGAAGTACTTTGCTGAAAATGGCTGTATTTCCTAAATGGTAAATGCCATATTTTTGTGGAACCTCTTAAAATGAAGCTGAAAGTCTACACTTCCATCACATCTTGATTGTTTTATTTCAAATCCATTGTGGTGGTGTATAAAGGCAAAATCACAAAAACACATACATACAGTGCTCAAAAAAGGAAAACTTTTTAATCAGAGTATAGCATCAAGTCAATTAAACTCCTGGGGTATTGATCTGGTCAGTTAAGTAGCAGAGGGGATTGTTAGTCAGTTTCAGCTGCTTTGGTGTTCATGAAATTAACAACAGGTGCACTAGATGGGCAACAATGAGACGACCCCCAAAACAGAAATGGTTTTTACAGGTAGAGGCCACTGACATTTTTTTCCCTACTCATCTTTTCTGACTGTTTTTCACTAGTTTTGCATTTGGCTAGGCTAAGTGTCACTACTGTTGACACTACTGGTAGCATGAGGCGATACCTGGACCCTACAGAGGTTGCACAGGCAGTCCAACTCCTCCAGCATGGCACATCAATACATGCCATTGCCAAGAGGTTTGCTGTGTCTCCCAGCACAGTCTCAAGAGCATAGAGGAGATTCCAGGAGACAGGCAGTTACTCTAGAAGAGTTGGACAGGGCCGTAGAAGGTCCTTAACCCATCAGCAGGACCGGCATCTGCTCCTTTGTGCAAGGAGGAACAGGATGAGCACTGCCAGAGCCCTACAAAATGACCTCCAGCAGGCCACTGGTGTAAATGTCTCTGACCAGACAATCAGAAACAGACTTCATGAATGTGGCCTGAGGGCCCGATGTCCTCTAGTGCACACTGCCCGGCACTGTGGAGCTCGATTGGCATTGTTTCGGTCCATCCGACACCGCCAGATTGCACCTCAGACTGTCCAAAAGCTCAGTGATGCCCTGGTCCAGATCTGGGAGGAAATACCCCAGGACATCATCTGTCATCTCATTAGGAGCATTCCCCGACGTTGTCAGGCATGCATACAAGCACCTGGGGGCCATACAAACTACTGAGTTTCATTTTGAGTTGCTGCAATGACATTTCAGCAAAATAGACTAGCCTGCTGCATCATTTTTTCACTTTGATTTTCGGGCTGTCTTTGAATTCAGCCCTCTGTAGGTTGATAATTTTCATTTCCATCAAACGATGTAGCATCCTTTCATGCAGCATCCAGCATGATAATTCAAAGTGTTCCTTTACTTTTTTTGAGCAGTATATATATATAAGGTATATATATATATATGTGTGTGTGTGTGTGTGTGTGTGTGTGTGTGTGTGTGTGTGTGTGTGTGTGTCCTACAGTGAAAATTCTTCTGGCTAATTATTCCTCAGGATTTCCTGAATAAAAAAGCCTCAAGAACTATTTGGCTCCACCCACTTACATTTTTAGTTAATTTGCATAATATGCAAAACCTACTTTTGAGAACTTATACTAGGATTATACTAGGATCTGTCCTATCGACACAATTTTGGTGTCACTACTCAGCAGAGTATGACCCTCAATAATGATCAAAAAAATGTTTCTCAAGAACTGTATGTCTGATTGAGCTGAAACTTGGTATACAGCATCTCTATGATAATCTGCATGGGGATGTTTGACGATAACGTGGTTACTTAAAAACAATCTTCAGCAGGCATTTGACAGGGCAACCATTGAGCTATTGTCATGAAACCTGGAAGTATGGTCCCTCTAAGGACCCCCTAATAACTGATACTGTCTGGCTCAGCTTGGTCTCTTGGGGGTTGCTATTCATGTTTTTGCACTTAAAAGCAAGCCAGCCACTGAATTTCTGATAATATTTTTTTAGAGAACTTGTCCTAGGATTTTTGCCCTATCTTCACAATTTTGGTGTCAAACTACTCAGCGGACTGTGACCCTCAATAATTATCAAAAACATGTTGACTTTTTTAAACAATATGGCCATCAAATGTCAAACAATTCTAATGAGGCAGAGCCTGATTTACTTAAACTGCTATAAGACAGGGCTATCATTGACATATTGCTAACAAACTTGGTAGTTAGGTCCCATATCCCACCCCCTTATCAAACAAATGAAATGACCCATACCCACCAGAACAGGGCACTATAATAAATGAATTTACCTTTTGGTTTAATCTTCACAACTGTGGAGAATAGAGTAAAACTTACAACAGCAGAATTCCTGAGTCCTCCTGCATCTTTTTGGTTTAATTAATAGTTTTCAAATTAGTAGTAGGGCGTTCATCTGATCAGAATAAAATATGAAATATAGCAAGTAGAAAGTTTGCTGACAAAAACATACTAAAACAATTTGAATTGGCCAAACCATTTGGCTGAAACAGGTCAATTTAAGCAATTGTGTGTATGTACTAAAAGAGCTGTATCTTAAGAATGCAACATCAAATTTCTATAAACTTTACAATACAGTCAGTAGGCCACTGTCTGGCCACCTCTCAAAGTTCATAACAATTGGCCCACAGGGGGTGCTATAACTACAAAAAATTACATACATCTTCTAAACTGTTTGATACACAAAGATGAAATTTGCTCTGCTTTTTCTTGTTCAAAATTGAAAACGTCCAGGTATTTTTCTAATTAATGCATTTGAGGATGAAATACAACCTACCAAAAAAACCTGCATACTAAGAAAATGGCAGACTTTTGGACACTGGTGTGTCTGTGTGCGCCACCAGGAAAAGAGAGAGATGAGAGTCTATGGACATGTTTGGCCTCAACAGGACAGAATTTCCGTTTAACACCCTTGGTTTATATGGGTAATTTTTACTTGAATCGATTAACACCAATAACCCAGTCTGAAAGTCAAACAGGATGATTCTAGGGGGGAAAAAAGGGCAAATAGTATCTACTCTGTGTGAGCCCGGTGAGTGTGTTCAGCATTTTAAGCATACAGTTTTAATGAGTTTCAAATTATTATCTCATGAAAAGGTATCCTAGTGTGTTTATTAAATGGACAGCCAACTTTGCATCAAACTCTTTTCACAATCCCAATCAGCATGTGTGTCCTTCGCATGTGTATTTGAGTCATGATGCACTCCTTCAATACAATGGGTGTATAGCAAAACAATTAATCCTACAAATTTTAATAGGGGGCAGGATTAGATTCAAATAACTATTTTTCAGGCCATAAATCCAATCAAGCTCTGTTGTACTGCAGAGTTGTTGCTAATCTGTGAAAGGATTTTTACTGTTGACTAGGTTACTTCAAAAACATAGCAGCCATCAGCCAATCACACGGCAGCACACACTTCACAGTTTTGGCATTAAGCCCCTGTCACAAAATTTTAATAGTATGCTCAGTGTTCTATACAATTTAGTGAGAACTAGCTACCTGTGGTGCCATCTACATGTGGTGCATGTCACCCAGAGATTGCAGCTTGGAGCTATATTTATTATTTGGGGGCTTTTTCTTCTTGGTTCTATGGTCATCTTAGTGTCTATGTAATTTGGCGAGAGCTTGCTGATGGGGGTGCTACTTGTGAAGGGATTTTGAACCCTACAGATCACCACTTATTTTTATTTTTAATATAATGCAGATATCAGTGATTAGTGGCCAATAATCTAGACTGAACCTTTACTGCCATTATTCTTACTTTATTAATTATGGAAGCTGTTTAAAGGGTGTTTCTGTGAAGATGTTTTTTCTTTTAGAACTAGTTTAAAACTAGTCTAAATAAGCCACTTGATGTTGCATGAAGGAAACACCAAAACAACACAATTCCTTTAGATGATCAAACTGAACATCTCTTACATAACACTGCCATCTCATTGTTTTACTGTATTGTAATCAGACATTATAATTTACACACAATTGGTGCAATTATGATGATTTCCAGTTGTTGATAATTGCACTCCAAATACACAACTTAGCTAATCACAACTTACTACTCACATCCTTTCTAATAAGGGAAAGGACTAAAAACTATGGACTAAAAAAGATGGCAGTGTTAATTTTGATAACTTGCTGTCAAATGGATTTTTAAAAAAGAAATTGAACTGTGTTTGATACAGCACGTGTGCTTCCCAGTGCCACTGTCACAGTGTGCAGGACAAACATGAAAATGTAATACCATTAACTGTCCTGTCGTTTGCCCCTCCTCACTCATAAACAAAATGTCCACAGAGTGAGCATGGGGCAGCACGATTACTACCCCTGTGACCCTCACTGCAGTCCCATTTTGACCACTAGGTGCAGTAATAATGCCTCACAATGTGCAATATCTAAAAACACAAGCAAATCAATGGAACATCAGCTTATATCTGTCAAATAGCAACATTTTTTTTTTTCACTGGTCACTCAAAAGAGGCAATTAGTATTTCTACAGAATTTTAAAATGTATGAATGATGGCTTTATGTTGAACGCTTGATATATACATGTATGGTAGGGCTCTGCACCACCTTCCCCTATGGAAAAGCCACCACTGGATGTAGATTTTTTTTGACAACTGCAGTAGAAATCAAGAATTTGTGTCATCCAAGAACAAGTCATTCATTCATCCATTTATCCGATCAGTCATTTTTACCTCTAAAACATGTTTCTTGCTGGATTTGTCTTTGGTTGCCTTCTCTATAGTTGCTCCCTTTAGATCTACACTGAATTCTGGCTTTGACTGGTGGCTCCCAAACTGAAAAAGAACATATGTGAATTCACAAACACACACACTCGAGCAAATGTCAAGTTGTCACTTACCCAACTGGTAGCCACAGCCTGACTTTTGGCAAATATCAATTGAGAGCCTTGCAAAACTGTCCAAGATGAAGTCCAGTTCTTCCTATGGGTGAGACACGAGACAACAAGAAAGTCAGAAACCGATAAGCAGTGTGTTATGATTAATATTCCTTGAGCAATTTTGCCCATCCTTGCACTAACCCCAGGACCTGATATCAGTATTTCTCATTGAAGAATATACTGCATATTTAAATGTTTTTATAGTTAGTAAATCTTGAGTCTTTTATTGCCTCAATTGTTTGTACTAGGGCAGGGAAAGTAGTAAAAGGCAATGTCAAGTAATAAAGATGGAGAAACTCTGAAGATAGAGGTCAATTTCTTTGCAATCTTAAAACATCTTTGCATTTTCTTTGGACTGTCTTTAGCTTACCGGACTTTCTTGCCATTTTCAGTGATCTTGGTTACATTTAGGGGTCCAGATTTTTCACAGGGCTAAGGAAAAAGCCAGGAAAACAGCAATGTGAGCATGGAGTAGGAGATGGATAGGGAGTGGGACCAAAACGTAAAGAAAGTGTATAGGAACAACATGTAAACCAAAGGTAAAACCATGTATACAAAATGAATCTACCTGGACGCATAAGACCTCTGTCCTCCTTGTCACTAGTTAATTGTACTACCTCTTTCTATTATAGAGCTATAAAAATTGGTTACAGCAAGATGAAAGTGAAAAGTGTTCATGCTGTGTCACAGGGTGGCATAACACACCCCCATGCATGCATGAGCTCACAGACGCCCATGATTAGCTAGTTTCACTGTGATTGACAGTGGAATGCGAGTATACCATCCCTCTCACCCAGACACCATGGCCAATTTTTCCAGTCCTGGCCACAGATGACAGGGTGATCTCTCAGGGTGATAGGGAGAAACACTTTTCTGTTGTGCCACTCTGGAGCCCCTTGCTATAATTTTTAAAATAGCCCACAAGCTAATATAAAAATATAAATAAAGCTGACACATTACTGATAAGGTTTTTAAAAAATGAACTTTGTGATTTGAAAGCTGATGTCATTGTCACATAAAAACAAATTGAAAAAATCAGCTCCCAATCTCCTATTCTTTCCCCACATCCAAACACTTAGTTATTAGTTAGACTATATTAACCCAGTCACAGCATATTCATCTAAAAGCATATTATTTAGGAATTTAATTATTTAGTAGTTTACTAATTATTCAGTAACTACAGTGAAACAAAAAGACAGAATGATTTAAGAGGAAGAGTTTTGGGAAAATAAAGAGAAAGTGAGAGAATGTTATACTAACGGAATGAGGACGTTTTGGGGACGAAAGGTCTGACAATTCTGAATCTGGGGTGCCAGCTTTTGAAGGCTCCTAAAGAGGAAATCAGCAAACACATTATCTATAACCATGACAAACCCATACATTAAAATTCTTAATTACTTGAATTAATAACAAATATTAACAATTATATAAATACTCAGGCCTAAATTAAATATATAATTGATGGTTTACCTTTGATGTTGATGATCAGTATGTGTTTACATTAAGAGAAATGTATTTGTAATAGAGTAGAAAGTAGTAGAAATTAAGTAGAAAGTAGCCTAGCCCTGCAGAGTTTCTGAAAAATGTATTGATTCATTAAATCTGAGTAGTTATTGCACCAATCGGCTGATACTTACACTTCCCCTGCCCCCCTTCCTTAATCATACAACAGCAACCAAGTAGGGAGGGATAGGGAAGAGAGTATAGTTCTGCTCTTGAAGTCTTCAAACAATGGATTGTGGTACCCCCAGCCATGCCCTATGGAGGTTGTTGGTGATTTCACTGACTTTGTGTTTTTTTCTTCACAGCTCTCACAATGTTTGTCATTGACTGCTATTGTTTTCCTTGGCCGACCTGTTCAATGTTTGGTTGTTAGTACACCATTTGTTTCTTTCTTTTTCAGGACATTCCAAACTGTTGCCCAATGCTTGTGCAATGACGTGCGATTTTCCCTCTTTTCTAAGCTTCAAAATGGTTTGCTTTTGTCCCATAGACAGCTCTCTGGTCTTCATGCTGGTTTATCCTTTTTAACAACAAATGCAGTTTTCACAGGCCAAACCCAGGGTTCAAAACAAGAGTAGACATTCAGAGCTATTAACTGTTTAAACAGTCAATCTAACAGGATACACCTGGGCAACAAGAAACACCTGTCAGTCACATGGTCCCATATTTCTGATCACTGGAAAATGGGTGGGTTCAAACAAAAGTTGCTACGTTCTAAGTTGTTAAACACATCTAGAGGAGAGGTACATATCAGGAAATTAAAGCTGAAATTCTAATCTACTGTCTCATATTCGTCCTTTGATCTCAAACCCATATAATAATGTATAATAATCTCTGACTGTCTGGCATATAATGCAAAAGTCAAATTTTGATTCTTCATTGAACAAGATTCCTGAAATAGTCCATAAAGCAATAAAACAACACTTAGCAATAAAATGTCAGGTACTAGATGTCAGGTACTAGATAAATGAAAAAGACTAGATTATAAATAGATTGCATATTAATCAAAATATCAAAATCAAGACAGGTTTCTTTGGTGAATTAACATTAATTATGTTAATCTAGTGCATTAATTATGCATAAAATCTACCCACTAAGCACAGTTGCTGACTGGCAATGCTAGAAACCAGTCACTATAGACCCCTGTTAACACACAGACCCCTGTTAAAACTGCAGTCTTTTGTGATGTAAAAAATGCAACTAAGATAAATCATGTCAGATCTTTTTCCACCTTTAATGTGATACAGCAACCAACAAAATTCAAGTGAAAAACAAATATAAACATGGTTGCATAGGTGTGCACACCATTTTATAATGTGGCGTGTGACTCTGCTCTGAATTAACCAATCACATTCCAACTCATGTTCAAAATATTTTAATCATACAAACATATGGCAAGTTCTTGTATGTGTTCATGTACTTTATACTTACTTACTCAACAAACACTTTATTAGGAACACCTGTACACCTACATATTCATGAAATTATCTAATCAGCCTACTATGTGGCAGCAATGCACTGCATAAAACCATGCAGATATGGGCCAGCAGCTTCAGGTAATGACCATCAACCATCAGAATGGGGAAAAAAAATATGATTGCAGTGATTTTGACCATGGCATGATTGTTGGTGCCAGATGGTCTGGTTTGAGTACTTCCATAACTGCCGATCTTCTGGGATTTGGGGACAGTCTGTAGAGTTTACTCAGAATGGTGCAATAAAGAAAAACATCCAGTGAGCGGCAGTTCTGTGGATGGAAAGTCTTGTTGATGAGAGAGGTCAACAGAGAATAGCCAGACTGGTTCGAGCTGACAGAAAGGCTTCAGTAACTCAGATAACCACTCTGTACAATTATGGTGAGCAGAAAAGCATCTCAAAATGTACAACATGTCGAACCTTGAGGCGGATGGGCTACAACAGCAGAAGACCATGTTGGTTCCACCTCTGGCAGCCAAGAACAGAAAGGCTGAGGTTGCAGTGGGCACAGTCTCTCCAAAACTGTATAGCTGAAAACTGGAAAAATGTAGCCTGGTCTGATGAATCTCAATTTCTGCTGAGGCAGACAGAAGGTAGGGTCAAAATTTGGCATCAACAGCATGAATCCATGTACCTTGTGTCAACAGTCCAGGCTGGTGGAGGTGGTGTAACAGTGTGGGGTATGTTTTCTTGGCACACTTTGGGCCCGTTAATACCAATAAATCATCACTTGAATCATGCCACAGCCTATATGAGTATTGTTCATCCCTTTATGGCCACAATTTACCCATCTTATAATGGCAAAGTCATCTCAAACTGGTTCCATGAACATGACAATGAGCTGAGAGTTCTACAGTGGCCTTTCCAGTCACAGGATCTGAATCCAATGGAACACCTTTGGGATGCGGTAGAAAGGGAGATTCATTGCATTGTTCAGCTTAAAAATCTGCAGGAATTGCGTGATGCAATCATGTCATCACGGACCAGAATCTCAAAGAAATGTTTCCAACATCTTGTTGAATCCATGCCATGAATAACTGATGCTGTTTTCAGAGCAAAGGGAGGCCCTACCCAATATTAGTATAGTGTTCCTCATAAAGTATATTGCGAAAAGTGTGTTGAACCTGACCATCACACCCATATGTACTTGTTGAACATCCCATTCCAGATTTAGTCCTCACTTTGCTGTTATAATAACCTCCACTCTTTTGAAAAGGCTTACCACTCCATTTTGGAGCATGGCTGGGAGGATTTGTGCTCATTCAGCCACAAGAGCATTAGTGAAGTCAGGCATTGATGTCAGGCGAGAAAGCCTGCCACAGTGTCAGCAATTTATCCGAAGGGGTTAAGTGGCAATGAGGTGCAGGCCAGTCCACACCAACCTTGGGAAACCATATCTTTTTAAACCTCGCATTGTGCATGGGGTATTTCCATGCTGGAACAGATTTGGGTCTCTTAGTTCCAGTAATGGGAAATCCGCTACAACATACAAAGACATTCTAAATATTCTGTGCTTCCAACTTTGTGACAACAGTTTGGGGAAGGCCCACATACAGTTAGGTGCAGAAGTATTTGGACAATAATGGAGTTTTTGTGATTTTGCCTTTATACACCACCACAATGAATTTGAAATAAAACAATCAAGATGGGATCAAAGTGTAGACTTTCAGCTTTATTTAAAGAGGTTCCACAAAAATATGGCATTTACTATTTAGGAATTACAGCCATTTTAAGCAAAGTACCCTCATTTTCAGGGGCTCAATTGAACAATTGACTGACATGAAGTTAATTGACCAGGTGTGGTCCATTCACTCGTTACTTCAAGACAAATGAAGCAGATAAAAGTTCTGGAGTTGATATCAGGAATTGAGTTTTCATTTGGCAGCTGTTCGACTGAAGCTACCAATATGAAGTCCAAGGAGATCTCAATGCAAGTGAAGGAGGCCATCATTAGGATGAAAAAACAAAAAAGAGACCTATCAGAGAGATAGAAAAATCTTTAAGAGTGGCCAAATCAACAATTTGGTCCTGGTACATTCTTAAAACAATGGAATGCACTGGCGAGCTCAGCAACACCAAAAGGTTCCATTGGCTGCCAATGGAATGGGCTCACTGGTGTTTATTGATGATGTGACTGCTGACAGAAGTAGAAAGATGAATTCTGAGGTGTATAGGGCTATACTCTCTGCTATGTATTGGCATATTGACACATGACTTCATATTGGTAGCTCCAGTCGAACAGCTGCCAAATGCCAACTCAATACTTGATATCAACTCCAGACCTTTTATCTGCTTCATTTGTCTTGAAGTAACGAGGAAATGGACCGCACCTGGTCAATTAACTTCTTGTCAGTCAATTGTCCAAATACCTTTGAGCCCCTGAAAATGGAAGTACTTTGCTTAAAATGGCTGTAATTCCTAAACAGTAAATGCCATATTTTTGTGGAACCTCTTAAAATAAAGCTGAACGTCTACACTTTGAACACATCTTGATTGTTTTATTTCAAATCCATTGTGGTGGTGTATAAAGGCAAAATCACAAAAACTCTGTCATTGTCCAAATACTTCTGCACCTAACTGTATGTGTGTGTTATATATATGTATGTATGTATGTATATGTATATGTATGTATGTATGTATATATGTATATGTATGTGTATATATATATATATATATATATATATATATATATATATATATATATATATATATATATACACACACACACACACATACATACAGTCAGGTCCATAAATATTGGGACATCGACACAATTCTAACATTTTTGGCTCTATACACCACCACAATGGATTTCAAATGAAACGAACAAGATGTGCTTTAACTGCAGACTGTCAGCTTTAATTTGAGGGTATTTACATCCAAATCAGGTGAATGGTGTAGGAATTACAACAGTTTGCATATGTGCCTCCCAC
>CM040995.1:9091529-9125475 GCA_022985145.1 Pangasius djambal | reverse complement strand
AGCAGGATGAATTCTGAAGTGTTTCGGGCAATATTATCTGCTCATATTCAGCCAAATGCTTCAGAACTCATTGGACGGCGCTTCACAGTGCAGATGGACAATGACCCAAAGCATACTGCAAAAGCAACCAAAGAGTTTTTGAAGGGAAAGAAGTGGACTGTTATGCAATGGCCAAGTCATTCACCTGACCTGAATCCGACTGAGCATGCATTTCACTTGCTGAAGACAAAACTGAAGGGAAAATGCCCCAAGAACAAGCAGGAACTGAAGACAGTTGCAGTAGAGGCCTGGCAGAGCATCACCAGGGATGAAACCCAGCGTATATATAAATATATATATATATATATTTATGCATATATATGTGTGTGTGTGTGTGTATGTGTGTATGTATATATATATATATATATATGTGTGTGTGTGTGTATATGTATACATACATACACACAGTAATGTAAAAAAATTAGGATACCATATTAAATATTGAGTTCTTTATTAAGACATTTCCATTTCTGATCTTGTTTTAATTTGTACCTGTAGATGAAAGTGACGTAATTGCATGTAAACAACAAATCACTTTGTTTTCCCTTATTAAACAAAAGAAATAAACAAAAATTAGTATTTCAACACCCTATGTCCTAATAGCCAGTGTTTCCCCCTTTGGCTGAAATAAGCTCAATGAGACATTTCTTGTAGCCATCTACCAGTTTCTGACATCGACTAGAAGAAAGTTTCCACCACTCCGCAATGCAGAATTCTTTCAGCTGTGTGATGTTTGAGGGGTTTCTTGCATGCACAGTCCGTTTCAAATCACCCCACAGGATCTCAATAGGATTTAGATCTGGGCTTTGACTTGGCCATTCCAGAACTCTCCATTTTTTACTTTTCAGCCAGTTCTTGGTGGATTTACTAGTATGTTTTGTGTCAATGTCATGTTGCAAGGTCCAGTTCCGCTTCAGCTTCAGTTTTTTGACAGATGGTCTCACATGTTTCTCAAGCACCTTCTGATACAATGTAGAATTCATAGTGGATTCTATGATGGTGAGCTGGCCAGGTCCTGCTGCAGCAAAGCATCCCCAAACCATAACACTTCCACCTCCATGTTTCACAGTCGGAGTTGGTATGAGGTTCTTTTGCTGAAATGCTGTATTTGGTTTAAATTTTAGACTCATCTGTCCAAAGCACATTATTTCAGAAGTCTTGGCCTTTGTCTATGTGTTCTTTGGCAAACTTCAGTCTTGCCCTCATGTTTTTCTTAGACAGCAAAGGCTTCCTCCTTGCACACCTCCCATGATAATTAAAGTTGTGCAGTCTCTTTCTGATTGTAGATTCATGCACTTTGATATCAACTGTAGCAAGAGCTTGTTGTAGGTCCCGTGATGATATTTTAGGGTTTTTGGAGACTTCTTTAAGCATCTTGTGGTCTGCTCTTGGGGTGAATTTTCTTGGACGGCCTGACGTGGCCATGTTGGCAGTTGTTTTAAATGTTCTCTACTTGTAAATGATTTTTCCGGACAGTGGAATGGCTGATTACAAATTCTTTTGAGATCTTTTTATATCCCTTACCAGACTCATAAGCATCAACAATCTTCTTTCTGAAGGTCTCAGAGAGCTCTTTGGATCTCACCATGGTGATACCTCACACTTCAACATTTAAGAGCAAACCAAACTAAATGTCTGAGGTTTAAATAAGGCAAGCCTCCTTCAAAATGCTCTGTAACGATGTTCTAATAATTTGCACCTGCTGTGATACACCTGTAGGTAATTTTAGCCATTTTAAGTACGAATAAATGTGGGGTGTCCTTAGTTTTCCTCACAACAAATTGGATTTTCTTTTTTAAATTACATTTTACAGATCATTTTAAATAGACTTTTCTTTGGTTTTATTTGTTTAGTTATATTACTTGAATCTCCCAATATTGTTAAAATGAAGATCAACTGTCCATATAAAAAACACAGGCTTTCATGGGGTGTCCTAATTTTTTATGTATATATGTATAAGCATATGTGCCTACATAGTCCCATACATGCACACAAGTTATTGTGTGCCCTCTCATCAGCATAGTTATTCATATACATTCTAATTCATATAAATTCTAATATTTCACATTATGAGTTTGTGTGCATATACCTTCTTAGTAGTATAGTCACACACATACAGTACTCATCAAGCTCCTCAGACCAGCTTCTAGGGGATGAGTCATACTGGCTATTTGATTGCCCACAAAAACATTTCTCTTCCAACAATAGTCTCTTCACCCAGTCAGAGAAGAAAATTAAATACAGGTACAAAAAACATGGAGGAGGAAATTGAAAGAATAAAGGGATGAAAGAATGCAGGAGGAGATAAGACAAATTATCTTTAAAAAAAATAGTTTGTTCTATCAACTACAGCAATGTGTTAGTAGTATCTAAACATTCTAGTGGTACTTGACTAGCGTGCTTTGCCTGCAAAATTAAAGACCCAGAGAAAGGTAAGTTAGTCACAAAATGATTTTAGGCAAGTAGGCTATCCCATATACCATCATGCATTTCACTTGTGTGTGAGTGGTTGTGGTGGTTTGTGCACCTGGGTGTGGGATGCTCAGAAATAAGGGAAAAAAGGTTGATGATGCTGTTCCCTGTCTTTGGCATGTGTATCTGTGTGTTGACTGATCAAAACCGATCATACTTAGGCATGGGGGGAAAAGTGCGGGTGACGCAGTGTGTTTTTGTAAAAGTTACCTCACTGTCTGTGGTGGCAGTGACATGTTTCTCCTCCCTCTTCCCAAGGCTGTCTCGTAACCGTGGGGGTTTCCATGTACACTCCTGCGTGGTGCGGTTGTAGTAGAAATGCCTAGCATTTGCATCTTTGTAAGTCTCCCAGTCTACGTGTGTAGTAAGTGGGGAGGATGTTGGCAGTGGAGGCAGAGACGACTGAGAGATCTTTAAATCCTGCAGGTTAGTGTAGACAGGTGAGTCAGGCCTTCCCTTCAAAGGAGACACAGATAATAGATTTAATCATAAAATTAAAGAATAAAAATGGACATATATTGAAAAAAAAACTGGAAATGTGGAAGCTGACCAAAGGATTTGAGGAGAAGTGAAAAGAAGAGCTGTGGAGTTAAAAAAAAATGGAAGCTTAATTGAAAGGAGGTAAGTGCATCTAATGCTTTTATGTTGCACTCAAAAACGGCTACCGTAATGTAAATTCTTGATGCTTAGTATATGACCAGTGAAACTATTTAAGTAGCATTTAAGAAGCATGACTTTGCATGCACATGCAGAAGCATCAGAACACAAAGAAACATTTTTTGCGAGGTGCAGCATAACCTAGAGAAGATGAAAAATACAGTACAGCTTGTTTTAGAGCATCATTATGAACCTTGCAGATAAGCAGACAATTTATGATAAAATATAAAAACTACTCAGCTACTCTCTAATTGTATCTGATTACCATTTTATATTTCTTCATCAGTATCAATTATTAACAATTATAATTATTAAAAAAAATCCATTACATGTTCTTTACAAATATAAGGGTAAATATAGCTGCAAGCAGCAATCTGCGGGGTCCAAGCGCTCCAGTGGTCAGTTCTTGCCAAGATACAAAGAACAATAAAGATTTTTTTTAAGTTTTATGATGATAGCTCAATGCTAACTGTGTGAAGTGCCTGTGGAAAGCTGATTGGGTGAAGTCAGACATGTTTTTCAAGTAATTTAGTGATGATTGAAAATCCAGCTACAGATTAGCAGTTTGATGCCAAATTTCATCTGAATTGGACTTTTGGTTCATAAGGAACAGCTATTAATACTTAACCATAGCCCCAGTCTTTACATCCTCAGATCCTTGTACTGAACATGTCAAGTTAAGTTCAAATCCATACCAACAACCATGAATTACAGCTATTTAAGTAATCAAGCTCCATCTCCTTAGATTTCATTTTTGTATGGCAGTCATGTGGTTCACAACTGTCAACATGTTTTTGATCATTATTGAGGTTCACACTCTGCTTAGCAAGTTGGGGTCCCTGAAGTGGTTAGGCCACAGCAATCTCACCGCTGCGGCCCGGGTTTGTGTCCTAGCCAGGGAACCAACCCCAGTCAGTGCATTATCAGTGCCGGTCCCAAGCCCAGACAAAACTGGGGAGGGTTGTTCAAGAAGGGCTACCGAAGGAAAAACTGTGCTAAATCAAATACGTGGACCAATGATCCACTGTGGCGACCCCTAAGGGGAGCAGCCGAAAAAGGAACAACACTGCTTAGCAGTACTACATACTGACCAAGTTTAATGTCTGTAAGACCTATGTTTTGGTCTGCATGATTAGTTTTAGTGAAGAAGAAGAAGAAGAAGAAGAAGAAAATCCTAACAAAAACAATAGTGTTCCAAACACAGAGTGTTTGGCCCCCTAAAAATCCTAACAATTCCAACAGGGTTACAAGCACTTTGTAGTTGGACCCCTAAGAAGAAGAAGAAAAATCCACCTTTGGTGCTTGGCCCCCTAACAAAAACAATAGGGTTCCAGCACCTTCAGTGCTTGGACCCCTAAATATGCCCAGCTAGTGGGTGTTATATTTAGATATAGAAGGTGTTTATTGTTGTACAACTAGTTATAGAGCTACTTTTCTAATAATATGTTTTAATCCTTTCCAACTGAGAAATTCATCTAATCCGTTTGTCTGTGTAGGCAGTAGTGGGAGTGTCTTGTACTTCATAGCTCCTATGCAGCAAGACCCTACTGAAATTACAACATTTCTTTTTCTGCTGCACTTTAGCAATGGTCCCTAACATTTCAGTAATGCAGATACTTAGAGAGAGAAAATATTTAACTCTGAATCAGGAGGTTTTACTAAACGGCTGTATTTGCTTATCCTTTTTATATCACATTCAAAACATGATGTTTTATAATAGTTTGGCACATTATTCATGTGCTACTGAATGGAAATTCCCAAAAGTCTGAATATAAAACTAACAGTAAACTGAATATGAAACTGCAGTAAGAGAGACACAATGCTACCAGCTTACCCGGATCAAACCTTTAAGCAGCCCACACAACACACTCTAATATGGACTCTGAGACAGCAGACAGCACCCCGCCATATCAAACACAAGCAACGATAAATCTAGTCCAAATGAAATCCCTAAAATAAAATACAAAGGTACAGATACAAAAATAAAATACTTGGACGAGCCAGCAGCAATATATATTTTTGAAAATATCCAGATGGTTGGATCGAAAATGTAAATATTTATTCATAGCTTTTCATTAATTTGGGGATTACCTAGTGTAACTGTGACTGACAGGACAGAGAAAGTTTGCCCCTCCCACCTAGGGAGCATGGCCAACTTTGCACTTTAGGACTAATGGCCACAGATGTATTTGGAAAAGTTTATCAGTGATCAGTACAGTAGTGAATTAATTGTTTTTATATAGGAATATACTCCCATATACAGCCATAGGGAAAAAGAACGTACACCCTCCTTCAATTCTATGTTTTTATTTAGCAGGGCATAAATAACAAATTATTCTTGACATGATGTAGACATACACCTGAGTGCTCCAGAACACCAAACTGCTGAATGTTCTGCTTTTATAGAGGTAGTCATACTTCTTGATGATTAACTTCTTAATGATGATTAATCTTGTGCCTTTCATTAGTATCACCTGGCTGCTAATCATGCTCTTCATTGCTTTTTGGGGAAAAATGACTACATATTGAAATCTGCTGGGGTTTTTTTGTTCATAGAAGTTGGTGAGGATCACACAATTATACACTTATCAGCCATAACATTGAAACCACTGACAAGTGAAGTTAATAAAATTGATTATCTCATTACAATGGCACCTGTCATGGGTGGGATATATTAGGAAGCAAGTGAACAGTCAGTTCTTTGGAAGCAGGAAAAATGGGCAAGTGTAAGGATCTGAGCGACTTTGACAAGGGCCAAATTGTGATGGCTAGAGGACTGGGTCAGCGCATCTCCAAAACGGCAGGTCTTGTGGAGTGTTCCCATTATGCAGTGGTTAGTACCTACCAAAAGTGGTCCAAGGAAGAACAAATGGTAAACTGGTTACAGGGTCATGGGCACACAAGGCTCACTGAGGAGCAAAGGCTACCCCGGTCTGGTCTGATCCCACAGAAGAGTTACTGTAGCACAAATTGCTGAAAAGGTTAATGCTGGCTATGATAGAAAAGTGTCAGAACACAGTGCATCCCAGTGCACCCAGTGCAGCCGCAGACTGTTCAGACTGCCCATGCTGACCCCTGTCCAGTGGTTCTCAGACTGAAGGCTTTTATAGTTTGAGGGTTACTCTCCAGAAAGTGTCTTCATCCATGAAAAGCAATTCCCTAGTCATTTGTAAGTGGTAGTTTTTAGATTTCTTTAATAATTGATTTATCTGAATTACAACAGGTGATGGAATTTCATAAAATTGTGAACCTTATTCCTGTCCACAACACTAAGTGAGCAGAACAAACAGTTTTAAGTTTGCCAGCGTGCATGTAGCTGTTGGAATGAGGAAAGGAATGTGAGAGAGTGCACAGTGGCTAAGTGGCATGTTGAAAAAGCCTCCTCCTAAAGCAGCTGGTGGGGAATGTGAGCATTCAACACTTACACTATCGGTTTATCTTTATAGAAAGTTTCATTCCTGCCCTATATGTATCTCATTTGCATAAACATCTATTTCATATTTCTTTTATGTATTCTGTTCCAATGGTAAAACATTATTTTTCATCTCCCTTTTCTTCCCCACAAGTGTGTGCCAATGCTCCCTCCAGGCCGTTGTATATGTGTCTCCTTGATTTTGGGTTACTTCAGAGGTGCACCCTAAAGATAACTAAGTTTCAATTTTTGTACGTTTATAATGTTGAATGTTTTAATCAATTGAAAATGGAAAACAAAGGCACATATTCAGTCAATCCTTATTGTTGCTGTATCAAAAATATATAATCTCAAGACACTACCATATCAAAATCATAACATCTAATGGCAAAAATGTGCAGGAATGATCGGGCTGATTTACACTCACTGTCCACTTTATTAGGAACACCTGTACATTTATAAAGTAGTCTAATCAGCCAATCATGTGGCAGCAGACCAATGCATAAAAACATGCAGATACAGGTAAAGAGCTTCAGTTATTGTTCACATCAAACATCAGAATGAAGAAAAAGTGTGACCTCTGTGGTTTTGATTGTGGCATGGATGTTGGTACCAGAAGGGCTGGTTTGAATATTTCAGAAACTGATGATCTGGGAATTTCACGATAGAATGATGGGACGATAGACTGTTCTGTCAGAGTCCTGACCAGATAGGCTGTCCTGTCAGAGTCCTGACCAGCTGTCTCACTGTTTGTTACGGGAACTGCACAGTTTCTGACCGCAAGACCCTAAAGTGAACTGTGAGAAATGTCTGATAGTTACCTGGTCATTTCAAGCATTTTGTATCTGGATTGTATTCTGATTAAACTATGGAGTGCATTCCTCTGAAAGCATCGGAATGGCAAGGTCAATTTCTTTGTTTATGCTACACACTGAAAACATTTGAGGTTGAGATCAAAAGATGAATATGAGATGACAAATCAGAATTTCAGCTTTTCATTTCCTGATATATATCTAGATGTCTTAAACAACTTAGAACATGGCATCTTTAGTTTGAACCCACCCATTTTTCAAGTGATCAAAAATATTGGAACATGTGACTGACAGGTGTTTCTTGTTGTCCAAGTGTGCCCTGTTAGGTTGACTGTTTAAACAATTAACAGCTAAACTGAATGTCTATTCTTTGTCTGAGCCCTGGATTTTGCCTGTGAAGACTGCATTTGTTATTAAAAAAGATAAACCAACATGAAGACCAGAGAGCTGTCTATGGGAGAAAAGTAAGACTTTTTGAAGCTGAGAAAAGAGGGGAAATCAATCAGAGCCATTGCACAAGCATTGGGCATGGCCCATACAGATTAGATCAGCCCTTATTGTCTCCCTTAGGAGATATATGTCTTGGGCAATTGAGAGAGGTTATGACCATACAATAACCTAACACACATAACATACACCGATTCCATACATTCTGCCTGAAGGCATCAACTCATACTCTTCATGAAGGATGTGGTTTGGGTCACAAATGATTTTAAGGCTCTGCTTCCTCACAGTCTCCTCAAATATCTCCTGAAGTGAAGATGAGGGCAGCATGCCCATTATTTTTCCAGCCCTTCTAATCTGAGTTTAATGGACAAGTTACAATAACATAGTGCTTTTATCCACTCCATGGACCCTAAGTCTTCGCAAAAAATGCAAACACTGACTAACTCATGAGCAAATATACTTGATGAGCCCATTGTAATTGAAATCCACTTGATGAGCCCGTTGTAATTGAAAATCAAAATAATTATCTAAGTACTTATATGTTGTTACCTGTTCAACTCTCTCTCCCCATAGACTGAAACTGGGCTATGGTCACCAACAGACCTGGGATCAAAAACCAGTTGTTTAGTTTTTTTGATCTTTAACATCAGGTTGTGCTCCTCACACCACTGCACAATCTCTTCTATCTCTGACTTACACATAGATTTTGAAATCTGAATCTATTGTCAATAAACTGAGTATGGCTGTGTCATCAGAAAATTTAATAAGGTAATTATTTGTATATTGGTCTCTACAATCATTTGTGTATAATGTAAAAAGAAGGGGGGAGCTTACACAGCCTTGAGGAGCTGCAATACTTATAACCTGTATGACAGAGAGGACTGAATTAACTTACACCTGCTATCGTCTCCCTATAAGAATTGCACTGTACCATCTGTTTCGACTTGCTTAACAGGATCTGCAGGAGTATAGTGTTAAATCCATAAACATTAGTCTGGCATAAGCTGTAGGATTTTCAAGGTGCTTTAAAATAAAATACGTTGTAATGTTTAAAGCATCATCCATGCTTCTACCATCTTTAAAAGCAAACTGATAGGGATCTAATAGAAGTTGTACTTCACCTCGTAGGTTCCCTATCATAATGCGGTCATATGATTTGATCACTATTGATGTTAGAGCTATCGGTCTGAAATCATTATTTTCCTGTAGACAATGTTTTTACAGAAGAGGAATAATAACCACTTTTTTTCCATATTGTAGGAATGGGACGTGTATCAATGGAGAGCTGGAATAAAGGACTCCAGGCTGGGATCAAATCATCAGCAAATGTTTTAACAAAAAAGCCAAAAGAAAAATGTGCCCCGCGATTGCCTCCGCAATACTGTCAATATTACTGTCTTGATAGAAAACATCCCAATCTGTGGCCAGGAAGCAAAGTCTTAACTCCTCCTTAACTCCTACTATCCTGCCACAAATTGACAATCCTTGAGACAGGTTTACTTCTTTTAAAGGCAGACCTGAAGGTGGGAATTAGTTGAATGGTTTTATGGTCTGAATTTGAAAGAGGAGGTATAATCTTAGCAGCATATATCTCTTTAATATTGCCATAATATTTGTCTAATATTTTATTTTTCCCTTTGCTATTACTGACATATTGCTGGAACCCTGGAAGAGCAAAGTCCATCTTACAATGATTAAAGTCCCCTAATACAAATATCATGGCTTCAAGCTTGTTTTGTAATTGCTGATAAACACTGTCAGCTGTCCATGTGGCAGCTTTGGATGCATTCCCACTAGGCAGGATATATACAATGCAAATGAAAATGTTCCCATAGTCTCTGGGAGGGTAAAAAGGTCTCAGACTTAAACATATGAGTTCAAGGTCAGGAGTACATACAGTGTCTTTTACAGAATATAATATAATAAAATAAAAATGCCACCTCCCTTCATTTTCCCTGAGATATTACTCTTGTCTGCATAAACATGTGAGATGCCTTGTACCTGAACCAATGGGTCAAGGACATCTCCGTGAAGCCAGGTTGCTGTGTAAATCATGAGGCATGACTCCTAGTATTCTTTACAGACTCTTGTGTTCAGACACAACTCCGCCATCTTGTTCCTCAGGGAGCGAGCTTTGCTGAAGAGTATTGATGGCAGCAGTGGGCTTGCTGCAGGGAGTCGATGTTAAATGCTGCCTGTCCTCCCACGTTTCCACGGCCAACTATCTCCACGCCATCGCAACAACTCCTCTGGAACATTGTCTAGCAGGCCTGGTTCTGGTACTGCTCTTTTCCATTAGGACAGCAGCCATTCCCTGCCAAAAACCTGCAGCACCTGGTCACTTCCCCTAGGAAAAATGGTGGTGGCATTGTATTGCTTGCAAACACTGAATGTAATCAGCACCAATAACATCCCTCCAACAATCTTCTTCCCCATCATGTTATTTTGTTACAGACTTCAACACACTTAACAACTTAAACTTAACACATAAACAAACTTTTAACTTTTAACAAACAATCGCCTGTCTCTCTTGAGTCCGAGATGCAGCAGCATCGCACCACCAGCAGAATGCAACCAACTGGAATGTCCTGAAAAAGAAAGAAACCACTGTTGTACTAACAACCAGATATCAAACAGGTCAGCCAAGGAAAACAACAGCAGTTGATGACAAAAACATTCATCAAGCTGTGAAGAAAAACCCAAAAACAACAGTCCATACCACAAGATGTGAACCACTCATCCGCAGTAAGAAGGAGAAGGCCAGATAAATGGCCAAAAAAAAAAATACAGAGATGAGCCACAAAAGGTCTGAAACCAATATTATCCTCTACCAAAGTGATGGAAAGGCCACAGTGTGGAGAAAGAAAGGACCTGCTCATGATACAAAACATACAAGTTTATTGGTCAAGCATGGTGGAGGTAGTGTCATAGCTTGTGCTTCCATGGCTGGTTCTGGAACAGGCTCAATAATCTATATTGATGATGTAACTCATGATGGTAGTAGCAATAAAATGAATTCAGAAGTCTACAGAAACATTCTGTGTGCCAATTTACAGAGAAATACATACAATGCAGACTGGCCAAGTCAATCAAGTAAAACCAGTTGAGCATGCATTTCACTTCCTGAAGAAGAGACTGAAGGGAGAACCCCCCTAAACAAACAACAACTGAAAGAAGCTGTGGTACAAACCTGGAAGAATGCAACAGTTTTGTGATGTCAGTGGGTTGCCTACTTGATGCAGTTATTGCAAGCAAGAGATATGCAACCGAATATTAATTGTTATTTACTTTAAGACTATCTTTTCCTGTACTTTTTCTCACCTAAGCTGTTTAACATATCTAGATGTAAATATCAGCAACTGAATGCTGAAATTCTGATTTATTGTCTCATATTCATCTTTTGATCTCAAACCCAAATGTCTTCAGTGTCTAGCAAAAAACAAAATAATTGGCCTTGCTTTTGGAGGGGACTATGTCTATAACAGACAGCTTTGTTTCCCCTATTTTAATGACCACCAGCCACCACTGTTGTCCACCAACAGTTGTTGTCTGCCTGCCTCTATACTTATAACCCAGTGGTCTTTTGGAAAGTAACAACAGTGTCAAATTTTAGAGAATGATAAGTGAGATTAGGAAATGATTCTATCAGTTTATCAGCATCATCGTCTCTTCACTCAACTGACCACTGTTCAAGCTAAAAGCTAACATTTGTAGGTAAATAACTGCTTATCATTCACTCATGTCCATAATATTGAATAAAATTCTTATTCACTTTTTATTTACTTTTTATTTGAGTGTATAACCATTTGTACATGCTGTTAACTGTTATCTGTATTGTGTAAGCAGTCTTCTCTGTTTGATGATGACATGACACCACAGGAGCATCGCCAACATTTTGACAGTGGTTATCTGATAACAAATTATATTGCATTCTGCTATATAATTGTCCAATACATACATACATACACACACACACCCGGAGCGATTGGACCAGATGGGCTAGCCTTCGCTCCGCTCGCGCATCAGTGAGCCTTGGGCGCCCATGACCCTTTCACCGGTTCACTGGTTGTCCTTCCTTGGACCACTTTTGGTAGGTACTAACCACTGCATACCGGGAATACCCCACAAGACCTGCCATTTTGGAGCTCTGACCCAGTTGTCTAACCATCACAATTTGGCCCTTCTCAAAGTTGCTCAGATCCTTAAGCCTGCCTATTTTTCCTGCTTCCAACACATCAACTTCAAGAACTGACTGTTCACTTCCTGCCTAATACATCCAACACATTGACAGGTGTCGCTGTAACAAGATAATCATTGTTATTCACTTCACCTGTTAGTGGTTTTAATGTTATGGCTGATCGGTGTATATAGTATTACATTAGTTACAAAGAAATCTTAAAATATAATTTCACTTAACATCGTCCCAGTTGCACAAATACACTATATGGCCAAAGGTTTGTGGACACCTGACCATCACACCCATATGTGGGTCTTCCTCAAACTGTTGCCACAACATTGGAAGCACACAGTTATATAGGATGTCTCTGTATGCTGTAGCATTACAATTTTACCTTCACTGGAACTAAGAGGCCCAAACACGTTCCAGCATGACAATGTCCCTGTGCACAAACCGAGCTCCATGAAGACATGGCTTAACAAGGTTGGTGTGGAGGATCTCGAGTGGCCGGCACAGAGCCCTTACCTCAACCCCACTGAACACCTTTGGGATGAATTGGAATGCTGACTATGCCCCAGGCCTTCTCGCCTGACATCAGTGCCTAACCTCACTAATGCTCTTGTGGCTGAATGGACAAATCCCCACAGCCATGCTCCAAAATCTAGTGGAAAGCCTTCTCAGAAGAGTGGAGGTTATTACAGCAGCAAAGGGGAGCTAACTCTGAAATGGGATGTTTAAAAAGCAAATATGAATGTGATGCTCAGGTGTCCGCAAACTTTTGGCCATATATTGAAAATGCACTGTTCAGAATACTGACACTATATAATAATTTTATTTAAAACGACAGGTGAAATTTTGAGTCAAAGGTTTTTTAGAATAAAATAGAATATTCTAAAGTAGAGTACAACAAAATTGAATTGCAACTCCCTTACTGGATGCTATTAGTAAAAATATTTACATTTACAAATCTACAAAATGGTCATTAAAAGTGATGAGAGTTGGTTTATAAATATACTAACATAAATAGTGCATATAAATATTTATAAATATACTAACATAATAGTGTTTGTATGGCAAACAGTGAAAACAACATAGAAATATAAGCAGTAGTTACTGCATATTTAGAATTGTGGTGCAATAACACCAAAAGGGCAAAATAAAAGTAGTATTTATAACAATAATACAAGGTTGAGGTAGTTTTAAAAATCAAAGTGTGAGTAAAGAATAGACACTGTGCAATATTCAGCTTTGGCTTGTTAGGGTGAATTTACAGAGCCCAACTAAACTGCTATCTTGTAATATCTACAAAAGGCAAAATATACTGTTCTCCTAAGTTACCTGTGAAACTCTGTTTCCTTAGTTTTGACAGTCTTTAAGCCATAGCTGTCATGGGTGCTGCTGTGGCAGTTAACACCACCACAAAGGCTTCCCACAATAAAGATTCCAGCGTAATGACAAACTCAGAATGGTGGATCACCCATAAGACGCTGCATCGAGACATCACATTCCCAAACCTAATACAGTGTTCGTTAACAAACCAGCCCACTCACAAATTAGGGGGCCAAGCATCGAAGGTGCATAGGCACCCTATAGGGATTGTTTGTTCTATTATTTTTATTATTAACATTGTTAATAATTACTAACATTATTAATGTTGTTTTTGCTCTGATTTTTTTTTTTTTAATTAGGGGTCCAAGCACAAAGGACTTGTAACTCTGTTGGAATTGTTAGGATTTTTCTTATTAGGAGTCCAAGCATTTAATTCTTGTAACCCTTATGGAATTGTTAGTATTTTTCTTATTATGGCTCCAAGCATGAAGTGCTCGTATCCATATTGAAATTGTTAGGATTTTTCTTATTATTCTTATTCTGATTCGTTGATAAAATGCTTTGGGCAGCCCAAACTTTAAGTCATAGAAACACCAAACTTTATGACATGGGGCAGAATTTCCACTGCTACTCAGGGAAAGCCTATACAGGAAAAGATTCTAAGGTTGTGTTTGGGGTGCGATCATGCATAGGGGCAGAGTTAAGGTCAGATAACTGTTTCTCAGGAACCATCCAATCAAGCTGAAATTTGGTATGGTGCATCATTATGCTACTCTGTATTGAAATTTTGACAATGACCTAATTACTTTAAAAAATGGCCACCATTGGTCAATCAGATTTCAGCAGGCATTTGACAGGGTTAACATTGAGCTATTGTCACGATAACCGAATGGTAGGTTAGAGTATGGACCTACTACTATCTGATGTACTATCTCACTGTTTTTGCTCACAAAAACAAGCATATCTCTTGGAAAATAAAAGCCAATGTGAAATTTCTTGTCAGTTTTGTTTCCTTGGCTCAACCCATATAAATCTGCCATTTGAATCATTTAGCCCTGCCCACACCAATTTACAATAATTTGCATAATATGCAAATCCTACTTTTGCAAACTATTCCTAGGATTTTTTACAGATCGTCACAAATTTGGTGTCAAAATACTCATGAGAATGTGAACCTTTATAATTATCATAGACACTGAAATTTGTATATTTGATATATGACAGTGTCAAGCTCTCTTTTTCTTACTAATAGGGCAATTTTGGAAATATGTTTACAATAATAACTCCACAATTGAATGTCACAGAATCGCGATTCCAATTTCCTCTGATTCTGACATCATGATGGTAATTTTGAATTTTTTTTTTCTTTTCTCCTAACAATTTTGTCCAATTATCACCAAACAGGCAAATTGGCCAAATGGCATGCATCACGAGACAAGCTGAAAAAAAACTGTTTCTCTGATTTTTGATTTACAGAATATCTTTTCCATAACACACAAACAAATTTAATGGCAAAGCCGCCATTAAAAAAACAGGACATGAGGGCATACCTAAGCGACCTTGTTATGTATTTTGACCAAACTTGGTAGGTCACTGAAGAACCTCATCCTAGGGATCTTCAAGAAGTTTTGTTTAAATCTGCAAATTTGTAAAACTGCTCATAACTTCTGTACAGCTCAACATCAAATCAAGATTCTTTTTGCATTGATTCCCTTGTGCAGAGATCTATTAAATTTGCATTTCAAAAACAGGAAGTCAGCTATTTTGAATTTTAAGAAAAACTGCTTTTTCCCCACTTCTCCTATAAATTTTGTCTAAAAAGTTTATTTTTGATATATACAGGATGGTCTGTCTATGAAGGGCAAATAAATTTGATGGCAAAGCCGCCAAACAGGAAGTGAGGGCATATCTTAACAAACTTGTGACCAAATTTGATGAATCACTGAAGGACCTCATCCTAGAGGTCTCCAACAAGTCCTGTCTAATTTCAACTCCAGGTGGCACTATAATTCATAAATTTGTAAAATTACTTGTAACTTTTCATCCTTTCACAACAGCAAATCAAGATTCTTACTTCTCTTGATTCCCTCAAATATCCTCACTAACACACACTCAGATGTCTAGAATCAAGAAATCGGCTCTTTTAGAAAAATGTGGGCTTTACAGAAAATTGGAGTATTTCTGAGGGCAAGCTGGACTGTTAGGGCGGGATGGTATCCATCCCACTCAGGAAGGTGCTGTTCTCATTTCTTGCAGCATAGCACATAGTCTCAGAACAGGCCTAGTTAATCGCTGACAATCCAAAGCCAAGGCCAGGGAGCAGACAAGCAGGCTGAACCAACCGTCTGCTAGCTACACTGAGTCGTCACTTAGGTCCCACTACATTGAGACTGTGTCTGCTCCCTGAGCTAAATAAAAATTTAGAAATACTCAGAACGTTTGCTTTAGTAACCTAATTAACATAAAATTAAATAATACTGAATGCATGATCTGAAGCTAGGACTGTTAAATATTAGATCTCTTACATCTAAAGCACTTATTGTTAATGAAACTATTACTGATAATTGATACTGATATTACTGATGATTTAATGTACTGTGTTTAATAGAAACATGGATTAAACCAAATGAGTGTGTAGCATTAAATGAAGCTAGTCCTCCCGGATACAGTTATATACATCAGCCTCGTCTCCTGGCAGAGGAAGAGTTGTCGCAGTTATTTGTAATTATAATCTAGATGTCACACAAAAACCTAGTCATAAATTCACATAATACATAAATGCATTTTAAGCTCTTTATACTAACATATGTTGCCACAAAAAAGTCCACTCAGTCGATTCCGCTAATTATTATTTACAGACCCCTAGGGCCATATTCTGAATTCCTTTGTGAATTTGCGGATTTCATCTCTAATCTGGTTGTTTTTTTAAGGCAAACCATTAATTGATGGAGACTTTAATATTAATTTTGATAATCTGGAAGATCCTCTGAGAACAGCGGTTAGCCAGACTGAGGGAGGAACGGAGACGTGCAATATTACACAAGTGATAAAAGGAATTCTTAACAACAAAAGCAATATGAGAGACAAATGACAGAGATGAGTCTAACAAAACACCACGATTGAGTACCTGGGAGGATTGTTTAACAAGGACTCCATCCATATCATAGGACAGGTCCATTCTGCTGACAAATGTAGTGGGGCCAATCAATATTATTTCAGTTTTGCTTTAATTTAATTTAAGACAGTCCAGGGACATCCAATGTTTGATTTCCCTGATACATACAGTAACTGAGTCAGGAAGAGAAGGTATATCAGAGGAGGTGGTAAAATAGATTTGGACGTCATCAGCATAATAGTGAAAAAGGAGTCCATATTTACGTATTATATCACCAAGTGGCTGTATACAGATGATAAAGAGTAACGGACCAAGAACTGAACCCTGTGGAACACCTTGTGTCAGTAAAGTTGTGGTGGACTTGTAACCTTGTTTGGTGAAGTAATATTGTCTATCAGTGAGATAAGAAATGAACCAAGAAAGAGCATATCCACAGATTCCAATCAGAGAGGCCTTTTATGAGCCATGAGCCTTTCATGTGACCCAAGAATAGGATACTTGACCCACATCATATATTAAACATATAGGCCTATTTTTTTGTACATTAAGCAAATTTAACACTATGCTAAACTGGCTCTGGTGGGGTTTTGATGCAAGCGGACTGCCACTACCCTCCAAAGTGCACATAAATAACAGTTATGCGTGGTTATTGAAAAAAAAAAAAAAGTTACTGAAATAAGGCCATAAAACTCATTCAAAACATTTGTCCACGAGACTTTTGAGAACTGGATCTTGTATCCTAGAGTTTTTGCTTCAAAATGACGTGAAAAACATCCTGCTCACCCATTCAGAGAAAACAATATATTGATTTAAATTTTCTAAGGCACTTTTTGTATAGAAAGTTCATATGTGAGGAGGCGTGAATGATCATGCATAATGCTGTGATTCACACCTGAGAAGACAAACACCCGTCTAATGAGCTGCATAATGAGCCTTTCAGTCGAGTATGTGAAATGCCAAAAGCTAGCCAAAACTAGGCAAAACAAAGTCTGAAAAATAATTTCTCTTTTATATTATATATATCAGAATAGGAATTATATAGGATTTACTCATCGTAACAACTTGCACGAAAATCCTCAGCTGGATCAATTCGCTCTTCAAAATGCAACCGTTCGTCGTCAAAGTCGCAATCTGTTTCTGAGGAAAAGGTAAATTCTTCCTCACTGTCTAAAATCATCTGAAGAGCCTGAAATGTGTAGGAAAGTCAAAGAAAGAAACTACGTGGACACTTGATGTTTTTTATGGCATTGTCCGGGGGGGACACGTGCCTCGCACGTGGATCACCGAACTATTTTCCCTGTGAATAGCGTGTGGGTGTGTCCCGGCTCAGGTCATTATCAGATAATGAAGTGAGACGGAAAGACTGTACCTCTCCTTGGTTTCATATGGATTACATAAACTGAGAATATTTGTTTTCTCATCTCTGTGTGTCAAGTATTCGCTGACTTTCAGTTCATTTTAGTGACGCATTTCAAACAGATATGAGCGGAGACTGAGGCGGCTGAAAGCACACCCTGTATATTTTCTTTATTTTACAAAAGCACAATGATTTGTTGATATTGTGAGTGTACACAAATAAAAATAGACCTTTTACAGATTCAAATGATTTATTACTCTTATGTGTACGATCAAAAAAGAAGGAGCATTTTAAGTTCTTTTCGCTGTTATCATTAAAAACTGCAAGTGGTGGCGCCGGTGCCACCGTCGTCCCCAAAGGGTTAATGAATGACATGTCACACCCTAGATAGCAGATGACTCTGATCCAGACAGATTCTTCTGACAGATTCTCAGTGAGATGAGCAGCTTTTGTCTCCATGGCTATGCTGCCCTTTCTATTCTATTCTTTGTCTTTCAGACAAGAGCAATAGCAACACTCTCCCCATAAGATGCGCCAAAAACCCTCATCCCACCACCTACAGGAGAGTCTTGGACCTCACACTGCTGGCCCACACTGTTCTGCCTGTAGCCTGCCGCCACTGGAGACAGTGTCCCACACCCCTTCTGTACTTCCATCTTCCCTCTTTCCCCTCCCCCTTAAATGTTTAAGAATTAAACATCATCTTAATCACCAGCCCAGTGTTCTGTGTTCTGCCTGCCACTGCTGCAAGATGCTACACTTGTGGAGTGTGCAACCTTCGGGTAACCATGGACAATCAACCGTCCTTTTCCTCTCATATTGCTAATCTGACACATTCATGCCGATTTCTCCTTTATAACATCAGAACAATTCGTCCATTTCTTTCCACACAGGCCACACAGGTGCTTATACAGTCCCTTGTCATTTCAAGACTGGACTACTGCAACTCACTCCTGGCAGGTCTGCCTCTGAGCGCCATTCATCTTCTGCAACTGATCCAGAGTGCAGCTGTATGACTGGTTTTCAACCTTCCTAAGTTCTCCCACACCACTCCATTGCTACGCTCCCTCCACTGGTTTTCTGTAGCTGCCCGCATCAGATTTAAAACACTGATGCTTGCCTACAAAGCCAAAAACAGATCAGCACCCATCTCAAAGCACTTATCACATCCCGCACAGCATCACGCTCCCGCCAATCCTGGACCTGGGATCTGCTCGACTGGTCACACCATCTGTCAGGGTACAAGGAAGGCATGCATCGAGACTCTTCTCTGTTCTGGCACCTAGGTGGTGGAATGATCTTCCCCTAGATGTCTGAACAGCTGAGTCACTGGCAGTCTTCAAACGATGTCTAAAGACTTGCCTCTTCCTAAAGTACTTAAATTAGCACTTTAAAAAATTATATTGTCTGAGCGCTTGTCTATTATCGCTTGACCAACAGAGTTTTTGGACCGATGGTATTCCTAGTTTGTGACCTAGCGAGCCAGTATGAGAATGTATTTTTTTTGATAGTCTTCAAAGCACTTTTCTAAGTTGCTCTGGATAAAGGTGTCTGCCAGATGACATAATTGTAATGTAAATGTACACCTCTCTTCCCGACCCCTGCCAGGATGCCCAATGCCTTCTAGCCAAATGACCGCAGATGAAACCAGATGGACACCCTGCTGAGCACCACCAGAAGTTGGCTACAGCAACAGACAGCGACCAAGGTCACTGAGCGGGTGGCCATGGACAAGTTCCTGAGGTCCCTGCCGCCAGAAGTGCGCAAGGCAGTTGGCAGGCAATCTCCCGGGATCCCCAAAGAGACTGTTGAGACATAGGAGTGTACCCTGGCCAGTGGAGAGAGGCTATGCCACCTTAGCCCACCCTTCAGTACTACCCTGAGCTGTTAGGGTGTGTGGGAGCATTTTGGACTCCTGCATACACAGGGATTTCCAGGAGGTTCCCAGGAGATGTGAGTGGCCATTATTAGTCGGGTTGGTACCTGAACTACCCCTGCCGCTCCTTATAGGGAGAGACTGGTCGGGGTTACCTGCAGAACCACCCACAACCGAGAAGGTCAGAAGAACCCGGAGATGGTAGAGATTACCCCAGCAGTCAAGAACAGAATGAGGATGACCGCCTGAAACACTGCTGGGGGCAGGTGTTACAGGTAGAAGGAAAGAACCAGCAGGGTGACCAGGCTTTGCCCACCTCATACTTCCTGATAAGAGGGGGCCTACAGTGCTACCAGAACAAACATCGGGGGCGAGCTACTGGTGGTCCCCCGATCCAACATTGACAAGCTGATGGATCAAGCCCACTCGCATCCACTAGGTGGCCATGTGGGGGCCCGCAACACCCTGGAAAAACTAAGAGACCCCTTCCACTGGCCAGGTATGGAGGCGGAGATATGAAACTTGTAGCCAGCGCACCCCAAGAAGCCTGCACCCACCCTGCTCATTCCGCTTCCCATCATTGGCCGCTCCCAAAAGCCATACATACTATTCATTGTAGACTACGCCACCTGGTACCCCGAGGCAGTCCCACTCCAGAAATCCATCTCCCGTCTTGCCAGGGAACTCGTCCTCCTATTCAGCCAAGTAGGGATCACCAAAAACCTCTTAACTGACCAAGGTATGCCCTTAATCTCCAAGCTGATGTCTGATCTCTGTCAGTTGTTGCAGGTTAAGCAAATTAGGATGTACATCTACCATCCACAAACAGATGATGAAAATGAAACTTCGGCCTCACCACCGGCCAGATAGAGAGGACCAAGGGACCAGGGAGTGATATTGTCTTGTAGGGTGAGCTCTTTCCAAAGACTCTTGTGGATAAGGGTGTAGCTTGCGCCCGTATCCACAATGACTTTACCTTTCTAGGCTCCAATACTGAGAGAGACAACTAACTGATGAGGTACAGCAGCCGACTTAGAAGAAGTGGAAGTAATTTTTTCCAGGGATTAAGATTTGGGTGTAATTTTGGCTGACATGGTGTTGTTGGAAGGCTGACCAGCAGGCTTCAGAGGTTGGAAGGAACAATTGCTGTTGGTGGAAGGTTGGATGGAATGAGGGAAGGTAAAGTGAGGGCAGTTGCCAGGTGGATGATGACCTTTACATCGCCAACACTGTACTTGGCTTATCATCGGGTCAGTTAGAGGTGGGTCTTTGTGGCATTGGGTGAGGTTTAAAGCCTATATGTCCTTCGTATTGTAGCTGTTGCTCATGATCCTTCTCCAACTGATGACCAAGTTTCACTAGATCTTCAACAGTGCTTACCTGACTGCATAGTCGGCTGGCAAGGTAAGGCTTGATGTTTCATCTTTACCATTTCAAGGTCGGCTTACATCTTTTGCAGAGGACTCTATGTGAATGCAAAATTTCTGATGGTTTCCTTCCCTTCTTGTGTCCTATTTCGGAATCGCTCAGCCAGCTCGTCTTCACAGTCCTCAGACAGGAAGGCAGAGTGGAAAGCTGATTCAAACTTGACCCATGTTGTTATGGAAGCTCGAGCAACTTCCGACCAGTCATGTGACGTGCCACACAGTACCATGCGCAAGTTGGCCAAAACCTAAAAGCCCAGCTGAAGTCAAAAGCAAAAGAATGCTATAAAAAGCCAAGATACGACAGCTTAGGAGCTACAATAAAAATCAAAAGGATACTTCCTTCAAAGAAAAAGACCATGTTTGGTTACGAAATTTTCCCCAATACAGTGCAAAAACCACTTTAATGCAAAGTTAGCACAAAAATGGAAACGTCCTTACCAAGTGATGAAGCAGTTGGGCCCAATTATCAAGTAGCGCTGGAATCCGCTGGGGAAGATGTACGCACAGTGCACGTGTGTACTTTGAAACCGTACTTCTCAACAGCCGAGAAATTGGAGTCCCAGGAGAAAAAAACTGCTGGAAATATTCAGAGAATCCTCTGATGAGAACAAAGAGTGAGGACAAAAGGTCTGGAGAGAAGAGAGTGGTGTGTATGGTGGTTTAAAAAAAAAATTAAAAAAATAAAATATTCCACCAAAAATATAAACTGTAAAAAAAAAAAAAAAAAAAAAAAAAAAAAAAAAAAAAAAAAAAAAAAAAAAAAAAAAAAAAAAAAAAAAAAAAAAAAAAAAAAAAAAAAAAAAAAAAAAAAAAAAAAAAAAAAAAAAAGTAGAAAAAAAGCTATAAACTGTCAACTTGTAAATTTGGGAAGTTGTCTTTTTTTTTTTTTTTTTATAAATATGGTCATCAGACGTTTAACATTGTCTTTACTTCCGATTTAACATAAAAAAAAATTGCTCCTAATGCATGAATATCTTAAGTAACCTTAGGTGCCAATTCAGCTAAAGAGACAAACTGGAGCAGGAAAGTGGAGCTGCTGAGGTCCAGGTGAAAAAACAGCCCTAAAGCTGCCACCACCATGCTTCACCATGGGTTTGGTGTTCATTTGGTGATGTGCATTTTATTTACTTTTTTTGGCACCAAACATACCTTTTGGAATTATGCAATTATTGTACTTTTTGGAATTGGTCTCATCAGACCATAACACATTTTGCCAAATAGTTTGGGGTGATTTAGTTGAGCTTGGATGTTTTTTTTGTGAGAAAGGGCTTCTGTCTAGCCACCCTACACCATAGCCCAGACATGTGAAGAATATGAGAGGTTGTCACATGCAGAGAGTAATCAGCACTTGTCAGATATTCCTGCATCTCCTTTAATGTTGCCATAGGTCTCCTGGCAGCCTCCATGTTAAGTTTTTGTCTTGTCCTTTTATAAATGTTGGAGGGACGTCCTGTTCTTGGTGATGTCACTGTGGTGCTCCATTTTCTCCATTTGTTGATGATGGCTTTTACTGTGTTCCATGGTATATCTAAGGTTTTGGAAATTTTTTGTACCTCTCTCCTGATCAATACCTTTTGACAGTGAGACCCTGTACAGGCTTTGCAAGCTCTTTGCAGACCATGGCCTCAGCAGTCAGATGAAACCAATCTGAATAATTTCATTGATGACAGCTGCATGATAATTACTTTTAAACATGAGATTGAATGTGATTGGTTCATTCTGAACACAGCCACATCCCCAGTTATAAAAGGGGGTGCACACTTATGCAAGTAAGTTACTGCAAGTTTTTTGTTTTTCCTATTTTTCCCCAAAATGTTTCTGATTGTTTTTCACTTAATTTTCATACATTGTAATTTCACATTGAGGGTAGAAATTGTTCTGACATGACCTTGGTTTTATTTCTTTATATCACAAAAATCGGCCATTTTAACAGGTGTGTAGACTTTTATATCCACTGTACCTTAAATTGACCATTTGCAAAATTGTATTGATGATGATGCCCAACTCTACTGGTTACTCTATGTGCTACTTCCGCAAGAAGTGAATGAAAAACACTGGCAAAACTCAACAGAAGATACTGCATGTGGTGGCAGTAAATTAGTCAGAATTAATTGGCTAAGAGATGATTAAAATGTGTTAACAAGGAATGTTTATGCTGATCATCTGGAGGGTGGTGCTGTTTTTATTTCATTCCTGAAGCTGAAAATGTTTTGGATTAAACTATGTGGAAGACCATAGTCATAGCTCAGAACTATTAACAGGGGCTCTAAGGTAAACTAAATTTATAAATCTATGTTACAGTATTTGCTAGCATCCCTTTTAGTATGATAGCTGATGATAAATGACCTTACAGAACAATGTTTAGATTAGTTTGACATTGCCCAGTTAGCAAAAAAAAAAAAACATTATTCTGATTAAAGAAGACTGCAGTGCTCACATGCAATTAAAACATTCTGTTTGAAGATGAATATTAATGCACTTATATGTGTGAATCGTTTGCATTTTTTAAAGTCTCACAATCTAATGTTTTTTTAAGTGATTCTTGTGCAGATAGTTTGCGCATTCTGAATTTAACTTTCAGATAAATTATGATAAAATAAAACGTGTATGCCTAGTACACTCATTTTTGTGATCCGGCCCACTTTACACTGGACTGAGTATAATGTATAGCATTCCCTAAAATTAGTTTGACACCCCTGACTTAAGTAGAATAATGTCATGGTAGCATAATCTCATTGGCTAGCTTTTGTCTAGTTGCATTGTAAGTCACCTAGCCCATACTGCCATATCTAGTTGTTGTTTGTTTTGTTTCAAGTTCATAGTCTTTGTTTTCACGTTTCACTCTAATAGACACCAATCTGCACTTGCATCTGCCTCCGCTATCAATCAGTTACAGAAAGCTAGACCCAACTATAGATGCAGTAGATTTTTTCAAGAGCCAGCAAGACCTTCTGGAAAAGAACTGCCTGATGTGGGAACTACAGGAAAGAGAGAATGGATCAGTGCCACGCTGGAATGGCTTGAAGCCATGCTTACCCTGAGAAAAATTTTTGAAGAGGGAGCTCCCTTTGCTTGGCTGAGGATGTCCCTCTGTCCCACTGCCCCACAAAGGACATTGTTACAACTCACGACTTCGATATGGGCATCACTCCATCTCCCTGCTCCGCCGAGGACGGTACTATGCCACACAGCTCCGCTTTGGATGTTGCCCCACCTTCCTGCTCCACTTCAGACGTCAGTCTTCCTCCTTGCTCCACTGAGGACATCGCTCCGTCCCCTTGCTTGGTGGTGTGCATCGCTTCCCCCCCTGACTACACCTTGGGCTCTACTGGATTCACGGTGCTTAGTGGAGGACCTCACATCTCCTGCCTGCTCCGCTAAGTGTATCACTCTCCATGGAAGTTGTCGGACCCCCTGTGAACTGCATCACACTCACACTTCTGGAGCCACGTGTTAAGGAAGGTTGATAGCGCTGAATATGACACGGAACTATTCCCAGCAGCCCCAGCACATCACATGATCAAATCACATGCTTCAATGATCACCCAAACCTGTTTCACCTAATTAGTGTCACTATTTATGTTCTGGATTCTGTGTGTCTCATTGTGTAGCTTTTGTCTTTTGTAGTCACGCTGTATGTCACTTAACCAACGTTATGTTCATGTTCTTGCTATGTGTATCTAGTTCTTGTTTGTTTCATGTTCATAGTCTTTGATGTTGTGTTTCTCACTGTAATAGACACCAGTCTGCACTTGCGTCTGCCGCTGCTCTCAATCCATGACAAATAACTGTGCAAAAATATTACTGAAATTAATCTATGTTTAAGCTTGTTGTCAAAAACATTTTTTTTTGGCAATAACAGAATACATCATTCAGAATGTGTATGAACTGTTAGTCTTTTTTGTATCAATGATTATAACACATACCTTCAAAACAAAATGTTCTTAAATCCATTTATTATTCATTTTAGATTATGTTGAGCATTCACCGTGCAACTCCCTGTGTATAAGCTGTTGCTATAGAAACAATAACGTATTAGAATGAGTGTCTTAGGTGTTTATGTTACAAGAATTCATGTTACAGCCTGAACTACCTTTTCTGTGGTATAATGTATCAAAATTAATCTAATAAGTCTAGTTATAGAACTAATCCCCTGCCAACAATCACACCCATTTTAGGTACGCCCCTTCCAGCCATGCCCCCCTCAACCACACTGAGTGAACTCTCTCATTTTTAATTATATTTGCCAAACTCTCATAAAGAGCGTGTTAATACTACAGACTGGATGTAAAGTGTGCAAAAACCAAAAGAAGCAGAAGAACTCACAATGCCAAGTCTCATTTCTTCTCGAGCCTTTATTGCTGAACCTATTTTGTCTGAAGTGATCTGCCTGCTGTAATTACAAAACTGCTCACCTAAAAATGTGCCTTGAGACAGTGGGACAGTAAACAAACAGTTTACCTGTGTTTAACTGGTTTGCTATACAACTACAGGTTGCATAATCATGACATCTTTTTAGATTTTGATTTTAAATAAAATGGCCAGCATACAGAAAGTGTGGTTTTGTCATTTTATTGGGTTTCTATGGCGTTTAAGCTTCACATAAAAAAGAAAGAAATGAAGCATAAAACAAGGGTTTTAAGGCTGTCTGTAGACATTTTCTCTGACTAGCCATCATTTCCCAGAGCACTGGTTGTTTGCAATTAACTCCTCATGCTCAGTTTTATGTTTAAGCTGTTTACTATGTTTTAGCTGTTACTTGCATTGTAGGAAGATACTGTAGTTCCTCCTCTTGATATTTTCACAGAGCACAGTTTGCAGTCTGTTTGCTTTGTTCATTAATAGTGACATACTTAAGTCCAAATCCCTGTCTTGTTGTGTCGTCTGTTCATTAGAATGACAAAATACAGCATAAGTCACATAGCATCACATGGTATCAGATGCTGGTATCGGAGCAATTTTATAAGTACAAGTATGTGTAGAGGCTAAAAGAGCATGGTATCGGATTGATACTGACATATCCATAATTTTCAACTCATCAAGTTGTCATAGAAAATAATGAACTTTTTTGCCCAAGTACCACACGATAATGTTTTCTGAAAGGGCCGAAAAGATTAATAAATATAACCACAAATTTGCCATTCAGAGGAACATCAGGATAAGGCAAGATTCAATTAAAAACAAACAAACAAACAAAAAAAAACACACCAGTTAATGAGCATGGTTCAGCCCTGGATGATGTAATCAACTGTTTCTCATATTAGCCACAAATAATTTGTTAACTAAAATACGTATGAAATGAAATAGGTAAAGACTAATTTTGCATTTATTGAGCTCAAAGTGTCCTGATTCCCATTCAACTACTAATACTTATCTAGTCTAGTCACATTTTCAAGTGGCAGAAATTGACATACAGCACCCTGCATAAGTATTCACCCCTCTTGAACTGTTCCATGTTATGTATGTCTGTGTGTGTTGGGGGGGTTAATTGCCATCAGAAGCCACATAATTAAATGTAGTCAACCTGTGAGTAACTAAAATATCATGTGATCTCAATATACTGTAAATACACCTTGAAGAGCAAAGGAGCAAAGTTTGTTAAAGAACTTACCTAAACTGAACTTTGCCCTGGAAAATTATCAAATAATCAATGTTGTAAAAATAAATATCCCAAATTTTGAACATTTTTGCACCATTAAATTCATTATTTACACATGGAATGAACATGGCACAATCATGACTCTGTTGACCGTAGGCCGTCCACAAAACGTCATTGACCTGGTTAAAGAGGGGATTTGTCAGAGAAGCAAAAGCCACATAAAATCCTGTTTGGAGCTTGTTAAATACATGTTGGAGGTACAGGAAATATGTGGAAAAATTCCCCTGGTCTATTGAGACCAAAATGGAATTTTTTGGCCTTGGCATAAAGTCCACTAGTTGGCAGAAACCCAACACTGCTCACCAAATCCAACAGTCTAAAAAGACTAAAAAAGTTACTTAAAGTTACTTAAATTAGCAGTTTTGCTTTTTACATGAGCCATGGTTTAATGCAATAATACAGGTATATTTAAAGTGTCACTGTGACAGCGGCGGTTTGGACGAATATAAAGTGACAATATGACAATATGAAGAATATTGCGTAGGAGATAAAATTCTAAGTTAAAGAAAGACTATAAAACTGTTGGCTAAACAAGGGAGGTTAGAAATGGGGCAATAATTATTTAGATCACTTGGGTCACCACCTTTTGTGGAGTGACAAACATATTTCCAAATTATAGGTATAGCACCTGAGACAAATGTCAAGTTGAATATACAGTATGAGCAAGTGGTTTTTCAATTAAAAGTGCACTGATAGGTTGGGGGAGGCACCGTTTGTTTATGTTGCTCCCTAGACGGATCGTAACAGATAATGGGCTCAGACACCAGGCCAATGTTATCTGGAGCCTTGTTAGTGGGTAGCTTATTGAAGAGATAACCAGAGTACATGAAGTAGGTATTCAAAGTTTCACAAACGTCTGATTTGTTTGAGATCCAACCTAGCAGAATTATTAGGTAAACAAGCACTGAATATAAGCAAAAAGATGAGTGATTCCTCTGAGAAGGTGAGTGAGAGCCAAGGTTAACGACATTTTGACCAAAAGAAACAGCACCTCGCATGAGTCAGAAAAAAAAAATCCGTTCTTCAAAAACAAGTACTGTGCAGACATGTTGAGCACTGGTGCTAACATAGCGAGGCAAAATTACAAACCTATATCAGCAAAAAACATAAAGTGTCACACCATACGACAAAACTTCAGATACTGTGAGATAACAGACACCAGAAGTACTTGGTAAAGGACCTAAATACATGGTACCAGTTTACAAAATGTTGAACAAAGGTTTCCGTTAATATTAAAGACCAGTTCACATCCAGGTGCATTGCATAAAGACATTCAATTCCAATTTATTTACTTTTAAACAGGTTTTATAAAAAAGAGAGCTCAAGAGTAAACAAGACTCAACAATCAAAAAGAATTCTTTTCTTCTTTTGGCCAATTCACATCCAGTCTATCATGTTAGCAACCTTTTAATGACAATTTGTCCAAGAAAAAAAAAAAAAAAATCCAGTAATCAGTAAACGGGAGAGTTTGCTTGGCTTGGCTTTGATATTCCTATAATCAATCCCAGGAATATGAAATGGCTGGGTTTAACAAAATTTGTGCATGTTATTGAAATAGAGAGTTTTACCTCAGTAGTATTCTTAGTCCCTGGCCTAGTGAACTACATGAGTATATGTTTTTTTATAGAGACTACAAAGCACTTTGTGAAAGAGGTGTCGTGGTCAAGCGCTGCTTTGTGAATGGAGGGCAGAGCCAGAGAAAGCGAGTGGTAAGGTTCACACACCTGTGCAGAATTTGGCTAATGATTATTCTGTGTTTCAGTGAACAGCAGCAAGTATAAAGTGGGAAGAGACAAAAGCCATGAGAGAAAGTTGAGCAGCACAGAGCCGTGTGTGTGCTTATGGGTGCACAATACAACGAAAGTGCTGAAAAGCGATAATAAAGAGCACTTTGAATTGTTCCAAGCCCTTTTTAGATATTGCACAGATATTGCACTGTCGGCCACACCCCTGAAAGTATAGTCAGCACTTCTGCTTGCTGATGCTCAGCGAGACTGACTGCCCTTTCGCATTTGCCCAGCAGCTCCAAGACACCTGTGGAAGGTGGCTGCAGGCAGAGAAGTGCGGCACCGAATAATTTGTCAACCTCGTACTGCTGCAGTTCGTCGGCGGAATGGGTCCAGTCCCACTGTACAGCATGGCTAGATGAGGTGGTCCAGCTGGCTGAGGTCCACTTGGCAGCGTATCCAGGGGAAGATGACCTCCTCCCCTCTCTCTCTCTCTTGCCCCCCCCCCCCCAACCATACCATGGAAGCGGTGACCATTTCCCCCAAAACCAGTCCAGCGAACCCATGTTCTCCCTCCCCCTCCCTCTCCTACTGTGTCTGATGTACCGTATACTGTTAAGTGTTCAAGGGGGTACATACCACACATTGGTGCATTCAGGCTGTAACCTAAACTCAATTCACCAGTGCCTGGTTCAAGGTGAGACACTGGGAAATGCATGTTTGGTGAAGGTGAGGTGTGTGCACGGGAATGTTCGTGAAAATCCGCTGGTGCCAGTCAGCATTAAATTCTGGCGGTCAGTCCTTGCCAAACCCATCCTCTAATTCTAGGGACAAATTGGCCAGGGTTTTAGCCATTAGAGAGAGAAATATTTGTGGATGGGTCCTGCAGTAGAGAGGGACGGTGTGGATTGTACCCAGCGCTGGCTGGGGAAGCGGTGCCGGAGCCGTCGACATCAGCTCCATGTCAGGGGGGACACAGAGGGTGGGGAGGGCTCCACCCCTCAGTGGGGATTCCCCTTAGGGTCTTCTCTTCAGAGCAGTCGTGTGATGAGACCCTGAGGCATGCCTTCAACCAAGTGAGAGTAATCGATGGTCACCAAATTCAGCCTAATATTGCACTACTCCACCCCTATTTTTCAATTATTAAGGATAAATTATATCCGCAGATATAATGATGCAGGACACTCAGACTAAAGAGAAGACGACCCAGTTGTTGGTCCCAAAAAGCATTAGGGAGCCTCTGTTCCAAGCGGCTCATCATAATCCCATGGCTGGGCATTTGGGCCAAGATAAAACACTCAACCATCTCATGGCTTGTTTCTATTGGCATTGTTCACAGGTGGTGTGCGGCACGTTGTAAATGTTAGCTGGTGAATCCGCCGGCCACCCCAAAAGTGCCATTGCGCTCCCTTCCATTTGAGGTCCATTAGAAAGATGCACGCAAGGATATTGCAAGGATATTGCTTTGTGTTACTCCTGGTGGATTACGCCATTTTCTCCCTTCAAATTATTGTACAGGCGCAAGCTTTGTGGCATCTTAGACGTCATTAGAGAAAATTGGGAGGAGGGACCTTGTAGCAGCAAAATTGAAATTTAACATGTTCTTGACCTGTGAGCAACCTCCACACAACTGGGCAGTTAACACAGGAGAATTTTCTACAGGTGCAAGAACGTCACGGCTGTAGAACAGGGGTACTCGGCTACAGGAATTTGCGCCGGGAGATAAAGTGCTCGTTTTACTGCCCATGTCAAGCTCTAAATTACTCGCGAAAAGGCAAGGACCTTCTAAGGTCACATGGCGAGTTGGAGAAGTTGAACACTTCTATAAGTCACACTGGATAAGGGTCTCTGATAAAGGTAGTAAATATCAATAAATAAATAAAATTTTAAACTTGACAGCTTAATCCGTATATAAAAGTATTCTTATGCATAAATTTACACATACCCAGAAGCACAAGTAAGACACAAAAATATTTTTGAAATTACAATATTTTCATATTACCAAATATACCATGTTTCTTGTGTACATGCTCCTACAAACGATATAGAAATAAACCCTATTGTATACAGCTTGATAAATGAGGCCCAACTGAGTACAAAAGATTGCCAGAAAGCTTTAAGACAAATGTGTGCATCAAGGCTGGGATCCCACAGAACAAAACTAAAAAGCTTTTACTTTAATGTGGTGCTTTAAATGACAGCTTGCCAAAGCTTATGGGGAGGGTTGACTAGTTTCATCAAAATTCCCACCTCCATATTTCTGTCGGGGACCAAATTGCAAATGCCACACATGAAATCAAATCTAGACGTTTTATCTTCTGACTTATAAGTAAAATAATGGGGGAATAAAACACACCTGGCCATGAAGCTGCTGAGCAGCCAATTGGTCCCAAAGGGACCATTACTTTTGGTCCCTTAAAAATGAAGGGACCACAAAAGAATTATGTAATTCATACACCATGTACCCAATATGAATTTAAATACGCTCAAACTAAAAACACTGCACTTTGAGACAATATTCATTATTTAATTTCAATGCCAATGTGGCAGATAAAATAACAATAACTTTGTAACAGTTTATGGACCTGACTGACATAGTTAGCTGACAAACATAGTTAGCTTGCTTACTCAGTCACAATCGATAGAAGAAACTTTGCTGGAAAGTTCCATAGGACATCTGGATCAGGAGTTGAATAAAGTTATGATGTGCAAATTGTTTAAAGCATTAAATTATTTGTAAAGAGTTACATATGACCCTTTGTTATAGGTCTATCTAATCTTTTTAGGACAACATTTTCATATTGTTCTCTTTCGGTTTCTTTCCTTCTTTCATAAAATGATTTTTATTAGAAGACAGGTAAGCAGTCTCTCCTATTGTTGGAGTAGGAAATTTACCATCCTCATTTTGTTGAATGTAGCTGGCTGCATACTAGGCTTGGGACGACTGGCGATAGATTCCAACTATCGTGATGGCTGGAGAGATGATGTAAATGTCTGTTGGAAAACATGGTGTCTACAGCTTTAAGATCAACAAAAATAAACTGTGTTGTATCTCCTAATATGTGTTTCCATTTAGTCTATTTTGTATCCTATCTGAACCTTAACAACCTGCTGTCTGACTTCGGAGTAGAGCAACAAAACACCTTTTTTGTGCATCTCAGCTTCCCTTCTCCTTGCTGCCAAATAGAAAGAAAAATAGAGACTTAAAATAAGAAAATGGCACAATGTGTTGTTTATCTAGTCTGCTATACCTGAATTCAATAAGTATCTCTGCTGCTATTCAACAAAGAACACATGCATTTGTAGTTTATATCATTGTATTTACATTTTATAAGGAGCTTAATTACAGCTAATAACTCGTTAGATTTACTTACAGTCCAACATCATGTAGCATTGTGCAGAAACTGTTAATAATATGGTCGAGCAATTGCAAAGGTCAAAGTTAGTAATATGGTCAAGCAATTGCACAGGTCGCTGCCATAAAGTGGAGTTTACAGGTATGCACAGGTTAAACTAAATACTTTTAAGACTGCTTAAATGCCATGTCAAAAATGTAATTTAAGACCTAAATTGTGATCTACATGGATCATTTGTTTATGAGGCTGCTGTCTTTTTGACTAGGAGGCTTTAGCTTTAGTTTTTATCCTTTTGCATTTGTGCAAACCAAGAATGAAAAGCATGAAATTGTCTGTCCTCAACAAAAGCAACATTTTATAGAGTTTAAAGAGTCGACAGTAGGAATCTAGCCAGCTATAGTAGTGAACAAAAAACATCAAACAAAATGCACACAAAAAATAAAAAAATAAAATAAAAAATAAAAAGCCTGAAAGTCCAAAATACAGACAGCACACGGTTAACTAACTAGCTAAACAGCTTTAGCTAAATTAATCTGCTGCCTCTCTAGAATTCTACTTTTTCTGGCTTGACAACTGGTGTTGCCTCTGATAACGTCTCTGGTTCAACACTGGCACTGATAATAGCCAGTGTTTTGGCATGATGTTTTGGCAACTTTAAAAGTCCAAAAACTCATGCCAAACCTAAGCAGTCAGCTCTTACTTCAAATTACCCTGGGTTTGCAAGAAGACCTGAAGCATTACAAGAATACACAATTTCTATAAAATTTCTCTGCTACCACAATTATGCTACTTTATATATTGCAAGTATTGTTAACTGTTTCCATCATTATGTCCAACTCCCTGTAAATAAATGGTATGTTTGCGTACTGCAGCATTATGGTGCAAACCTCTACTCTGAGGTGTACATCAGAACTGGGATCCCAGAGGACCCACAAGACACAATAAAAAGGTAGCAGGAGCAGGCCATTTTCATTCTTACAGTGGCTAAAGTAGGCAGTCAGGGATGAAGCTTGCAGGGCAAAGAAACCCATGTTATTAACACGGGGCATACTGGACTTAGTGATGTGTAACACCTTTAACCCATTTGGACTTAACACATTCATTCATCTATAGTAACTGCTTTATTCATATCAGTGTTTCTGTGGTTTAATTTGCTTATTTCTTTATGTAGGAGACAGAATCAACTAAGATCACTAGAAAATATTGTAGACGGAAAAACAAAACCAATCCCTTCAGACTGGCCATGTACCGTCTGCCTTGAAAACGGCCATAATCAGACCATTACTTAAGAAACCCTCAATTGATCCTCAAATCTTTGCTAACTATAGGCCCATATCCAACCTGCCATTTCTCTCTAAGGTTCTGGAGAAAGTAGTTGCCAGCCACCTTCAAGACCACCTCAAACACAATAACATTTTTGAAAAGTTTCAGTCTGGTTTCCGTACCGCTCACAGCACGGAAACAGCCATAGTGAGAGTCACAAATGACCTGCTGATGACAGCTGATGCTGGTTCACCATCACTTCTTGTCCTTTTGGATCTTTCTGCAGCGTTCGACACCGTATACTTCTCAACAGGCTACACCACTCTGTTGGACTTAATAACACCGTCTTGCGTTGGTTTGAGTCATACCTTGCAGACAGATCTGAATTTGTGGCCATGGGAAGCTCAAGGTCCCGTTCACATGCTGTTAGATGCGGAGTTCCACAGGGATCAGTTCTTGGACCTATTTTATTCATTCTTTACATGCTCCCCCTTGGCAAAGTCATCAGTCCCTTGGGAATTTCTTTCCATTGTTACGCTGATGATACACAACTATATATGAAAACTGATGCTCACTCATTCTCATCGTCATCGTCATCATCGTCATCAACTTTACCTACACACACTGCCTGTCTAGAGGAGATAAGGGCATGGATGAATCATAACTTTCTCCAGTTGAACAGCTCAAAAACAGAAGCCATCCTCATTGGTTCCCCTCATCAGATCAGAACATCTACCATAACTTGTATTACATTCTCTGGCCAGGACATCCCCCTATCACCATTAGTTACAAATCTTGGTGTTAGGTTTGACCCTCATTTA
>CM040995.1:9070246-9088058 GCA_022985145.1 Pangasius djambal | reverse complement strand
GCTCTGCCAGGCCTCTACTGCAACTGTCTTCAGTTCCTGCTTGTTCTTGGGGCATTTTCCCTTCAGTTTTGTCTTCAGCAAGTGAAATGCATGCTCAATCGGATTCAGGTCAGGTGATTGACTTGGCCATTGCATAACAGTTCACTTCTTTCCCTTCAAAAACTCTTTGGTTGCTTTTGCAGTATGCTTTGGGTCATTGTCCATCTGCACTGTGAAGCGCCGTCCAATGAATCCTGAAGCATTTGGCTGAATATGAGCAGATAATATTGCCCGAAACACTTCAGAATTCATCCTGCTGCTTTTGTCAGCAGTCACATCAATAAATACAATAGAACCAGTTCCATTGGCAGCCATACATGCCCACTACCCCACCATGCTTCACTGATGAGGTGGTATGCTTAGGATCATGAGCAGTTCCTTTCCTTCTGCATACTCTTCTCTTCCCATCACTCTGGTACAAGTTGATCTTGGTCTCATCTGTCCATAGGATGTTGTTCCAGAACTGTGAAGGCTTTTTTAGACGTCGTTTGGCAAACTCTAATCTGGCCTTCCTGTTTTTGGTGGTAATGTCATGGCGTGGGCATGTATGGCTGCCAATGGAATTGTGTCGATCTCCCAATATTTATGGACCTGACTGTAACTCAAATGCAAATACCGTATTACTGTTTGCATTTTTGTTTGCATGAATGTACAATGTCTGCCAAATTTCAAATGGAAAAGCAAAAAAAGTCCATTTGCAATTGCATTTCCTATATCTTATGAGTTATGATCCTGTCACATCAAAATAGCAATTATCCTGTTTGCTATTTCGATTCTTTGGCGATGAATACGGAGCCTGCCAAAATTCAAATGCAATCGCAATTCCCTTTGCATTCGCATTTCCGATGCCTTGCACAGAAACCTGCCAATCAGTGCTGGGGGTGGGAGTATACTATGAAGCGTGTTTATATTTGGAAGCGACTTCAGTCACAATCGATGGCCAAAAGTTGTGATGGGAATTCTGGCCCTTTTTATTGAGCCAGATTGTTTGGCTCAGCTCAGCAATAAGAGCCGGCACACTTGACTGTATACTGTTTAATATTTGCAATTGAACCAAAGTGTTTAATGTTCATGTTTCCTAAATAAAAAAGGAGCTGGCTCTTTCAGCTCCCAAACAACTTCATTTAGTAGTACAACTTCTGGCTTTTATAATTCAGCCAAATTTAGCAATGTTTTCACCTATGATTGGTATGCATGCACATATATCACTTAAAGTATTCAATGTAATTACACTAAATCTTATAATTTCCATAATACCATAATTTTACATTATGTTTGGTATAAAAGCCTTAAATAATGTAAAAACATCATATACTAAGTCACATGTGTATTGAACTTTTTATTTATATTGAACTTTTTATTTATATTGAACTATCCAAAACACAAACCATTCCATACTCAAAACAGAACACTGTGTATAAAAAATAAACTACAGTGTGCAAATTTGGGTGTACATTGGATGTACAACAAGGTTGTTAGTAGACCATGCTAGATATGATATGTTTACCTTACAAATTCTCCATTCTGCCTTTATGTTGTCTATGTTATTAAAATGCATCCAAATGCTACTTTGTTTGTGACTGTCACTCATCTTGTTTTCTGACCCGAAATTAAGGATGATCTTCTCGTCACGCTGCTCGGCCACGTGCAACCCACGCAGGAGTGAAGCATCAGCACAATCATCTGCACGTTTTCCTTCTTGGCCGTCGACTGTGACTGACGTCACTTCCAAATACAAACCCGCCCCATAGTATACTCCCACCCCCAAAACTAATTGGCGGGTTTCTGTGCAATGCATCAGAAATGTTAAAGTAAAGGGAATTGCGAGTGCATTTGAATTTTGGCAGGCTCTGTATGCGACGCCAAGGAAGTGAAGTAGCAAACGGGGTAAATGCTATTGCTATTTCGATATGACAGGGTCATAACTCGTAAGACATCAGAAATGCAATTGCAAATGGACTTTGCTTTTTTCCATTTGAAATTTGGCAGACATTGTACGTTCATGTAGATGAAAATGCAAACAGTAATGCGCAATTTGCATTTATATTTGAATTATATCACAATTTATGCGTGCACAAATGGTAAACACAACTGCAAATGCAATTTGCAATTGCTTTTGAAATTTGTCCAGAAAATACTTCCATATGTTTAGTCAAGCCTGTTGTTAATAGCTTTTTCTTATGTAAAGGAGTAGATCTGGAGGGTTCATGGGCATAGAGTGTTTTGGTGAACTTTGGATGCTGTCACTACCCCACTCTCACACGTTCACTCAGGTTTGTTGATGGTGGAGTGGCTGGCCACTTTTTTCCCAGGGCACTCTTATGTCTGTGTTACCTTCTGGCTCTCCCTGTTAGTTATGCTGTCAGAGCTAGTCTTGCCGAAGTCTCTGCTTGCACTCTGCACACAATGTACATTGTCTTTATCCATTATGTGACAACGAGCATACCTAATAATCTATATATACACACACACACACACACACACACACACACACACACACACACATATATATATTTAGTTTTTCTAATTGCACCAACAGAGCCTGAAAGGAGAACAGCAATACCCCTGAATATGTACACAGTGGAGGGGACAATCCTACCAAGGATATTACCACCGAATTATTAGTGCCACAGCTGGCCGAGGTGGACCCGGCCGAAGCAGAACCTGCTGCAGAACTCCTTGGCGAGCAGACGGGTGGGAATGAGTCAGTGGAGGTTGGGTCCATCTCAACGGACAACATGGACACAGGTATGGAACATAGTGAAATGATTGTTAATACAATCATTTCACTATGACTAATGGTAATGATGGCATCGAAACGGAGACAGAAAAAAGTTTTTAAAGTGGTTTAAGAAAAAAAACAGAAACATGGAAGAGTGAAGAACAAGGTGATACAGAAAGTGATGGTGAATTTTTGTCTCGTTATCACAAGTAGAGTGCTCAAACAGAAGCTATGATGCAGAAGCTATTAAACTGTTTTTAGGTTAACTAAAAATAAAATAAAAAAATAGTGAGGAAACTAATAACTGTCATGAAAAATGCAGAAAGTAAGAAAGCTTAGTTATATGAGAGAAGGCTTTTTTTTTTTAGATGGTGTTTAATTCTTCATTCATTCTTTATGAGTGAATTTCATATAGCTACGTTAAACCTGAATGGCACAAGAGACTAAAAAAAAGGGAAGAGCTGTTTGAGGTGCTTTCACAAAAGAAAACAGATATAATCTTCCAACAAGAAACACATAGTGATGTTAAGAATGTCATCAGCTGAAAAAGAGAATGGGGAGGAGTTTCTATTTTCAGTCATAACTCTTCTGTTAGTGGGGGAGGTGAAATATTTCCTAAGAATTTTTGTCCAGATTCCTATGAGGTTGTTGAGATTGTAAAAGGCAGACTGTTGAAAGTGAAAGCTTATCTTGATGGCTATGTTTTTGTTTTTATTTGTGTGTATGTAGCAACATTAGCAAAGGAAAGGCTGTTTCATTTTATAACAGATTTTGTGAAACTCTACAATGTTGTAGTGGGGAAGAACATTTATTTTAGGTGGAGAGTTTAATTGTACTGAACAAGAAATAGATAGAGACCATGCCTTACATTCAGAATCTGGGCCCGTATTCACAAAGCTTCCTGAGCCTAAAAGTTGCTACTAATGACAAAATTCTAAGAAGATTCTTAGAATTATGACGTTTTCTTAGAATTTCCCCCTTAAATTTAGGACTAAATCTCATTAAAGATAAGAATGATTCACGAAACATCTTAGCCCTAAAAACAGCTCCTAAGGTAAAAATTGTTAAGAGTAGAGAGGAGGACTTTTAAGAGGCTTAAGAATTTCTATAGCAGAGGCTGAAATGGCAGAAAGAAGAAATATTCTCCAAACACTGCTCTTCTATCCAATTTGGTTTTCTTGTTCTTTTACTTCCTTAATGTATTATAATAATTATAATAATAATAATAATAATAATAATATTATAATACACTGCGTGAATTATACGTTTCACACACCAGCACACACAAACAGCGACAGGATCACTGAACTCGAGAAAAATCAGTTCTATTCGTGAATGAATCATTCATACTAGTTTTATCAATGGGTTTCTCCAATTCATTGAAACGAACCAACTCAAACGACTCACTCACAAATCGGACGTTATTACAACACTTATTTCAAAAACTCACCCGTGATAATTAAAGCAGATTTACATGACTGCAGCGTAAATTACGCTCGATTCCTCACAGAAAACCAATGCTGTGGAAACCTTGAATATACATCACTAGAACAGTTTTATTGTTGCTTGGTGATTTTTCATCTTTTTATGAATGCTGCTCCATTACTATTGTTCGACTGCATGGAAATATTGTTAAAACTTCCAGTGGATAAACATCGGGGTGAGTAACTGAGAGAATTCCTATTTTATGTTACTTAAAACAGCTTCATAAAGACTGGCTTCAGAATCATAACATAAAACGGGGAACAATAAATCACCTTTAAAAAAAAAAAAAAAAAAAACTGGGTGACTAGCTGTCTTCCCCGTCTGGCTCTCCTCTTTTATGCGCTTTTCTTTCCTCTTTTGGTATCCTGATTTTGGCTGCGCCATCTCTTGAGTCTTGCCATCTACCTGAATGACGCGCGAAGTTCAGACCCATTCTGTGAAGTGCCGCGTTTCTGAATAACCCGCGAACGTCTTAAGGGGACACACACGCTCTTGGCACAGAGGGCTGCTTTCATTATAGCGTGCGTCCTAATAGATTGTTGTGCGAAGAGGCGATTTAAATACCAAAATCATACACCAAAGTATGGAGTTCTGCTGGGCCCCCTGTGTGACCAGAGCCCTCAGAGTCGTCCTAATCCTCCCCCCCGTTACGGCGCCCCTGGCTGTTGGCTACATACCATCCAAAAGCGCAACTTAAATAGACTGTCCTGCAATCATGTAAACTGGTAAAAGGTGAGCCATTTTGCTCCCATCAATCTGAAATGGATTACAAGTAATAAAATCAGTATGGTAAATAAATGTAAGAACTTATTATTATAGTAATTATAGTAAATTATAGTAACTACTGAGTGGAAATTGGTTGCTTCAAAAATAGACACATTTTCAACATTTGGCTGTTTTAATTAACTTTAAGATATTTAACTTATAACAGAAACTATGCATAAAGTAGCCTGTATTCATGATTATACAATTTCTTAATACAAACATTTTATGATTTTACTGTCCATTCTATTATCATATATTCTATTTTCATAAAGAGCGCATTTTAAGACCTTTACAAATAGTTTTTTTATCAACCAATCACAGTCCTTGAATTGCTGCGTCATCCCTAGCAACGGGGTCAACCACACCTCCTCACTAAGATAAAGGTTTTTGTGCTTTCCTTACTCAGAGTTGCTCTGAGAAGTTTCCTAAATCACTTTTAGTCTAGGACTCCCAGCTAGGACTTTTTAGGCTAAGATAGGAGCTCTCTGAGAGAATTCTAAGAAGCTTTGTGAATACGGGCCCTGGAGTACAATTGTCTCACCAAACGTTTATCAAGAGGAGAGCAGTGGGGTTTTTATAAAAAGTTTGTATAGGAATGAGTTCTCATGAAAATGCTTTTTATGAAAATCTTCCCCACCTGATATAGGAAGCCAATGCTGTGGGTATAAAAGAACTGTAAAAGGTTCTCCAAAAGCACTTGGAACTGATGGGCTCCCATTTGACTGTTATAAGTCCCTACGGGAATGAAAGTCTTTCTGGAGGGTTGTTGCCGGTAAGTTAACAGACTTAACAGACATTAAAAACTGGTGCCCTGTCTCACTATTTTGCAGCCTTTACAAGCTGCTCTCCAAAGTTTCAGCAAATAGAATGGCTTGTGTTGGGTCAGGTTATTCATTTGGACCAGACCTATTGTGTGCCCGGCAGGACAATTTTCAATAACATCTCTTTAGTCCGGGACATAATAGATACCTCCAAAATGTTTAACACAGACTTTGGCTTGATTTCCTTTGATCAAGAGAAAGCATTTGACCAAGTTGAACTTGATTATTTATGAAAAGTTTTAGAAGTTTTTGGCTTTTGCAAAGATTTCACAGATAAGGCCATGGTTCTCTATAATGATGTTGAAAGTGTACTAAATGGTGGCTTATGCTCTCCTTTTAAAGTTCTTACAAGGTTGTTGTATGACAAGGTTGTTCATTGTCTGGTATGCTGTATTCCATAGCCATAGAACCTTTGTTACAACAGATTAGAACAAAAATACATGGTCAATGCATACCAAGATGTATAAATAAAATTCAGGTATCAGCGGTATCAGCACATGCTGAAGAGGTCATAGTCATGATAAAAAGAATGTAAATACCTTATTACATTTAGTAGAAAGTTTTGTTTCCCTATCCTCTGCCAAAGTGAACTGGAACAAGAACAAGGCATTACTGTTTGGGAACTGGTTGGGTGAGAAACCAAAACTTCCAGATGGTCTATTTTGGAGAATGGGGGCTTCACATATTTAGGAGTCTTTTTGGGAGATGAGGCCAATGCAATGAAAAACTGGGAGGGGAGGCTTGAAAAGGAGAAGGGTCGCTTAGCAAAATGGAATTGGTTGATACCTAATTTGTCATGTAGGGGATGAGTTTTAATAGTCAATAATTTAGTGGCATTATCCCTGTAGCAAAAATTTTTGTCTGCTTCACCCGTTAACAAAAACTTGAGTGAATCTGCAGTGGCCGATTCCGCAACGGGTGTAGATTATATGGTTCCAGCGATTATCCAAGTAGAACTGACATTTTATACCAACAACATTGTTGATTTCGTGAAGTTTATTTGTACTACATTGGTCCCAATCTGTTTGCCATTTTTTAAAGACATAAGAGTTTGAGGTCTAGAATAGGGCACTTTTTGAGCCTTAAAGATGAGGCCTCCTTAGCAGCAGCATCTGCTTGCCCATTCCTTGGAATTCCACAATGCCCTGGTACCCAACAAAAAAAAATTTTAATTCTGTGCCTCCAAAGACCGCAGTCCATTTAAAATTTCTACAACAGCTGGGTGTTCGTTTTTAAGGGATGCCAGAGTTTGAAGACATGACTTTGGGTCTGTTATTAATAGGAAATTCTGTTGCTGAGAAGTTTTAACATGATTCAGTGCCAAAAATAATAGCATTGGCTTCTGCAGTAAAAATTGAACTATGACTGGGAATCTGTATTCCACTTTTCTGAAGGTTGCAGAAGTGTGTCTGACCTAGTACACTTAGATCAACTTTTATATTTTCTAGATGGGGCTTAATCCTTAGTGCAAACAGACGAATATGTCTTGGCTTTCTCACATACAACAATGAAGCCTGAGGTGAGAATACTGCATGATAGGCTGCATTATTTTATTGGTTGATAGCTTTGTTGTGTATTGCAGGGCTAATTTGTCCAGAGAGAGTTCATTAGCCTCAACATGTAAGCTTTGAATTGGTGATGTTCCGAAGGCCCCCAGGGACAGGTGTATGCATGATGATGAGCAGTGCCCAACAGCTGGATATACGATATATTTCCTGGCTGAGCCATAAGCCATACTCCCATACTCCACATGTGACCGAATCAGTGTTCTATAGAGTTTTAGCAGAACTGAGCTTTCTGCTACCCACTTAGTTTTGGCTAAAACCTTTATGATATTCATGGCTTTAAAACAACTGTGTTTTAAATTCTTGAAGTAGGGAATAAAAGACAATTTATTATCAAAGATTATGCCAAGGAATTTTGTCTCTTTGATAACATTGATAGCAAGATTAGAAAAGTGACATTTTTCCATAAAAGCACGACAGCAGCTCATGCTCTGAAAATCAAGCAGGAGATGCTGACATACCTGTTCACAAATTAATACATGAAGTCCCAACTCGATGGAATACCATTTATAACATAATCTACTCTGCCCTGACGGACAAAAATTTAAAGAAGTATTTCAAAGACATTGCAGCATTATCCGATAGTGAACTGAAACTGGCAGAGGAAATTATTCATCTGCTTAAACCCCTCAAGACAATTACAACCCTCTTGAGCACTGAAACAACTCCCTCTGTGTCAGTGGTCCTCCACCTAAGGACAATGATTCTAAAATCCATGGCACCTGCAGATCATGACAGTCCAACCATAAAAGATGTGAAGGCAGCCACTACTCAGGACTTTTCAAAGCAGATACACAGATCTTACCCATAAGCCTCATCCCTTGATCCAAAGTTTAATTCTCTGCTTTACCTGGTTGCAGCCTTGTGCCTGAATATTTACAGTGGGCTCATCAGAGAGACTGTGGAACAGCAGGTAATTTTTATAATAAATAAACAGGATATTATCCATATCTAAAAAATAAATACTTAAAAATGGATGCAATAATAAGTAATAATAATTAAACAATATTTTAATTGCGTATACAAATTATTAACTTATCAAATAATATAATGTCTTGGTTTTTAAATTTATTTTTGCAGGGTCAGTAATAATCAACAGAGCCTGCTGAAATGCTTTCAAGATCAAGAAACTTTCAAGATAGTTGCTGTACAGAAATAAAACATGACAAAAAAGAAAGTAGCTGCCTATCTGTACAGTTTTTGTCCCCCAACAGCTTACATTCAAAGGAAATGAAAAGAATCTATACCCGTTTGGGTGTGTTTACGTAGGCATTTGTAGAAGTCCTCTTTATCTCACACATACATGCTTGCATATGACTGCTTTTTCCCTACCTCTGGGTACAATTATTCATAAACACAGTATTAGCTTCCACTGCTATGATGATGACACACAATTCTATCTTTTAGCAAAGCCAGATGACAAACACCAGCTTAATAAAGGTGAGAAATGTGTAAAGGACATTAGACACTTCCAACAAGACAGAAGTACTTCCACTTGTGGCTCCTCTCACACTCTTGACCTACCTGATTCATCCTAATACTTCTTCAGCTTGGATAATATAGCAATGGGTCTTGTTTAAATTAACAGCAGTCTTTCTTAAATAAACACACTCATTTATAAATATACAGTAGCTAGTGCCAGAATCTGTATGAACATACATTTTTTGCCAACAATTACAATTTTTAATGTGTATATATACATACATACACATACACCGTTAGGTCTGGAAGTATTTGGACAATGATAGAGTTTTTGTGATTATACTCCACCACAATGGATTTGAAATAAAACAAACAAGATGTGATCAAAGTGTAGACTTTCAGCTTTATTTTAAGAGGTTCCACATGCCAAATATGGCATTTACCATTTAGGAATAACAGCCATTCTAAGCAAAGTACTTCCATTTTCAGGGGCTCAAAGGTATTTGGACAATTGACTAAAAAGAAGTTAATTGACCAAGTGCGGTCCATTCCCTCATTACTTCAAGACAAATGAAGCAGATAAAAGGTCTGGAGTTGATATCAGGTATTAAGTTGGCATTTGGCAGCTGTTCGTCTGGAGCTACCAATATGAGGTCCAAGGAGATCTCAATGTAAGTGAAGGAGGCCATCATTAGGCTGAAAAAACAACATAAATCTATAAGAGAGATAGCAAAAGCCTTAGGTGTGGCCAAATCAACAGTTGGGTACATTCTTAAAAAGAAAGAAAGCACTGCTGAGCTCAACAACATCGAAAGGCCTGGAAGACCATGGAAGACATCTAAAGTGGATGATCGCAGAGTCCTTTCCTTGGTGAAGAAAAACCCCTTCACAACATCAACAGAAGTCAAGAATACTCTGGAGAAGGTAGGCATATCATTGTCAAAATCTACAATCAAGAGACGCCTTCATGAATGTAAATACAGAGGGTTTTACAACAAGGTGCAAACCACTGGTAACATTCAAGAACAGGAAAGCCAAAATAGACTTTGCCAGAAAACATCTAAAAAAGCCTCCCATGTTCTGGAATAAGATTCTTTGGACTGATTAAACCAAGATTAACTTGTACCAGAGAAATGCATGCTGAAAGAAAGGAACAGCTCATGATTCAAAGTATACCACATCATGTGTCAAAGAGGGTGGAGGGAGTGTTATGGCATGGGCATGTATGGCTGCCAATGGAACAGGCTCACTGGTGTTTACTGATGTGACTGCTGACAGAAGTAACAAGATGAATTCTGAGGTGCATGGGGCTATACTCTCTGCTCACATTCAGCCAAATGCTACAAAACTGACAGGACGCCACTTCACGATAGGTGGATAATGACCCTAAACATACTGCGAAAGCAACTCAAGACTTTTTGAAGGCAAAGAAATTGAATATTCTTCAATGGTCGCCTGATCTCAACCCAACAGAGCATGCTTTTCACTTACTGAAGACAAGACTGAAGGCAGAAAGACCCACAAACAAGCAGCAACTGAAGGTGGCTGCAGTGAAGGCCTGGCAAAGCATCTCCAGGGAGGAAACTCAGAATTTGAGTTTTGAGAACCAGGGCTCCAGACTTCAGGCAGTCATTGGCTGCAAAGAATTTTCATCCAAGTATTAAAATTATGGTTATATTTACAATTATGTCACTTTGTCCAAATACCTTTGAGCCCCTGAAAATGGAGGTACTTTGCTGAAAATGGCTGTGATTCCTAAATGGTAAATGCCATATTTTTGTGGAACCTCTTAAAATAAAGCTGAACGTCTACACTTCGATCACATCTTGATTGTTTTATTTCAAATCCATTGTGGTGGTGTATAAAGGCAAAATCACAAAAAGTCTGTCATTGTCCAAATACTTCCAGACCTAACTGTATATATACATATATAAAATAGTTCCTGTTATCACGTACATTATAAAAACATTTGTTTCAACATGAAACATATTTTTATCTCTCTTGAATAAGACAAAAACCAAAAAAGTTTACCTATGTCCTGAAGACTTTTCTGTGGCAGAAAACATAGTGACAATTTCAAAGTGCTGACAGCCAAGACATAAAACATTTTCTTCACCGTAGCGATGATTATATGTTTTTCTTTGGCAAATAACAACACATTTTAATCAGTTTATAATTAGATTATATAGAATTACAGCCAGAACTATTGTCAGAGCTGCTGTAATCTACACCTTGAGATTTGAGAATTCAGCAGTGCTGTGGTATACATATATGAAACAATCTAGAGTGTTATTGAGTTAATTTCAAATCTATGAAGTGCTTTACAAATCTAATACATTTACACATTATACGCAAAGTAAGTTGGGAGACACCTATATATGTCTGTACACAATTCAACTCAATCAAATTCAATTCCATTCATTTATATAGCACTTTTAACAGTGGACACTGTCACAATGCAGCTTTACAGAAATCCGGATGTAGACTTTTTTTTTTTTTTTTTTTGGTTCCTAATGAACAAGCCAGGGTGGCAATGGCAAGGAAAAACTCCCTGAGGCAACAAGCGTAAGAAATCTTAAGCCAGACTCAAAAAGGGAACTCATCCTTATCTTAGTGACACCAGATAATGCAATTATAAATCATTTATCTTATACACGTATACTTCAGAGTCAAGTAGTGCAAACTATGTGAATTTCAGTATGAGTATCACAGTTTTAAATTTAAGTCTATCACGTCAAACAGAAGTTAGCAAATATTTCTTAGCAATTGCATTCTTTAGACTACCCTAAAAAAAATCTTTAGGGTGTCTGTGTGGTACCATCCACAGTAACCCCATGGTGCTCTTTAGGCCATCGATGCGGGGCCTTCCTCAGCAGCAGCAAGGAATTTTCTGTTGAACGAGGCTTCAAGCAGAAGTGGGGCATCAGTATGGATCAGGCAGGTCCGGAGGGCAAAAGAAGTCAGGATCACTGGTATCTCAGAAGTAATGTGCAGCACGACAATGTCCACAAGTTTGCAAATATGCAGAGGTATAAAATCAGCCCCTAAAGCTTTAACCCTCATTGTCATTGTAGTAAATGTGGATTCCAAGATCTTATCCCAAAGTCACTGAAGGATTTGATGGATATTTGGATAATAGATCTTCTGAAAGCCAGAAGTGAAGCATGCAAAATTCTTCATCGTTGTTATTTTACACCCTTATTAATAAACGATTTCACCTCTGATTACATAATGGAATGGCACAAATGGTTTTACCACCAACACTGACTCTTTGTCAGTGGAAAATGGGTAACAGTGTCATCACATAACCAGTAATAGAAAAATCCTGCTTACAAAGAAGCAATCCACTTTTCTTCTTCCCTCAGCAACATACACTGACTGAGCACTTTATTAGGAACACTGTTCTAATACTGGGTAGGGCTTCACTTTGCTCTCAGAACAGCCTTAATTTTAGCATGGATTCAACAAGATGTTGGAAACTTTCCTTTGAGATTCTGGTCTATGTTGACATGATTGCATCACGCAATTCCTGCAGATTTTTCAGGTGCACTTTCATGTGCCGACTCTCCCGTTCAATCACAACCCAAAGGTGTTGTTTTGGATTCAGATCCTGTGACTGGGAAGGCCCATGAAGAACACTGAACTCATTGTCATGTTCATGAAACCTGTTTGAGGCAAATTTTGCTTTGCGACATGGTGCATGGTCATGCTGGAAGTAGCCATTAGAAAATGAATAAATTGTGGCCATGACAGGATGCACATGGTCAGTAACAACAGTCAACTAGGCTGTGGCATTCAAGCGATGATTGGTATTAACAGGCCCAAAATGTGCCAAGAAAATATTCCCCACACCATTACACCACATCCACCAGCATGGACACAGGTAGGTTGGGTCCATAGATTCATGCTGTTGGCGCCAAATTGTGACCCTGCCATCTGTCTGAAATCGAGATTCATCAGGCCAGGCCAGGCCAGGTTTTTGTGAGCCTGTGCCCACTGCAGCCTCAGCTTTCTGTTCTTGGCTGACAGAAGTGGCACTCGATGTGAATTGCTGTTGTAGCCCATCAGCCTCAAGGTTCAACATGCTGTGCATTCTGAGAAGCTTTTCTTTTCACCATATTTGTACAGAGTTACTGTATCTGAGTTACTGTAGCCTTTCTGTCAGTGCGAACCAGTCTAGCCATTCAATAAGGCATTTCCGTCTGCAGAAATGCCGCTCACTAGATGTTTTTTCTTTATTGTGCCATTCTGAATAACAAGAGAAGATCAATAGTTACAGAAATACACAAACCAGCCTCACTGCCATCCAATAATCATGCTATGATCAAAATCACAGAGTTCACATTTTTCCCCATTCTGATGGTTGATGTGAATATTAGCTGAAGCTGCTGGCCCATATCTGCATGATTTGATGTGTTGCACTGTAGGTGTATAGGTGTTCCAATTAAAGTGTGTGAGTGTATAAATAAACAAAGGACTGCAAAAGACAAACCTTTTGGACTACCTTTTCTTCCTGTGAAACAAGGTTAACTGTAGATTGTTTTATTTCAAGATTTCATTTTGTGGATGCCTTTTATGACATTTTTGAAGATACCAATAAGAACTCCAATAAAGCACTTCTAACTCAGCTTTACAAAAATTTATTTTCCCTGTTTACTTCTATCCCTTAATTTAACTGTAGTCTGCTGAATTTTTTCCTTCTGTTGGCTCATCTACATAAATTAGGGCTTTTAAAGTAAATTACATGTATTATATGAAGGTAAACTGGGGTGTGTTGTAAGCATGTGTTATGTAAATAAGAGACCCATAATGAGCAGGAACTTGTTAAACTTTGAGCCAATGTGCATATATTTAGATTAGAGCCCTTTGTCGTCATATACAGTCAGATACATAAGTATTTGGACAGTGACACAATTTTCGTTATTTTGCCTCTGTACACCACCACAATGGATTTAAAATGAAGCAATCAAGATGTGATTGATGTGTAGACTTTCAGCTTTAATTCGATGGGTTCAACAAAAGAATACTGCATTAACCATTGTGGAATTACAGCCATTTTTTACCTTCCATTATCACAGGCTCAAAAGTAATTGGACAATACACTGATAGTCAGTTTCGTGGCCAGGCGAGACCTGTTTCCTCCTTATTTTAAGACAAATTAAGGAGATAAAAGGTCTGGATTTGATTCCCTGTTGAATTTGCATTTGGTAGCTGTTCATGCGACCTCTGACTATGCGGTCCAAAGAGATGTAAATGCAAGTGAAAAAAGCTATCATTAGGCTGAAAAAAATAAAACAGACCTGTCCAAAAGATAGCAGAAACCTTAGGAGTGGCCAAATCAACAATTTGGTACATTCTTAAAAAGAAGGAATGCACTGGTGAGCTCAGCAACACCAAACGTCCTGGAAGACCACGAAAGACAACTAAAATGGATGATCGCAGAATTCTTTCCTTGTTGAAGAAAAACTCCTTCATAACATCTACCAATGGAACTGGATCACTGGCATCTATTGATGATGTGATTGTTGATAGAAGTAGCAGGATGAATTCTGACTCATACAGAGCTATACTTTCTGCTCAGACTCAGTCAAATGCTGCAAAACTGATAGGACAGTGCCTCACAGTACAGATGGATAATGACCCAAAATATACCACAAGGGCAACCCAAGAGCTTGGGCATGGAATATTGTTAAATGGCCGAGTCAGTCACAGTCACATTGAGCCAGAAGCCAATTGAGCATACTTTTCACTTACTGAAGACAAAACCAAAGGCATAAAGTCCCACAAACAAGCAGCAACTGAAAGCAGCTGTAATAAAGGCCTGGCAAAGCATCTCGAGGAAGGAAACTAAGCATTTGGTGACGTCCATGGTTTACTTCAGGCAGTCACTGACTACAAAGGATTTGCATCCAAGTATTAAAAATAATCCTAATATCAAACCCATTGAATTATAGCTGAAAGTCTACACTTCAATCACATTTTGATTGCTTTATTTCAAATACATTGTGGTGGTGTACACAGGCATAATTACAAAAATTGTGTCACTGTCCAAACATTTATGGACCCGACTGTATATACAAGCACAGTACAGTGAATTTCCACTGATCAGGTACTCTGTCTGCAGTAGACATCAGGAAAACACTGTCCAGCGCTAACCCACATAAGCATGCTGGCCATGACAAGATACCTGGCAGGGGTGCTCAGGAAATATGATCAGCTTGCATATGTCCTAACAGACAACTTCAATATCTCCCTGAGCCAAGCAGCTGTCCCTATGTGCTTCAACATGACCGTGATAGAAATTGTCTGTGACAGGCTTAAATGACTGTGGGCCAATTGCACTCACACCAATCATGATGAAGTTCTTTGAGCAGCTAGTCATGAAACACATAAAGGGCAGTCTTCCCACCATACTGGACCCATTCTAGTAAGCCTACCACCCTAACCACTCAACCATATCTGCTGCCATCCACCTGTCTCTGACTCACCTGGACAAAAAGGACAATTATGTGAGGATGCTGTTCACAGACTTCAGCATTCAACACAGTCATCCTCACAGTAACTAAAAGAAAAGCTGATCCTGTTGGGTTTGACCACCTCCCTCTGGAACTTTTCCTGAACTTTCTGACCAGTCCGTTAGGATCAGCAACTGTGATCAGCAGGCTGTGTGCTTAGGGAACTGCTGTTTACAGTGCTGATCCACAACTGTGCTGCTAAGTACAGTTCCAATCACATCATCAAGTTTGCTGATGATACTACAGAAACCATCTCTGCAACAGTTTTTTCCCTGGGGCAGTCAGATGATCCATCACTGCACACCTGCACTTTATATTTGCTGCCACTGGACATTTTACTATTATACTTTATCTCTGCTACTACAGTGAACTGCAGCTATCACAGTCAATAGTTTACAGACAATTGTTTCTGTTGTTCTGTCAAGTCCGTGTGCACTGGCTTGTGTATTTATTGCATTGTTCGTGGTCTTCTCCCTCTGTTGTGTATCTGCACTTTATGTAGTCCTGTGTACTGTGCCATTGTACTGTTGTGTTGCACCACAGTCCTGGAGAAATGACATTTCATTCCAATATATACAGGTTATACAGGAGAATAATAATAAAATATCACTTGAACTTTTCTCTTCATTTCCCAACTTTTTATGAAATTAGAGTTAGCCATGATACGGCATTCCTTGGAGCAGAGGTGAAGGACCCAACAATGGCAGCTAGGCAGTGCTGGGGCTTGAAAGTTCTGATCAATAGCTCAGGGCCTTATCCACTAAATCACCAGCACCCCAAAAAACATGAGGATGATCATGACTGAATATCTGAATGGTGCTGAGTCATTCCACAAAAGGAGTCCCTACAATATGTGTTGGGCTGTATAGGACATCTGCAAATAAGTGTTTCCTAAGTGCATATGACCAATCATACAGTAAGCCTATCCCTATTCTTCACACACAAACCCACAGATATCAGCCTACACTTTTTAAATTGACTTTGTTCTTTTAGGACATACAGAAGAAACAGCAAGCACACTTTGATCTCCATTTTCTCACTCACACTCAAACACAGAGACACTCATGTCTCACATATTTCTTTGATGTCGCAGTACATTCTTTCTGATGGTATGCTGTTACAAAAGCATTACACAATCAGCACTGTGTCAGATCAGTGATTTCTAAGTGACACACATAGACGTTACTGCAGAATAACACCAATTACTACCACCAAAACTTTTAAAACTATTTCTTGTTAACAGCAATAATCAGTGAGGACCTGTACAGCAGGCACTTTCATTACAGAAAACCATTACCTCTGGCATGTACAAAAGACCGCATCTAGGACTGCACTGTGACGTACTTATGATGAGCATTATACACTCACTGGCCACTTTAATAGGAACACCTGCTCATTCTTGCAATTTTACCAATCATGTGGCAGCAGTACAATGTATAAAACCAGGCAGATACAGGCTAAGAGCTTCAGTTCATGTGATCTCAGTGACTTTGACTGTGGTATGGTTGTTGGTGCCAGACTGGCTGATTTGAGTATTTCAAAAACTGCTGATTCTTGGGATTTTCATGAAAAACAATCGCTGGAGTTCTGAGATCATTTTCTGCACACCAGGGTCACTAAAAGTGGCTATTTGAGTTAGCATAGCCTTCCTGTACACCTGAATCAGTCTGGCCATTCTCCTCTAGCCTCTCATCAACAAGGCACTTCTGTCTTCAGAACTGCCGTTCACTGGATGTTCATGAAAATCCCAGGAGATTGGCAGTCTTTGAAATACTTAAACCAGCCCGTTTGGCATCAACCACCATGCCATAGTCTTAGGGTTCCTATCAGAAAAATCGTTTTTATGAGTTGAACACACATGAACGCCACCACAAAGTCATAATTACGAGTGGGAAACTCAGGATTTTCTTTGAGCTCCAAGTTTACAAGTTGGTGGCATGTCAGTAACAAAACATGGTGCAATCATTGGATGCAACATCTGTATTTGACGGTAAATTTATTGAAATTGAATGAGTATTTAGCAGTGACATGTCTTTTTCAGGCTTTTTTATTTAAAATAAAACAAGCCAATTGCCTGCACAAAATATGATAGCATTGTATAATTACGATATAATATGTAACCATAAAGTTTACAGTGGTTCCATAAATAGATTAAAAACATAAAGCAAAACACCTGATTCGCATTCTTTGCTCTTCATTTTCTAGAAGTAGAGTTTAAAAAAAATTTGCTGTATTTTTGTAGAAGTACGAGCCCCAACATTTAGTTCTTTATTTTCTTTCAGTAAGGCAAAATAAACTTCTTGGTGTTTATGATACAAAAAAATAATAAAAGCAAAAGAAGTTTTCTCATGCCATCTATTTTTTTTTCCAAAATCACACCACTTTGTAATTACCACATCCAAACTTATACACACAAACTTCAGAGAAAGACAGCAAGAGATCCCCCCCCCCCTTTTTTTTTTTGCTCCTACATGATCG
>CM040995.1:9034867-9045833 GCA_022985145.1 Pangasius djambal | reverse complement strand
AATGAAAATGCTCTAAAGGGATGAAAGAAACAATGTATAAAAGGAAGCACCAGAAAGGGAAAGCATCTCTTCTGGGTGCATGACTTTTGTAATGCATACTGAAGACATCTTGCTGCAGCAATAAATTTTATACTCTTGCTTCTTCTGCTCAACCTTGTCTGCTGAATTTATTTACCTCTATTTCTAGATTTCCACGACACTGGCCATCAAGTGGGTGGTCCTCACCCTCTGGTACTACCTGCTGGGGCACCAGACACACACACAAACACAGAAATGAGAAGGAGAAAAACACATAGACGTGAGGAAAGGAACAAAATGGGAAAATCCTAGGGAACGGAGAAACAAATAGGAGTCCAGAGGGCTGACGTGGACAGACTTTAGTTGGGACACGTGGAAGAATGAGTGGATGCACAGGGATCTGGGGAGCTTGAGTTTGACCACGGAGGGATTAATGATGCTCTCAATGGTGAATGGACCTAGATAGTGGGGAGAGAGTTTCTTGGAGTCAGGCTTGAGTGGGATGTCTTTGGACAAGAGCCATACCTTTTGATCTGGCTCATAGTTGGGTGCAGGGGTACCACAGTGGTCAGGCAGGTGCCGGTTGCGGTCGGTGGAGCAGGACGGAACGGGCCTCTCTCCAATGTAAACAATGTAAATTTGAAACCGACTTAGACATAGATCCTAAAACACCTTTTTAAAGACAGATAATTTACTGTACTTTTACTGGCTGTATTGTTTCTGCTGTTTTTTTTTCTGAGGTTTAAATACAGGTGGTGTTTTTTTTGTCAAGTATTGCAACATGCAGGGTGGAATGCCTTTCACTATATGTAAATAGCATTTGTAGTTAAAAAGGAAGCCATGTGGAATTCAGCCTGGGCTTCAACCAACTGTGTTGGTTGAAATAATATTTCTACATAAGTCTAAATTGAAGATGATGGATTTCCAGGGGTAAATAAAAAAAGAAAGAAAGTAGCATACTCTTTGTATGAGGTAATTGATGGGGAATATTGTTTTTCATTAGTGAAGTCTATGCCTCAAAGAATTCAGGCTGTCATAAAAGCCAGAGGAGGAGCAACAAAGTACTAATTGTGTTTTTTTGTTGATGATTCCATAATATTTTCCTCAACATTGAGTGATTCCATACTTTTTTCCTCTACTTGATTTGGAAAATTACATGCCATTAATAATAAAAAATGTCACTGAATTTTTTTGATGTATGTTTCACAAAGCCAGAATGTTAAGCTATTGAACAAAACCTTTTTTGTGTCATATCTGTGATTTGTTTGTTTGCTATAAAGTAAAAAAAACTGGGTGAACATTCTCTAAGTGTGGTGATTCCATAATTTTTGAAAAGGGTTGTACATATACATAAACACACACACACACACACACACACACACACAAAAGACATTTTTACACAAATTACAACAGTACAACATGCTTCATAGTAAATTCAACCACAAGTAAGATCTAAAAAAAAAAAAAAAGAAATAGTGCAGGACAAATTAAGAACCATTAATACTCGTCAGTACTCATTACTATGATTCAGGTTACAAATACGAATAGCTTCTGGCACAAAAGTAGACTTATATCGATTGGTCATACACTTAATACTTCTAAGCTGCCTTCCAGAAGAAATATTATGCCACTTATGTCACAGCTCCAATGTTCTGGTTAGTTCTCAATGTATTTTTATAGGTTAATTGTGTTCTGTTATGATGTTTTTAGTTATTATAATTTGTTTATTGTTTTTGAAAGTTCTGTCCCTGATAAACATTCAAATTAAATCAGTTTGGATGTAATTGAATTAAATCAAACTGAATTGGACATAAACCAAACCCACACTACATCTGGCACAATGAAGGCATGATTTTGCCCCAGTTTTGGCTATTTGGTGGCTGGAATGTGGTGATTTTTGCTCAATTGTGGTACAGATATGGCTGTTTCCTGAGCATACAGTTAAGTTGTGGATGAGGTTTGGCCTGATCTTTGCATTTTTGGGGCATGAGTTTGGCAAATATACTTTGGGCTAATTTTGGGCAGTAATTCCTTGTGGTATCTGGCCAGAATTATTTTGCTACTGTGGACATATTTTCCATTAAATAGGTTAACTCTTAATTAGTATTATGTCAATCAGTATCAAATCACCTCAGCCTAAGAATGTCTCTGAAGTGCATTTTAATCATGAAGAGAGTGTGACTCAATGTTAAATTAGTATTTAAGCGTAGTTCTAATCAATTAATTGGAAAATAATTTATAGAGAATGTTTGTGTATGTGAATCAAGAAAACTAAGACGAAACCGATGTGATTCTAGCTTGTGGGAAATCACTACACATATTTCTCATTCATAAATTGTATTTGACATTTGTGATTTCTTACAGTGCATTGTTAAGGTTGTGAAGAAATGTTAACATTTTTAAAAAAATAAACTGACTGACCACTCACCACGATTAAAGCTAAGATAAAGGGACAGTGAAATTATTGTGGCAACGGGCAGGTGTGTGATTAAAAGAAAAAAAGAGAAAACTACAACTAATGAGATCATTGTTTTAGAACTGTATAAAACCATGAGCCACGACTATGTAAATCAGATGCTCTGCAGACCACCTCAGCTTTATTGTTTGATTCAATAAAGTCTATTGATTTTTGGCCTCCAGAACCCCTTGTCTTTGGAAGTATTTTTTTCTTATTTTTGAATTGAAGTTTTTGCCACTACACTACCTGGGTCTAATTTAACTCAAATGATCAAGTGTTTATCTACAATGCTCTGGAGCACTTTTTTTTTATTTAATTGTAAAACATATTTCACAGACACATGAAGTAGGCATATAGTATGATAAAATGCCTTCAATCTTAATAATTTGGACTTTTCATAATATGAAAAGGCAGATCCGTTCTTTTGGGTTTAGGCGCACCAAGAACACACATTCACACACACACACAATGCGCAGTCGCAGTAAACCTTGTGGGAATGGCTGTTCTTGTGATCAGGGGGGTTGGGCCGTGAAGAGCGAACGGAGTCTTAAAGAGTTTTTAATGTCCGCCATGTTGGCTATGGCGTACTGAACCAGAGAAAGGGACCGGAGCTACTAGGAAAAGTAGACCGAGAGAGAGCGAACGAGGTCCGGGCCTTCCCGGTTTCGCTCGCTCCGCCATATTATACCTACAGTCAATCGAAACGTAGACTCCGGGATCACAAAATAAAATCTTTCATGACCGCTGTGTTCAAATCAATGAACGTTAGGAGATCGGATACATTTATGCTGCATCTCGTATTATTAAAAAAATGAGTAAATTGTCGTTTCGGGCACGGGCGCTGGACGCTTCCAAGCCTTTACCCGTCTTCCGTTGTGAGGATCTACCCGACCTGCACGAATATGCATCTATTAATCGGGCTGTGCCACAGATGCCAACGGGGATGGAGAAAGAGGAGGAATCGGTACGTTTTATCGCTTGCATTAATAATTTTATTCTCATTTTCCCAGTTCGACGTGCGCCCCTGTTTGGCTGCACTGGTTTGCATAAAATGGCCGCCATCACACTCGAAATAACCCCGTGTTTGTATTATGTTATGATATGGGCGGTATTTAATGCAGTGTGACCAAACTCAATTAATTAAATCATGGAATTGTGACTGACTACGTATGGTATTTATAAAAACAGACACTCTGCAAAATACAAAGAAGTCACGTGACCACGGACATGTCCGCCATTTTCTTACCTTTCTTTTTGCAGTCGATGCGGGCCTGGGGTTGGTGTAGTAACACAGAATTTCAGATAGAGGGACACAGTGGAACTCGATGCATGTATACAGCACTGGCAGACTGACGGGTGTAAACATAAGCTAGTTCGTGCAATGCTAGTGCGGTTTGGCACCCGGGGTGTAAACAGGCTCTTACTAGTTATGTGAGATTGAGCTATTTGCCAGACTATAGTCAGTTAAAGAGGATTAATTGGTCTATAGCTTTTTCGACACGTATTCTAACCTCACGCCTCTGGAATATTTCTATATTGCTTTCTTTCTGGATCAAGTCGGCTTTACACTGTACGATATTCGGCCCAATTTTTACAAGCACAATAGTACATCGCAAAGGATAATTCTTGGTCGTACTTTGGTCTTAGAACGTAAAATGTAACATGCCCAATTTAGTGCAGTTGCGACCAAAGACAGTTGATGACGAAGTTCTAGCCGTGTCAGAAAATTTTGTGTAAAATCTCAGTGTGACTGCTGTGTATGGAGATAATTTGTGTCAAAAGTTTCAAATAAAACTAGATAGGTAAAGTTCGTCACGACAAACGTTGATATTTTAATCTCAAAGATTAAAATAGTTATCAGTTTGAAATCTGAAGGTAATCCGCAATTTTAAGAAAGTGTGACTGACAGATGGGATGCCAATACTTGTAGAGCTGATTAGATAACTATCTATCTATCTATCTATCTAGATAGGGTGCAGAATAGAGGTCGACTGATAGTGGATTTTCCTAGGGGTGTGAATCTTTGGGTTGACAGTGATTCATTGGTTTTCGATCCAATTCAGAAATGATATTTGGAAACTTCAGAACAATTCGATTCACTTGACAATAATTTGATTAGGCAGTTCAATTCAGTAACCTTTTAAAATGTATTATTTACAGTATTTAACTTCAAATGTGTCTTGAGCAAGAAAAGAGTGACAAACTACTTTAAAACTGTTAATTGCACCAAGTTTTTATTGTGAAAAGTAAACATTGCCTAAATTTCCTGAACATACAGGCAAGCAGGAATACAAAGTGAAATTAAAATGACTGTCAGGAATTCACAAAAGGTTAGGTAGATTAGACCTTACTATATCCAAAGTTGAACTAGCAACTGCTGCATTTGCTTCTCTAGATCTCTGTCTTAATACCATGGCGCCTGCGCAAATCGTTGCTGAGATTTGTCATATTCCCGAAGTACTTCATCTCGAATTTATAATGTCTGCAAACTGCGACTGGCTTGTCCAGTTTTCCATCTTTTTTCTGAAAACCATAGTGTTCTTAAACTTTTTGATTTCATATTAGCTGGCGACTTACAGATTTTGGGCTCTATGTTAGCATGGTAGCACGCCGTCTGTGCAACTCTCACTCTCAGCTTTAGCTAATAAACTAGCTGGAGTCTGAGAGTAATGACGCAATACACTGCGCCTGCTATTCATACAAGTTCACTAAGATAACCTACATAAATTAATCGTGATGTAATTGATTTTTAGCATTTTAAATCGATATTCGACCGGCACTAACGATTACTGAATCAAAAATCATACTTCAAAATAGACGAATATGGATCGGCAGGATTAGTAATCAATGCATCGAGAAAATGAGTGAATCGTAGCATCCCTAGATTTTACGGATAACTAAGTTGGGCAGTACCTGCCGATAACTGATTAATCAACTGATAGTTTTTAAAATTGATACTGAATGAAAATGTAACACTCAGAGTAAAATATTGCTGAACTTTATTACAAAAATAATCTGTACAGTCTGTACCATGAAAATGGTACTTGGTTACTTTGTTTCAGTGTAGATGTATATCATTTATTTATTTTAATATTTATTAATAGTTAATATATTAATATTTATATATATTTTTAAATGAAATAAATATATAAATGTTAATATATATTAACTATTAATGAGTATTAAAATGAATAAATGGTGTACATCCAAACTGAACCAAAAGTAACACTCCGAAATAAAATATAATAAAAATATAGACATCTAATGAAAATATTAATTAAAATATTACAGATACATTGTTTGTAGGTTATAGCTAAAAACATACATGTAAATTTCAGAAGTAACACTTTACAATAAAATCCCATTTGTTATTATTAGTTAATGCATTAGCTTACATGAACTAACAATATCCTATATATTTTTTTTACTGCATTTAATAACATACACACCATGTCATTGTTGATGGAATAAATCCGCATCTGAAGTATCCAGCTCCATGCAGAGTGTAGTCTCACGTGTCAAAACAAACACCATGAGGCGTCAATGATAGTTTTTAATTTCACCTCTAGAGGCTGCCTTCCTACTGTATAATGACAGCCGATCCTTCTCAGCCGCTCACGCAACTGGGAAAAACTATCAGTGTGGATAGTTCCAGCAATTGGTTATTGGTGCCAATTAATTGGCAAAACCGATCAATCGGTTGTCGTCTATTGTGGAATTGATTAAATAGATAGATAGGCATGCAAGTGGTTGGGCAGACAGGCAATACTTGTAGAGTTGATTAGATAGATAAGGTTAGTGATGGATAAAGTGATACAAGTAGAAGGTCAGATAGCCTGAGAGAGTGACACAAGTAGATAGATGGAGAGTATGTGTGTGTATGTGTTACTGGTAGATTGATAGATGAAGTGAGAGTCTCTGTTACAGGTACATTGACAGAGTGAGAGGGGGAGAAGAGGCTGTTTGAACATCGTAAGTCAGATCACTTATAAAAGTCATAGCACTCCTCTTCTCAATAAGCCGGTCGATGTGGGCCCTCATGTCCGTAGCACAAATAGTGTGGTACGAGTTATGCGCTGAAATTTTGTCTGGGATTAAGAATAATATTAACTAGAATGTACATTATTTTGAAGAAAATGTGAGTGGTGCGTGCCCGTGCAAAATTTGATAGCTGCACATGCCGGTTAGTAGGGGGAGCTACATGTGTGTTTGTTGAAGCATGATTAATGTTTTGTGATTCCACTTATTTTGGTGGTTAACTTGCACATGACTTCACTAAAATACCCATAATGCAATTCTCCCTTGAGCCAAGTGATTGATGCCTATGTTGCGGTAGTTTTGTGATTCCTCTTATTTTGGTACACATGATGTCAACCCCTAAAGTAAGTGGAATCACAAAACTACTGCAACATAGACATGTTACCTATCGAAATACTTGGCTCAATGAAGAGAATTGCGTTGTGGGTATTCTGACTGCCATAAAGCCTGTTATGTTAAAAACTCAAGTTAAATACAATCATTACAGCTACTGATACAAGTCAAATTATTTATGCTTCAACAAACAAGTACACTCGTAGCTCCCCCTAATGACTGGCATGTGGAGCTGCATGTCGGCATTGAATTTTTCAAGGGCAAGCACCACTAACATTTTCTTCAGAAAATGTATCTTGTATTTACATTTAGTCAAGGGAAAATGAAAGTACACCTTCGTTCATTTTTGTTTTTATTTATCAGAGCTTGAGTAACAATTCTGTGGTCCTCACCTTTTTCAATAATCAAACAAATAATCTTAGGTGACAGCAGAAAAACACAAAAGATTTCAATACATATAAATTTTTTCCTAAACCAACATTCAGAAACCAGATGGACTTGTACAGTCATTAAGACAGTAATTAGAAGGTAAGTGTTACTAATTAAATGCACAAAATTAATTAGTGTGAATACCTTTTATAAAACAGAACCTTTGGTGCTGGTCTACATCATGCAAAGAAGAAAGGACATCAGCCATGACCTTAGATATCAATAAATTGAAGCAATGCTGTGAAGAAGAGTGGGCCAAAATCTCTCCGAAATGATGTTGGAGACTGATAAGCTCCTGCAGAAAACGTTTACTTCAATTTAATGCCGCTAAAGGTGATTCTTCATGTTACTGAATTATAGGGTGTACTTATTTTTTCATTTGGTTTCTGAATGTTCGATTACTTTTTTTGGGGTAAAAATGAGTACATACAGAAATCTGTTGTGTGTTTTTTTTTTTTTTTTAATAATATATAAATATATGTTGTCACCTAAGGTTGTTTGTTTGTTTATAGAAGTTGTTGCATACCATGCAGTTGATATTTATGCCCTGATGAATCAAAACATAGAATTGAAGGAGGGTGTTTTTTTTTTCTTTTTTTTTTCTTTTCTTTTTTTTCCCCCTCCCCATGACAGGAAAAAAAGGGCTGCGACATGGAAAGAAATGGAGGATTATTACAGCTTCCAGGTGTGTAGCTAGCTAATTAGTATGAAAATGCTCTTTTTGTAGAGTTTAATTATTATTGTGACAATGTGAAACTATTTTTATGCTTTCCAGTTGAACAGCTACAAATCTGTTTTAGAGGTTTTATAATGCATGGGAGTAATGCTGCTTTTGAATAACCTCAGAAGTGGGAAGTTGGATCTCGGAATTATGTCATTTTTGACAAAAGTGAATAAGAGCTACAAAATGGGGCAAAACATGGATGCCTCCATGTATATCCTTTGTTAGCAATGAGCAAACTGTGATGAGTGATTTATATTTATCAACTAAAACCTGAGAACTGTATGTTGATTGAACTAAAGTAGATACTTGTGTATATAAAGCATATCTCGTTTAGAGATATTAGGTGCTTCCATGATGATTTGAGGTCACTTGCAGAATGAGTTGAGACCATCCTGAGTAGGAATTCCAAGCCAAGTTTGTTTGGCTTTTCCTAAGTCGCGCTCGAAATTGAGTTAAGAGCTTTAGTCAAAGGCAGCAAATGTCCTGACGTTTTGTTTCAGAAGTGTCCCCCCCCCCCCCCCTTCTTCTTTTTCCCCCCTCCCTTCTTTTTTTTGAAGTACAGCGTATTTCACGGTCAGTTGACTGGCTGTAAAATTTAGTTCAATTCAGTTTTATTTATATAGTACTTTTAACAGTGAAAGTTGTCAGAAAGCAGCTTGACAGAAATTCAGATAAGGATTTAAATTTATTCCTAATGAGCAAGCCAGAGGAAAGAGTGGCAAGCAAAAATTCCTTGAGCTGATATGAGGAAGAACCCTTGAGAGGAACCAGACTGAAAACTGAACCCATCCTGTTCTGGGTGACATCAGATAGTGTCATTGAGTCATTACTCTTCCACACCTGTATGCTGTGAAGTCAAGAAGTGCTAAGTGTCTTGGATTTTCAGTATGTGTATCAAGTGTTTTTAGCTTTAAATCTATAGTATTCAAGTGAAATTATTCACTGGTTAATAAATGAGACAAATGTAAACTTTTTAGTAACTGCCCTCTTTAGACTATTCAAGTGAGACCATCCAAAGCTATCTTTAGGGTATCCATGTCATACCATCCACAGCAATCTCATGGCAGTCTTCAGATTATCCATGTGGGGCCATCCTCAGCAGCAGTGAGTGATTCTCAGATGAAAGAGGCTCAACGCAGTAGTTGAACATCAGGATGATGGAGGGATTGGAGGGCAGATAGTCAGCATCTCATTAGGCAGCAGGAATAACATGTAGCTTAAGAGAAAAAGAGTGGGAGAGAGAGAACACAGATTATTAGGTAAGCGCTTGCCCAGTAGTGGTCCTTGAGAGGAAATACATTGTGTGCAATGTGCAAGTAGGGACTCTGGCAAGTTATGCCTGCATAACGAAATGGAAAGCCAGAAGGTAGCACAGGCATGAGGGCACCCTGGGATATAAAGCGGCTGGCCACTCCACTGTCAACAAACCTGAGTGAATGTGTGAGAGTGGAACTGCAACAACATCCAAACATCCAGAAGTTTACCTGAACTCTATACCCAAGGACTCTCCAGATCTGCACCTATAGGTTGTCAGCAGACTTAAAGATTAATACTGTATCTGTGTCCTGAACACTAATTGAAAGGCCCCGCATAACTGTGGGGGTTTGTAAGAAAATGTTCTGACCCCTGTTGTAGTCTTCATTATTTTAAGTGCTAATAAAGAGCCTGCATAATTTTATCGAAACGGGTGTGGTGGAAAGACCAAAAGTTCACTCGGTGCAATATCATTTAGTGCTTTATAGTTCATTAGTAATATTTTATAATCAATGGAATATTTTACTGGGGGCCTATGCATCGTGCATCTTCTGGTTCTAATAAGGACTCTAGTGGAAATTCACTTGATTTGGAATGGGTACGGGTTTGAAAAAATTAGATGAACAAGTTGATATTATGTTAGCATCATATTTGCCACCTAACTACAGTCAATATTGTGGATTTAACAAGGGCATATATACTCACTGAGCACTTTATTAGGAACACCTGTGCACCTACACATTCATGCAATTATCTAATCAGCCAATCATGTGGCAGCAGTGCAATGCATAGAATCATGCAGATACGGGCCAGAAGCTTCGTATCCTGTTCAACCAACAGATGAGGGGAAAACTGATCACGATGGTTTTGACTATGGCATGATTGTTGGTGCGAGATGGGTTGGTTTGTGTATTTCCGTAGATGCTGATCTCCTGGGATTTTCACACACAACAGTCTCAAGAGTCAGAATGGTGCAATAAAGAAAAAACATTAAGTGAGCTGCAGTTCTACAGACAGAAACTGGTTGACTGGTTTGAGCTGACAGAAAGGCTATGGTAACCTTGTACAATTGCAGTGAGCAGAAAAGCATCTCAGAATGCACAGTGCGGATGGGCTTCAACAGGAGAAGACCATGTTGGGTTCCACTTCTGTCAGGCAAGAACAGAACGCTGAGGCAGCAGTTGGCAGAGGCTCACCAAAACTGGACAGTTGAAAACTGGGGAAACAGCCTGGTCTGATGAATTTCAATTTCTGCTGAGGCACACAGCTGGTAGCAGGGCTCCTTATAAGGAGGAAAAATATATTGCAATGCTTTTGCATTCTCTCACAAATTTGGTCGGGTAATTATGTTTTGTGTGTGTGTGTGTGTATGTGTGTGTGTATATGTATGTATATATATGTGTATATATGTATGTATATATATGTGTGTGTGTATGTATGTATATATATATATATATATATATATATATATACACTATATTACCAAAAGTATTCGGTCACCTGCCTTGACTCACACATGAACTTAAGTGCCATCCCATTCCTAACCCATAGGGTTCAATATGATGTCGGTCCACCTTTTGCAGCTATTACAGCTTCAACTCTTCTGGGAAGGCTGTCCACAAGGTTGAGGAGTGTGTTTATAGGAATTTTTGACCATTCTTCCAAAAGCGCATTGGTGAGGTCACACACTGATGTTGGTCGAGAAGGCCTGG
>CM040995.1:8998955-9031145 GCA_022985145.1 Pangasius djambal | reverse complement strand
CTACCACTTTGTGGCTGAGTTGCTGTTGTTCCCAAACTCTTCCATTTTGTTATGATAAAGCTGACAGTTGACTGTGGAATATTTAGGAGCGAGGAAATTTCACGACTGGATTTGTTGCACAGGTGGCATCCTATGACAGTTCCACGCTGGAATTCACTGAGCTCCTGAGAGCGGCCCATTCTTTCACAAATGTTTGTAAGCATGCCTAAGTGCTTGATTTTATACACCTGTGGCCAGGCCAAGTGATTAGGACACCTGATTCTGATCATTTGGATGGGTGACCGAATACTTTTGGTAATATAGTGTGTGTGTGTATATGTGTGTGTGTATATGTGTGTGTGTATATATATATATATAATATTACACACGTAATAAATGAGGATATGAAGCTAGTGGGTGCGGGTGTTGAGGATGCAGAAGATAGGGATAGGTGGAGAGTTTCTACATTAAAAAATAATGTTTTTTTTATTTGGGCTACTTAAATTCATTTCGGGCTACGAAAATCTGAAGTGTGCCTGCCCGAAAGGCTACCAGAGATTTTGAAATTTTGCGAGCCCTGGGTAGTGTCAGAATTTGGCATCAGCAGCATGAATACATGGACCCAACCTGCCTTATGTCAGCAGTCCAGGCTTGTGGAGGTGGTGTAATGGTATGGGGAATGTTTTCTTGGCACACTTAATAACAATCATCGCTTGAATGCCACAGCCTATTTGAGTATTGCTGCTGACCATGCGCATGCCTTCATTTTACCACAATTTACCCATCTTCTAATGGTTACTTCCAGCATGATAATGCACCATGTCACAAAGCAAAAGTTGTCTAATACTGGTTTCGTGAGCATGACCGTGAGTTCAGTGTTCTTCAGTGGCTTTGCCAGTCACGTGATCTGAGTCAAATGAGACACCATTGGGATGTGGTAGAACGGGAGATTCACAGCATGAAAGTGAACCTGAAAAATCTACAGGAATTGCGTGATGCAATTATGTCCAGATGGACCAGAATCTCTAGGGAATGTTTACAACATCTTGTGGAATCCATGCTACAAAAAACTGAGGCTGCTTTGAGAGTAAAGGGAGGCCCTACCTGGTACAAGTATAGTGTTCCTCCTAAAAAAATTGTTTGGGGAGTGTATGCCTGTATGTTGACTGATCAAAAGCAAATACTTGTTTACAAATACAGTATAACTCTTTTAAAGGAAAGAAGCATGATTTCAGATGCAGTGTGTGACTGTTTATTCGATGCCACTTCATAAATGGGTGCATGACTCGTTTTGAGAAGACTAGGGGAGAGTGGGGTATGTTGTCACACTTTTCACTCTTTCTTACATTGACTAGGTACAATAAGTGGTATAAATGTCATTTCATATATTATTTCAGTACAGCGCTGTAGACCGTTAAATACAGCGTGCGCTCTTGTGACAACTTGCCCCATCAGCGGGTAAGTTGTCACCTTGGATTGTCAACAAATAAAAACACAACTACTTAATTGTGAATATCGATTTTTTATTTATTTTTTTAATTTATTTTTTTATTCCAAATTCAACATCATTAAAGAACGTAAATCAACTATCATCTGTAAAATACCAAAAAACAACATCTTATCTGACTAATCATACTTTGTTTCCGTGTTACAGTTCAGGCACACATACATTGCCTGGCCTGAGGTGAAAGCATCACGGGCCCATTTCTTGCACCTCACACCCAAAGTATTCTTTGGGCGGCTGTTTGAGAATGGCTTCACACAGACGAGGCAGAAGCACTCCTCTTCATCTGATGATGACTCGTCTTGGATTTTTCTGTTTTTAACTGCTTTTTTTTTTTTTTTTTTTACATATCCAGATTTTGACTCCCTCCTTTGCTTCCCTTTCTTCTGAAACGTCTGCTGAATTTTGCCTTATTCTTTTCGATTTCTAGTGCCTGCTTCACTGGTGTGTCAGTTAGAATTGCTGTTTTGCGCTGTTTTCTTTGCAGGTTTTTTTTTCGGGGACCAGCTTTTGGATAGGGGCAGATGTCCTCTGGAGTTGGTAGAATTGTCATCACTGACACTGCTGGAAAAGGGTGAGCTGATGCTAGCAGGAATTGGGCGGGTGTGGGCCTGAGCTCTTGGCAGGAAGGGCTGGGTTGGTGCTGGGCCTGGCATTGCTGTGTCGGTGCTGGGGCCAGGCATAGACGGATTCTGATATGGGCAATCTGTAACATAGGATAGTCCAAACTCAGTTTCCTAAAGCCACCCTAAAGCTAGCCTGAATGTTCAGAGGTGTTGCAGCCAGAGAATAGCCGATTGTCGTAAATTGTCATTCCCGGGAATGTTCTTCATCCAGGCATCAAATGCTGTGGTGATTTGTCTTTTTAGTAGCCTGTAGACAGACCTGTCCAAGGGTTGAAGGCAATGAGAGCAATGTGGTGGGAATGACAGCATAATTATGCCATTTTCTTTGCCATAATTAAGTCCATCTATGAACAGATGAGACTCATGGTTATCCAAAATGAGCAAACAGGACTTGTCCTTTGAGCAATTTGTGTGCTCCACAAAATTTCTCATGAAGTCAACAAAGTGCACATCTTTCATCCACCCAGAGGGATTTGTCCCTCCTTTTCTGCGAGGTGGACCATTGATCAGGAAGTGTTCTTTGAAGTGGACATGGGGGCATATAAAATATGGTGGTGTACTATTCCCTGTGCCTGAGACAGCACAGGCCAGTGTGAAGAGGCTTACTATTTAAGCAGAGGTCAGTGACCCTACCAGTTTTAATCAGGATCTGGCCATTACCTTGTCAGGTTTATGTACAGTGGTCACCCCAGTTTCATCAACATTCCGTATATCTCTGGGTCCAAACCGTTGTCGGAACTGTAACACTTCTGCTAAATTGTCGAAGAAAGCATTAACATTTTCCCTGTTAAAGTTACTTGCCCTGGCAAGGCTGGTTGCTTCTAGCCCAGCATCAGTGTTGGGTACCGCTTTAAGAAATCTGTAAACCACTCTGAGCTGGCCTTTTCTTTTTCTGCCCACAATGGAACAAACTTCAGCTGGTGTGCCACCGCAAACTGATAGGCAATTCTTCTGACCTCACCTGGCAACAGACCGAAATAAATATCAGCTGTTAGCAATATATTGAACAAGCTGCATCCCTAAATCAGGTGAAAAACTTGCAGTGTTCCCCCTGCCATTATATTAGCCCCCCCACGGCACCCCCAGCCCCCCAGAAGATCAAGTTCATTTTTATTTCTTTTTATTTTCTATGTAGCACATGTTCGCGCGTTTACAATTCTCCTCTGCTCTGTATCATGCGCGGTGGAATTCCGCCACACACACACACACACACGACCAAACAGGTGAGCAGTACACTCCCACCAGCGGACAGAGAGCGTGCGTTGGAGAATATGTCGCATCAACCACCTGAAAAACAGACAAAAATATCTGTGTTTCTTAAACGCTCCCAGGGTGGTGAAGATGGCAATATTCGCTCTCCTGCGAGTAGCAGCCGGTGTAGCTCTCCTGCTCTGACTCTAAGTACAGAAAAGAGCCCAAATGCTGCACACCCTGCCCCTGACAAGCAGCAAAAGTCCAGTCACCAGCGGGTGACAGGTTTTGACCCTTGGCTGTTCAATTATTATATGTCATTAAAAGAAACACACGAACACCATGATTCCTTTGTCTTTGTGTCGGTGTCCGTCTGTCCAAAGCCAACCACTGTTGTTGGCACAGATGCCTGACTTTCTACTTCTTCTGTGGGAACCTTTTGACAATACAGAGTAAGAGTACAGTGATTTATGCCAAAATCCCTCGCTGTATTCCTGATTGATTGATTTCTTTTGCAATTTCACATGCATTACTGCCTTTAACATAATATCAGGTGGTGTGCTGCCTCTGCTGCTTCTTTGTCTTTCTTTTAATTTTGAAGAAGAAAGAAAGAAATTGCACCAAATTTTTACACTAGTCAGTCATAACATTAAAAGCACCTGCCTAATATTGTGTAGATGCACCTTGTGCCACCAAAACAGCTCTGACCTTTCAAGGCATGGACTCCACAAGACCTCTGAAGGTGTGCTGTGGTATCTGGCCCCAAGACGTTAGCAGCAGATGCAATGATTCCTGCTTCCAACACATCAACTTCAAGAGCTGGCGGTTCGCTTGCTTAATATATTCCACTACTTCACAGATGCCACTGTAATTATATAATCAGTTTTATTTACTTCACCTGTCAGTGGTTTTAATGTTATGGCTGATCGGTGTATGTATTGTAGAAGGTTTAGTAAATATCAGATAATGTACCAGTAATTCCCAGTTGTACTCCTAGGGACCCCACTGTGCTGCTTATTAGGAATGAGGAACAATTTAATTGTCTCAAATATCGTGATTCTAAATACTGGCAAGATGAATTTTGCTTCTCTAAAGTATATTGCAAGATTTCCGTTTAATGTTCATTATCAGCTCAATCTCTTCTTGCCCACTTGGCAGCAGCATCAGAGGTGGTAGTACACAGAGCACAAAGTTTGGGATTGGGAATGTAACAGCCTTGAAGGCTGCTTACTTAATAGTCCAAACATTTATATTTATCTCTTTTATGCAGCTGAGCAGTTTAAGGGTCTGGCAGCTTGGCAGTTCCGATCAGTAATCCCCTGTCTTAACCACTGAACTACCACTTCCCATAACCCTTAGAAGGTAGTTACTGTAAAACGCTGTATATATGCACACTCTAACGCAGCTTGCTTGATAGTGGTCTGAAATGCAGGATAAAATAAATGACTGTGTACTGCGTTTGATGTAAATCACACTTGCATCTAAAATTGATTCAGAAGCACATCATGTGATGTGATGTAATTTTGTTGGGATGAGGAATTATACAAAATAAAAATAATGATGATTTTTCTTATCTCAGACTCACAATTACATTGGTGAGTGTGACATGTTCGTGCATTTCAGGTGGATTTCAGACAGCTGTAGGAGCTGTGATGATAAATTTATTATTTCATTATTAAGGCACAATCTGTGATCAGTCTTTGCGTATTTAAAAAAACATTTTAAAACACTGAAAAAGATTAAAATAACATGGGAAAAGGCCACCTAATATTATAAATCCTGATCTGCTTTTCTCAGAATAGAATGTAATATTACAGTGGTTTGATTTGTCTTGAAGCCTGTATCAAAATATGTCTTGTATCCTGGCTTTAGTGTATTGTCTCATTCCTACTGCTTGTTTTTCCAACTGCAACACACATTGTTCAAACGATGCATCAGTAACCATGACTTTCATCGGGTATACTAGAGAAGGGACAATGTTAGTCCTGCCATTAAGAAACACTAAAATACTCTTGTTTTGCCTGAGCTGGACTGTTCTTCACACTCGTGTGTGCATGTGTGTTCAGGAGCATCATCTGCAGCGGGCGATCTCAGCACAACAGGTATACGGGGAGAAGAGGGACAACATGGTGATTCCTGTGCCTGAGGCTGAGAGCAATATCACTTACTATGAGAGCCTCTATCCAGGTGACTTTAAGATGCCCAAGCAGCTCATCCACATACAGCGTAAGTAGGCTGTACATTTTGTTCATTTTGTGTGTGATGAGAGTAACTTTATCATATGAGTGGTGTGAAACTGAAAATACAAATACTTACACTGATGTTATGTGCTCATATACTATAGCTGTTTACTATGTTACATGTCAGCATAACAAAATGCTTTAGATTAATTAAATTACTCTTTCCAACTGCAATATAGGAACTACACTTCCAAAGATGTGAGATTACTTCTATAAAATAGCATCTTGTATTAAACAATGAGAAAATATGCATCGGATTGACATTTATAAACACACTGTTCTAAGTAACATCAAACATCGATTTCTACTGCACAAGATACACTTAACACAGTCTTGAATAATGAATAAAGTAGATAAATGTCACGCTTGCTTTGCGGGAGGCAGTGAGCAGGAACCACTAGAGAGAGAGAGTTAAGGTGCAGATCGGGTGTTTTATTGGAGTTTTCACAAACAGAGTGCAGGTTATGTGGAAATAATGAAGCTGCAGCGGTGAGGTGAGATGAAGGCAGAGGCTGGCGGTGTGAGCAGCAGGGTCGGCGCAACGGGTCCCCAGAGAGCTCTGAACATGGCCGGCAGACGGACAGGATTAGTGGCAGCTCCCCGCGGTGGCGTCTTCCTTGTCATCTGCAAGAAGAAACAGAAACAGCACCATTAGTGAGGGGCCTAAGCCCAAACCTCTCTACCTGTTGTCTGCCACCGTCTCCTTTTATACTGTCCCGGCTTCTCCCCGACGGTAGAGAGTTTTCATTTCCGCGATTGGCTGCCAGCCGCACCTCATTACTCCGCCTCCGGCAGCCTCGCGATCTCTTGCTGCCCAGAACATTCGCGGTGCTGAGCTAGCGCTGTCCTTTCAGCCCCGCGGCAGCACTGCGAGAGCTTACTGGTTTTCTGGTGCGGGCTGCTGGCCCGTCGTCACAGTAACTTACAGGGAATGCCTTATCAGTAACTTTAAACAGAAGATGTCCTTGGATTAAAGAATGCTCATAGCATCAGCGGAATCATGCAGCTTCCGATTAACTTGCTGGGTCATCGTCTCTTACTGATGAGGTCACTTCCTCTAATTTCTCTGCTATAGTATGTGACCACAAGAGGATGCTTGACTACCCTACCCCAGGGTTTCAGCGAATTTCTGTCATCATCTGGATCAGCTAGCTCAAATCTGGTTTGCTCTTTTGAGGCTGAAGTTAAACTGCAATGAAGGAAAAGAGGTCCTGTAAACCGTATGGTAGTGAGGAGTTGTGAAGCAGGAACATTTATTTCTATAAAGCTGCTTTGTGACAATGTCAATTGTTAAAAGTGCTATACAAATAAAATTTAATTGAATTGAACAGAGCATGAACTATGCTCAGCTGAATTTTCATCTGATGGCACATAATGCTACTGTTCAGGTTTAGCAACCTGCCTAATTCTTTGTACTCCTGTCATTTATGTAGACATAGAACCGCCTTGACTGGTTATGAAGATAACCCAAGTCAACTCTGCTGTCAGTATAGAAGCTGATTGAATTGAATTCTAGGTCTGTTTCTTCACTTATGACTTCTACAATCTCTACAACCATCACCGCTGTGCACAGCTCCAGACTGGGAACTGTAAGTTCAGGCTGAGGGGCAATTCCTAGTACTTTCCTAGTACCAACCCCACTTCTACACGCCCATCTTCGGCTGTGACCCTAAGACGCAACTTTAGAAATGACTTTGATGGAAGCGTCTGAAAAGAAACATAGGTCCACACATTGAGCTTTGGAGAGGGAAATTATTGAAATCATTGTACGGGGCACATGAATGTCGGTAAGATTATGCAGAGAATTTTGCCAAGCTATCAATTTTTCTTTTCAGTGCTTTCTGTGGACTGTTGAGTCACAGAAAGCACTCTGTGACAGCAGTGGCATGATTGAGCATTGGCTGTGGACGGAGACAAGACGGGTTGAACCCGCAGGTAACACCTAATGATGCTCACCTGTGTTTTATTAGCCTGAGTTTACCTGTGTGTGTCTTTTTGCCTTCAGGGCCTCCTATAGAAACTAGAGTGAGAGAGAGCTAGAGCCCGCCAGCGCACCACGTGTGTGTGCATGCCGAAAAGCAAAAGTAAAGAGAATAAAGAGCCCATTTGAGTTGTTGTAAGCCTGCCTCCCATTCCTCATTTCCCCTCTGAACTAAAAAGGGAATTGTTGCACACTCCTCTTCGTGTATATGGTCTCTCAGTTCTTGGAATGTGAAATGTTAAGACATCTGACATAATACTCTGACATCCAGCACCTCAACTTTGTTCGAGGCCACTTTGTGGAGCTTAAGGTTTGAAGCTGCTAACATTTTCTGTGTTCTTGTGAGGATGTCCTTGACTTCCTCCACAGTCGAGACTGACTTCAAGGCATCGTCCATGTAGAAATCTCTTTAAACAAAGTGGTGCACACCAGCTCAACACTAGTTCCATAACAAAGAAAGCCCAGCAGCACCTGTACTTTCTGAGAAAGCTGAGGAAAGCACATCTCCCACCCCCCGTCCTCACCATATTCTACAGAGGGACTATCGAGAGCATCCTGTGCAGCTGCATCACTGCCTGGTTTGGGAATTGCGCCGTCTCGGATTGCAAGACCCTTCAGCGGATAGTGAGGACAGCTGAGAAGATCATCGGGGTCTCTCTTCCCTCCATCTCAGACATTTACACCTCACACTGTATCCACAAAGCCACCAGCATTGTGGATGACCCCACACACCCCTCTCAGACACACTTCACCCTCCTGCCATTATGTAGCACCTTGGTCCTGGAGGAATGTTGTTTCATTTCACTATGTACTAACTGGCTGTATATGGTTGAATGACAATAGACTCGACTCGACTCGACTTGACTTGACACATCCGTGCCCTACTCGGCTTTTCCCTCTTGAGCCACTATATGTAGCCCAGAGATGGCCACTGCAGGTGAGGGGCTGTTTTCGAGCACATGCACCTTCATTCTGGGTCGTTGTCTTGATATCATATGAAACACAGAAAATCTCTACAATCCTTATGCACCAGGAAACAGTGGAACATCTGCTGGATGTCCGCTGTAATCATTACTGGGTTCTTCGTAATCTCAAAAGAACACCCAACAGACTGTTGTTCATGTCTGACCCAGAGAGTAGAATATCATTAAGGGAAACGCCACCAAACTTGGCACTAGATTCGAAAAGCACTTGTATTTGGTTAGGTTTCTGTGGGTGGTACACTCTGAAGAAGAGCAAATAGCAGTACTCTTTGCCTTCTTCTACTGAGGGAGCAAGCTCTGCATGGTGGAATATAAAATATTTTCTGCATGAATTCCATGAAGTGAGCTTTCATTTCTAGATGTTTCTCAAGTGTTTGGCTGAGAGATTTGAATCAACTCATGGCAAATGGTCAGTTGTTAGGCAAGCACTACACCGTGGCTTTTGAAATGGTAGTGGGGCTACCCAACTGTTTGAGGAATCTTGGAAGGACTCATTCTTCATTTTCCTAAGAAATCTGAAGTCTTCCACTGAAGGCACAAGTTTGTCATTCTTGGTTGATTGACAAAACACTGTCTGGCCAATGTCTCCATTTCGAACCCCTTTAAAATGATTCTTACAAAGACTACTGTTGAAAGATTAGTGTTGCGTAGGGGACCTTAACTGACAAGTGGCATTCACATGGGTAAAAAATTACTAGTCCTGCGCCTCTCAAGAATGTACGTTTTCATACTAGTGACCTGCGAGGGCTGATGTGCATTATCTTACCTTATCATTACCTTAATCACACGTCACCGATTATTAGCCAGCCCAGGTCCAGCTTTTGTGCAAATGCTGCATCATATAGCTCATTAATTTGTCTGCAGACCTTGTGCTCTTTTAGTAAGTCTCTGCCTAACAACAATAGGCTTTCAGTATTTTCATCAAGAGATGGTATTTCATGGGCTATGGGCTTAAGGTGATGGTGACTAGTGGCTGCTGCCAGAGTAGGGATTTCATCCCTATTGTCAAGAATCATTACATTCCAGGAGTGTGTGTAGTGAAAGACTCCGTGTACCATTAACAGGCTTTATTATGTAGCCAGCCACTTGTCAGTCAGCTGTTTCAGCTACGCATAAGGGACTGTAGGGCCATGTACGTTAAACATATCAAAGAACTCTGACCATGCAAGTGACCTGTTACTTTGCTCATCTACCATGTCGTACATTTCTTCTGCATTGGCTGGGACTGCCATCTGCGTATACATTAACTAAGCATATTTTTGAGGAGGATTTCCCTTTAAAGCCTTCACCACATACCTCTGTGCATTTGGATGAAACATCAACATCAGATATCTCTTCCTTCTCCCCGCCATGCTGTGTAAGGGAAAGAGAGGGCTTGGAAAGCCATGTTGCTTGACTCTGATGAAGGACTGATGGATGTTTTGTTGCTTTTGTATTCAGAACATTGTACATTTGCCTCACAATTTCGAGCTACATGTGTGTTTGATGCACAGCATTTGAAACAGATATTGTGTGCTCTCAGTATTCTTTTACGTTCATCCATGTCATTTCTCTAAAGCGTCTGCACTTGTGTAGTGGGCGTGGTTTGCGATATATACAGGGCATTGCTTGTCTAGGCTTACAGCAATGGGAGTAGACTTAGGAGAGAGTTTGACAGCTGATTTTTGCACAGGGACTGTAATACGCTCTAGCAGCTTTAGCTAGAGTAGCCTCTGCCTCTCTCTCTCTCTCTCTCTCTCTCTCTCTCCAGAGCATCTAAGGTGGCTTCTAAACACGCCTTTTCTGTTCTATTTCTTTCTTTGACAATGAAGCTCAAGCCAAGGCAGCCTCTGCCTTTACACATGTCTTTGTTGCTACAGTGATGGCATTTGAAATAGCTGAAGACTTACCTGAACAGGAGGCGACAGATCGTACTTCTAGTTCTGAGTAGGGGTGCAACGGATCATAGGTGATCCGTACGGACCAGGCCCCACGGTTCGGCACGCATGTGATTCGCAGATAAACTGTTAAGTTTAACCATCATAGAGTGAAAGTTTATCATTTGCTGGTGTTTTGTCTTGCCAATTTACACATTCAAGCAATTTTAAACCATTCACGCGGAAGAGAATTCGAATCGGGACTTGCGCGCTGTTTTTTTAAAAATTTTTTTTTTTTTTTTTTTATTTTATTTTTTTTATACACACACCCGAAGCGCGCACACGCAGAGAGAGAGAGGCGCAATTCAGACAGCGCGCGAGCTGATTTGATTTGAATTGATTCCTCTTTTCATGCCTCTTTGCACTTGAACGGACACATACACACAAAGTTATGTTAAAATACCCATTTTGGCAAGTATTCTGGTAAACGCAGTCGGTTAACCGAAAACGTGAACAGCTGAGAAAGAAACAGGATGTGTCAGTACTGGGTCTGTGCATTTGGTATTAAAGAGACAGCAGCCTATAAATAATTGAAAAATGATCCAATCCGTGACTCAAAATCTGTAATATAATCCGAATCGTGAGTTTAGTGATCCGTTGCACCACTAGTTCTGAGTGCTCCATATTCATTGGCAAACTCTGAAATCTCTGACAGTTGTGATGCATATGAGGTATCTGTCTCAAGACACTTTACTGCTGTTGCCATGCTGCTGTATGGGCATTATGAGTCACAATGCAGCCTGGATATCTGGATTCTTGATCGTAGCTCCCTTTTCACTGTACTGCTGGCAATGAATCCTCATTCAACTTCATTCATCTAGCAAGTTTACATAATCAGCACCTTCACACAGTGACTCCCGGAACCATGAGGTGATGTTGAGAGTGTAACTTTATCGTATGAATGGTGTGAAACTGAAAGTACAAATACATACACTGATAAATGTTATATTAACATATGCTATATCTGTTTACCATGTTACATGTGAGCATAAAATGTTTTAGATGAGTTAAATTACTGTATCCAACTGCAGTTAATGAACTACACTTCCAAAAATGTGAAATTAATCTATAAAGCAGCATCTCATGTTAAACAGTGAGAGAATATGCATTGAATTGACAATTATAGGCATGCTGTTTTAAGTAACATCATTTAACATCAATTTCTACTGCACGATATTACAATTAACACAATCATGAACAGTGACTAAACTAGATAACTTACAGGGAATTCCTTATCAATAACTTTAAACAGAAGATGTTCTTAAAGAATGCTCATAGCGCGAGCGGCCTCATGCAGCTTCCGATTAACTTGCTGGGTCATTGTCTGTACTGATGGGGTCACTTCTTCTAATTTTCCTGCTATACCTCATATAACCACAAGAGGCCACTTGACTATACAATGAAAATATCCAGGATAGTGTGCATGAAATGCAGTAATTGTAGGCTCTTTGCTGGTAACTTTGTAAGCAAAGTAAGTAACAGTACAGATTTGTACAAAACCACAAATGTTGCTATTCACATTCTATTTTTTTATTTCTATGCTTTTTGCTATTGTTTTGCCCCTAGCTTTTACGTGCCCTTGTATTTGTCTATGCAGCCTTTAGCTTGGACACAGAGCAACCGGATTATGACCTGGACTCAGAAGATGAGGTGTTTGTTACCAAGCTAAGGAAGAAAATGGAGGTGGGGGCTCTGCAGTTTGAGGAGATGATCGACCGGCTGGAGAAAGGCAGTGGGCAGCAGGTAGATCCAACAAAATACTGGGAATGAGGTGATAAAGAATCTGTAATCATGGTTTAAGTGACTGCTACGGATAATGTGTAAAAGTTGTGAGATGGTTCAATTCAGTTTTGTGTAGTGCTTTTAAAAAAAAGACACTGTTAAAAGCCAGGTTTACAGAAATTTTGGATGTAGAGCTAGGCCCCTAATGAGCAAGCCAGAGGGTGACCATGGCAAGGAAAACATCCAAGATGACGTGAGGACAAAGCTAGGCTTGGGACGACTTGCGATGGCATCGGAACTCGCCAATAGCCATTGGAATCTATCACGTTGAACGATTTAAATGTCTGTCGGAAGAAATGGTGTCTGCAGCTTTAAGATAAAACAATTTATTTTTGTCTCTCTCATAATATGTTTTGTTTTTTTTATCTTATTTTGTAGTTCTAAATAAAAGAACCTTATTAGCCTATGTTGGCGACTGGAGCAGGGCAACAAAACATTTCTTTGATGCAGCTTAGCTGTCCTTGTCTGTGCCTGGCAGACAAATGAATGTCTTTCCTCACAAAATATGAACGGGTCTTTCAAAAAGTCCTGATAAGTGTTTACCAGGGCTACTTCGGTATTCAAGCAGGGCTCGCAGAATCGCTAGCCCGACATCCCGGGGCTATTGTGTCATCCAGTCGGGCTACTAAAATGTATTTCCGCCCTGCCTGTTGGGCTGTCTTATGGAGAGGAAGAATATATTGCAATGATTTTGCATTCTCTCACAAATTTGGTCGGGTAATTATGTTGTATGTAATTTTCGGGCATCGGAGAGCCACTATCAGTATGTGGGGTATTGAAATCGTGTTTGAATGCATGCTTGCTTTCAACTTTCACTTTCAATTCGTGATCGCGCGAACTGTCTCAGTGACGCTCGTCCTGTCAGTCATTACTATCCTCACGTGACAAGTGAAATCTCCCGCGGCAAGATCAAACGTGATAGAGAATTGCGAAAATCGCTGATAGTTATGTGTGTGCGTGTGTGAAAATAAGAGGCGCATGGATTTACGCAGGTATTTCAGTTCTTCTGAGCAAAAAAAGACAGGTCAGGATGAAGCAGGGACAGCCAAAGAAAAGCAGCCTACCACAAAATGGAAAAGTTCTGAAAAATCAGACTATGAGGCGAAAAGAAAATACAGCTTTTTGGTTTCATGGACAAAGGAATTTCTGTGGCTGGAACATGACAGGATAAATGACATAATATTCTGCCGGGTGTGTCGTCAGTTCCCCTCGATTTCTGACTCGACAAGTGCTTTTGTTACTGGAAACAGTAATTTTAGGAAAGACCCCATCAGAACCCATGAGAAATTCCTGCATCACAAGAAATGCATTGGTGCGCAGTCTGCAGAGTCTTTCCCAGAACAAATGCCAATTGCAAAAAACATACTAAAAATAAAACAAGCACAAGAAGAAGTCCTGAAAAAACTTTTCAGAACAGCATACTATGTTGCAAAAGGTGAATTACCATTTGCAAAATTTAGCAGTCTTTGCAGACTTCAAAAAGCAAATGGCCTAGACCTTGGTTGCACTTACCTCAATGACCACGCTTGCAGAGAATTTATTGGAGCAATAGCACAAACTTCAAGAGACCAGATTGAAAAGGTAGCAGTACAGACACTGGTATAATAGAACAGGAGTTGGTTCATGTCAGGTATGTGAGAGATGGTGACATACACATGCATGATCAAATGTCAGTCAGTCAAGAGTGCAAATGCTGCAGGTGTTTTATAAGCTATTGATGAGGCAGTGAACACCATGGGTATCAGGGAAGACACATGGAAAAAGAAAGTAGTGTGTGCAAATTTTGTTGGAGCTGCAGTAATGATGAGTGAGTAAACAGGAGTTGCTGGGAGACTGAAACAGAGGATAACCCACATCATCATAATCCACTGTGTGGCACACAAATTAGAGCTAGCTGTGCTGGATAGTGTGAGTACCTGGTGAAATTTGAAGATACAGTGAAAACCATCTTTAACCCTTTGCGGTCGACGGGCCCGCCGGCGCCCCCACTTGCAGTTTTTAATGATAACAGCAAAAAGAACTTAAAATGCTTTGTCTTTTTTGATCATACACACAAGAGTAATACATCATTTGAATCTGTAAAGGGTCTATTTTTATTTGAATACACTCACAATATCAACAAATCATTGTGCTTTTGGAAAATAAAGTCAATATACAGGGTGTGCTTTCAGCAGTCTCAGTCTCCGCGCATATCTGTTTGAAACGCGTCACTAAAATGAAACGAAAACTCAGCGAATACTTAACACAAAGAGATGAGAAATATATCTATGGAAAGCTTGAGCTGTCTACTTTTAAATGAAGCGAGTCAAATCGAAAACAAATATTCTCAGTTTATGTAATCCATATGAAACCAAGGAGAGGTACAGTCTTTCCGTATCACTTCATTATGTGATAATGACCTGAGGCGGGACACACCCACGCGCTGTTCACAGGGAAAATAGTTCTGTGATTCCTGTACGAGGCACACGCCCCCCTGGACAATGCCATCAAAACATCATTCCACATAGTTTATTTCTTTGACTTTCCTACGTGTTTGGAAGATGGCACGCTATTCAGGCGAGGAAGCTCTTCAGATTATTTTGGACAATGAGGAAGAATTTACCTGTTCCTCAGACGAAGATTGCGACTCCGACGACGAACGGTTGCGTTTTGAGGAGTGAATTGATCCAGCTGAGGATTTTCCTGCAAGTTTTTATGATGAGTAAGTCCTATATAATTCCTATTCTGATAATATAAAGATAATATCTCTAATAATCTTATCCTAAGATAATAATATAAAAGAGAAATCATTTTTCAGACTTTGCTTTGCCTAGTTTTGGCTAGCTTTTGGCAGCCTACGTGAAACATTGTATCTTCTGTACCACTACATGTTTCATGTGTAAATTCAAGTATATGTCTTAAGCTTTATGTAAAGTACATGTATAAGACAACTCTTTCAGTATGTTTACTATGTGTAGGTTTATATACACTCCTGTGTTTGTTTTTTTGTTTGTTTCTGAAAAAACGAACTGTTTACGTGCACTCACAAGTGAATCTCAAGTTATTTTGCATGACAGTTAAATATGTTCTAAATAAACTACATTTCCTTTGTCCTCACATTCTTTCTTGTAGCACTTCCCTCTCACTCACATACCTGACTGAAAGGCTCATTATGCAGCTCATTAGGCAGGTCTTTGTCTTCTCAGGTGTAAATCACTGCATTATGCATGATCATTAACGCCTCCTCGCATATGGACTTTCTATACAAAAAGTGTCTTAGAAAATTTAAATCAATATATTGTTTTCTCTGAATGAGTGACCAGGATTATTTTCACGTCATTTTCAAGCAAAAACTTTAGGCTACAAGATCCAGTTCTCAAAAGTCTTGGGGACAAATGTTTTAAATGAGTTTTATGGCCTTATTTCAGTAACTTTCTTTTGTTGTTTTTTCAATAACCATGCATAACTGTTATTTTCTCCAAAATACAAACTTGTACATATATACTGCTCACATATTATTGTAGCCCAGTTTGTGCTAATTCAAGTGTAATCAGAATTTACCCATTTATATTTTTATAAGCAAATGAAAAATGCACAAATGTCAGGGCATGTCAAAACTTCTCCAGGGCCCCGAAACACCCTCAGAGGGTTAAGATGTACTACTATTCCCCAAAGAAGCGAAGAGAACTGACAGAAATAAGTGAACTGCTAAATGAGAAAGGGGCACATTTCAGTGGTCTGAAGAGCAGACGGTGGCTTCCAAGCAGGCTATGATGTCTAAAGGCTGTGAAAAAAATTACACTCCCACTGTTGTTCATATGGAGAATATGTCAGGAGGAAGTGATACTGAGTTAGAGGATGCTGCCAAAGCAAAGGGGGTGGTGCAGGTGATGAAGACTGAGAAATTTGTTCGCTTCCTGCATTTTATGTTGGACTACAGTACCATCTTATCCAAGTGCAGTACTGATTTTCAGCATGACAACTTAAAAATCAACAAATCAGTTAGTTGAGAGCACCACGTCATGCTTACTCAGCCTGAAAACAAAACCAGGAGAATACCAGAAAACCTTGGACACAAAGTTCACAGTGAAAGAGGATGGCAGCATTTGCTACTGTGGAACTCAGCTCACAAAAAGCCAGCAACCTGCTAGAAGAGGTGAGGGCACAGACAAAGACACCCTTGGTGCAGAGATTCAGAAGATTATTGACAACACAGTTAAGTACATGGACAGCAGATTTTAAAAAAAAAATCTGCATGAAAAGCCTCTCTTGTTTCAAAGTTTTTGACCCTTCCACTCTTCCCCACCCCAGAGAAGAGCTGGCAAATTATGGGGATGAAGAGGTGGATTATCTTTTCATGCATTTTGCCAGTTTGCTAAATGAGGAAGAGAAGGAGAAAATTCCACAAGAATGGATGGGTCTAAAATGTGGCTTGCAGAACACCGGGGTGGCAAGCTAGATTGCTTGTACAGAGATCTCCTCTCTGAGAATCCAGAACACCTGTCTCATATCTTGTTGCTGGTGAAATTAATGCTGGCACTTAGTCCATCGACAGCCATCTGTGAGAGAGGATTTTCTTGCATGAACCAAGTGAAGACAATATATCGTACCTCTCTACAGCCTGAAACTGAATGACTGCATGCAACTCTCCATAAATGGGGAATCAGTAGAAATGATTTTTGCTCTAACAAGGCAATTCGTTTCTGGATGTTTTCTGGAAAAGGTTCAAGACACCTGGAACATAAAACCCCAACAAGTACAAAGAGCAGAGAAGTGGAGACCAATGCACAGGAGGAGAAAGCTGTTGAAGGAGATGCTATGCCCTCAACGTCGAGTGGCATTTTCTTATCTCTGACTTCAGTTGATATTTCAAATTCAGAATCTGACACCGACTGAATTATGTTCTATATTGTTTTTACAATTTCACAGAAATTTCAGTTCAGTTAGAACCAAATATTTGTATTGATGATTGTAATTTGATTATTTTATACGATTGTTATTTGTGTTTTGAGAATGTTTTTGATTGATGTTTTGTCTCCTTTAGACTATTCTACATTAAAAATAATGTCTTTTTTTTATTTGGGCTACTAAAATTCATTTCGGGCTACCAAAATCTGAAGAGTGCCTGTCTGAAGGGCTACCAGGGGTTTTGAAATTTTGCGAGCCCTGACAAGAATTCAGTACTGTTTAACACAGAATAAGCCACACATTCTTTAGTTCTGTATTACTTCCTTCCTGACTTGTGTATGGCCACACCTCCTTCCATGTGGGACCATCCAGAGTAGCAGAAAGTGTGGCAAGTTCAGAAAGCTTCAAGCAGAATCAGAACATTAGGATGAATTCGGCAGGTCCGGAGAGCGAGAGGAGACAGCGGTAGAAATGTGTCTGGAACAGGCATAGGCATCACATCAGGTAGCAGAAATACACATGCAGCTCGAGCGATAGAGAACAAATTATTAGGTATGCTGTTTTTATTTTTAAAGGGTGGACGTTAGAGTACAAGCAGGGACTCCAGAAGGTCTATCTTTAGGATCTGAAGTATTGAATTTTGCATACAGTACATTAGTGCAGGAAATATTGGGAATGGTTATTCTGGAATGTGTTTTAGATGGTTTCAAGGTTCACGTGACTAAGGCTGAAGTTGGTGCTATTGTTACAGTTAAACCTTTTCAACAGCACTGTGCTTCCAATTTTACTTGTTTAGCTTTTTAAACTTGGCAACATAGTCTTGTGTATATAGTCTCAGTAAATAATTACAAAGGTTTTTGTGCATTTATGAACTTTGATCCTTGATACAGATCAATAGAGAGAGAGAGATCAATCTGTATGGGCGTTAGAATTGTTTCATATTTCCAAATAAATAGATTACAATACACAAATAAATGTAGAGAGACTCCCAAAAATTAAACAAATTCACAAATAATTACACTGAGATCCACAAATATGTTAGGAGATTCACAAAAATTAAATTCACAAATAAAATTAAATTTGCAAATAAAAAATATTTCCAAATAAGTTTGTCGCAAACACAACTCTGCCTGGCATTCATTTGTGGATCGCTGCATGCATTTGTAGATCGCCGCATGCATTTGTAGATCGCCGCATGCATTTGTGATAAAGCAACAGTTTTAAAGTTTATTTATTAGCCCGTGAATTGGACAACACTGGTCACAATGCGTTTTGGCATGCAGCCTGCGCGGACAACACTTTCATGCCAATGTCATCTTTTCACGATACACAGTCTTTTAATCTCACCACACTCAATTTCCTGCAAAATCACAACTCGCCTTTTGCCATGGATACGGTAACAAAGCAATGCAGGAAGCATTGGTGAAAACACATACAGTCAGGTCTGGAAGTATTTGGACAATGGCAGAGTTTTTGTGATTTTGCCTTTATACACCACCATAATGGATTTGAAATAAAACAATCAAGATGTGATTGAAGTGTAGACTTTCAGCTTTATTTTAAGAGGTTCTACAAAAATATGGCATTTACCATTTAGGATTACAGCCATTTTAACCAAAGTACTTCCATTTTCAGGGGCTCCAGGATATTTGGACAATTGACTGACAAGAAGTTAATTGACAAGGTGCGGTTCATTCCCTCATTACATCAAGACAAATGATGCAGATAAAAGGTCTGGAGTTGATATCAGGTATTGAGTAGGCATTTGGCAGCTGTTCGACTGGAGCTACCAATATGAAGTCCAACGAGATCTCCATGCAATTGAAGGAGGCCATCATTAGGCTGAAAAAGCAACTTAAATCTATAAAAGAGATGATATAAACCTAAGGTATGGCCAAATCAACAGTTGGGTACATTCTTAAAAAGAAAGAAAGCACTGGTGAGCTCAACAACATCGAAAGGCCTGGAAGACCACGGAAGACAACTAAAGTGGATGATCGCAGAATCCTTTCCTTGGGGAAGAAAAAACCCCTTCACATCAACAGAAGTCAAGAATACTCTGGAGAAGGCGTAGGCGTATCATTGTCAAGATCTACAATCAAGAGACACCTTCATGAATGTAAATACAGAGGGTTTACAACAAGGTGCAAACCACTGGTAACATTCAAGAACAGGAAAGCCAGATTAGACTTTGCCAGAAAACATCTAAAAAGCCTCCCTTGTTCTGGAATAAGATTCTTTGGACTGATGAAACCAAGATTATCTTGTACAAGAATGATGGGAAGAGAAAAGTATGGTGAAAGAAAGGGAAGAGCTCATGATTCAGAGTATACCACATCATGTGTCAAACATGGTGGAGGAAGTGTTATAGCATGGGCATGTACGGCTTCCAATGGAACAGGCTTACTGGTGTTTATTGATGATGTGACTGCTGACAGAAGTAGCAAGATGAATTCTGAGGTGTATAAGGCTATACTCTGCTCACATTCAGCCAAATGCTACAAAACTGATAGGACGCCGCTTCACAGTGCAGGTGGATAATGACCCTAAACATACTGCGAAAGCAATTCAATACTTTTTTGAAGGCAAAGAAATGGAACATTCGTCAATGGCCAAGTCAGTCGCCTGATCTCAACAAGAGCATGCTTTTCACTTACTGAAGGCAGAAAGACCCACAAACAAGCAGCAACTGAAGGTGGCTGCAGTGAAGGCCTGACCAAGCATCTCCAGGGAGGAAACTCAGAATTTGAGTTTTGAGTGCAGGGGCTCCAGACTTAAGGCAGTCATTGACTGCAAAGGATTTTCATCCAAGTATTAAAATTATGATATATTTACAATTATGTCACTTTGTCCAAATACCTTCTGAGCCCCTGAAAATGGAGGTACTTTGTTGAAAATGGCTGTAATTCCTGAATGATAAATGCTATATTTTTGTGGAACCTCTTAAAATAAAGCTGAAAGTCTACACTTCGATCACATCTTGGTTGTTTTATTTCAAATCCATTGTGGTGGTGTATAAAGGCAAAAGCACAAAAACTGTCATTGTCCAAATACGTCCGGACCTGACTGTATATTCTCTTAAAATAAAGACTCTATGACCAATCACCTTGCTTGTTTTCTTTTAGATCTTACAATGATGCTGTTAGATGGTTAAAACCACTCGCCTGTTGTGATTCCCTGATCGGCCATGTTGGAGAGTCTTTATAATATGTGAGCTCGGTGCAATATGACTCTGTTCCCGCCCTGATTGTAAAACAAAACTTGATTGGTTGGAGTGAGAACGTGCTACGTGTGCTGGCAGTGTAGCTGCTATCTGATTGGCTTGAGCAGACATTGGGTGGCGTCCACATATTTATGGATTTGTGTGCAAGTCTTGATGCTGGAAATGTTTTAAAAAACCACAAATGAATGCACGATCCTCATATGCACAGGAACAGACCCACAAATACATGCAGCAATCCATAAATGCACAGAAAGCAATCCATAAATGAATGCCAGGCAGAGTTGTGTTTGTTACATAAATACATGCATGTAATTAATTTTTCATTATTTGTAAATCTTTTAGAAAATTTTGTAAATTTTATTTATTTGTGAATTTAATTCATTTTTGAGAAACTCCTAACATATTTGTGGATTTCATTCTATTTATTTGTGAATTTGTTTAATTTTTGTTAATCTTTCAACATTTATTTGTGGATTATAATCTATTTATTTGGAAATATTAAACAATTCTAACCCCATAGATGTGTGATTTGTGAGGATACCAATTGACGAAAGGGGACAGGGCCCGATATCGAGAAACTTACTTTTGTCATCTCGGATAAAACCAAATAAATAGGTTTGTTGCCAATTAAACCACTGTTGGATTGAGCTCACATTACGCCTAAATAACCAAAAGCTATATGTTTTAAATGGAAAGCTTGCACTGGTGTGGTATTAAACTTCTATTGCATGCTTATGTTTGATATTTACTGTACTTAGTTGCATAAATGTATTCTTCTGTGTCATATCAGGTAATTCTTGCTTTGCTTCCCCCACAAGGCACACTGGTTTTACAAACTTTACCAATTCATATTGGCCTGGTCTGAAACAGTGAAAAATTGAGATACCAGTCCTCTCCAGACCTGCCTGATCCATCCTAATGCCCTATTTCTGGGTGGAGTTCTCAGTATTTGGAGATCGCTTGCGACTGCTGGGGGTGGCCCCACATGGACGGCCTGAAGATCATTGGGACTGCTAGGATGGTGCTGCTTGGGGGCCATGGAGATGATCTCATATGGGGAGTTCTACTGTGGTGATTGGAACTGCGATTGCTGTGGTGGTTTTGTGGCCGTGGTTGCTGTGAACAGTTTTGCACTCAGGTCTCCATCAATGGATAGTGGATAGCTTCAACAAACCAGACTTTATGTGAAAACTGTAATGAATTTGTCCATGTAGTACATGGTTATAGAAGGGATTTATTTACAATTGTGTCATCACCCAGATGAGGATGGGTTCCTTTTTGAGTCTGGTTCCTCCTCAGAGTTTTTCCTTGCCACTGTAGACTTCTTGTTCATTAGGGATAAATTCACACAGTCACAATTTATTTTGATTTAATTTAATTTGAATGTATTTATTTCTGTAAAGCTGTTTTGTGATGTCCATTGTTAAAAGTGCTATACAAGTAAAATTGAATTGAAAAACAGTGAAAATCTAGTCAACTGCATTTTAATTTAACATGTAAACATGCAACATTGGTGTCAAAAATGAAAATAAAATCAGAACATCACTTCATTTTGTTTAATTTATCATATCGGAATTAAGAGGCCTAATTCAAATTGAACCACTAACAGGAAAAAGAATATCCAGACTGCCTGTTTTGTTTTCTTGATGAACTGCTAAATGAGTGCCAAAATTAAAATAAAAATTCAATGTGTACTTTCTTTACTTTCTCATAACATTAGGCTGCAGACCTGACAAAATGCAAGTTTTAGAGATGGCTAGGGAATTATTGGATTTAGAAGATTATCAGGATGAACTTTTTGTTTTATTAAAATGTGAAGTTACACTTGTAAACTGTCACCAGCACAGCGCTGTTTGGGCTTATTTTTTTTTCGCAGAAATTGCTACTGCGGTCTCACCATCAGGCACTCAGATTTTCAGCTTTAATACAAGGGGTTTAACAAAAATATTGCATTAACCATTTGGGAATTACAGCCAATTTATTACGTAGTCCCTCCACAGGCTCAAAAATAATTGAGCAAACTAACAATCATAAATATTAGGATTATTTTTAATACTTGGATGCAAATCCTTTGCAGTCAATGACTGCCTGAAGTCTGGAACCCATGGACATCACCAAATGCTGATATGCTGACTTTTCTCCTTTGAGATGCTTTGCCAGGCTTTTACTGCAACTACCTTCAGTTGCTGCTGGTTTGTAGGTCTTTCTGCTTTCAGTTTGGTCTTCACTTAAAAGCATGCTTAGTTGGTACACGTGACTGTACAAGTTAATCCTGCATCAGAAGTGGTCAGGTTTTTTTTTTTTTTTTATTTTTTTTTATTTATTTATTTATTTATTTTTTACTCTGGTCTTTCTTTTCTTGAATGTTACCAATGGTTTACATTTTAAGGTAAACTGAATGTATTTGCATTCATGAAGGCGATTGTTGATTATGAAAATTATACGTCTACCTCCCTGAGAGTATTTTTGTCTTGGCTAGAAGTTGTGAAGGGGTTTTTCTTTACCAAGGAAAGAATTCTGCTATGATCCACTTTAATTGTCTTCTATGGTCTTCCAGGCCTTTTGGTGTTTCCGAGCTTGCCAGTGCATTCCTTCTTTTTAAGAATGTACCAAATTATTGATTTAGCCAAACTGAGGTTTCTTTTATCTCTCCGGTAGGTCTGTTTTGTTTTTTCAGCTTAATGATGGCCTCCTTCACTTGCATCCACACCTTTTTGGACCGCATAGTGAGAATTTCCATAAACAGACCTTTAATCTCCTTAATTTGTCATGAAATAAGGAGGAAACGGGCCACATCTGGCTATTTAACTTCTTATCAGTCAATTGTCCAGTTACTTTTGTCTATTTGATTATTTATTAGGATCCCCATTCGCTGTGCCCTTTTACTGGCGTAAAAAAAATTTCTGGTGTCTCATACTGTCTGATGTTGAATATTTCGATAAATTGACAATTGTGTTGTAGAGAAAGTTTAATAATGTGTACACATTGTGGCAAGCTGGGAAATGGCAGCACACTAAAGTAAGGCTCCGGATACCTGCCATTAATTAGATTATTTAGTATATATTTGCTTCGGAAATATAATCAAACTCAGATAGTTAACTTGTTTTTTACTTAAAGTAACCGACAAACAACAGGATGACCTCTTCCAACAAAAAATTTGAGTGGTACGAACACACCTTAAAACAAAGAGCCCTGAAGCTAATGACCCCCCACCAGAGTCAAGTAACCAAAACCCGAACTTGAAAGATCTTTTTGCTGAAATTAGTAAAATGAACGCTATTTTTCCAGGAGGTTGCAAGTGATGTGATCATTATTAAAGCAGCTACTACAGAACAAAAGACACAATTACCTCCAAACAGGCCAGACTCAATGAAACCGAGAATCGCATCTTGCATGTGGAAGACGTATCGAATCTCCTGACTGGTGATACTGAGGATGGCGAAACTTATGGACGAACTCTGGAATAAAGCTGAGGATTTGGAAAATCGCAGCAGACGGAATAACCTCAGAATAATCAGCCTTAAAGAGGGTAAAGAAGCAGGCTGCAAAATGAACGAGTGTGTACTAAAGATCCTGTCAGAGGGGCTCGGGTTGATGGGATGTAGAGCGGAGTCACCGGAGCTTCGGACCTAGGCCTAATAATGATCAATGTCCCCGGGTCATGTTGGTGAAATTTCTGCGTTTTACTGCAAGCGAGAAAGTAAGCACATTCAACTACAAAGTGGCGACAAGTAAATCAATGGAAATATGTGAGTCGAAGTTTTATGATGTATGGTTCAAATGGTGGGTCGAGGAAAGCTTTGGGGTCTGTCTTCCCGTATCACTGAGTGCGCGCTGACTGCAAGCATTATGAACCAAAACATGTGACCCAGCACTGGGCTCACTGCACCTTAAGGGCAGTGTTTTGTTGTTCTTTTTTTTTTCTCTTCTATTTGTTTTGTTTTCTGTATGTTCAAGGGTTTATTGTTCACAAAAGTGTTGGAAGTTGTTGTTGGTTTTCTATGGCTGTGAGATGAAATGACTGTGGGTACAAAACCTTTAACATGTAAGCTGGTATATTTTTTTCTTTCTTTTTGGAACATAAAAGGGAGGTACATTGGAGCACAACAGGTGCGAAGTGTTACATTTTGTTTGTGTATGATGGATAGACAATGTATAAATATCACAATTTGGAATATAAATACCCGTGGGTCACCTGTCAAAAGGAAAAAAAAATACTTACATATCTCAAAATCAGAAAAGCTGATGTTTTTTTTTTTTTTTTTTTTTAATACAAGAGACACATTTTAAAGATGAAAAGGAAGCCTTGAAACTCAGACATGATTGGGTTGGACATGTTTTTCATAACTCTGTATCAAGCAAAAGGAGCTTCTAGAAAAACAAATTGGTGATTTAGAAAAGGAACTACTGAAAGTTTTACAGATTTGAAATTTAAACAGTTTTGTCAATTAAAATTTGATCCGCAAGAATTCTTTAATACAAAAGCAGAATATGCATTAATTAGATTGAAGACCAAGTATTATGAGAGTGGGGAAAAAGCTGGGAATCTCCTTGCTAGGCAGATAAAGCATCATAACGCATTTCATGTCATACCTGCAGGTAAGGAGGAAAATAAGGTGCCCACCTCTGACAAAGAAATTAATAGGGTTTTTAACCAGTTCTATTCCAAATTATGTCATTTATATGACATAATTTGGATTCCATTTATAGTCAGAATGAGTTAAAAGGCTTTTTATCCAGTATTATATTACCCACTTCATCCCCTGATGAACGAGACTCACTGGATGCACTGATAACACGAGAAGAGGTCAGATCTATTATAGTATCTTTTGAAAACTAGAAAATCACCAGGCTCTGATGGAGTCCTGGTCAAATATTATAAAAAAAAATTCTTGATGAGTTAACCCCAATATTAACTGAGGTATATTCAGAGGTACTTGAGGATAATATGTTGCCTGTCAGTTTTAATGAAGCCTTAATATCACTCATACCAAAACCTGAAAGAGACATGATGGATCCTGCTAATTACCGTTCAATATTAAATGTAAACCTAAGTGTTAAAGTCGTCGGCCTCACGATTAGAGGGCATTTTAACTAATAAAATAGGCAGAGATCAAGTGGGCTTTATTAAAAACAGATCCTCATCTGACAATATAAGAAGGCTATTGCATCTTATGTGGATGAATCATTCTAATCTAGATGCAATTTCGCCCGATGCGGAAAAAGCCTTTGATAGGGTGGGGGTTCCTTTTTGCAGCCTTAGATAAATATGGTTTTGGCCCAGGTTTTGTGAAGTGGGTTAAAATTATTTTCTCCAGTCCTAAAGCAGCTGTAATAACTAATGGAATAACTTCTTTTTTTTTTTTTTTTTTTAATCTATCTAGGTCTACCCGTCAAGGTTGCCCCCTTAGTCCACTACTTTTTACATTAGTTCTGGAACCACTTGCTTCAATAATTAGAGACGACCCAATAATTAAAGGTGTATTTGCAGGGGAAAGAGAACACAAATTACTGTTATACGCTGATGACACATTGTTATTAGTAAAAGACTGCATGCTCTTTACCAGAACTCCTTAATGAAAACCTTATTCTAAATTTTCGGGATATAAAATCAACTGGCACAAGTCAGAGGCTATACCAGTATCAGGAGTGTGTTTTTCTTCCTCAGTTAGTGCATTAGTGCAACTTTAAATGTATACATAAAGGAATTAGATATTTGGGTATCTACATGAGCCCTAATTTAGAGAACATATTGAAGTTGAATATGGAACCTTTGTTGCAGAAACTGCAGATAAAATTAGATAGCTGGAAAAAAACAAACTTAATTGAACTTTATGGGGAAAGGTTAATATAATAAAGATGATGGTTGTGCCGAAGTTTAATTACATATTGAGGATGGTCCCTGTATCCATGCCTCACCAGATATATAAACGATATAATGCTTTTTATGGGAAGGTGAAAGACTCAGGATTGGAGTAAACAAATTATGTTTGCCTATAGAGAGGAGTGGTTTAGTATTGCCGAATGTGGAACTCTAAAAAATAACAATTTAAATGTCCAAACTTGCTAGACACTGGGGTGAAGGCTTTTTCACAAAACCCAGAGGGAGAATTACATCATAATATGACTAACCCAATATTGCTTCATTCTAGGAAGGTTTGGAAACCTGTCCATAAAAAGTGTCAGATTTCTCACGTGTCAGTATTACTCTTCAGTATGGAATAATCCTTATGATAAAGTAGGAAAAAAGCCCCTGATTTGGGGACAGTGGTTTAGAAGCAGAATACATACTCTAAAGGATTTATTTAGTAATAATAAGCTTTTGTTTTATAATAATTTAGAAGAAAAATTTCATTTAAAAGGCTGGGAACATTTCTGGAAATATTTACAGATTAGAAACTGTTTGGAGGTGAAGGTTCGCATGGGAAGAATGTTTCAGAAAAGTTTTGCAAACTACCAAGCCCTCTTCAGAAAGCATGCAGGTTTCATCAAATGTGTATACGGATCGATAATAAGAACTGTGAAAACCTGAGATTGATTTGGCAGAGACATTAAAAATGACATACGTAAGGACACTTGGAACAGAGTTTTGTCCAACAGTGTGTGAAGGAAGCAAGAGGTAAATTTATCCAGTATAAGGTATTACATAGGTATTATTACACACCAGTTCGGCTTTATAGAATAGGTTGTCTGATGATAAATGCTGAAAATGTAAGCAAGAAACTGGCACACATTCATGCTTTCTGGCAATGTAGAAAGATTCAGCCTTTTTGGGAAATTGTGCTGAAATATCTTGAAGATGTTTAGGATTTGACCTTCCACTTTCACCAAGGATATGTCCTTTAGGAGATAAGTCTGAGATTCTTCAGATTAAAAACAATGAGTCCTCCCTTGTTACTGTGGGTGTAGTCACAGCAGCACGACTGATACTTAGATATTGGAAAGATACACAATGTCCTACACTTAAAATGTGGATTGAATTTATGATTGAGAATGAATCATATGAAAAAATAACAAAATTGAACGGATATCTCACACACATTGACGTGGGAGAACTTTATTAAGATTGTCACTTCAAAGAACGATTAATATTAGACCCATGCTTGGATTGTAACTTATCCATCCGGTTGTGCATTACATTGTGGTCCCTTTGTGTGTGTGTGTGTGTGTGTGTGTGTGTGTGAGCTGCTAATTGAGTATTTGTCAGGGAAACAAAAATCTTCCGTCTTACTCACTCATCGTCCCCCGGAAGTCCCTTCAAAGTGTAGTGTGACTTTTTTCTTTTTTTGATTAGCATTTCAATTATAAACGTCGATGCAAGTGGCGATCTGTGGGGTCCAAGCGCACTCTTCCAATAGTGCCCCATGGGTGGCCAGTTCTTGCCAAGTTACATAGAATAATAAAGAAAGCTTAGATGAAGAGATTCAAGTTTTGTGACAAAGGCTCAATGGTAGTTGTAGAAAATGCATAATGCAAGCTGAAATGGCCATGTTTTTGAAGTAATTCAGTGATGATTAATATCCAGTTATAGATTAGCTGAACCAAATTTCAGCTCTGTTGGACTTCCAGAGAAACAGCTATTTGGACTCAACTCTGCCCCATCAATGAACATGCCCCAATGTTTGCAGACATCCCCACAACCTTGTACCGTACATGTCTTTTGAAGTTTGTTTCAAATGACTGAGGTGGGTCAGGACCTTTTTTCACTTTAAGGCCTTTTACATTCTAGCCAGTGCAATTGATGGACCTACTCATGGCACTGCTTGTCAAAAAAAATGCACATTACACATTAGCGCACAGGTGTACCATACCTAATTTGAGCACAAAGAGAGGGTTCCTGAGAAACTGTTATCTTAGTTCCACCAACTATGCATGACCATGCCACAAACTTTGCTTTTGAGCTCTGGGTGTTTTCTGTATATGCCTTTGAAGTTTTGTACAAATCGATGCAAGCAATCATAAGTTAAATCTGTTTGAGTAAATTAGGCTCCTTAGAATCGATTGATGGGCGGCCATATTGTTTATAAATGTTGACATGATAATTATTGAGGTTCACATACTGCTGAGTAGTTTGATGCTCAATATGTGAAGATTGGCAAAAAAAATCCTAGGACTAGTTCACAAAAGTATGTTTAGCATATTAGGCAATTTAGCAAAGAATCCATCATGGTGGAAATTAGTGGACAGGGCCTAGATTAGCCAAGGAAAAAAGAAATGAAAAAGGACTTGCAGTTCTCGAGATATGGGCCAAAATATAAATGCTTGCGCTATAGTGCCACTATTAGCTCGATTGGGCCCATCTTACTTGCCGGAGTAGGAGCGCGGTGTACTAAATGTTGTGACACTGCGGGACCACGGGAGGCTGAACACACACACATTCGGAGGCAGTGGGAACGCAGTGCTGAAATAGCGCTGACTTTTCAGCACCACACTGTCAGTTGTGCAAGGAGCGTTTGATGTTTTACGTGCGTGGGCTGTCGGCCTGTCGTCACAATGTTGACCAAGTTTCACGTCTGTGCGACTTACAGTTTGGACTGCACAATTTGTTTCAGCATAGAAGAACCACCACTTTTGGTGCTTGGACCCCTAATAGTGGCCACGCAGTACTGATGTGATGAAGAAAAGGAAATGAGACAGTGATGTTTTAGATTTTTATTTTGTACATCAATGTTGCATGCTTATAAAAATTAAAATGCAAATGGTGTTATTTCGTTTAATTTTTCATTTTGGCACACTCTTTGCGCACAGGTATGGGAAAAGAAATGGCAAATAGGGGTTTGCATTGAATTATTTTATCTTTGGCACAATATGCATCCCATATTCCACTGCCATTGCTTTCTCTGCAGTGTTTCATTGCCACTGAAGGCAGGTTGTGATTGCCTAAGTAAAAGGGGTGCTTGAGTGCTTACATTAATGTGTCATGCTTGTAGGCTGATCAGTCGATTCAGAATACCTTGACCTTAAACTCCTTTATGTCTTGGCAGAAAGCTTAGATAAAGCACGATTAGAAGAAGCAGGTTTGAAACGCTATTGCCTTTCATAAGCAAGAAGTTGCTACTTTTTCAACAACTTGATTGGGCTTGATTAGGCACTACCATGTTTGACAGTTGGTATGAGGGGTTTGTGGTGATATGCTGTTTGGTTTTTCCCAAACATGGTGCTATGCATGATGACCAAATATCTCTGGTTTCAACAGTCCAAAGGATATTGTTCCAGAACTTTTGTGGATTGTTCAGCTGCATTTTTGCAAACCCAAAAAAAAGTCACAAGCAATGGAAAAAAGTGACTGAAATTAAACTAAAACACATGAAAGACACTGAAACCGAGAGACCTTAATATATAGTTTAAACAGAGTTCTTAATGTCGGTTTGAAGGAGAGCTTGGTGTATTTTGTATAGTTTTTTTAAAAAAACAAAAAAAACCAAATTGAACTGAAACTGGAATATATGAAATTCACTGATTCTGAAATACATTAATATATAGTTTTAATACAGTTCTTAATGTCAATTTGGAGGAGAGTATGATAAATATTGTTATGAAGCTGTTTTGAAAACCACCATACATTTAAAATCTGTAGACATGTAATTGAAGATTATTAATTTGGCCCGATGTGTCAATTTATTCTCCCCCCATAATCTTTAAATCCCCTCCATGTGACCCATGTAAGGGGGGAATTCCCCTCCATTTAATGTGCTTATAGAGGCCTGTAGGTCAAATTCTTGGGTTTTTCTTTATGCCTCTGAGCATTTAATGGTGTATTTGCTGGGATGCCCAGGGAATGGCAGTGAATTTGAAGGCTCTCCATTTGTAAACAACCCTTTTCATTATAGAATGGTGAATTTCAAATTGATATGCAGATATATCAAATCAAGAACCTTGCATCACACGATGCAATGCAATGCAGCCTTACATCAGTGTGAGACTGATATCAAGTTTTCAGTAAGAGCTTAACAGAATGGAGAGAGTAATTTAAGAAAATTCAGAGTATTATATATATTTTTATAAGGGAATTTTTGGGATGGAGTATTTTTTGTTGATATTCCTGTTTTTGCACTCACTCCAACCACTTCAAGGGTGTATAGTATACTGTTATTTAATACTTGGATTGTTTGCAGTGATCACCTTGTATGAGCTGAAGTTCAGTAAACCTTTGTCTCACTCTTTCTATTCTTCTTTTAGTTGGTGACTTTGCAGGAGGCAAAACAACTCCTCAAGGAGGATGATGAGTTAATCAGGGAGGTGTTTGAGTACTGGAGCAAGAAGAGAAAATCATGTCAAAGTGGCTCTCTCATCCCGGGCGTAAAACAGGAGAAGCGAGATGGTTCGAGCACCAATGACCCCTATGTCGCCTTCAGGCGCAGGACTGAAAAAATGCAGACCAGGAAGGTGAGCTCTGGATTTTAAAGGATTAAAAAGGGGGTGTGCTATCCATAACTATTTATGAACTAAATGTACAGTTTAGGCTTCAAGCCTCTCTTTCCTTTATCTATTTTTTTCACTTCCTGTTTGTCCCTCTCTGTGTGTGTGTGTCTGTGTTTCTCCAGAATCGTAAGAATGATGAGGTTTCATATGAGAAAATGTTAAAGTTGAGAAGAGATCTAAGCAGAGCCGTTACCATACTGGAAATGATAAAGAGACGTGAGAAGAGCAAGAGAGAATTGCTGCACCTCACGCTGGAGATAGTGGAGAAGAGGTAAGGCACAAAGTACCAAAATAAAACTTATTTTTTTCCCTTTTCTTGAATTAGTCATGAACAGGACCTAGAAGTACCTCAGGGTTGTGATGAGCAGCATGTGTTATGTTACTACACAATAATTGTCCTGTACCATCTATGTTTATGTACAACAGTAAATCCAAAAAAATTGTTTGTGCCATCAAGAGAAACATTACTTGGTTTAATTTTAATTATAATTACAGTGCAAGTTTCTGTGGTAAACATATTGTAAAAGGCTACAGCCGAAAAGGGTTAAAAAATTGGGGAAAATAAGCAGGACTGCAGAAACTGAACACAAATACTATTGTAAGAACAAACATGGTGCAAGGATGTTCTTGAGTAGAAATTGGTATTGAAAAAGAGCAGCAGGTCTGCAGTTTGTGTTAGACTTATTTTATTTAAAGTGTCTAGTACATATCTGATCGTTTTAACCTTTTTTTTTTTTTTTTTTGTTAATAAATCTGATTGTTTTCCAGTACATATCTGACATTAAAAATACTTGGAAGAGTAATTTTAATAAGTTCTATTCATTCATACTTAATTAATTTAATTTAAATTAATTTTAAAGACAATGAGCCTCAAACTGGATTTGTTTATAAAGCTGGATACAAGCAGAATTACTTGTAAATCATTCATGCGAGCATTTGCAGTTTGCAGACCTGCCAACCTTTATGCATTTTGCGTAGGAGCCCCACATTTTGACAACGGAGTAGGCTGGTAAGAGTTGTCATTGAAAATATGCCTAAAGAGCGGGTTTCTTTTTTTTCTAATAAAATGGCAGATAACTAGTCAAGACATGAGTGAAATGACTGACAATTGCATAGTAGTTTTGAACTCTCCAATGTGATCTCACTGAATGCCCTCAATAGGTTTATAGTAACATGCTCTTTCTGATACATTATTCTTTCTATACTAACAGCTCATACTCGGGGACTTTTACAGGGACTAATAAATGGATTTTAAAAATTAAAAAAAAAAGTAGATAAAGTACATAAAATTTTGTGAAACCCAGTCGTTTCATTTTATCGGCATTAATTAAAGAAAATGTAAACGAAAGCTAACTAACACAAGCCCATAAATGAAAACAAATAAAACTAGTCATTCAGTTATTACCAAAGAAATGCTGACATATATATGCACAGTTTTGTGTGTGTGTGTGTGTGT
>CM040995.1:8942735-8972094 GCA_022985145.1 Pangasius djambal | reverse complement strand
GTCATATCTTCTGGTTCTAGTAAGGATTCTTGCTGCTGCATTCTGGACTAACTGGAGCTTGTTTATGCATCTACTGGAACATCCAGACAGTAAGGCATTACAATAATCCAACCTAGAGGTAACAAAAGCATGAACTAATTTTTCTGCATCGTGTAGTGACAATATATTTCTTATTTTAGCAATATTTCTGAGATGAAAGTAAGCAATCCTAGTTATATTATCTACATGAGCTTCAAAAGAAAGACTAGAGTTGATAATCACACCAAGGTCTTTTACTGCTGCAGATGATGAAACAGAAACAACTTGACCTTTCAAAAAATGCACTGAAAATTGCACTCTCCATGGAGGCAGCTGATAAAAAAGCCCAAGACCTGCAAAATAGATAATCAATGAATGTCACAAATTAAACAGCAGAGATCAAGAATGAAGGGAAATGAGGCAGAGCAGAAAATAAAACCTGTTACAGGTGCAAGGGAACAAGTCACCCTGCACATGATTGTAAATTTAAAGCAGAAAAATGTCATGCATGTGGTAAAATTGTTCACATATCAAGAGGAATAAAAGTAAAACTACTGGAAGAGGGGTCACAGCAGATGTAAAATCGCCCCTAGGCGACATCATCGTGTGAATAAAGTGGAGTAAAGTGACAGCAATGATCCTGAGGATGTATTTACGCTAGGTTGCATTCGAGAATGCATAGGAAAAGTGAGCAGTCACAATCTAATGAAAGTGCAGCCATATACAGTGGATATGCAAATTAAAGGGCACAAGGTGAAGCTGTAGATAGACACCCATTGTAGTTTTAAATGAGGAGATGTTTAAGGAACCGAAAAAAAGCTCAGCACTAAAGCACACTGGAATTAAACTGGAAGCATATACTGGACAACCAATTGAAGTGGCAAGTGCTACCTGTGGAACGGCTGTGGAATACCAAGGGCAAAAGAAAAAACTGTCTATTGTTGTAGTGGCTGGGAATGGTCCAAACCTACTTGGAAGAGTTTGGCTAGCAGAATTGAAATTAGCTAGGGACCAGATTAAGCATGACAAACAAGTGCTTCAGGTACGAACAGAAGAAGCTCTGTTGTGAGTGCTGACAAAACACAGTGAATTCTTTAAAGAGGAGCTCACTGAAAGGAGTGCAAGCCAAAATTCATGTTTTTCTTGAGGCAGTGCCCAGATTTTTCCACCCCAGATCAGTGCCCTATGCAATGCTAGCCAAAGTGGATGAGGAATTAAGGCATCTACAGAGGGAGAACATTGTCAGACCTGTAAAGTATTCTGAGTGGGCCGCACCAGTGGTCCCAATTTTCAAAGGCTGATGGCTTTATAAGGGTTTGTGGTGACTATAAACTGACTGTTAATAGTGTAGCATCCTTAGAGCAGTACCCAATAGCCCTGTAAGATCTGTGCACTTCATTGGCTGGTGGGAAAAAATTTTCAAAGTTGGACATGAGCAATGCATACCAGCAGGTGGTGGTGGACGAGAAGTCACAGAAGTATCTGACTATACCGAACAAGATATGTTCACTTACCAGAGATTACCTTTTGGAGTAGCATCAGCTCCTGCCATATTTCAAAGAATAATGGACAACCAGTTGAAGTGGTTGGTGCAGGGAATTTCCAAAGTAGCAGTATATTCAGATGATATCCTGATAACAGGTGTAGATACAGCAGAGGCTGGCAGGCACAGAGTTGAGATTGAAGAGAGAGAAATATGTTTTCCTGCAGGATGAAGTGGAGTACCTCGGACATAATGTGAATACCCAAGGGCTCTGCCCTGTGAAAAAGAAAATGAGGGCTATAGTAGAGGCACCACATCCTACCAGTGTGTTAAAAGCCTATCTAGTGTTACTGAACTACTATGGGAAATTTTTTTCAAATCTGGCATCCCTCCTGGCATCACTATATGAGTTCTTAAAAAAGAGAAAGCACTGGTGGACTGGAGTGGACGTCAAGGCAGGAAGAGGCCTTTCAGCATTCAATGAGGCTGCTGCAATCAGCTAATGTCTTATTACTGAGATTCTCTGCGGACAGAAATCTCATTTTGGCATGTGATGCGTCACCCTATGGAGTGGGGCCCATGCTATCACACAGAATGGAAGATGGCCGTGAACGACCCCTAGGATTTGTGTCCTGTACTTGTGTCCTGCCTGCAGAGAAAAGGTATCCCTAGTTGGACAAAGAGAGATTGGCAGTAGTGTTTGCCATAAAGAAGTTAAATAAATACCTGTATGGAAGACCCTTTACTATTTGCACAGACCACAAACAATTGATTTTACTGTTTAATGAGAAGAAACCAATTCCTCAGATGGGTTCTCAGGGAGTACAAAGATGGGCAGTGCTCCTGGGTGCCTACGAATACACCATGGTCTATAAACCCGGCCAAGCTCATGCCAATGCTGACACTTTAAGTAGATTGCCCATTAAAGAGGATATAAAGGAGGAACGGGAGGTTGAACAGGTTCTGATGTTGGATGTGTTAGGTGATGCACCCTTGGGCACCTGTTAAATCTGGAGCTGGACCTCCCATGACGTGATGATGTCCAAGGTTCGGGAATACGTCCAGAGTGGATGGCCAAAAGTGTCAGACCCAGCCTTTCAACCTTTCTATCAGAGAAGAACCAAATTAAGTGTTTGAAATTATGTGCTGTGTGTACCTGACAATGACCGCAACATCCCAAGGCACCACTGAGAAGCTCAGGCAAAGTTTCAGCATATTCGGATATACCAATGCAGAATTTGGAGCATTCACAAAAATAAAACGGAATTCAGCACATTAGAACTGGACCTTTCCACCCATCATTGAATGGATTAGCAGAAAGAGTTGTGCAGATGTTCAAAGTGGGTCCAAAGAAAACAAAAGGATATACCCTGGAGACAAGAGTATGCCAGTTCCTATTTAGTTAACAGATTACTCCACAGACTACAACTGGATTGTCTCCTGCAGAAATTATGATGGCCAGATGCTTAAGATCAACTTTTGACTTATTTCTGCCTGAACTGGCAGCCAAAGTGCAAAAGAAACAGTTAAAACAGAAAGAAGGGCGAGACAACAGTGGCAAACTGTGAAGTTTCTCACTGGGAGACTCTGTGTATGTCAGAAATTATAGCTATGGGCTGAAATGGGTTCCTGCTGTGATAGAAAGATGCACTGGTCCACTGTCTTATACTGTCTTGACTGGAACAGGGCATACCTGGAAAAGACACATTGTTCAGATTTGCACCCGGAAGGCACTCACAGTTTCAGAGTCTTTGAATGCCCAAGTCTCCCTGGGTGCTGAAAGGACATCTTGCAGCCTGTGGGTAGCTTTCCTGAAGTGCCTGTGAAACCAAATGAATGCCAGCTACACAACAGTTGTGTTGCTAGCTACACAAACAGAGCCTAAGTGTGTTACTGAACAAATGTGATAGACTGAGAGAGTGGATTCACACGACTCTAAAGAGACAGAAACACTTACCATGCAGAGGTCCTCCAGAGAGAAACATTTGTCGGTTTATCTGAAAGACTTTGTGAGATAATTAATTAAGAACTGTAAAAAAAAAAGGCATTCTTTTATAGTATGTTGAATACAGTGTCAGAAGTAAATTTTAATTTTTTTTCATGCTATAGGTTGACTAATCTGAAGGAACCAAAATTGTAGTATTTGTTCTTGTGTTTAAAGGAAAGAAGAAGGAGTGTTATAATGTTTAGCTTTTAGTTGGGGAGAGATGTAGCAGTTCTGGCCACTATATAGTTGGACTGTACCTAGCTTCTTAAAAAGAAAAAGAACTATGTCTATGCTGTGCTGTTGGGCTGTTGTTTATTCCGAGTGTTTGGGAATGTGTGTCAGTAAAGTGTGTGCAACCATTTCCCTATCCTGCATGTTCATTATTACAAATTACCACAAACACCCTAACAAAAAGAACACTGAATGCAGAGTACAGCTCACAAGACCACAAGGGTAAATGAGCTTACGATCACCCCTCATGGCCTTGTCAGCTGTACCCCGTTGTTCATAAAAGTACATGTGAACTTCTGAACATAAACAGTATATGTGGGCAAAAAAAAAAAGTTCTGCCCTGTCCAAGGCAGCAATGAGGCATTCTACCTTTTTGATTTGCCTTGGGGATACTGTTCTTCCTCCTGCCTCGTTTCCTGCCAATCTGATCAGCTGCTGGCTGGATCTAGATAGCTGCTGGCTGGCTGCTGGCTACATCTGGCTGGCTGATGTCTGGTTCTGTCTGCCTGCTTGCTGTTCACATCCAGTGCCCCTTTCCCTGTCTCTGCACTTTAAATGACATCATGAGCTCCCTAACCCCTTCAGACATGTTGCCACTGGTGGTTCTTGCCTCCATAAAGGGGTTGAGGAAGCCCATGATGGCATTGTACTTCCAAGGTCTAGTGGTGTCTGCTGCTGAGCCACTTTTCCTGTCTTTTATTTTATTTAGTTCGCATCTGTAAACATCACAAAAGTTCTTCCACTTATTTTTTTACATTCCTCCAGTAGAAAAGGTTGTTTTACAACACCAGTCAATAGACACAGCTGAATGAATGCATATTTCCCATGAAGACTTGAAGACTTTTTAACATAAAGGCCTATGTTTTAAAGTAATTTCATTATTTTTTAATAGTTTTGACGACTTCATTCTAAAATGTGGAAAACAGTAATAATATTAATAATACAGTGAAGAATGAGTAGGTATGTCCAAACTTTTGACTGGGACTATAGCTATATGTTTGAAATGCATTCTTTTTTAGGAACCAAATCGGATTGCCTATGAGGTAAAGTTACTCAGCTAATCAAGGTATGGTATGTACGTAGTGCTGGCTACACGGGAAATTTCCCAACAGAAGCAAAAGGGTAGTTTGCTCATAAGAAATTTTAAACATTATGTTAATCCAAAGAAACGCTCTTAAATATTTAAGGGGGAAGATAACTTTCGAAGTAGATGTAAAATTGTGCGATGGATGCAGAAAAAAGAGAGATTATTTGCAGAGTAATGAAATGCAACTCATGCAACAAAAAAGATGTTCCAGCAAGATGGATGTCAGTGGTGAGTTTTATATGGTTATTTTTTAACCTTAACAGAGGAAAATATTAATTGCACTGAATTTTAAATTCTCATGTGAGAACATTCAACTACTTGCACCCAAGTGCTGTGTTGGCTGTCCAACTGATTAATATTCTAGGTGTTGCACTGTAAAAATGTTTCAGTTTTAATCAGGAAGGGGTCCGTGTTTTTATGCTCCAGGTTATTCCTTCGACAACACCTTGAGTTCATCTACTGGTAAGTATTTTCTGTTTTTTGTCAAATATAGGATTGTATAAATCTAATGGCATCAGGAAATTATTTAGCTGCTGGTTATTATTGCTGGTTACTAAAGCAACAGCTGACATTCAAGCTAAAATAAAAAAATAATAACACTATATAAATTCTTCAGATTTTCTCAGGGGGTGAGACTAAGACAGACTGATCTTACTGAGGATGGGATTGATGGCAGCAGCAGGACTAGGATGATATGATATATGATAACTAGGATGATATCAGCACTAGTAAGAGTAAGTAAGAGCATTTTCACTAAATGATTTCATGTTTGAAAATTTAAGTTTACCTAGTTAACAAAATGTAAGAAACAGATGATTGTTCTATTTACTATTTTACAATATTTTAAGGCAACCAGTTTATTTCCTTTTTTAAAACTTTAACTACGCATCACTTTTTCAGTTTTGTACTGTGCCATTTTGCTTCTTATTTTAGCAGTTTTACAAAGCAGAGCATAATGATGCAATAATAATAATAATAATAATAATAATAATAATAATAATAATAATAATAACTTACCCTGGTGATTTGTTTGTGTTCACTATCTGCATCTCTGCAATGACAAAATTTCGTCAACATGGAGGATTGCGTGTTGGGGGCCTCATCACTATGTGATGAATGATGAGAGTAAATTCTCACAAAAAGAAGGGTTAATAGCCTTAATTCTCCATGTATGTTTGGTAGCTTTATGTGTTTTTAATTTCTGTAGAATAGTTACTGCTGATCATGTGTATCATACATATTTGTCAACAAAATATAGGATGGTCCATCTATGTCTAAATATATTAACAGAATACAAAATAAACTGAATTGGCAAATTATTAGGGGCCCCATCTTTTACCTAAACTTGTCCTGCATAACACAACATAATGTTTTCACAGAGAAAAAACACTGGGTTGCTTTACCCTGATTGCTGATCTGATATGCAGAACCTGATCCCTACAGTTTCTAACTGTACACGACCAATGTGGAGCTACAAGGGAGGGTGTTGGGGTCTAGTGAGTGCACAGAGTGTTTAATAAACCCAACAGCATTGCTGTGCCTGATAAAATTGTACTAATACAACATCAACTTTCATGCCACTACTATGTCAGTGCCACTGGTGTCCTGAGAATGGTTCACCACCCCACAAGAGTCACTAAGTGTAAACCAAGATAGGTGTTTCTTTAAAAAAAAAAAAAAAGAGTGTTAAGTACAATGCAGTCACACCTAATAAATCAGCAATGATGTGTATAGTTAACCTTAGTTAAAACCTTGTATTTTGTTATGCAAAGCATATATGTTTTATCATTTTTACAGAACAACCGTGGGTGAATAGATTCTGCCTGGCGACTTAGCAAGAAGTGGGTGTTATGAATTCTGGAAGTGAGTGCTACCACATGAAAGCCCATACTGAAAATTGTCTCAGGCAGGTCAAGTGAGCAACTCCTACCTATAGTGAGACCCCTAATGTGAGGAGGGGCACCAATGTCATAACTGAAGAGTGGTGAGCATATAGAGGTATTACAGATCTTGGCTATGACCACCATACTGTTTGTCACAAAAGATATTTTGTGCATGCCCTCACAGGGCCCACACTCAGCACCAGGAGAGGGCATGACAAAATTAAAGTTGATGTGTGGTGACACCATGCAAATCGATACTCAAAAATTCTAAAAGAATTGTTAAAGGTTATAGAGTGGGAACATTGGCTCACAAAAAAGCATAAATGGGACATACTGGAACGATTGCTCCATGACATTGGGAAACTATACAAATATCCTTGTTAATAAAATGGTTCATTCAGCATTTTTTATTATGTGGCTCTTAGCACTTGATATCTATCAGTAGACGTACCATCCCACTGGAAAGAGGCAATGAACATACCCATACTTAAACCAGACAAAGATCAAATCGACCCAAACAATTATCACCCTATAGTTCTGACTAGCTGCCTCTGTAAAACCATGTAAAAATGGTAAATGACAGTCTTTTGTGGGTGCTTGAGACAGACCACGAGATCAGTGATTACCAATGTGGTTTTAGACAAGGAAAAAGGCTCATAAGACTGGAAACATTCATACAAAATGGTATTATTAAAAAAGAGAATACTATAGCTGTTTTTTTCCATCTTGAAAAATCCTAGGATACAACCTGGAAATATTGCATATGGAAATATGGCACAAGACTTACATGAAATGGGTTTTGGGGATACTTTCTCATTTTCACCTCCTATTCAGACATTTTTGTGTCTGAATAGGAAAAATCTTGTCAACGACAAAGAAGTGTGCGATTGGATGGGTGGAAGTATGGTATCTGGGCAACGGGCAGGCGCGTCCCCAAATTGATAAGACAGTGATTGTGGCCTGCCAGAGACACAAGACCAAAAAGGAGGTGAGACAGTTTCTGGGGCTGGCTGGCTATTATCGTGGGTTTGTGCCTAATTATTTGAATGTCACCAACCCACTGACTGATCTTACTAAAAAGGGAGTGCCAGATTCGGTCCAGTGGACAGAGCCGTGCCAAGAGGCTTTTACTCAGGCAAAAGCTGCACTTTGTGGTGGACCACTTTTACATTCTCCTGACTTCTCTCTCTTTTGTTTTACAGATGGATGCGTTGGACAGGGGGTTGGGGGCCGTGTTGACCCAGGTGGTGGAGGGGGAGGAGCACCCCGTGCTGTTAGAGATAGAGAGATACAGCACGATACAGAAGGAGTGTCTACTAATGAAGGGTCTATGCTGCAGTGAGCTGTGGAGAGGATAAAAAGGAGAGAGAGACAAGCGTTTCTGGGGGGAGAGAGGACCAGCACAGAGCTGCATGTGTGTGCATGTCTTAGATTGAGTACGCTGTAAAGCGAAAGTAAATAAAGAAAATAAAGTGCACTTTTGAGTTGACCCAAGCCTGCCTCCAGGTTCCTCGTTGCCCACTCGAATCTGGATGGATGGATGGATGGATGGATGGATGGATGGATGGATGGATGGATGGATGGATGGATGGATGGATGGATGGATGGATGGATGGATGGATGGATGGATGGATGGATGGATGGATGGATGGATGGATGGATGGATGTTTTAAAAAAAGAACCATCACTAATTGCTTGTGAAATGTTTATGCATAATTTAAGCTTGGATAGACTGTACTTTTTAAAATCTAAATGCTTGTGAGTTTTATTCTGTTTATTATTTGTAAACTTGTATTACTATAGCCACACTATGCCTTTTTTGATATAAATGTGTATTTTGTTAATAAACCGTTCAGAGTAAAAAGTAGTGATTGTGGGATTCCTTTCTTTTGGCATTTTTCCATAATCAAGATGATCTCACTTTAGTTAAAGTCTTTAAAAAGCATTTATAGTGCTTTATAAGTTGTGCTGATATAATGTGTTTATTCATAGAACTAATGAATAAACATTTTACCAGAACTCTGTAGAGAGAGCTTATAAGTTTTCATTAGGGGTTATGTGCACTCACAAATTAATTTTCACTGGAAGAGGAATGTTAAAGATTATGCAAGTTAAATGGAGACATAGTTTTTAAGTGCTGAGTTTTTATAAAGAACTATGTGAATACAAATAGCATCTCTTATAAAACTTTTTAACTTTGAGCTTACCAGTAAAGCTAAGAATGGGTAAAATATTATTATAATGCATTTTGTCACATGTGCTATTAAGCCCACCTGCACAGATGGCTTTGCCCTAGCATCTTTAAAACTCTCTAAATAGCTTTTTTAATGCCTACTGTACAGACGTGTGAGCACAAACAGACTTATTGAGAAAACAGTATGTTAGAGCATATTTGAGGAATAGTAGCTTAATTTTTATGTTTTTGACTTTTTGCCACTTTATTATCAAGTTATGCATTTTAATATGAACAATCAGATTTCATATCCTTTTTCATCATACTTATATGACAAACATCATTTAACAATGAAACAACAGTTACTACTGCACTATGTGTATGTGTATGCTTGAAAAACCACATTCCTGAAGCCATAGCGCCTTGAAAATGTCTGCATTTTAGCACCTAATGCAAGCAGTTATGAGAGCACATAGGGATTTATTGAGAATGGAACATACTGGAGCACATTTGATGAATAATAGCTTTCTAAACTTTAATTTTCATGTTTTTTTTTTTTTTTGTTTTTTTTTTACTTTTTAACACTTTATCATCAAATAATTCACTGTAAAATAAACAATCATATTTGATATTATTTTTCATCATAATCACGTGAAAAGCATGATACACCATGGCATGTATGTGTTTGCTCGAAAAACCAAATTCTTTAATCTGTAGCACCTTGAAATTTATTACCAGATTGTGCATTTTAATATAAACAATCATATTTGATATAATTTGTAATAATAATCATGTGAAAAACATCATGAAGCAGTGATACACTTAGAATTGTGAGCACAAATGTATTTATTGAGAAGACAGTATGTTAGAGCACATTTGAAGAATGTGAAGCTTTCTGAACATTAATTTCATGTTTTTGACTTTTTAACTATCCATTTATCCATTTTAATATAAACAATTATATTTGGTATAATTTTTCGTCACAATGATGTGAAAATCATTGATTAAAAAAATCACATGAAAAATCACAGTGATACACACAACTGCATGTATGCCTTTGCTTGAAAAACCACTTTCCTGAAGCCGAAAAGCCTGGAAACTCTCTGAATAGCATTTTTAGCGTCTAATGCACGCAGTAGTTTGAGAACATAGGGATTTATTGAGAAAACAGTATGTTTGAGCACAATTGATGAAAGCTAGCGTTCTAAACACTACTTTTCACATCTTTGCATCAAATGCATCAAATAATGCGTTTTAATATAAACAATCATATTTGATATTATTTTTCATAATAATCATGTGAAAAACATCACTAAACAGTGATAAACTGAGACGTGTGAGCACAAATGGATTTACTGAGAAAACAGTAAGTTATTATTAAGTTATATTAGATGAATAGTAGATTTTCATGTCTTTGACTTTTTAACACTTTATTATCAAATTGTGCATTTTATTATAAATAATCATATTTGATATCATTTTGCTTCATATTCATGTGAAGGTCATCACAGGAAAGTAATACACACTTCTGTATGTATACGATTGCTTGAACACTGCTTTCCTGAAGCCAGGGCTGCTTCTCTGTGTAACATTTTTAGCGCCTAATGCTCCCACACCTGTGAGCTTATAGGGAGGTATTGAGAAAGCAGAAATTTGAGCACGTTTGATGAATATTAATTTTCCAAAAAAATCAATTTTGTTTTTTACACTTTATTATCAAATTATGCATTGTATTATAAACAATCATAATTGATATCATTTTTCCTTATATTCATGTGAAAAACATCACAACAGTAATACACACTTCTGCATGTATGCCATTGCGATGCGAACACCGCATTTTTTTTTTACAATTTATTATCAAATTATGCATTTTATTATAAAAATAATATTTGGTATATTTTTTTTATCATATTCATGTGAAAAACATCTCTGAACTGTAAAACACACCTCTGCATACATACACTCAAAAAAATGAACTTTCACTATTGTTAGTTTTACTAACCCTACCCTTGTTCACAGTTACTGTGTAATCCATTAGGAACATCACGCAAAAAGCATAAAATCTGTGCAGTTTATTGGATCTTAGGGAACTTACCACCAGGCTGTAATTTGTCGTTGTCCTCAATTCATCTCGCTCTTTTATGTAAAAGTGATGATGTGAAGGCCTTTGGCTATCAAAAAATGTTTGAGCCTCTTGTAAACGACCTCATCACTTTAGAGCAACAGGGTGTGTTTGTCAATCACCTGAAAACATTTATCAGAGGCACAGTGCAATATGTGGTTGCGGACAGTCTTGGTGCACATTCTTTAGCAGGTTTTGTTGAGAATTTTTCAGGGGTTGCACTGCCACACGCACAGATTTTCAGTCAAAAGAGGTCAGAGATGGTGCTTTTCCTCTCGGATCTGAAGAGCAGCATGATGTACATGTGGCAGATGCATGTGAGAAAGGAGAAGCATGTTGTGGTGTGAAAAATGCTTGTCCTTTATCTGAGAACCTCTCATACTTTAAAGTCACTGCAGGTTTTCCCCCAGATGTGGCCCATGATCTCCTAGAAGGTATAATGCTTGTTGAGTTGGCTGGATGCTTTGAAATATTTATAAAAAAGAAATATTTCACCTTTGATCAACTTAATAAGATGATTCAGGAATTCCCATTCAAGTGGGGAGATAAAACCAATCGCCCTCATGTGCTTCCACTCACTTTTGTAAGGAAAAAAAATATTGGGGGAAACACACACGAGAATTGGTGTTTGCTGCGGCTAATACCATTAATTGTTGGAAAACTTATACCTCAGGATGAACCTGCTTGGGAACTCATTCTTCTCCTGAAAGACATTGTTGAACTTGTTCTGTGTCCTGTGCATACTAGTGAGTCTGTTGCATACTTGGAGAGCAAAATATCTGAACACCGAAATCGGTTCCAAGTACTTTTTCCAGACAGAAAGCTTTTGCCAAAACATCACTTTCTGGAGCATTATCCAGCGATGATCTGTCTCTTTGGTCCACCTGTTTTGTTCTGGACAATGAGATTCGAAGCCAAGCACAGTTTTTTTAAACATGTAGCAAGGCACACAAACTGTTTCAAAAACATCACCAAGACTTTGGCCAGGAAACATCAGATCATGGTTGGTCAATTTATGCAGTCATCCCGGTGTGATGAATCATCTGTAGAGGTTACTCACATTTCAACTGTCCCTGTCGATGTTCTTCATGAAGATGTTGCTTACACCTTTAATCAAAAACACCCGAACGCTTCTGCTATTAATTTAGCTCAGACAGTATTTTCTGATGGCATAAAGTACACAAAGGGCATGATCATTGTGCATGGAACAATTAGTGGGCTGCCTGATTTTGCAGAAATTGTGCAGATTTGTGTTTTGAAAGATGGAATTGCTTTTATAGCTAGAAAGTTAGGTTCCTGGTACAATGAACACTATCGATCCTTTGAATTGGAACCACATCCAAGGGATGTTTCATTTATAGAGCTGGGTGAATTGGCAGATAGTTATGCTCTCTGTGATTATAAAGTTGGTGCTATCCTTATGGTTACCTTGAAAAGGTACATACATGCTGCTTAACTATGTTTTTTTTTTCTCTTTCAAAGTGATAGATCAAACAAATAAAATGACTGATCCAGCAAAGTTCAAAATTGTTCTAGGAGATAGTGACTCATTGAAATTGACACTGCCCTCTGGAATACCCAAATCTGTTGAAGAACTTAAATCTGAGATTAGGACACAATGTGGTGTCACAGGAAATTTCAGACTGCAGTATCTTGATACTGACTTAGATGATTTCTTTAATCTTACCTCAACTGTGGATCTCCAAGACAGAGGAACAATTAAAGTGGTAACACAAAGTGTAGCGATGCTAAGTGCATATGATGTCTGTTCTCTTTCTTCTGCGGACACTGATATATGCTCATCAACTTCATCTCAGACAGCATCTTGCTCGTCAACTTCTCAAACACCATCAGATGTTACTTCTGCCTCAGCTTCTGAGCCCATGTCTTCATCCGCAAAGCTGAGGAGTGAAACCTGGCCAACTAACTTTCCAATCCCTATATTTCCCTGTGAGGTAGAGCTGGAACTGCAGAAAGCCCACAAAGTGTTCTTGAATGATGGTACTTCACTTAACATAGACTCAAAGCCTAAACTAAAATCAGAAATTCTCAAATCCTTGGCTGCAGAAATAGTGAAGTACAAAATGTACCCTAGGAGTGAAGAATTTGAAGTGATTGCGAAAGCACTGATTACTAAGCATCCATGCCTACAGGAAAAGGGATCAGTTGGTGGGTTCTATGGCTGGAAAATCAGTCTACAATGGGAACTATCGGCGTACTCTGTGAGCAGCTGGCTGTTCCGAATTAAAGATAAATTCTTTAAAACACAAACATGGTGAAAATACAAATCCAAACCAAGTCAAAAAGCCGAAGAAGGCTGAAGTCAATTTCTATCCTGATTATTCAGCTGGAGAGAACAAACAAAGCCTAGAGGAAGAGCGACTGGCATTGCTGTCTGAGATTCAGAAAAAGGACAACCATCAAATTATTAAACACAAAATGGAAAAAAACTTTCACCTACAGAAGACATGAAGTGATTGAAGATATGCCCTTCATTGTTGACTTCAAAAGCAGATGGCTAGCTCTGTTTTGTGAACATGAGGTAAATATGATGGTATAACTGTATTAATTTCTTTAATAGTTTTAAGTGATGAAACAATAGTAATTAATTTCCCTTATGTCAAATTGTGCTTTAGTTATTCATGTCCATGCAGAGTTAGCCTAAATGCTGTTTTGTGTTCTAATTTTAAAAACCTCCATTTCCCGCTAACATTTGAGTGCTGTTTTCTTAAACACAGCTGATTGGCCATTGTGTTCATGCGCTCAACAGATACGACTGTGATTGGCTACAATGATCATCGCTTCACGCTCTTCACTGAGCGCTAACACAGAAACACACGTGAGCGTTTGAAAGCCGCGTCTATCAGCACGGATTCGTCTATGTGCAGATATATTAGGGATCCGCTGACAGACGCGGCTTTCAAATGCTTGAACACAATGGCCAATCAGCTGTGTTTAAGAATCCGCTCAACAGCGCTCAAATGTTAGCGGGAAATGGAGGTTTTTTAAATTTTGGTACCGACTGGTATCGCGGTCGGTACTTTTGACAACACTACAGATGTCATTGAATAACCCTGAATATATTTTTAAACATGAAAGCTATCCTTACTATAATCATATGTGTCTTAAATCTGTAGATTGCTGCTGAGTTCAGTCAAATCACTATAGTCCCACTAATTCAGACATTTATGTCAAAACTGGATGGTTACACAAGCAAGCTGTCTGGCATCTACCGGAGAAAAGGAGGAATTGCAGGACGTAAAATTTGCAAACTAATGGCTGCCATTGACGAGGTTTGTTACCTGTATTTATGATGCTTGTGAACAATTTCCACTTTAGCATGGTGTTTTGTCATTGTCTATACTTAATGTCTCTAATCTTCTACAGAATGATACCATCTCAACTCTAACCCTAACCATAATTGATAAAGAAAATCTATTTATGACATTATTTTTGACAGCATCCTCATTTTACAGCATTTTTACACAAGTGCCTAAAACTTTTAACAGTACTGTAGCTTTGCAGGTAGGTTTCTTGAAGCATCTTGGAGACATTGCCACAATTCTTCAGTTTGTTCTGTTTCTTCATGTCATTCCAGACAGACTGGATGATGATGATGAGATCAGATCTCTGTGTGGAGCACTGGCTGTTGTCAGACAAAAATCTCACTGGATTATTACAATTAATTGCAAAATGGATGTTTGGAAATGTAAACTGATATTTCCTACTGACACACTACAGCAAAAGATAGGAATAACTGAATTAAAACCATTTTTTATTTGGTGAAAATACTAGTGTTCTAATAATTTTGGCTACCTCTGTATAAATACACAAAGTAGCTTAGTGCAAGAACAAAAACATAAACACAGTAGAGTAGTTTTTTAATGAAAAACTTAAACTGAATTGCTCAGCAAGTAACTCAGGTGTAGTTGTGGTATAGCATCAGTGGTGCTTTATCATTGCAGGTGGATTTATTGTACCTTGACATCTAATGTGAAATTTTTTTTCCCTGGGCAACTCATTTATGTGAAACATTAAGGAATGGACAATTGATACAGAATTCTCAGATTATTTGTTTTTCTGGATTTATTAGTAAGTGATGTTAAATTTACAACCTGTATTTTTTGATTCAATTAAAGTAAGTAAGTGTTACTGTTTTTGTGTTTTGTAGTACACAGACTTTGAGAATGCGGAGAGAGACATGGCCAATACTGTCATTGGAATTTACATCACCAGACCAGAAGATGCAGAAGTCTGTGACCCACCATCAGATGTTGGACTCATTGTTGAGGGAGTGAAAGTTGTTCAGAATCTTGGCAATGTCACCAAGGCTTGTGCTCTCCTTTTGGGAGTCATATACAGCTTGAATCTCAGTTATCCATCAGACCTGAAGTACACTTTTGAGTTTTTCCAGAAAGTGTTACTGGGACTTGACGCACAGAAACTTTTGCACAAAATACAGTTTCTCAACAACAAACTTGTTGATTGAATCAGTACATCTTCATTTCTCTTGCAATTGTCCAGAATGAAGATGCTTTTTAAAAATTTTTTATTATTATTATTATTTTGTGTGTGTGTGTGTGTGTGTGTGTGTGTGTGTGTGTGTGTGTGTGTGTGTGTGTGTGTGTGTGTGTGAAGACCTGTGACATTTAAATTGTTTCTGGTTTTAAAATTAGGGGCCAGTTTTAATGTTAACTTTGTTGATGGTACCAAAATTTGACATATCGCAAATTGTGTTCTACAGCTTTTCGAGGCATGCTGCCTATCTTGAGCAGACTGTTGTTTTATTTTTTGTAAGAACTGTGAAGTTAAAATTGTGTTTGCGGTTGTTTACGAAAATTAGAGGCCAGTTTTAATGTTTCCTTTACCGATGGCTCAAAATATTTTAAATATCAAAAATTTAGCACTGTAGCATTTTGTGGCATGCTGTCTGTCTTGAACAAACTTTCATTTTATTTATTATTTTTCTAAGTAAAATTATTACAATATTTGAAGGCAGTTGCACATTGTAAGAAGAATGTTTGCTATTGACCAGAATGTTGTTGTTCTTTGACTTTTTTTTTTTTTTAATCGAACTGTGCCATCTAAGCTGGTTGTGGTTGTTTACAAAAATAGAAGCTAGTTTTAATGTTACCTTTATTGTTGGCTCAAAAGATCTGAAATATCAGAAATGGAGTTCAGGAGCATTTTGGGGCATGCTGCTTAATTTCAACAGACATTCCATTCATTTAATGTATTATTTTTTAAGTAAGATTATTACAAATTCTTGAAGGCAGTTGCACTTTAAAAGACCTTGTGAAGAATGTTTACTATTAAACTATTGATGTTATGGTCTAATTGTTTCAAAGGACCTGTGAAAGTTATATATTGCAAAACCTTGCAAAGAAAATACATTTTTTCCACTAAGTTTTCCACTTGTAGAGCAAATAAAATGAATTTAAAAAAAAAAAAAAAAAAACGTGTTCACCTTACGTATTGAACATTCAATAAATGTAACATAACATTATTAAGTAAAATGTACATATAACTAAAATATAATATTGACAAATCTTAATGGTTTGTATTTACTCAAAAATATTTTGTCAACTTTAACTGAATTTCTTTTGTCCATACAATTAAATTGTTAATTGTAGAAACTACTCCACACACTTGCGTGGAACCATTTGACGCTCTTTTTTTATGTAAGTCCAACAAATCATTTTTTTGAGTGTATATATTTTATATGCATTTGCTTGGAAAACCTGTTTCCTGAAGGAGTGGAGGCTTGAAACTCTCTGAATAGCGTTTTTAGCGCCTAATGTAAACACACGTATGAGCACCTAGGAAGTTATTGACGAAGCAATTTTGATGAATAATAATTCTCTAAACATTACATATGTTTTTTAACACTTCGTTATCAAATTATGCACTTTATTATAATCATAACTGATATCATTTTTTATTACATTCATGTGATTTTTTTTTTTTTACAGTAATACACACTTTGTATACGTTTGCTTGACAAACCGCTTTCCTGAACCCGTAATGGCTTCATACTCTTTGTATAGCGTTTTTAGCGCCTAATGCACACACATGTCTGAGCGCATAGGGAGGCATTGAGAAAACAGTACGCTGGAACACACTGATTAATGATTTTATAAACATTTACCTTTATCTTTTTACATTTTATTATCAAATTATGCATTTTAATATGAATAATCATATTTGATGTGTTTTTACATATTATTCACGTGCAAAACATTACTTAATAGTGATATACACTTTTGCAAGTATGAGGTTGCGTAAAAAAAAAAAAAAAACCTTGTGGTTGCAAGCCGTCTTGCAACTACCTGAATTGCGTTTTGAGCGCCTAATGGACACAACCATGTTACCACATGGGGAGTTATTGAGAAAGCAGTATGTTGGAGCACATTTGATGAATAATACTTTTCTAAAATTTAAGTTTAATGTTTTTTCACACCTAATTTTAAAATTATGCATCTTATTATAACCAATCACAATTGATATCATTTTACATACATTTTACACTTTATTATGAAATGATGTATTTTAGTATGACCAATTATAGTTGATGTTTTTTGTCAACATATTCGTGTGAAAAACATCACTTAACAATTGTACATGTATGCGGTTCCTTGAAAAACCTTTTTCCTGCAGCTATGGCGGCTTGAAACTCTCTTAATAGTGTTTTTATCGCCAAATGCGCACACACCTGAGAGCACCTTTAAAAGTATTGAGATCTCAGTATGTTGGAGTGCATTTGATAGATAATAATTTTCTAAACATTACGTATTTTATTTTTAACTTTATTATCAAACTATGTATTTTATTATTAACAATCAACTTTGACCTTAATTTTCTTCACATTTCTATAAAAAAAACTCTCAAACGCTTTTTCATGAATGTGTTTGCTTGACAAAATGCTGAAATGCTCTGTATAGCCTTTTTTACCGTCTGATGCGCACACACGTGTGAGCACCTAGGGAGTTAGAAAGAAAGCATTCCTGTTGGAAATCATTTAAAAAATAATAATTTTCTAAACATTCATTTTTATCCTTTTCATACTTTATCAAATTATGAATTTTAATATGAACTATAATTTTTTATATCATTTTATATCATATTCATGTGAAAAACATCACTTATTAGTGATGCACACTTTTGCCTGTATTTTTCCTTGAAAAATCCCTTTCCTGAATCCGTAGCTGTTTGAAACTCTCTGTATAGCGTTTTTAGAGGAGGTATCGAGAAAGCAGTATGTTGGAGCGCATTTGATGAATAATTATTTTCTAACTATTAAGTTTTATGCTTTTTAAACTTTATGAAATTAGGCATTTCATTATAAACAGTCATGTTTGATAGCATTTTTCATCGTATTCATGAGAAAAAAATCTCAAGAGTAATGCGCACCTCTGCATGCATGCATTTGCTTGAAAAACCGTTTTCTTGAAGGCTTGAAAACTCTCTGAATGGCGTTTTTAGCTCCAAAGGCACACACAATTGAGAACACCTTGCAAGTTATTGAAAACGTTGTTGGAGCATATTTGATGAATGATAATTTTATTATAATTATCGTACCACTTCCCTAGGCTTTTTATTGGGTTTTGCTCAATTGATGGTATCACCACCCCCTGGGGTTGGAATTTGAACTTGCCCATTTCTGATCACCATGTTCCTTGACTTCCTTGGTTTGAACTTCATCCTTGCCCATGTTGCCATGTCATGAAGTGCCTTCAGGACCCACCTGGTTTTTGTACATGGGTTGTAGTTAGATGATACATAAAACCTCTTATTGGCCTCCTTTGCCTCCAGGTGAACCTATGAACTGCAGGTTTCATCTCCTTTCCTACTATTCCTAGGATGATGTGAGCATCTTCCACAAAGATTGTGCAGGGTTTTGCTTGTATGCTGATCCTTGAAAAACCCCTTTCCTGAAGCTGTGGCGTTTTGAAATGCCCTGTACAGCCTTTTTACCGTCTGATGCACACACACACACACACACACACACACACACACACACACACACACACACACACACACACACACACGTGTAAACTCAAATTGGGAGTTATTAAAAAGGAAGCATGCGTGTTGGAAAACATTTGGTAAAATATTTGAAAAAAAATTTTTTTTAAAACATTATTTTTTTTATCCTTTTCATACTTTATCAAATTATGAAGATTAAGTAATAAGTAATAAGTGATCTTTTTCACATGAATGTGATATAAAATGATATCAAAAACGATAGTTCATATGAACTATCATTTTTGATATCATGTTATATCACATTCATGTGAAAAAGATCACTTATTACTGAAACACCATTTTGCATGTATGTTTTCCTTGAAAGACCCCTTTCCTGGAGCCGTAGCGGTTTGAAACGCTCTGTATAGCGTTTTAAGCGGAGGTCTTGAGAAAGCGTGAAAACGCAATTTAGGCAGTTTCACAGCGATAGGAGCTTGGGAAAGTGGTTTTTCTGAACAATGCAAACATGCACGTGCATGGTGTGCTTGCAAATCACATTTTTCACATCTATATATTATAAATGCTACTTAATATGATTGTTTATATTAAAATGCAAAGTTCCTGCTGAACTTGGTCAATGTCACTGGCAGCGCTGGCTGTAGGTGCTCTGTAAGCCCACTGTCACTGATCAGGCATATCATAGGTGCCACATAGATCCTACAGTGAACGCTCCAATTTATCAACTCAGTCTTACATTTAGTTGCGCACTGGTTGCTCTATTTTGAGTGTCGTTCTCTGTGTTAGGGATCTCGGTCTTGTGGCACTTGGTATTGCTAAAGTGTGGTGTACAGTGGTTAGAGTCACTGCAATTCTGATACTGGACGCATACCTCTCCTGGACCGTCACTTAAGTGTGGCTTGGTGGAGACAGACGTGACTATATCACGCTGACTAGAGGGAGTGAATGATGAGCTTCGTAGATAAGGAGACAAGTGATGAATGATGAGCTCCGTAGATGAGGAGACAAGTAATGAATGATGAGCTCCAAAGTTAAATTGGAGACTGTGAATGTGGGAGCCAATCAGAAAAAGGAGAGTATGCCAGCTTGTGTGTGTGTGCGTGTGTGTGTGTGTGTGTATGTGTGTGTGTGTGTGTGTGTGTGAGAGAAATAGTAACGAGCATCCTGGCGAATATCTTGGACATTTGCCCAAATGTTATCGCTGTACTCTAGAGCAAAGGCCTGTGCATAAACGCTCATCACAAAGTTGATTTTACAGCCTATTTGGTCATTCTCCTAATTGTAGTTGGTGGAGACAGTTTGGATTAGAATGTTTAGTAGCATTTATGCCTAAAAAAAAGTCAGTTATAAACATTTTCTGGAAACAAGAAGATCCTAGCTCAGATTGTAGAATACATGTTCATTTGATCTCATGTAGAAAATTTGTACATAATAATATTAAAGGCTAAAACTCATGCAAGACTAGAAGATAAGGGAAATTGGTTTGCAACCACGTTTAAGATAACAGAGTTTCATTTGGGTGATAGTATTATCTGGACAACTAATAGTGCTATAAGCCCAGTCCAACCATATAAAATCATAGTTCCAAAGATACAGCACCATTATTAATGTTTAGATGGTGCATGGTGTTCTAAGTGTGTATTTGACTAAATAAGGCAAATAAGTTTAATATAGTGGAGAGAGAGGCTGCAGTTACACATGATTGAGTGTGTGGTTCTGTGACCTTGGGTAGGTGCAAGTTTGGGCGTGTGTGTATGTAAGGTACATTAGGGAGAGCAGTACTTCAATGGGTGAGATTAGGAGCAAAAATCTTCCAAGAAACTGGTTTTGTAAATTGTTTGGACATTCCCCTAACTGTAGCCGTTGTGATCCTGATAAAGAAACTCAGGTTTTGTTAAATGGATTGTGAGCTTGCTGAGAGCCACACTAGATTGACATCTAAGTCTCATATATTCTATTTCTCAGTGCCACATTACTGGGAGCAGAATACTTTGATGTCAAAAGGGTTAGTGTTTTTTGGATTAGTATACACTTCAACAAGGCTGACAGTAGAGGAGTTTTTTCCATTTAAATTCAGAATATTGTGAAAAGTGATTACAAGTGGTAAAAGAATTAATATTTGTCACATACAGCTTCAGTTTGATGGGCACCACCATAGGCATCATCAGGGTTTTCTGAGTATATGTCAGTACAGACGTAGTGAGCTGTTTGAGCAGTGCTATTCTTTTCATTTTGACAGCACACTGAACTAAGACTCAGGCAAGGGAGTTAAACAGTGAGTTTTGTGTAAGATCTTTTTTTTAATTAATGAATCCTCGAGAAGAAAATAGGGAGCAGAGCATAATGCGTATATTACAGGAAGCTAAGGGAATTAGAACACACTTTTTGAAGGAGAATCAGTATGAGGATTTTATTAGGGAGAAGGTATCCTTTGACTGAAGAGAAGAAAAATTCACTGTTAAGAAGTATAACACAGTTTAGAAATTTAGAGGAAGTTAATGAAGAGTGGCCTTATGTAGATTGGGAAGGCATAGTGGGAAGAAAGCATACATTTTATGGTGACACATTAGAAGAACTAGCTGAGTCAAATCAGTTACATTGGGTAATAATACCATTGCCTGTACTTATTGATCTCAACTGGGGAGAAGTACAAGGCTTTGAAAGAAGCAAAGAAGTAACTGGGAGACAGTTGAATAACCCTGAAATTGGGGTATCAGTGGTCTTAAGAAAAGCTACTTGGCTTTCTGCAAAAAGAGTTATTGAGCCACATGAACCTAAAGCTGTAGAAGGGGAGACTCTCAGACAAATCTTAGTGGCTTTTATTCCAGACTGTAATAGTGAACCGTCTCCAAGGCAATAGGCAGAAGCAGAATACAGGGACCAATCATGGCATCCTCACCCATAGAATTATTAAAAGCCAGATATCCCTTATGTAAAGAAATTATAGAGAAGTGCTCAAAGAAGTGGAGAAAGAGAACTAAAAATAAGAAAACACAATGGCCAGAGGAGGGAATGTTTGCTGTATCTCTGTGTGAGGAGATGGAAACACTGATAAAGAACTAAAAAGCCAGGGCAAAAGTAAAGGGAGAGAGGACAAGAGAGAGAAAGACCAGAAAGTAATTGCATATTTTAAAGCATAAGGGGAAAATATTTGGAAAAGCATGAAACAGGCCAGAAAAATCCTGAAAAAAAATAATGAGAAGACAGAAGAAAAGATTAGATAATTTTCAGTGAACCATCTCCTTATGCACCTCCAAAAAATCAGCTTCCCATAATTAAAGGAACAGTACAAGTTGAATGGAAGATAGACATGGAGGAGGATGAAGATGGGGAACCTCCCACCACTTGTTCTTCTAAAGTGGTCTGCAAGACTCCTGAAGGCAAAAGAGAGTGCAGACAGAAACCAAGGGAACGGGAAATAGATAGTTATGCCCAATATTCTGATTTAAGTAGTTATCATGAAGAAGAGGAGCAACGATCCCCTGTATATATCCCAGAGGAGCAGGAGAAGTTGTTAACAGAGATGAAGAAATTGGACAGAAGAGAAAGCACAACAATAAAACAGGCAGAAAAATATTTGGATGAAGCAGAACAGTTAGGTAAGAGAAGATATTCCACAGGTTCAAAATGGTGTGAAGTGGGTGAGAGAAACGGGAACATTATACATGGAGGATGATGATGATGATGATGATGATGATGATGATGCAGAAACATAGTCATCAAGCTGAGGGAAGGAGATGGCTCAGACCACGTGAACACTTACAAGAACCACAAAGATATGACAGTCACCTTCAATTGCCTATTCTGGTTAAGGGTGCTAGAGGGCATTATGTACCATGGGCTACACAAGATCTCGATGGACTGATTACCCGTCTCCCTGACATCCACGAGGGAGCTGGAAAGTGGATTAAGGTGTTTGAAGAAGGGACAATGGGCAAGTTGTTGGCAATTGGAGACATCAAAGCATTCCTTGCCAAAATTTTAGGAGGATTAAGAATGAATGACATCCTCACAGCTGCTAACCTACAAAGAGCAGTGAACTCTCCAATAATGGGATGGGACACAGTTTGATCAATATCATCCACGCCTATGGCAAATGCTGAGGGCATAGTATCCATCTTGCATAGAAAGGAGAACTGCTGGGAGAAACAGAAAATCCCACCATCCCAATGTGCAGAGACAACTAAAAAGATCCATCTTTTTAGAACTGGAAAGGGATCCAGAGGCAGACCCTGTGATGTCATCATTGTTCAGAACAGCAATAATGGATGCTATGCCACCATTTGTAAAAGCTAAGCTAGAAGATGTGGTTGGCCTACATTTTAAACCACACAAGGAATTCTGTGACCATGTGACTCATGCGGTTGAACAATACAGAAGTAATGAACAAAAGCTTAAGAATCAAGAAAGAGAACTACAAAGAAAACTGGCATAACTGCGGCTTGAAGAGCTGACAGACAAAAATAAGAAAAAGGTCCAAGCGCCTGTGAAAGACAAAGACAAAGATAAAGAAGTATGCCAGCTGCGGCAGCTGTGCCAGCTGCTCTCGTAGTTCCTCAACAGCCTGCAACACCAATTATTAATGTCTATCAGCAGCCAAATGACATGAACTGGCAAAGAAGGCCACTACCAAGGGGAAGTGGAAGAGGAGGAATATGTTGGGGATGTGGACAACCTGGACATAACAGGTGTGATTGCCCCACCAATCCATGGCAACAGCAACCTGGTGGTGAAGGGGGTGGTTGGGTCCAGTCCTATCGACAATCTCCACAAGGTCCAGTGAACCCATGGGGTGGGCCTAATTGGGGTACTATGGGTACCCAGAGAATCCTACTGGGGAGGGTCAGCTTCCAATTCTAACAACTGATGCTGATCAAGAACCTATGCTGCAGGTTAAAATAGAGGGAAAACTAACACCCATGATGGTAGACACTGGAGCCTCTTACACTTGTGTAAGTCCAAATTATGCCTCTCACCTCCCCATGTCTGGAAAATTTGCAAAGACAGTAGGATTCTCGGGACAAATGTAGCTAATTCCAATGACAGCTCCAGTAAATCTGCAGACTAAAGATAAAAAAAAGTGACATTGGGTATTTTAGTGTCAGAACAAACTCCTTTTAATTTGTTGGGATGAGATGCATTGGATAAACTTGGACTCCAAATCTGGTCTTCTCCAGAAGGAGTTTATGTAGATGTAACAGGGGTAAAAACTCAAATGGTGCTTTCTGAGCCAAAATCTAATGTGTATTGGTTAGGACAGGTAAGTAATGAAGAAAGCTAGTAATGGGTAAGTGGGGAAAATTTATTGAAGTGCAGATCCCAGGTGCAATAATGCCTAAGTCTGAGTATCATTGTACAATGTTATATGATTCATCACGTGACCCAGAGCTTGAAAAAAGGTGGTTAAAAGAAACAGAGGGTCAAAAAGTTCCCTTGGTGTCTAGATGCATAATCATAGGGAAACAGGGAGCTGCTATGCAAAGAGATCCTTGTGATGATTGTATTAATGATGATTTTATTGACAAGTGGTTTCAGGTCCCTAATTCTGCTCCCCATGTCACTCTTTATGTGGGAAAAGGCTGGGAATCAAAAGATTTAGGTCCCATGATCGCCAAAGCAGAAAGAAGGAAATGGAATGATACAGAAAATCCCTTAGTTTTTCTTTCAAAAGATAAGTCATATATTAAGATTTTGTGTATTACTCTCATGACAGGAATTCCACAGGTGGTGGTGATCACTGAAAAAGCACAGATGTACATGAGCGAGGCAGTCAACTCAGAGTCCAAGACAGCTGAATTGTTAAGAGAAATGGAAAAACAGGTACCAGCTAACTTGTGGTCCCAACATGATAGTGATGCAGGTCTAGTGAAGTCTGCTAGCCCAGTCAGAATTAAAATTAAATCAGGTGCTCAGTTACCTAGAAAGCAACAATACCCACTGCATAGTGTATATATCGTACTTATATCAAATGCCAGGCACATAAGAAAGGAAATGATTTTGCTATCAAAGACAACGATGCTGCAGACGTAGAAGCTAGAAAGCTTCAGTGTGCCAGGTAGCAGTAATGGTCCCAGTGGTACTCATTCAGCCTGAGCCCAATTTGGATGATATTGTTCGCATTTAGGTACAGGCAAATGCTTATAAGCATTCAGTGTGCCATCAGAGAGGAGCTACTAGAGATGTAAATGGTATATGGTGCTCAAATCAAGGACTTATAATTGCACCCACGGCACTTCTCACCGTATTAATTTCAGATGCTCATGGCTTCGACCACTGTGGAAGTAGAGAAGTACTATGGAAAATAAAACAACAGGGTTATTGGTCTCCATATCTACAAGCTATGGTAGATAATTTCTTATCTGAATATGAAGTCTGTGCACAGAATAATGTCAGGAATGGAAAATCACCACCAATAGGGCACATACCAGTACCAGAAAGACCATTCAAACATCTGGTAATAGATTATGTATACATGGTAGGAAATGTAGGATAATAGATAGGTTCAGTAGGTGGGTAGAAGCTGTCCCTTCAAAAGATCAGGCTGCAGGGACAGTGATTAAGTTTCTGACAAGAGAAGTGATTCCTAGGTTTGGCATACCATCTCAGATAAGTTCTGACAATGGTTCAGCAATTGTCCAGAGAACAGTGAAAACAGTGTTGCAGCAGTTAAGAATAAAACAGCATTTGGGGTGTGTTTATCATCCTCAGTCACAAGGAATGGCGGAGAGGGTGAATGGTACTCTTAAGGCTAAACTTAATAAGATATGCGCTGATACAAAGCTGAATTGGGTTGATGCTTTACCTCTTGCTCTGATGAGTTATCACATGCAGACCAATAGAATTAGTAACCTGTCACCACATGAAATGCTCACGGGTTGACCCATGCCTGTGCTATATTTGAGGGGTCCTTATGATGGACCACCTCTGGAGCAGTTGCAAATGGAACTGAGAGCTTACATGCATCAACTAACCGCAATACATGAAGCTATCTGTTCACGGGAACAAAGCAGGGAGCCAAGAGAAGACATTGAGGTACCAGAGAGTCATCGACCACAGTATTTTTATTAATCATCTTACTGTTGATATAGAACTTGTTTACCAACTATAAATGTTAAAGAAAAATATGTGAGATTTTGGGATTCTTTATTCAATGTAAATGCTATTTTGTCTTTTATACTTCATGTTTGCTGAACCTTTTGAGTACAAAACTAGTCAAGTCTTTATTCATATGTGTGTTTTACAATTACTTAGAGAATGTTGATGTCAGTAAAATCTTCAATTTTATATTTGATTGAATATTTAATGCATAAAAAATATAAACCTTACTCACATCATAAGTTTTATGAGATTAAATGCTTACTCTATACCTGCATTTGATCATTATTGTTCTGATACTTCAAAATGAATCAATGATGGATGAGGAATATATATTATATAATGAAGAACTGATGAAGAATATATATTATCAGACCCAGGGTCACATGGTAGCGTTGAGAGTTTGCGAAGAGCTATTGTTGAGAAAATAGGTAAAACAGTTAATAATTCTGAAATTTAAAAAACTGGTTAGGAGAGCTGGATGTGTGCAGACTACATAAATCAGTATCTGTAAAGTTTAAAAGAAACAAGGTTTTTTTGTAAAGAACATTGATGTACAATGGCAAGCTGATTTAGTTGACATGAGCAACCTGTCAGAGAGTAATGACAACACAAAATTTATGGTAATGTGTATAGATAATTTATCCAAATATGCCTGGGTATGTGTGTTAGAAAATAAGACCAGAACTGAGGTAACTAAAGCTTTTGATTCCTTTCTAAAGGAAGGTAGGGTCCAAAAAACCCTTCAATCTGGCCAAAGGAAGGAGATTTCGGACAGTGATTTTCAAACTTTAATGATAAAGCATAACATTGTTCACTTTGCTACAGGTAAGGGGCAAAAACTAGCTTTGTGTGAAAGGTTCAGAATGGGGAGACCAGGACCAGGATGTGGAGATCTTTAACAGCATTCAACATGAGAATTACAGTGACTTCGTACAGGTTTTGGTTCAAGCATACAATCACAATTACCCATTCCAGCATCAAAATGAAGCCTGTCTAGGTCAACAAATCCAATTCCTTCAGAGTATTTAAAACCCTCTATGGACTATTTTCATCAAAAATAAGGAAACAAAAATTCAAGTTGAAAAGACAGTTTGAAAAAGGCTATGAGCAAAACTTTATGGATTTTACCATTTCTAAACAGATACCGAGAGATCCCCTTGTATATAAATTACAAGACTATGATGTTGAAAACATTGAGGGAACAGTTTCTGAATCTGAGTTACAAAAGATTATTATTGGGAAGGACAAGGCATTAGAGAAAATTAGAGAAAATCTTGTCTGAAAAGGCCCGAAAGTGGAAAAAAGTTTGTCTGGTGAATTGGGTGGGGTGGCCCGATAAGTTTAATTCCTGGATTCCGGCTGCATAACATTAGAGCTTAAAAAGTATCGTTGTGAACAGAACTGAAACCGATAATCATTAAACCATGGAAGAGTGTGGGTTCTTTGTGACCCTTCCAAGCAATGCGTTGATGGACATTTACCCCAATAATAAGATCACTCATTATACTATTAAATTTGGGACGTGTCACTATCAGAGGTTCAATATATCCAGAGTTGGTACTTATAGACAGTAAGAGCATGGCTGTCTATTTCATGTTTCTCTGAGGGATGGAAATAAAGTACAAACCAATTACTTTCAAATTGCTCATGTGTGTTACAAAAGTATCGGAGAACTGTTTCTGGATGGAGATCAACTATAAACCTACGAAAAATAAAATATGCATCGCGTCCCAAAAAAACCTATACATTCAAAGCTAATTGAAACTTAGTATTTAGGCTTAGTATGAATCCCGTTGGTCTGTTAACGCACCAGGAGCCAGAAGCGCCTAATCCTGCTGATATTCGTGCAGGCTTTTCACAACGTATAATACAGGCAATAATACAGGCATTATTGAGAACTGGCAAGGGACTCTGGAAGATTAATGGTTAGACCACAGCGCTCTCACCACTGTGGACCGGGTTTGATTCCCGGGCAGGGAACAAACCTCAGCACCTGGGTTGTGTGCAACAGTGCTCTCTTAGTGCCAGTCCAAAGCCCGGATAAAATTGGGGAGGATTACGCCTGGCATCTGGCTAAAATCGTTGCTAAATCAAATAAGTGGACCGATAATCTGCTGTGGCAACACCTAAGAGGAGCAACCGAAAGAAGAAAAACAACCCTGAGTACAGAGAAGTTGGTGACAGCTTAGTCAATGACTTTACTGACATCAACATTTGCTTTCTAAGCAATTGTAAAACACACATGCATAATATATGATTGTTTGTGCATTCTAAAGTTTAAGCAAACAAAAAAGAAAAAAAATTGCGCTTAAGTGTGCAAAGGATACACGGTATTTACATTGAACAAAGAATCTTGAGCAATTACACACATGAGCAATTTGAAAGTAATTGGTTTGTACTTTATTTCCATCCCTCAGAGAAACATGACATAGACAGCCATGCTCTTACTGTCTATAAGTACCAACTCTGGATATATTGAACATCTGATAGTGACACCGCCCAAATTTAATAGTATAATGAATGATCTTATTAGGGTAAATGTCCATCAACGCATTGCTTGGAAGGGTCACAAAGAACCCACACTCTTCCATGGTTTAATGATTATCGGTTTCAGCCGGAATCCATGAATTAAACTCATCGGGCCACCGATCTCTTTTCACTAGACAAACTTTTTTCCAGTTTCGGGCCTTTTCAGACAAGATTTTCTCTAATTTGAATTCCTTGTCCCTCCCAATAATAATCTTTTGTAACTCAGATTCAGAAACTATTCCCTCAATGTTTTCAACATCATAGTCTTGTAATTTATATAATCTAGCCATGGTGGTCACAGTACAGTGACTTCTGTGCCGGTCCCAAGCCCGGATAAATAGAGAGGGTTGCGTCAGGAAGGGCATCCGGCGTAAAACATTGCAAAATTTAATCATGCGAATCGTCAGTACTCTGAATTTCATACTGGATCGGTTGAGGCCCGGGTTAACAACGACCGCCATTGGCGCCATTGACCTACAGGGCGCTGGTGGAAATTGGGCTACTGTTGGTCGAAGAAGTAGAGGAGGGAGGAGAGTGCGTAGACAGAGAGAGAAAAGGAAAGATAAGAGTGTAGGACTGAGAATAGGAACTCTGAATGTTGGTACTATGACAGGGAAAGGTAGAGAGCTGGCTGATATGATGGAGAGAAGGAAGGTGGATATACTGTGTGTACAGGAGACCAGGTGGAAGGGTAGCAAGGCTCGTAGTATAGGAGCAGGATTCAAGCTGTTTTATTATGGGGTGGATAGTAAGAGAAATGGG
>CM040995.1:8861252-8890120 GCA_022985145.1 Pangasius djambal | reverse complement strand
TTTCAGCTGAATTGGAGAGTAAGACTAAGTTTGATCATGGTGTTAAACATGTTAGGGCATCTATTTTCAACTGCATGGTTAATGTTATTTTAGAAATTCATGGAGCATGGAATGGACTGGAGCAGCATAGCCAACTTGGCTGACTAATTTCTTTCCTCAGTTGCTAATGTGGAATTTGATAGCACTCTGAAGGATGTCAAAGGAAAAGATGCTACATTTGAATGTGTATTATCTGGTCCTGTGTCAAAAATTGCCTGGTGTGCCAATGATGCATCCATTGAGCCAGGGAATAAATACAACATAACAGTCTCAGAAGACATGCTTATTCACAGACTAGTAGTAAAGAACTGTAGACCATTGGACAATGGTACCTACACAGCTATTGCTGGAATCAAGTCATCTAAAGCAGCTCTGACTGTGAAAGGTGAGTTGTTTTTTTAATATGCCCATGGGTTTAAAACAAATAAGTAACAAAATTCATTCTCCATATTTTCCATTTACTATGCCTTTTCGTTATCTAAATGATCCAACTGCCCTACAGAAAGGCCTGAGAGGTACAGATAATACTGATAATTTGGGTAAGAGCAGGCCAGGAAGCTGCAGGGCACAACACCCAAAACAGCTAGAGGGGCTGGTAGTGGTGGATCTAGCCTGGAAGACGGGGTTGGAAGAGATGGAATCATGGGACGTGGAAGTGGGCAGGAGGGGATTGGAAGAGGTGAATTAGGGAAAGATCTCGATGTTCTTGTAACGCTTTTACCGGAACGAATGACAGAGCGAAAGAAAACAAAAAAAAAAAAATGAGAGAAAGAACGGCACCAGGATTGCGTGAGGTTGATTCCCTCAAACTCTTCAGGCACAACTTTTTTTTAAGAGAGAGAAATGTCTTTTAAAAAAAAAAAAAGCATCATTTAAATAAAAGAGAAAATAACAGAAAGCAACCCTGATACTCAGACTAAAAATACTTTAGTATTTTTTTAAACAATGTTTTTAGAGAGAAGATACAACGTATAAGTTCAACAAACTTTTTTTTTTTTTTACCGCAAACCATCTCGACGTTCTCGTGTTCCAGCACAAAGAGGCTAGAAAGACGATGTTACTTATATAATGCTCGTAAATCCTTTTCCCCCAGTCATGTTACTTCGTTTCACTGTTCGAAGGAATACCACCTGTCGACGGCCGTCCGGAACTCGTGCGCGCGCCCGTGGGAGCAAAAAAAAAAAAAGGTGGAAGACAAAGCGGCTAGTTGTGTCGAGACAGTCGGACTCTCATCACTGTTCAGCAGGTCGAGATACAATTCTCCTATCTCATACCTAAACATGTAGCCCCATCGACCACGCTGTCCGTAAGACTCCAAAGACCATTCCTCGTGCAAGGACTCCGACGGCGTTTCCAGAGTCTGACGAAGATACAAGTTACTTTTCCTGGGACCTTCGGTGTCAGAATCTTGCAAAATCGATATAACGGTTTCGTTAATAAGCGACATCCCGCGATCGATCGTCATGGGTGATTCTGCAACGGAAAGGTTTTATCAAAATCGTAGTATAAAATTAAAAAAGTAAAAATCAATAAATAAAAAACATACCGTTTGGCACCGTATCGCCGAATACGTGTGTGTACACGTCTGAACACCTAGGAAGTTATTGACAAAGTAGTATGTTGGAGTAAATTTGATGAATAATAAGTTTCAGGTTTTTTACACTTTATAATAAAATGCATTTTAATATAAACAATCATATTTGATGTAATTTGTTATAATATTTATGAGAAAAACATCACTTAATAGTGATACTCACTTTTGCATGTATGCAGTTTCTTTAAAAACCCTTTTCCTGAAACCGTAGCGGCTTAAAACTCTCTGTATAGCGTTTTTAGCACCTATTGCTCCCACACGTTTGAGCACCTAGGAAGTTATTGATAAAACAGTATGTTGGCGCACATTGAATAATAATTTATAATAATAATAAATGAATAATAATTTTCTAAACATTATGTATTATGTTTTTTTTACACCTTATCCAATTATTCGTTTTAATATCTTTGATTTTTTTTCCACATCCATGTGAAAAACGTCTCAACAATAATACACACCTCCTCATGTATGGTTTTGTTTGAAAAACCGCTTTCCCGAAGCCATGGCGGCTTGAAACTCTCTTTATAGCGTTTTTATTGAGAAAGCAGTATGTTGGATATCAAGTGATGAATAATTTTCTAAACACTAAGTTTTATGTTTTTTACACTTTATTAGCAAAAATTATGCCTTTCAGTATGAATTTGATATAATTTCTCATCATTTTCATGTGAAAAACATTGCTTAACAGTGATCCACACTGTAGAGCGTTTTTAGCGCCAACACGTTTAAGCACATACGGAGGTACCGAGAAAGCAGCATTTGGAGCGCATTTGATAAATATTTTTCTAAACATTAAGTTTATACGCTTTATACACTTTATCAAATAATGCATAATATTAAAAACAATCATCTTTGAGATTTTTCTTCATATTTAATGTGAAAAACATCTCTTAACAGGGATCCGCACTTCTTTTTTTTCTATGTGGGTGAAAAACGCTTTTCCTGAAGCCGTAGCGGCTTGAAACACTGAATAGCGTTTTTAGCGTCTAATGCTCCCAAACGTGTGAGCACGTAGGTAGGTGTAGGTATGCGTTTGTTTGAAATGCTGGAGCACAGTTGAGCAATAATTTTCTAAACATTAATTTTTCCCTGGTAAATCTGATCCCTCTACCGTTCTCAGCCATTTAGCTGCCCATTTCTCTGTCCTGCATACACTACTCCTGTCAGTGAGAGAGAAATCGCACCACTTCACATTTTATTGGGTTTTCCTCAATTGATAGTATCACCTCCCACTGGACTTGGAATTGGAACTTGTTGGTCACTTTCCCATTTCTGATCACCATGTTTCTTGACTTCCTTGGCTGGAACTTCTTCCTTGCCCATGTTGCCACACCATGAAAGTGCCTTCAGGACTCGCCTTGCATTGTTATAGTTAGATCATCCATAAAGCCTCTTTTTGGCCTCCCAAATCATATTCATGCGAAAAACATCACTTAATAGTGATACAGAATTTTGCATGTATGCTGTTCCTTGAAAAACCACTTTTTGAAGCCGTGGTGGTTTGAAACGCTCTGTAGGCTATAGTACTTTCAGCACCCATTGCACACACACACGTGAGTACCTAGGGAGTTATTGAGAAAGCAGTGTGTTCGAGCACATTTGATGAATAATAATTTTCCATACATTGTTTTATCTTTTTTACACTATTATCAAATTCTGCATTTTATTTAAAAAAAAAATCATATTTGATGTAATTTTTTTATCATATTCAACTGAAAAACATTTTACAGTGATACACATTTCTGCAAATGTATATTTGCTTGAAAAACCGCTTTCCTGAACCTGTAGCGGCTTTCAACTCTCTCAATTGTGTTTTGAGCACCTAATGCACACAAACATGTTAGCACCTAGGGATTTATTGAGAAAGCAGTGTCTTGGAGCACATTTGATGAATAATAATTTTCTAAACATTAAGTTTTTTTTAAAATTTTTTTACACTTCATCAAATTATGCATTTTATTATAAAAATCATATGATATAATTTTTCATCAAATTCATGTGAAAAATATCACTTAACAGTGATACAGACTTCTGCATGCATGCGTTTGCTTGAAAAACCTTGTTCCTAAAGCCGTGGCAGTTTGAAACTCTCTGTGTAGCGTTTTTAGCGCCTAATGAGACCTAGGGAGTTACTGAGAATGCAGTATGTTGGAGCACATTTGATGAATAACAATTTTCTAAACATTAAGTTTTATGTTTTTTTACACTTTGTCAAATTATGCATTTTATTATTTAAAAAAAATCATATTTGATATCATTGCATTAATGTGAAAAACGTTTTACACACTGCATGTATGTGAATGCCTGGAAAACCGCTTTCCTGAAACCGTAATGGCTTCCTACTTTTTGTATAGTGTTTTTTGCACCTAATGCTCCCACACACATTAGCACTTAGGGAGGTATTGAGAAAGCAGCATGTTGGAGCACATCTGATGAATAATAATTTTCTAAACATAAAATTTTGTTTTTTATACTTTGCATAATTATTTTATAAAATGCATAATTTGATGATAATCATATTTCATATAATTTACATCTTTTTGCACATCATACTGCGTAAGTGAATATGCATCCACTTCTGCATGAATACATTTGTATGAAAAACCTCTTTCTGAAGCCGTGGCGACTTAAAACTCTCCGTTTAGCGTTTTTAGCACCTAATGTGCGTGCGCGCGCACACACACACACACACACACGTCAGCAGCTAGGGATATATTGAGAAAGCAGCCTGTTGCTTCATGAATGTAAATACAGACGGTTTACCTCAAGATGCAAACCACTGGTAACATTCAAGAACAGAAAGGCCAGACTTTGCTAAAAAAAATCTCTTTAAAAAAAAAGCCTGACCAGTTCTGATGCAATATTCACGTGTACCAGAATAATGGGAGGAGTATGGAGAAGGAAAGGAAGGACTCATGATCCAAAGCATACCACATCATCTGTCAAACGTGGAGGTGGTGTTATGGCATAGGCATGTATAGCTTCAATGGAACTGGTTCACTGGTGTTTATAGTTGATGTGTTGCTGATAGAAGTAGCCAGATGAATTCTGAAGTGTATAAAGCTATACTTTCTGCTCAGATTCAGTCAAATGCTGCAAAACTGATAGGACAGTGCTTCACACTAAAGATGGATAATGACCCAAAATGTACCACAAAAGCAACCCAAGAGCATCTTAAAGCAAAGAAATGGAATGTTCTTAAATGGCAGGGTCAGTCACTTGCCCTCAACCCACTTAACTGAGGTGAAAAAAAAACAAAACAAAAAAAAAAAAACTGAAGGCAGAAAGACCCACAAACAAGCAGCAACTGAAGGCAGCTGAGTAAAGGCCAACTCTTGTTTTAAGTATTGGGCCATGAATATTAATTTATTTCTTTTAATAAGGCTGAAATGTGGAACAATTGCCTACCGATAGGATGAAAATTTCATGTTCTTCCTTCCACAGTTCACAAACATTTACCAATAACCTGGTTTTAAATGTAGATTTTAGCTGATTTTAAAATGAACAGGAACAAGAATGGAAAGACATAAAATACAAATAGGATAAATATGATTTCAGGAAAGTATTATTTGTTTATATGGCATGGACAACCTACATTTCATTCAGGGTCTTTATCTATATTATCTAAACACTGCTGAAGTAAAACGATTTTTCTACGGTACACCTCTTTGTCTCGTATCCTTCCATCATACCACCACAGTCCACAGAAAAAGGTCAATAACTTAAAGGTGGCATTTCTTCATCTGCTTATCTTCTACCTCTAGCTTCCATATAAAATACAAAATGCTGCATTAAAATGCAGATTGCTGTCCCTATTATTTCAATGCATTAAATTCAATGCATCACGTTTCACCAAACACATATAATGGATAAACATGTCTAATCATTTCGAATCCAGAGTTAAACCCTTGATTAAATTTGATAATATGCAAAGTCTATGACCTTGACTTTGAAAATGACTGACGGAAACATAATGAGCTTCACAGCAGTCCCAGAGGTGTCATTGTAAACCCGAGCTGAAGCTCCAAAATCGGCTAAAATACCCAGCTACCTGATGGCTGTTTCTTGGGCACCGCAGATAACAGAGGGGCAATGCTGGTGTCATTTGAAACCTACTGAAAGGCTCCTTTTACCTGTTATAACAAGCTCAATGTTGGCTTTTGCGATCCAGAGCTATTGGCCACTGCACAAGTGATTCCTGTTTTAGTAAAAGTTCTTCTCAAAAGAACGCGATCTTCCTGGACTACGCCGTTCAACAAAAAATACGGAAAGCAACAAATGAGTTGTTTTGGTTGTTTATTTTAATAAATAACTGCTGAAACAAAGGATCATAAGCGTGAATATGATGCAGAAATAAAAGGTACTTTTAAAATGCAGTCTGTGAGGCATGTGGTTTTAAGATTCAACACTATTAAAAGACAGTAAAGATTAGAAATAATTCTCATGAACAATCTAACAATTATTGCATAACAATTGATTGCACCTCGTCCTGCAAGCTTAGGCTCGAGGAAGATGGATATTTAGACAGCAGTGAATAAAATGTAGTTCAATACAAACTATGCAAGTTCTCCAAGTCCACTTTTGGTAACAGACTTAGCATAACGAAAATAATGCTCCTCTAGGTTTTGCACAAAAGACAGTAAGTATTTGGTTTTATGATCAAGAGAAATTAGAAACCTGAGCATCAAATTTTTGAAGACTTAAGTTATTATACATATAGTATAGATTTGTTGTTTGATTGCTAAACATCTTTCTTAATACATTCAAATTAAACCTACTGTTGTTCATGTCCCTGAGATGCACCCACATTCACGTCAAAGTTTCATATTGAAGGAGTTTAAGATCCTGTCCACTACACAATAGTGCCACTGCACTCAAATCTACTCATAATGCAATTCCATGTTTCTTGACAGTGTTGATGAGATACTGGACATTTTCTTCTTTTGAACCATAAAACGCTGATCTGAGCAGAAGTTCAGAATGATTGGCAAGGCAATGTCCTTTTAAAACATGAATATATAAACCTATTGAGTGCATCTCAGAAAGTATATCCACATAAAGGAGGCAGCCCTAACTTTCCTGTAAGTAGATCCACAGCCTCCAAAAAACACACAGGGCTACATGCAGGATACATAGAACACACATCTATGAGTAGAAGCCTTCTCCAGTGCACCTTTTCTTGTATTTCAGCTTCTAACATAGCCGAATCAAGAGGCATATAGGGAAAAGGGGGAAAAAAAGCTAATTGGGGGTCCACAATGACTGAATTAGGAACACAGCACCACACACTTCCAAACCAGTGGCCAGCTACATGCTACACCAGTGACTGAGATTTTTCTTTAAATCTCATTTCATTATTCAGTCATCATAAATAATATCTGTCAAGCTTACAGGGTTCATTAAAATGTGTTTTCACTAATAAGACCTAAACAGGTGTTTGACACTGAACCATTAATGTGACTTGGTTTGAAATCCATTAGCAGTGTTTCTCAGTCCTGATCTAAGAGCACAACTGAAATGCACGTGTGCTTTCCTGGATTTACCATATATATTTTCAACAAATTAGTTAGGGAGTGTCAAGGGAACACTAAAATGTGCAGTGCAGGAGTCGTCTGGGACTAGAACTGGAAAACAATACAACAGCATAAAATTATTCTATTCCAAGACCAAATCCAGTCCCATGACAACACAACTATTAAGAAAAAATTAAAACAATTAGAAAACACAATGCATTCAGTACACAATACATAGAAATACATAAGTAGATTATAATGCAAGTTGTGGAGAACGCACAGCTAGCAAAATGTGTGTTAAAAACAAAAAACAAAACTTCTCCTCCTTTGCTCCTGAAGTAATTTGCATACAGTGTTTGAGATAGACCATTTGTCCCTCACTTTCCCTCATATTTGGGATTGACCACTGTAGTCACTGCACTCTTATATATGGGATTCTCACCCTGAAAAGAAAAAAGGTACTGGGTCAAAACATGTTTATTGCTGCAGTATTATGAAATTAGGCCACTTCACAGCACAACATGCAAATAAGTGGAAGAGAGGGAGTAAAGCCCAAGACAAAAATTTTATCAATGCACACAACAGCCAGGGACTTCTTACCATCTCAAAATCAACTATAACCTACACAAGTAGTATGTTTAATAAGTATACACGCCTAAACTTACAAATCATTTTATTGACTAATAATTTGCAGAACAAAATGATGTACACTATATAACCAAAAGTATGTAGACATCTGACCGTAACACCCATAGGTGGACCTTCCCCAAGGTGGAAGCACACAACTGTCTAGAATGCATCTTTGGATGCTGTAGCATTATGATTTCCACTCACAGCATGACCGCATTCTCCTGTGCACAAAGCAAGGTTTATAAAATCATAGCTTGCCAATGCTGGTGTGGATGAATTTGAGTGGCCTACACAGAGTCCTGACCTCAACCCCACTGATCACTTTTGGGATGAACTGAAGCGCTGACTGCACACCAGGCCTCCTTGCATAACACCAGTGCCTGACCTCACTAATGCCCTTGTGGCTGAATGGGCAAATCCCCAAAGCCACTTTCCAAAAGATAGTGGAAAGCCTTCCCAAAATGGGATATTCAACAAGCACATATGGGTGTGACTGGTCAGGTGTCCACATACTTTTGGCCATACAGTGTACTTCAACTTGACTAAAATAAAAAAAAAAAAAGTAAAAACGCTATCATGACACATGGAAATGTACACTCAACATCCATTTTATTAGGAACACCTGCACACTCATGCAGTTATGTAATCAGCCAAACATATGGCAGCAGTGCAATGCCTAAAATTATGCAGATAGAGGTCAAGAGCTTCAGTTAATGTTCTCAACAAACATTAGAATGAAGAAAATTTGTGATCTCTGTGACTTTGATTGTGGCATGGTTGTTGGTACCAGATGGGCTGGTTTGAGTGTTTGAGAAACTGCTAATCTCCTGTTCACACAACAGTCTCATGAGTTTACACAGAATGTGCGGTGGAAGAAGGGGGAAGGGGGAAAAAAAAAACAAAAAACAAAACAAAAAAAAAACAAACAAACAATGAGTGAGCAACAGTTCTGTGGGTAGAAATGCTTTGTTGATAAGAGAGGCCAGCCAAAAATTGGCCAGATTGGTTCAAGCTGCCAGGAAAGATATAGTACCTCAAAAAATCACTCCATACAACTGTGGTGGGCAGAAAAGCATCTCAGCATGCACAAAACACCAAACCACTGAGAGGAGTGGAGCCTGATGTGGTCTTCTGCAGTTGTAGCCCGTCCACTTCAAAGTTTGATGTTTTGTGTATTCTGAGATGCTTTTCTGCTCACCACGGTTGTAAAGAGTGTTTGAGTTACTGTAGACTTCCTGTCAGCTCAAACCAGAGGCCATTTTCCTCTGATCAACAAGACATTTCAGCCTGCAGACCCTCTGCTCATAACATGATTTTTGTTCTTCGCACAATTCTGTGTAAACTCTAGAGACTGTTGTGCGTGATAATCCCAGGAGATCAGCAGTTTATAAACTACTCAAACCAGCCCTTCTGGTACCAACACCCATGCCACAATCAAAGTCACAGAGATCACACGTTTTCTTTATTCTGATGTTTGATGTGTACTTTAACTGAAGCGCTGCATGATTTTTTGCATTGTGCTGCTGCCACATGATTGGCTGATTAGATAACTGCATGAATGTGCAGGTGTTCTAAATAAAGTGGATGGTAAGTCCAGTGAGTGAGAAGTATTGCAGCGTGTTCTTGACTTCCTCCGCTGTGGGTGTGTGTGTGGGTGTGTGTTCAATTCCTTTCATATACTTAATTTTCTTAAAGTACAACACTGCCATTGTCTGTACTTTAAAACAACTTACTCAAAAGGCTTACTGAAACTCACCACAAGAAAAATTTGCAACTACATTTTTGGACAAAGAAATGCATCCAAAGTGATGCACACTGATGCACAATCAGAGAGGAATGATTATTTAATCAAAAAAGCATCAGGCTCTCATTCAATGTGTATTAGATCATATTATTAGAAACAGTAACCTATATTTGTCCATCTTTTGCAAAGAATAAGGTCAAAAGTTCACATGCATTTACATCCTGTTGCTCAGAAGAGCATGGCTGTTAGTGATTAGAATGAGCAGATTAAACACACAAGCAGACAGAAAAGGAGGCACAACAAGCCAGCAGGCAGACAGACAGAAAGTACAGACTCTGGCTTAGAGCTCCCCACTTTTGCATCCATAACTCGGATTGTGGAACTTATTAACAGGACTTCTATAAATGGGATTATCTTGCTGAAGGACATGAGAGATGGAAAGAGCCATTAAAAGTGAAATAACTGCAAGAGGGAAAATGTAGTGTAAATTAGAATCTGTGAAAAAATAAACAAACAGTGAGTATATACACTCACTATCCACTTTATTAGGAACACCTGTACAGCTACATATTCATCTAATCATCAGTTATCTAAAATCAACCAATCATGTGGCAGCAGCACAATGCAAAAAAATCAGGAAGAAACAGGTCAAGAGCTTCAGATAATGTTTACATCAAACATCAGAATGGGGAAAATGTGTGATCTGTGACTTTAACCATGGCATGGCTGGTTTGAGTATTTCATAAACTACTAGGATTTTCACACACACAACAGTCTCTACAGTTTACACAGAATGGGGGGGTCCATAAGAGAGGTCAGAGGAAAATGGCCAGATTGGTTCGAGTTGCCAGGAAGGATATAAAAACAACAACAAGGAACTCAAGGGACTGTGACTGTGATTGTGGTACAGTTGTTGATACCAGATGGGCTCTTTATAACCGTGGTGAGCAGAAAAGCATCTCAACATGCACAAAACATCGAACCTTGAGGTGGCAAAAGACACCAATACCCATGGCACAGGTAATGTCACAGAGATCACATTTTTCCCCATTTTGACATTTGATGTGAACATCAACTGAAGCTCTTAACCTGTATCTGCATGATTTTATGCATTTTGCTGCTGCACATGATTAAATATCTGCATAAATGTTCTGGTGTACAGGTGTTACTATTAAAGTGACCAATGAGTACATGGCTCTTTTTAATTGTACAAAACACTTTTCTGTATGAAAATATAAACGGTATTTCTGTGATTTACTAAGCAGTTCAAGACAACAGCACTTAAGTTTTAAGTAAGCAAGCTCAGAAATTAGCTCAAGATTTCCTCAACTTCAGCCATAGTAATCACCAATTTAGAGTTTGAAAACAGACTGTGGGATTGGTTCCCCAGTCATAAAATAAGAAAGTATAAAAAAAACATATGTAAAAAATGTATACAAACCGCATCCCACTTGGCATTCATCTTCTCTTTCTCAAACTTTGCGAACTCTCTGCGGTCATGAATAATCATGAGCAGCTTCCAAATGAAAAGCAGGGCCAGACCAATCAAAACGATGCCTGCAACCAAACCCGCTACGATTGGGATAATATCAGGACCAGTAGGGCATTCTAGAAACACATATCAAACCAATGGCCATGGATTAATCATTAGGAATATTGTTCATAAGGAAATACTAGTTAGTTAAATGCACACAAGCATGTTCAAGACAGGAACAGTCTGACAAATTCAATCACACTTTTTAAAATTATCCTTTTTGAGTTGAACAGAATTCAGTGTGTAGGAATCATTGACACTTCAAAGTAACAGAACAATGAATTACTTTTCACATGGGAATGAGAATATTTGTGTTAATATTTTATGAGGGAAATTATCTTGGAGTTAAGGCTAGCTAGCAATGTGAATACTTTTTTTTTTTTTTTTTTGGCTTCTTCTCTTCAAAATTTCATTATGATTAGACAAAATTTGTATCACAGCATCTTGAGATCAGACCCGAAAAAGTTTCCCGGATTTTTGATATCTGTTTCATCCATAATCTGCAAATGAATTTGATGGCCAAGTTGCCAAACAGAAAGTGAGGGCATCTCACACAGTGCTTTTATATATTTACATTAAACTTGTCATATATACAGTCCCCTCTGAAAATACTAGGCAATAGATCAGAATTTCAGCTTTCGTTTCCTGATATTTACATCCAGATGTGTTGAATAACTTAGAACATGTCATCTTTTGTTTGAATCCACCCATTTTTCAAGTGATCAAAAATACTGGAACATGTGACTGACAGGTGTTTCTTGTTGCCAGTTGTGCCCTGTTAGATTGATTGATTAAACGTTTCACAGCCCTGAATGTCTATTCTTGGTTTCCTGGGTTTCACCTGTGAAGACTGCATTCATTATTAAAAATGATAAATATGAGAGAAAAGCAAGCCATTTTGAAGCTGAAAAAAAGAGTGAAAATCAGTCAGAACATTGCACAAGCATTGGGCATAGTCAATATAACAATTTGGAACGTCCTGAAAAAGAAAGAAACCATTGATCTACTAACAACAGTCAGTGACCTCACCCAACAACCTCCACAGGGCAGGGGTGAAGGTATCAAAATCCGCCATTTGAAGAAGACTTTGAGAACAGAAATATACAGGCCATACCAAGATGCAAACCACTCATCAGCAGTAAGAATCAGAAGGCCAGATTGGAATTCGCAAAGAAATATAGCCACAAAGGTTCTGGAACCAAAATTAACCTCTAAGAAAGTGATGGAAATGTCAGTGTGGAGAAAGGAAGGTTAAGAAATCTGCTCATTATCCAAAGCATACTAGCTTATCGGTAGAGGTAGAGGCAGAGTGATTGATTTTGCATTTCACCTCCTGGAGAGGAGACCAAGGGAAGAAACCCTCCAAAACAAACAACAACTGAAAGAAGCTGTGGTACAAGCATGGAAAAGCATATATAAAAAAAGAATGCAACAGTTTGTTGATATCAGTGCATCGCCGGCTTGATGTAATTATTGTAAGCAAGGGATATACAAGCACATATTTTTATTTACTTTAATGTAGTTTAAGACTCTGTTCCTATACTTTTGCTCACCTAAAAACTCGGTGGTCTGCCACTAAAGGTGCCATATTCTAAGTCGTTTAATACAATTTAGATGTAAAGATCATGATAATCTCAATCATCTCATACTCATCTTTTGATCTCAAACCCAAATATCTTCAGTGTACAGCAAAAACGAAGGAATTGGCTTTGTCGTTCCATTAGGGGACTGTATTTAGCAACATGAGCTGAAGTAACAAGATTTGACATCATTTGCAACTTGGGAGGGCTTACCAAAAATTATTTTTGATATACTGGAATATATATTTCTCCATAATACACAAACAAATTTGATGGTGAAGCTGCCAAACAGGAGGCGAAGGCATGTCTCAGCAACAGGTGATGTATTTTTGACCAATTTTGTAGATAACTGAAGGACCTTACCCTAAGGGTCTCCAAGAAGCTTTGTTAAACTTCACCTCTACATAATAACTATAATTACTATTGCACTATAATTAAAATTGTTTGTAACTTTTGAACCTTTCAACATTCAATTAAGATTCTTGTTCCTCTTATTTCCCTTTAAGGTTCTGTATGTTAGTGATCTAAGGAATTTGTGATTTCTCAAACAGAAAGTTGTCCATTTTGAATTTTAACAAAAATAGTTTTTTCGCTTCTTCTACTTCAAATTTTGTTAAATGACTTATGAAATTTGAAAGAGAGCATAAGGAGACCAACCCAAAAAGCTTTTACTCACATTTTTGATATGACACTGAAACTAATTTGATAAAGTCGCCAAACAGGAAGTGAGGGCACGTGTCAGCAAGCGTGTGACTGATTTTGACCAAACATTGTAGATGAATAAGGGGCCTTGTCCTAGAAGATTTCCCAGAGTTGTAATATCAAAAATCCAAGGAATTTTGATATCTGTACAGTTTCACCCATAATCTGCCAACAAACTTGATGGCTAGGTCACATACACACATACTGAGCACTTTATTAGGAACACTATACTAATACTGGATAGGGCCTAACTCTAAAAACAGCCTCAATTCTTCGTGGCATGGCTTACACAAGATGTTCGAAAGATTTCTATGAGATTCTGGTTCATGTTACCATGATTGCATCACTCCGAATCTCCCATTCTACCACATCCCAAAAGGTGTTCTATCGGCTTCAGATCCTGTGACTGGGAAGACCAGTGAAGAACATTGAATTCATTGTCATGTTCATGAAACCAGATTGAGACGGCTTTTGCTTTCTGACATGGTGCATTACCATGCTGGAAGTAGCCATTAGAAGATGGTAAATTGTGGAATTGTATGAAGGGATGCACATGGTCAGCAACAATACTCCATAATATGCTGTGGTATACAAGCGTTAATCGATTGGTATTAACAGGCCCAACGTGTGCCAAAAAAACATTTATACCACCTCCACAACCCTGGACTGTTTACACAAGGCAGGTTAGGTCCAGGGATTCATGCTGCTGGCGCCAGTGTCTGACCCTACCAGATGTGTACCTCAGCATGCCTCAGATATTCATCAGGCCAGGCTATATTTTTCCAATCAACTGTACACTTTAGGTATCTAGTTTTGGTGAGCCTGTGCTCACTGCAGCCTCAGCTTTCTGTTCTTGGCTGACAGAAGTGGAACCCGACATGGTCTTCTGCTGTTGTAGCCCATCTACCTCAAGGTTTGACGTGTTGTGCATTCTGAGATGCATTTCTGCTCACCGCAATTGTACAGAGTGGTTATCTGAGTTACTGTAGCCTTTCTGTCATCTTGAAACAGTCTGGGCATTCTCCTAGAGTTTACAGTCTCTATCGATTTCATAGAATTGTGCGAAAAACAAACAGTGAGTGAGCAACAGTCCTGTGGGTGGACAGGCATTGTTGATAAGAGAGGTTAGAGAAAAATGGCCAGACTGGTTCAAGGACGGATATAATAACTCAAATAACTCAGAGTATGGTAGAAGGATATAGTAACTCATACAACTCTTTACAAATGTGAGGAGCAGATGAGCATCTCAGCATGCACAAAACATTGAACCTTGAGGTGGATAGGCTACATCAGCAGCTGTTGTATATACAGCTCAAGGTTTGATGTTTTGTGCATTCTGAGATGCTTTTCTGCTCATCACATTTGTAAAGAATGCTCATTTGAGTTACTATAGATGTCCTGTCAGCTCAAACCAGTCTGGTCATTCTCCTCTAAACTCTCTCATCAACAAGGTGTTTCAGCCTGCAAGCCCTCTGCTCACAGGATGTTTTTTGCATCATTCTGTGTAAACTCTAGAGACTGCTGTGTGTGAAAATCTCATCAGTTTCTGAAATACTCAAACAACTCACTCATCTGGCACTAACAACCATGCCATGGCTTGACCTGTATCTGCATGATTTTATGCACTACACTGCTGCCACATGATTGGTTGATATGAACTAAATGAATGCGCAGGTGTACAGGTGTTCCTAATAAAGTGTGCATTTGACCGAACTTGGTAGGTCACTGAAGGACCTCATCCTAGAGTGAGCAAGTGCAGATGGTCCCAGTGGCTTCCGGTCTTCCTTGGTCACTAAGGAGTGGGGAGACACAGTTCTTGGCCCCCTTAATTGCTACTTGCAGCTATATTTACTAATATTATTATACTTCCACATGGGAGTCTATGGCATCCCACAGAAAGCTTTGTATGAAAGTTGACCAAGTGATGGAAGATAGTCTCAGCCACCTTCACAGAAATTTTTATGTACACCACTCAAACCTTCTAGTGCCACCAACAGAGCAAATTTGAACATATGTTTACAATAATAACTTTGCAATGCAATGTTCTTTGGGTCAAGCCGAGTTCAGTGGACACCAGGATGTTAATTTCTGCCATACAGAATTTTCCACCATTTTGAATGCTTTCAAAACTTTTTTTTTTTCAGTTTTCCTAAAAACTTTCACCAAATCAACAAATCATCACCAAATGTGAATCAAAGCATCATGAGACAATCCGCCAAAAAAGCTGTTTCTTTGATTTTTGATGTACAAGACAGTTTGCCCATAACACACAAATGAATTTGAAGTCACCAAACAGGAAGTGAATATCTCAGCAACAGTGTGACATATTCTGACAAAACCTTGTAGGCAACTGAAGGACATCATCCTAAGGGAGTCCAAGAAATTTAAATTCTAGTATGAATTCTAAATAAATAGAGTAAATAAAGTCTAAATTCATCTCTAGGTGGTGCTATTTGTAAAAATATATAAAACTGCTCTTAATTTTGAGCAATTCAAAAAATTATATCAATATTCTTGTTTCTCTTGAGTCCCTTGAAGGTGCTGATGTAGTGGATATAATGAATTTGTGATTGTCAAACAGGAGGTTGGGAATTTTTCAAAAACAACTTCTACAAATTTTGTCGAATTGTTTCTCAGATTTTTATGATGGATGGTTCGTCCATAATGCACAACAAATTAAATGGTGAAGTCAGCAAACAGAATGTGAGGGCATATCTTAGCAATGCTTTAATGTATTGACATTAAACTTGACACACTTATCAACATGAAATGCAGCTCTATCACATATTTAGCAACATGAGCTGAAGTTAAGAAAAAAGATTTGACATCATTTGCAACTTGGGAGGGCTAGAGACAACAGGAAGTGAGGTGATAGCAACAGCTTTACCTTTTGCCTATAAATTTAGTATACCTCCATCAAAGCAAGCACTGATGGTCCCAGTGGCTTCTGGTCTTTGCAAAGGCTTGTGGACAGAAAGTGCTTGGCCCCCTTACTTGTTGCTTGCAGCTATATTTATAATTTGAATTCATGGAATTGCTCATAACTTTTGAACCACTCAACATCAAATCAAAATGCTTGTTTCTATTGATTCCCTTGAACCAAGTGCTGGTGTCCTTAGGAATTTGTGATTTCTGTTTTTTCACTTCTTGTGAAAAAACACAACCTACAAATTTTGTCCAATAACCACGAAATTTAAGAGAGAGCATTGAGACACCCTTGAATATGCACAGTTTTACTGATGTAATGAATGTACAAACAGGAAGCTGGCCGTTTTGAATTTAACAAAAACTGGTTTTTTTGGGTTTTTTTTTGCTTCTTATCCTATAAATTTTGTCTGATAACCATAAAATTTGGAATTGGAATTGGGAAACAAACCTGAACAAAACGTGTTGCTCAGGTTTTTGAATGGTTCGTCCATGGATGGTTTGTCCATAAAGCACAAATGAATTTGCCAGCGATGCCGTGAGGGCATATATTTTCTGTCCAAACTTGGTAAATATATAAAAAAAAAAACAAAAAAAAAACAACACACAACTCCTCACAGCTCAGCTCACAGATGCAGCTGAGAGAAGCAGGAACAGCCGTAATAGCCACCCTTAAAATGGCAGTGATCCATGTAGTTTCGGACACAGCTAGTGTTAGAGCAGCTGCTCCAAGTATTAGAAGCCGGTTCCTCTGCTATGAGGTTGATCAAGGCCTTGACAAATGGGAAAGCTCTCCACCAGTCTGGTCTACATGTGATATAAAGAGTGGCTGCCCCAGTCCACACTGCCAAAGCATACAAAATGACTCTGCAAAGTCTGCCCTGCATAACTGAGAGGAGACAATGCCAACTGAACAGAGCAGACTGGCCATGTGGCAATATTAGACATTAGGCATCTAGGACCAAATCAAGGCTCCAACCCTCTCCAAAGTTCCACAGACCATGTCAAGGCCACAAGTACCACAGAACCATGCACCTGGGACTAGAGCAAAAGTCTAACTACCTTGACCCACCCCATGAGTCAGGCCCTAAATAAAGCAAAGCCAGGGAGTCCCAAACACTAGTGAGAGCAGCAGTGGGTCACTGACAAGAGGATCTCACTGACCAATTCAAAGCCAAGTGTAAAAACTCTGAGGTTCACTAGCTGGATTTTTGTTGTGTTGGCAGGATGAGTGGAAAAGTAGAAAGACACAAAGTAGGCTGCAGGGCCAGTCATGGGCCAGAGTGTCTTGTCCCAGGGGACTGTTTAGCTCTTCTAGTGAATACCATGCTCGACAAAGTCAACAAGAGGCCCACCTGTGCATTGCTGAATTATTCCCAGATTTGTGGATCAGTGTAAATCCACTAAGAAATTTCATGGCTCATAAACAACTTCTGAACAATATTTAACCAATTCAGTCCTTTCACTATCTAAAATAGGACAGAAACTGCTATTTTTTTTTTTTTTTTTTTTTTTTTTTTACATCAAGTAGAACCCCTTGTTCTGAATGGCAGGGTCTAGGGCTATTTTGCTTAATATTAGGCTCTGATTTGATTTTTAGGGGTGGGTCTGTCAAAAATGTCATATGTTTAAGACTATTTTGCAAAGTTACTAAACAGAGCAACTAATCTAACGGGCAGTTGTGGCCTAATGGTCCAAGAGTCTGACTTGTAACCTGAAGGTGAACCCGAAGGTCGTGTTCGATTCTCGGGTCCAGCAGGGATTGTAGGTGGGGGGAGTGAATGACCAGTGCTCTCTGCCACCCTCAATACCACGACTGAGGTGAGACCATTGAGCAAGGCACCGATCCCCCAACTGCTCCCCGGGCGCGGCAGCTAAAATGGCTGCCCACTACTGTGTGTGCACTTGGATGGGTTAAATGCAGAGCACTGTGTGTGCACTTGGATGGGTTAAATTGAGAGCACAAATTCCGAGTACGGGTCACCGTACTTGGCCACAAGTCACTTCACTTCATTAACCTATTGATGAAAATATAGCTCTACAGGGAAACAAAGATAAAAATAATAATAGTGCAAACATATAATGCACACAGTAATTAATTCCGAACATGAGGACATGCATACATGTGTGTGTATATACACACTATATATATATTAGCTAGAGCTGCCCCTCTCACAACACTGGGTTATGTGCATCTAGATTTCCTATATCTATGTTTGTTGATCTCTCAACTCTTCTTTTTTTAATCACCGTGTTTAAATAAAAATAAATAAATCTGGTATATTGTGCTCCTCTGTTTAAATGTCAGATGATGGCACATTGTACTAGCAGTAAATATATATGCCAACTTGTACTGCATAATTGCACTGTACTGTATTTGCCTCATTTTTTTTGTCACTGTCACATGGTATAGTAGCACAGTTTTGGCCTAGGATATAGTAGCACAGTTCTGGCCTAAAATAAGTGTATCCAGGGATTCAGTCTCAGACTTAATGAATTATTCTTAAGAATAATTGTCAATAGTGTAACAGATCCACAGAGGACACAGAACTAATCTCTGTGGACCACAAATTTCTAGCAATACCTTCAAGTATTTGAAGTTGCAAGTTATGAACATTAAACTTTCTTTATTGTAATGTCATGATCAATCGTTGTCGCTGACAAAAACTAGTGCCCATCCTTACATATTAGCACAGAAATTAGGTCATGTTCCACTTACCCAGCTTCTCGACCACATAGACCTCAACACTGTCATTCTTGGTGGCATAAGTGAAGAAGAACCAGCAGTCGTTGGCATCACGTTCTTTGCAGTGACTGAGGTAGGGCTGGCTGCTCGGCTGAGGAAGATCTTCCTTTTCTTTCACCATGGTTAGTTTAAAGTAGTTGCATTTCTCTTCACATTTATCTTTCATCTCTCCAGTGTTAAATGCACGGCACTGAACACAGGGTCTGTACAGAGCACGGGGTGACAAGGTAATTTGCATATATGAGATTAAAATTGATCTAATTGTTTAATATACATTAGAGGAAAATGATACAAAATTGTAAGATGTTGAATAATTTGATTATACACAACACTGACTCTTGATGGTTTGGTTTTGGAAGTACCCTATACAAATTAAAAATATAGCTGTGTTCAACACTCACTTGTGCTCTGCGCAGACTCCAGGACAAGTGGGGCAAATCTCACAGGTGGAACCTTGGAACTTTGGGTCGGTGCATTTACAAAGTCCACAGTCGCAGGTGCCACGACCATTACAGATCTGCCCATTACTGGCTACACAGGGCTGCTTGTCCAGGGGACAGTCACATGCACTGCCTGTGTAGTTTGCATCACACACGCAAACTCTGCATACACACTGACCATGACCTGTTAGAGAAAGAAATGAAAATATTACCCCAGCTAGCCAATTATCTCGATGCATTGCATAAATAGAAAATGATTCATAAACTGTATGGCCTGATATCATTCACTCACTCATCTTCAGTAAGCACTTTGTCGCTTACATGGCATCGCATGGCACCATGCACACAATCACAGCTAGGGGCAACATAGTGCAGGCAATGCACTACCTGTATATTTTTTATTTTTAAATCTGTGTCGAGCTACATCCTCTGCACAAGTAGTAAACTGCATGAGAGATAACATTTCTTCTTATTGAGTATTTTGATAGTATGCTACAATGTATCATATTTGATTGTAAAATTTGGAAAAGCCAGTGTTTATTCTGGTTTTATTGCATTTCTTGTGATCAAGTCTCTCCCAAAGCACAGTGTGTTTTGTGGGTTTTTCTTCCTCACAGAAGAATTACCTGGGATTTCAGCCTGAGATGGGGTAGAGTGAAAGAGCACTGGGGAGTGTCTATGAAATAACTGATAAGAGGTCAACACAAACAAGCACAGATATGCTTGTGCATTTTGGGTGTATGGCAGACAGCAGTAGGAGCGTAGATGGCACAAATTTATTTAATAATTAAAGGCAAATATCTTCATCTACGGCACCTAATGTTGCCATAAAATAATTAAACATTGAAAATAATTTAAATGCTAGCTGTAGAAGAAAATTACATTTTATCTTGACAAGAGATATATATATATATATATATATATATATATATATATATATATATATATATATACACATACATATACATACACACACACACACACACACATATATACATATATATATATATATATACACACATTTGGGTGATATATTAAAGACATTTAAAAAGCAAAACAAAACATAAAAAAAAAAAAAAAAAAAGACTTATTTTTTTCCTGCTTCAATAAACCTCTAGTGGCCAGACAGAAGCCTCTCCTCAGTGCAATACACATGAAAGCCTGCTTGGAATTTGCAAAGAAAATTCATATTTCATGTGTCTTGTACTGAGGAAAGGCTTCCATCTCACCACTCTGCCATAAAGCCCAGATCGGTGGAGTGTTGCAGTACTTGGTTGACCTTCAAATTTCTCCCATACATAATTTCTGGAGATTTCGGGTTCTTGGTCACCTCTCTTACCAAAGCCCTTCTCCTTGATTGCTCAGTTTGGCTGTGCGGCCAGCTCTAGGAAGAGTCCCTGTTCCAAAATTTGTGCCTCGACACAATCCTCTCTCTCAGCTCTGCAGGTAGTTCCTTTGACCTCATGGCTTGGTTTTTGCTCTGATACGCATTTTCAGTTGTTAGACCTTATATAGGCAGGTGTGTCTCTTTCAAAATCATGTCCAATCAATTGAATTTGCCACAGGTAGACTCCAATCAATCAAAGTGTAAACACATCTCAAAGATAATCTCATCTCAGAGAAATGGGATGCCCCTGAGCTAAATTTCAAGTGTCAATGTGATATTTCAGTTTTTTCTTTTTAATAAATTTGCAAAGTTACCACAAGTCTAGTTTTTGCTTTGTCATTATAGGATATGGAGTGTAGGTTAATGTGGAATAAAAAATTTAAAGCCAGGCTTGGGGAGTAACGGAATACATGTAACAGTGTTACATAATCAGGATACAAAAAACTGGTAACCGTAATCTGTTACAGTTACATCAAAAAACAAAGTAATCAGATTACAGATACATTCTGTAAAAAAATGGGAATGCTATCAGGATCGAAATTTTTCATTTAAAACCAAAGAAATTAATCTTTTGACATAATGCAATATAGACAGCTGTTTGATTATAGTTTTGGTTCTCTCTTGCCAGTCGTGACTCACGTGAGTCACGCAAATATCTGTCTCTAATCGTTCTGCTCTAGAGACATGTTGACACGGCTGTTTATCATGATGATGCCTGCTGAAAAAAATGCATTACAGTCATGGAAATTTCTAAATTATTTTGTCTATAAAGGAGAAAATGGAAACAAAATCACAGTACAGTGCAAACTATGCCTTCTAGCTGTGAAGACGCTGTCTTTATCGAAGGACTATACAGCAAATTAAAAGAAGCATTTAAGCACAGATATCATGTTAGATAGGTTAGCTAAAATTATTAGTTAGTTAGTGCTTTGAAATTCCCTGGTTTGCATGATCACAGTTGTGGGTGAGGTTGCCAGCTGTGGTGAATTAGCTGGGAATGTCCCGTATTTTGGTAGACATTAACACGACCGACCCAAACTTTTTGCTTTTGTGATGATGATGATGTTCATATTGCTTTTCTCTTGACATTATTTAACATATATGACCTTGAAGTAATCCAAAAGTAATCAGGTTACAATACTTTTATATTCTGATACTTGGATTACCTCACTGATTACATTTTTATGAAGTAATTTATAACTGTAATGGAATACATTTTTAAAGTAACCTTTCCAACCCTGTTTAAAGCATTTTAGCATAAGACTGCAACATAAAAAAATGTGAAAAATTAAGGGGTCTAAATACTTTCTGAATGCGCTGTAAAAGTTTAGCAAACGCTGATTTTCTTTGTGTCCACGTATGTCGATAAATGGCATTCCCCCGTAAATTACCGGGTGTGTGCATGCTACAGCTGATTTGCGTTTGGTGACACTCACAAAACTCCATAAAAATCCCAAAAGTGCCAAAGAAATAGCCGAAATAAGGAGAACTTCTCTGAGACACAAAGTAGTACTTTTGACTCATGTCTGCAAGAATAAAAAATATTATTTAGCAGTGTATCCATCGGAGTCACAGCACCTGAAAAGGCCAAAAATGTTCTGCCATTTGCACAATCTGTGTAATATTTCCTTAATGCCATTTAGTCCTATATGAAACAATTTCAGCTACTTGTATCCTTTATGAAACTTTTCAGCTACTTGTATTGTACTCTTGTACTCTTTGCACTATTGTCACAAGGTTAACTTTTAAACAGAACTGTGTACTGTTTCTCCATAATGTTCTCCATTTTCACTTTTGGGGTACTTTAAAATGCTAGAACTTTACTTATTTCAGTTCAGGAAAACATCAAAAAATTTGATTTGAAATGTGAAGGATTTTTGCAGGCTGTCTGTCTCTCTCACAAACAAGCATTTGGAACTGTCATTAAATATTTCTGGGGGGTTCGATCACGGAATCCACCTCTTAGCTATGCCTCTGCAGTGGCAATTGTCAGTAAACAAAACTGAACCCACCAGTGACTGGTGTAGTGCTCTTTGAGCTCATCACAAGGAGAAATATCACTGCCCGCATGAAAGGATTAAATTACTATTATAAAATTACGATTATAATTATATTAAAGGGAAAAAGACAATTTCATTAACATGGCTGAAACAATACAAATGTTATAGATTATAGATTCACATTATAGAATTAGGGTGCAATCTCACCTCCGCATAATTTGTTGCTGGATCGGTCGCAGTTGAAGTTGTCACATTCGCAGTACTTCCCTTCATACCGCTCCTCTGGGTTGTCTCGTTTCTTGCATTCACATGTTCCACAGATACAGTCTCCGTTGTTGCTACAGATATCTGTGCCATTGTCCATGCGGCAATTGGCATCCAGATCCTCTGCCCTGACATCATCTTTGCTACATTCACAAACCCTTCCAATACGTCCCTCATTGCATCTGACAAGTCACAAGGAAGCGTGTTTAGTGTTACTGTAAAACAGAGCTATTTAACAGGCAGCACACTTTCAAATAGTCCATCAGCCTGTTGCCAATAAATATAACAAGCAAGAAAAAGACTCAAACTCAGAACATTTTTATATAAAAATTGCACATTTTACAGGGATCCTACGTAGTTAGAATTTTGCCATGAGAAATTAATAACATTCAGAATATTAACATTCTGGGGGTGGGGGGTATGAAAAACTTCTCTCCTCTCTTTTAATGTAGAGGATAACAAAGGTAAACATTCTAAGGTTTTACTTTCAGATTTTGGATTGCTCTTTTGTAAATCAATAAATAAAATTTCAGATAGTATGATACAAATTTAAAATAACAGAGATTTTTGCATTTAAATTAAAACATTTAATGGCATGGACTCCATAGTTCCCTGACATGATGCAAAATAGTTTTGAAGGTAGGGCACAGACAAGTGAAAAACTGCTGAAAATAGATGAGCTTAGATGAATGATTGATTGTGAATTGCTCCATGTTCATCTGTCACACACAACCAGTAAGGATGTCCTAGTAAGGACAGCCTTCTTTCATCTCAGAAATATTGCTGAGATAAGAAATATCAGATCAGATTAGCCTTTATTGTCTCTCCTAAGAGAAATGTGTATTGGGCAACTGAGAGAACACAGTCGACCTTACAATACACATATACAATCAAACTACACCGACATGCAATTGCACCCAGATCTGTACAAACAGCAGAATATACACACCATACAGTAACGAAACATACACACAACATACACAAATGCCATACATGAGATATTACACAAATACCCTACACCGAGACATTTCACATCCTCCACAACAAACAAACAAACATGCACACACAAACACACACACACACACACACACCATGTCTTACTGTTCAGTAATTTGACTGATATTGGAACTAAGGAAAATTTATACCTGTTCAACTTAAAGTTTGGTAACCTGTACCTTCTGCCCGAAGGCATCAACTCATACTCTGTGACATAATGTCACTACATAATGCAGTAAAACTAGTTCATGCTTTTGTTACATCTAGGTTGGACTAAAGTAATGCCTTGCTGTCTGGATGTTTCTGTAGGTGCATAAAGAAGCTCCAGTCAGTCCAGAATGCAGCAGCCAGGGCTCTTACTTGAACCAGAAGATGTGACCACATCACCGCTATCTTATCCACATGGCATTGGCTCCCACCAAAATTTTGCATTAATTATAAAATACTACTAAAGCACTGAATGGTCTTGACCATCAAACCCAAGTTTCTTTTTAACACATTTAGCAGTACTTCACTCTATAGTATGCAGTTATAGAAGAGAAATGATTTATAAATCGGTCTATCTGGTGTCACCTAGAATAGGATGGGTTCTCTTTTGAATCTGGTTCCTCTCAAGGTTTCCTCTTTTCTCCTCAGGAAGTTTTTCTTTGCCATTGTCCCCTCTGGCTTGCTCGTTAAGGATCAATTTAAATTAAAATTGTCTATCCGGATTTCTGTAGAGCTGCTTTTTGATAATGACCATTGTTAAAAGCACTATATAAATAAAATTTAATTGAACAGAATTGGCAAATAGATTTGCAGAGCACTGCTACGCAATAGAATCTTACTCCAAGTAGCAACAAATGTGAACTGAATGTCTCTGTTCCCTATACTCTGGAAAACCTGCACTCTGGTAAAAGACATGGAATGGCCAGCTATTCTTAATTAATGGTTAACTGGGAGACCTAAACATACACATGAAGCAAAATAGCATTGTTTGCAAGCATGCCTAAATCCATAGAATTCAATGCAGCTGTAAAAGAATGCAAGTTATGTATGTCAGTGCTAGAAAAGCAAGTGATGTTACTTCAAAAAGAAGCTGTGCTAAAGAAAATATGATGTGCTAAAAGAAAAATGCAAAGAACAAGAATGGTGCAAAAGAAGATGCAATCTGAGAATTAAAGGGACGCAGAAAAAATGAACAAAAATATAAGAAAGTCATTCAGCTGCCGTTGAAGATAGCTCCTGTTCTAGCAGATAAGATGATTGAAGATGCTGTCTATGGTGTCCATAGACTGGGTAAAAAGGCCCCACATGGACAGATATTCTTGCAATTTACCAAGCATATTTATAGAGATGAAGTATGGAAGAAGTCAGTGTCAGACATAGACATGCAAGGGTGCCAGGATAAGGATCTCATTAAGGGAGATTAAAGCTGGCGAGAGATGCTCTTTGGCTATGTACTGAGAAGGCTAGAAAAGACGGTGAAAGAGCTTAATTTCTTGGCTCATATGCATTCATAAATGGCAGACCGACAGAGACTACATGAAAGAAACAAATGACCTGTTTCTCATGAACTGTTTGAAGGAAGAGGGGCTATGGTCTCTCTTTTTTGCCTTTCCTTATATTGAACTCATCTATAAAGTTTCGGTTAACGCAGGTTAATTGAATGTTTACTTTCAACTTCTTTTGCTTTAGCTCTGCTGTTTCACCTACGGAAAACTTGCTACGACTTTTACTTCCTCCAGGGGTTAATTGAATGTTTACTTTTCTTTAGCTTTTTCGTAACGTTTAAAGTAAACATTCAATTAACTGTTTACCATTAACAATTGCGTTAATGAATACGCATGGATCGTATTGTGTTTAGTCAAGGGATTAATCGACACTGGATAGCTATGGTTCTGCATTTAAGTCTGTCCCTTTATACTGGTGAATATATATATATATATATATATATATATATATATATATATATATATATATATATATATATATATATATATATATATATAAAAAAATATATATAAAAATATAAAATGTGGTGCTCAGTAAGATTATTGAGCTTATCCAGCAGTCTGTGTCTTAGTTGGAGATTTCATTGTTTCACCAGATGAATGTCCAGGGAGTTTTGATGTCTCCCATTTAAATGATGTTTTACTAAATTTTAACAATTCTAATTCCCGTTAGATATCTGGAGGTCTTTAAACCCATGTAAAGCAATATTTCTAGTACAAACCAAACAGCAGTTCTAAGTCTAGAATTGATTTTTGGCTTGGTAGTAATGTGCTCAAATTGGTCAATGAATCCTCTTTCACTAAAGAACGTTTTACAGATCATTGTATGATCTCAGTGTTGAAACTCAAAATACAAAGTCATCATAATAACAAAGCATACTGGAAACGCTGACTTATTAAATAATGAAAAATATTATCAAGTGTGATTTTTTTTTTATTTCAGATTAGAGAACTTTCAATCCAATTCAGTAAAATTATTAGTAAACAAAAAAGAGAATTTGAAACTAAATTCATGTAGGAGATGAACAGATAAACACATTCCAGTGTATATTTGAGAGTGCTCTCTTACCTGCATGCTCCACACTCAAGGGTTCCATTTCCAAAGTGGCAGTCTGGACTTTTGGGGATTCCTTCTTTGGAACATTCACACTCACAGATGAAGTTTAGAACAATCACTACCTCCTCATTGAAGCCCAGTGGCTTGATCTTTATCACCTCTGATGTACCATGTGATGGGCAGCCCTTAGTGGTGATGGCTATGTCAAAGGTCACCTGCATGATGAACAGGAACATTGGTGCATATCATATTCAACACTTTGATAATATGACTTAAAAAAAAAATTATAATAAAATAAAATAAAATAAAATAAAATAGGACTGGCGGAGCTTAGCTTAGAATAGGAGCTTCTCTCATTGACTTTTTCTGTGTTCACCACTTCACATTATACCTTTCTTACCTCATCACCAATGGAGATGTTTGAGCACTTTCTTCCATTGTCTCCTGTTTCACTCACTCCGTTCTTGCAGTGGGACACGTAAGAGATGGACACTCCCTCAGGCAGCTTGCTGTTTTCCAGGATCACCTCGGACGACAGAGACTAATGCAGAGATTTGGAAATGATTATTGAAAGGAAGCTCATGAGATTCAAACAATGCAGATATATGAAGAAGAAAACAGACTGAGATATTATTAAAAGAATCTCACTTTGCCCAATTTGCTTGTTAAAAACAATAATCACTCACTTTGGGATATTATAACAAGAGTAACACTATATGGCCAGAAGTTTGTGGACACCTGACCAATCACAGTGTATGTGCTTGCTGAACATCCCACCCCAGATTTAGTCCCCCCTTTGCTGTTATAATAACCTCCCTTCTTCTGGGAAGGCTTTCCACTACATTTTGGAGCATGGCTGTGGAGATTTGCTCATTTAGCCATTAGTGAGGTCAGGCACTGATGTTGGACAAGGAGGCCTTGCACACAGGTGGCATTCTAATTCATCCCAAAAGTGTTCAGTGGGGTTAGAGGTCAGGGCTTTGTGCAGGTCACTTGAGATCTTCCACTCCAACCTTGGCAAACCTTGTCTTTAAGGACCTACTGTAACTTTATGCACAGGGCCATTATCATGCTGGAACAGGTTTAGGCTAGGTCCTTTAGTTCCAGTGAAGGGAAATGTCAGGTGTCCACATACTATATATAATGATGTACATTAGTCCATTGGAGATGAACAGCAATCGTACCAGGAGAATACCAAGAATGTATGGTACAGTACACTCTTCAAGCATAAACAAAGCCATACAAAAATGTTTTACTCACATTGTAGGCATCAATGATAAGTTTGATCACGTTACTGGAGTTCGCAGACAATGTTCCCACAGCTGACTTTGGAATGAGATTTTTAAGCTCCTAAAAAATTAAATGAATCATCTCAAAATCTCTTTGCCTATTTTGCTGTTTTTTTCCCCCCCTACACAGTTCACTTACTTGAATTACTGCATGTTATTAAAAATTATTACCTTATAGACAGGCTGGAACTCCTCAGTCACAGCAAAGATGGTCTGAATGTTGTTGTCGCTCAGTTTCTGTACAAGATGTGCAATTGAAGGGTAGTCCTACAACAAAGAAGTTCTTCAGTATTACTGTGTTTGTGTATTTGCAAATTACTAGAACATTGAATATAGCAAGCCTACATAGTAATGGCTCATTGTGTACATATTATCCTTCAGGTGGCATTTTCCATCATTGGGAAGCACAATGCCACCCAGTTTACCATCTCCCGCGAAGTGAAAGCCAGCATCAGTGGAAAACACTAGTAGTCGAGTGACATTCCTCCAACCAATCTGTTCCTAAAATATCCAAACAAAAAGGTGATCTCATTAATTTTAATTCTTACAATTAAAAATATATTAATGTAGTGCAGTTAACAATATATTGATGTGGGGCTCCCAAAAAGCACAACAGGAGTGTTTGCCCTATCATTTGGAGATCATGAGTTTGAATCCTGATGATGCTACAGCCATCTGTGGCCAGGAGGAAAATTGGCCATGCTCTCTGGGTGGGAGGGGCACATTCTTTCTCTCTCTCTAAAGAGAGAGTTAAACTGTCCTGTGACTCAGCAGTTGGTGAGGTTGACTGACCTCACATGTCTTGGAAAACATAAGGAAGCATATGTTAGTCTTCAACCTCCCAAGTTAGTAACTGTTTTATGATCGGGGAGAGCTGGGGGGTGGGTGGTAATTGGCAAGTAAACAAATTGGGAAGAAAAGGGGGGGGGGGGGGG
>CM040995.1:8835342-8855049 GCA_022985145.1 Pangasius djambal | reverse complement strand
ATGACCCAGTTACTTAAAAAAAAAAAAAAAAAAAAAAAACACATGGCCATCTTCAGCCAATCAGCTTTCAGCAGGCAGGGTAAACATTGAGCTATTAACATGAAACTTCCAAGTATGGCACCAAAGTCAGTGCTACTTTGAGAGGAGCAGGATTTGCTCACTCTTTAAGAACAACTGGGTTTATTTAGCTGAGTAAGTTTATTCAGCATTTTGTTAATTTACTTACCTTCAGTAAGGTGTATTTTGCATGCATATTAAGTAAGTATGACCGTACTATTTTTATTGATGTTGACTTTAATTAAGCCAAATGCATAATACGGTCATGTTAGGGTGATGAACTGCAACTGATGTTATGCACCCAGCATTAGTATGGTCACGGTGACTTCTGCCACTACTTGGTATTTAAATTTTAGTGTTGACATGAAGAATATAAACAGATATAGTGTGTTTATGATGCATGATATCGTTTATATTTAATTATCATACAGTAGAGCTGTGCTGTTATTCGTAGCTGGCCCATGCGGACTGGGTCAATCAAACAGTCAGCATGTTAAGATTGTGTTTGAGAACAGTCTGTATCGGCCCACTAGGGATGCAGTGCTTATTATACAGAATGTTATAGAGAATACACAGACCACAGTAGAGTTCGTTTAATTTATTAATTCATATTTGCCTGAAATTGAGGCATAAGAATGCTCTGGTTGAAGAAAATGACAAATGTAAAATAATTGGATGTAAACATGCATGAGTATTTGAATTATGATGCGCTGCTTCAATATAAAAGTCATAAGAAAACACAGTTCATCTTACAGATTTCAGTAGGGGTGAGGTTAGATTCAACGGTTTCTCAGGTTATTAGTCCAATGCAGCTAAAATTTGCTCCATTGTATTGCTGTGCTAATCTGTGAGTGGATTTCTATTGTCAGCCAATCACACTGCAGCACACACTTCAGTTGTAGTATTAAGCTACTATCACTTAATTTTAACAGTATGTTCATTCATGGCTGCTTTAGTGTTTTTGAACTTGGTGAAAACTAGCCACTTCTGGTGCGAGCTGCACATGGTGCTTGCAACTAAATTTTTCTTTTGTGTTTGTCTGAAGAAGTAAAACTGAGTGGAATAAACACCACCCATTCATCAGCACTCTCTGACTCATCACTGTGAAGGGAAAAGACACAAAAATATGGAAATTATCCTGAGGCTGAGCGTTCAGCATTCTCTCAGGAGGGCCTCCTTTCTCTGTAAGTTCTCACTAGTATTGTGAGTTATCGCTCAAAAATATGGCAAAGGAACATCTTTTTCTCCCCAATTAAACAGCATATGATTGATGTGAATCTGGAATGATTTGGGCAGGTGTTTTGAACTCTCTGATATTAACAGACATTTCCTTGAAGCCACATTAAATATGTTGCCTTTTTCTAAACCTAAGCCATTAACCAAATTCTTCTGGTACAAAATCTAACAATGTGTGCTCAAGCTGCAGACAGGCATGCTTGGTTTACATAACAAAAGCAGCTCAATGAATAAAGAAAACCAGCCCAATATAAGTTTAAAGTCTGCCCCACAGACATTGTACAAAAAGTTTAGGTAGTCTCGGCTGTATGGGTGAGTGGGATAGTAGTGGGGAACAAACTTGGTTTCAAGTTTCTAAGCCAATTCTAGAGATCACATCAGACCCTGCAAAACTGGGCTTGAAGAAACTAACATCGTTGACGTAAATAATGACACAAATTTGTACTACACACCCTGAAAAAAAATGAGTACTAAAGTTAGTTGGCCAGCAGAGTAAAGAATGATTTCTGCAGCAAATCAAAAGGCAAAATAAATATTTACTTACCCTACAACACTAACATGTAACAAAAAAATAATATTCCTCCTCATCTAATTTCCTTAGACATTAGCCACGTCAAGACGACATCCAAAGCTGCAAAAATTCCAGAAAACGAGCTGTTTGTAACCACTGTCAGGTTCACACACACTCACTGATCTCCATCAAGTGCCTCATTAATGACTGATGATTAAAACGCGCACACACGATTTGCTGGGAGACTGCTACAGATCTGATGCATCTGCAATGTCAAGTAGAAACGGATTACAGGGCAGATGAGACCATCTGTCTGTAATTAAGGATTCTATATTAAAGGTTCCAAACCCTCTGTTTGTGTGAATCATTGCATTTCCTAGCAACTCCACACAAACACACTTTAGGCTACACTACATCAGTATGGGGGACTCTTTTATGTAGCCTCAGGATGTTCCTGTCTGTGGATTGTCCTGATACACCGAACAAAAACGCTGGATAAAACGCTTTCTTTAGCGGTTGTAGAGACAAAAGTCAAAATGCCCGAGCTGTTTTTTCCCCCTTTCTAAAGCAAGAGCGGGCGTGTTTAATTTGCGCCAGGTCTTACTCACTTAAGGAAGTGAGCAACTACCAAATAAAGCATCGATGAGCACCCCCCACCCCCACCCCCCACCGGCGGCTGCTTGGGCCTATCGTCTGGAGCACTTAATCATTACCACAAACCTATGCCTTTAAATCTAAATTTCATTAAATAATTACACCGAACGTACTTGGCTCCTGTGCAGGAAAATATTCTGCCTCTTTCCGAGGTCGAACATCCCCACCCAAGTTATCGCGACCCTACAGCCAACAACAGACAAACTCTTAACACCTCCGGTTAAAAAAATAACCTCGAAAACGCGCTTCATATTGTATAACAAGTGGTTTTATTGAGTTTTCTTTCGTTATTCAATTAAATACTTACCTCAGTGCGTATTCTCCGCCGACAGATCAACTCTCGACCACGATTTTAAAGCGATTTTGTCGATGTGTGAAAAAAAATCCTTGAGTGATGTTTGCCTACTTTCATTCACTACTCGATATTCAGTCGAACGAGTGTCTTTGTTGCCGAAACTTTTTCAGCTTTTCACCGGACTACTAAAAACTATCATAACAAACTAACGCCACCTTTTTATGGCAACCTCAGAGTATAAAAAGAGACTGGAGTACACATAAATTAAGAACAAGCCGAGCATGTCTTTTCATGCCAGGAAAAAGCAGTCTGTGTTCTGCGCAGCGGACGTGGATCGGACGGTGTTAACATAGACATATCTCACTCCCTATCCCCGCCCACAGCGGAAATGCGAAATCGACAACACCCTGTACACTCTGTCACAAAGTATTTCTTGTTTTTCACTTAATGTTCGGGGGATACGAGATTTAATTAAGAGAAAATCTGCATTTTTGTTTTTGTAAATCTTTTCACCGGGATGTTTTTTTCATGCAAGAAACTCATTCATGTCAGGAGGATGAGACATTTTGGCAAAATCAGTGGGGTAATAAGATTTTATTTTGTCATGGGACTCGCCGTGCAGGAGGTGTCGCTGTTTTATTCGGTAAAAATTTCAATGGATCAGTTACTGATTTCTTGTCTTCATCAGAATGAAGATGGTTAATGGCTGTGATACAAATGGATGAATCTTATTTTATCTTAGTTAATGTATATGGTTTTAACAGATCTGATATGAATGCCACTCTTATGTCAGAGATTTCTTTGCTTGTTCTTGAAAAACGGTGTAAGTTCCCCTCTGCTTACTTGATTACTGGAGGAGATTTCAATGCCCCTAATTATTCTGAAGACCGATATCCTCCAAGACAATGTCAAAATGCTATTAATCCGGTCATTTCTGGTATATGTCAATCTCTAGATCTGATTTATGCATTCAGATTTCTGTATCCTTGTTGCACCTCATTTACTTGGTTTACACCAGATCAAACTCAAAAATCTCGCATTGATTTATGGCTAGTCTTTGTTTCTCTGATTTCATCTTTGACGTCTGTCTCTTGTAGTCCTTCACCACTAACTGATCATTGTGGTATTGATTTAATATTGAAGCCAAAAATTCTAGAACCTATAACCCTGGCTACTGGAAATTAAATTGTTCCCTGCTTCTTAATGATTCTTACTGCTCAGGTATATAAAATTAATCAGTGATATCAAAACAAGGGCAGATATATCTTTTATTGCCAAATGGGAGCTCCTTAAATCTTTCAATTTATTTTAGTGAAAAACTTTCCTCTGAAAAGAAAAATAAATATGCAGTTTTACTTAAAAATATTTCTGATCTTTTAAATAAACAGCTCTCAGAAGATCAAAACATCCTTTTTTCTTTACAAAAGGAATTAAATTCTTTGTATCTTGAAAAAGCAAAGAGAGCTTTTGTAAGATCTAGAGCCAAATGGCTTGAATTTGGCAAAAAAAAAAAAAATTCATCTTACTTCTTTAATCTTGAAAAACATGGACGAAAAAGGTCAATTCACTCCCTTCAAACTGATGGCTCTATTTCCTCTTGTAAAACTCGGATATTTCAATTTGTTTTTAATTTTTATCAAAAATTATATTCTTCTGCGTTTGATAATCTTGTGGCTGATTCCTTTTTTGATAAAATAACTCCCTTTATTCCTCAAATTTCGGAATGTAATAAATCAGTTTGTGATGCCACTTACAATGAAAGAATTGGATGGTGTGATAAAGTCCCCTGTAAATAAATCTCCTGGCCCTGATGGCCTACCTTTTGAATTTTATAAGGTTTTCTGGGATCACATTAAGGACTTGCTTTTTGAGGCTTTAAAAGAATGCATAGATCAAGGAGTACTAACCAACACTACGAAACAAGGTTTAATTGTTTTTAATTCAAAAGCCAAATAAAGACATTCTTAATTTAGATAACTGGAGACAATGTCTAGAAGAAGTAATTTCAGAAACAGTCTGGTTTTATGAAAAATTGACATATTTCCAATAACATTCGCCTTATTTTAGATTTACTAGATTGTTCTGATTTGGTTAGTAATAATGCCCTTATTCTTTTTTTTTATTTTTTTAACGCATTTGACACCGTTGAACATAATTTTATTTTTAAAGCTTTAGTTAATTTTGGGTTTGGTAATCATTTTATTCATGTTTTTAAAACTTTATACAATGATGTTAATAGCTGTCTTTCTCTTTCCAATGGCACTTCTCCAAGATTTTATGTTAGCAGAGGTATTAGACAGGGATGTCCCATTTCTCCCTTTTTGTTTTTACTCGCTGAAGAATTATTGAATCTATATGTAGTTAATTGCACTGGTAACAAAGGAATTCAAATTGGAGAGGAAAAATTAATCCTAAGTCAATTGGCAGATGATGCATGCATTTTTTTAAAGAATCAGTGTCAAGTAAATTTGATAATTCAAAGTCTAAACAATTTTTCCAAAGCCTCTGGATTAGTAGTTAGTAATTAGTAGTAAAGGATGTTGTTTAATATCTTGGTATGTACATCTGTAAATTTGGTAGAATTTTCATCCTAAATTAGATTCTACCAAACGTATATTCAGTTTGTGGTTACAAAGAGATCTTACAATTTATGGCAGAATTTTGTTATCTAAAGCTTAAGGTATTTCACGCTTTATTTATCCTTCTATACCCCTTTATATTGATTCTAACACTTGTAAATCTATTTGACTCTCTTAATTTTAAATTCATATGGAAAAATAAAGTGGAACACATCAGTAGAAAATCCCTAACACAGCCATATTTAAAGGGAGGGTTGAATGTCTTAGTTTTTCTTTTACCTTAAACCAAATAAACTGGCTAAAAAAATGTTTTTAGGGGAATTCAGTTTGGTTCTGGATTCCTAATATGATTTTCAAGAGCTGTGGAAATGTAAAATTTTTTGCTTTCTTGAGATTTTAAGTCCACAAGGCCCCCTATGAAGCTTTCAAACTTCCATAAGCAAGCTCTAGACTCATGAAAGCTAATCTTTAAACATAATTTTCCCCCTCATATTATTTGGAATAATCAGTATATTTTATCGGCTCGTAAATCTGTTTTCTTCCCTGATTGGTTTTCTAAGGGCATTGCGTTTATCTCAGATTTAATAAGCAACAGTGGAGATGTATATGTTTGTAATCCTGCAGGACGCAGACGGATACGCTTGGAAAAAGCCGCAGAAGCAGGCACGTTTTACACGTGCGGGACTTAAGTGAACAAAAAATATGAGTCAGCACATAGAATTGAACGACAACAATTCATCCACTTAAAGATTCATTCAATAACACAGATTCATTCACGAACAAAACACCACTAACAGAGCACGCTGCATTCGACGCACATTGGACCTCCGTGCATTTAAGTTACAATGTGAGGGGGAAAATATGGACGCCTCCGTGTTCTTCTTCTGTTAGCAATGAACTAGCCAACTAACTGTGATGAGTTAGCCAAAACGCATGTATACAGCTGTGAACAGAGAGGAGAGTCAAGCCGGGAGGTAACGCGTGATGATTCTCATCTGTGTCTTATTACTGCCAGTCTACTTATTTGTGTCTCTTTGTGTGTTCAGTCACTCCCGTAACCAGCGAGAGAGAGCGAGAGCGAGGGAAAAGGGGGAGACCCGGACCAGGTACTGCCGTCACGTGACCCTCTGCCAGCTTAATGGCTTCAACCAGGGATGCAGGCCGGTGGCACTGGACTCACTCCTACGTTCCTGTCAGGAGTCGACTGACAAATTGCTCCAGTACCACCAGCTCAATGATCTGTTCTGCATCCAGCTCCTCTGCAATCGAACACCATTGACAGTTCTTCAGCTGTTCCACGTAAGCGAAGGGGTGGCCGACGACGTGGAGCTGCAGTGACCAGAAACATCAGTGGTGCTCAAGTGTCCGGCTGATGCTCTGCAGGACCACCCTCTTGACACTGGAATACTCCGGCTGTGTCCATAGGGTTTCCCCAGATAGCAAGGGGAGGAGTCGCAGAGCCCATTCCTCCTCGTCCTATCTTGGTGAGAATCACATTTGGCAGGGGACACAGCTAGAGATGAGGTGGGCTGCAGCAGCTTCTGGAGTGCCCGCTGACTCTCAGCCTGTTCCTGCGTGAGGGCTTTGAAGCGGAACTGCTGCCCGTTGCACAGGTCGAGGAGTGCTTGGTGTTGGGTTTGGTGGAGGATAGTGAGGGCCTTAACAATCTCGCTGAGTGGGGAAGCTTACATGGCGGTGTTGGAGTCTTCTCCGTTCTCGGCACCGCTGTATAACCTGGTGTGTGAGGGTGTGGAGGAAGACTCGGGAGGCAGGTGGAATTGTCTCGCGTTTATTCAGTCAGCGCTTTTCAGCGCACTTTCAAAAACCCAAGCAACTCAACAGAAAAGGGTCCTTCCTGGACTTGAAGCTTTTGCTCCATCAAGTTCAAATTCTGCGGTGTGTGTGCTTGTCTCGCAAGCTCTGCCAGCTATATCACATTCTCTCTCTCTTTCGCCGGTCACGGGAGTCACTGACAGCTCAAAGAGACACGAATAAGTAGACTGGTGGTAATAAGACAAAGGTGAGAATCATCATATGTTACTTGCCAGTTTGACCCGCCTCCTCTCTGTCCACAGCTGACACGCGACCACGCCCCCGATACCACAGTATACATCTGTGGATGAGTAATGACTCGTAATCGCACTATCTGGTGTTGCCCAGAAGAGCATGGGTTCTCTTTTGAGTCTGGATCCTCCTGAGATTTCTCATTAGGGAAAAATGTAAATCTGTATATGGATTTCTGTAAAGCTGCTTTGTGACAAAGTCCATTGTTAAAATCTCTATATAAATAGAATAATAAAAAGAGAGTGGGATACAATGTCATTATTCCCAGAACCCACAGGCAAATGAGCACAACATGTTTCAGTAAAAGTACAAGCCATAACACATCTAAATTATTCATGATATAATCCAAAAAAAAAAAAAATCGAGTAACCCCACATAAAGACATAATTCCAAATGTGTATATATTCCTTTTCAAAATGTCACTATATTTTCTCATTTCAGCCAAAATTTTCATCCTTTATCACAATCACTGTAACCTTTACGTTATGGAACTGTAACATAGGATCAATTTTACTGACACAAGTTATTGATTATCCTTCTAAAAATGGCAGCATTTAAGACTGTATAAGCATTCAATCTGTTCAAGCATCCACAGAACCGCCCAGTGAACACACCGTGAGAATGTACAGCGAAGCCTATAGAATTTTACAGCCTTGAAAACTGACCAAAAATATTGGTATTTTTTGTAATTTGGTGAATATGTTTTAGTTAAAACACATTTAACCAATTCAAAAGCTAACTCTACACTTATATTTATTTACTTGATAGAAGTTTTTTTTAAAATCCAAAAGCAACTGTACAACTGTGCTGAGCAGATAAGGGTTAAGTGCATTGCTCAAGGACCCAACAGTAGTAGGTTGGCAGCATTGGGATTCAAGCTCACAATCTTCCAGTCAGTAGCACAGAGCCCTAACCACTGAGCCACCACTACTTTAATTTGATCCCACAGAGGGATCAATGGCTGAAGATTGAAGTGCTGGCTCCAGTGGAAGCAGCAGTAGTTCACTGCCTGTGTGTGCGATCTGCAAGGCCAGGTCATAAGAGCTCTCCAAAACATTTGCAGTGCATCCGTATTCAGTGTTTGGGCATTGTTTACCTGAACATAACATTTCTTCCAATGAAGCCACTAGTGACACGCTGCAGGAGACAACAGCACGTACCAGGCCAGGACAGCCTGCTTGCTGTGAGCACAGGTGCATTGCAGTAGACAGTTGAAAAACACCCTCAAAGCTCTCCATATAGTTCTTACATTGAGGCACAGACTGTTCAGAGCCTGCCAGCAGTATCTGTGGCTGGTAAAGGCTAAATCTGTCTCAATTTCAGATAATACTGAAGCCCAAGTTAAAGGCCTAATGGTCTAATGCTATGGTCAGTGCCAAGGTGGCAGCCGTGTCACTGATGTCCTGACCTGGCTTTTAGAAAGCTGAGATATTAGCTGCACAAGCACAAATCCCGTAGCATGGCTTGTAATCACTCAGCTGTGTATATAATCGAAACCAGTTTAATTGGTGGTTAAACACAAAAATGGGACAGTAGTGGTACAACGGTTAAGGCTCTGGGTTACTGATAAGAAGGTCAGGGGTTTAATAAAGTATACTGTATGTGACAAATAAAGGCTTCTACCTCAAAAGCGCATGTTCTCGCGAGAAGCTCCTGGACTTTGCCAGACACTCTGCCAATGGGCACAATCTCTCATTGAGTGTGGCTTCTGCTTTAGCATCATAGCTTTCAGCTGAGTCATATCTAATTCTAGACCATCCACTTTTTATGCTGATTATCATCTATCATCAACCATGCCAGTTTATGGCTAATAGTCTTTCTGGGCTGTGGCACTCATATCTGACTGCAAAATTGGGTCTGCTGTCTATGATCCCACAATGAAGTAGGTTAGCTAAGTGACATGAACCATGGCAGCAACCCGGAAGTTGTCAGCCAGAAAGGCTTTTGCTAAGGAGACACAGAGGGTGAACCTCATTCTGTGTTGATATGGGGAGGTGGATGATGACATTGTATAACATCATAAAGTCACTATGTGACTTTGTGGTAAAGGTCTTAGCATGTGTGCTCATGTGTACAAGAAGGTATCTGTGTGTTAAAACACTGCCCCTGGTGGTTAGGTGGGATAAATAGAACTAAACAAATGTGGTTTGGTTATACGTGAGGGCAGAGAGATAAACAACTGCAGAGCTCAGGAACAGGAATTTTCCAGATGGTGTTGCAATTTGATGTGGCCTAAGTGACTTTACCTAATTACATTATTTTTTATTCTGTCAGTTAATATAGCACCATTATATATATATATAATTTTTTTTTTTTCCCAGTTTTGAATTTTGACCTGCAGAGTGCAATGGCAGATGAGGACTGTAGTGAGAGCATATGTAAAAAGGAAACAAAAACCATCTTAAAAAAAAAAAAAAAAAAGGTACTATTTGAGTTTATCATTAGCCACAAGTCACACACACGGGCACATGCCTCTCTCTACACATGGTTCTCTTTTTTAAAGCAAAAAAAGGTTCCACGAAATAGATGGAATCCACACATGTATATGATTGGTCACATTACCAGCATCCAAGTATAAAAAATTGAGAAAAACAGACCAACCAACCAGGTGCTAATTACCAGTAAACTGTATATTATCTTTTGTTTAGGGCACCCTCTGGAGGTCAGTCCCTCTCACTGCATCTCCTGAGAAAACCATGACTCAGTCGTTAACTATCAAAAAAAGTCACAAGCTTTTATTAAATGTTTGCTTAGTTTGCATAGCATTGGCTTTTATGCCTCTGTGTACGATTTCTGTGTGCTCACTTTCCCCTGCTTGAGCTTGAGGCCATCAACCAGCTCAAAGTTGTAGTTCTCAAGGGCAGAAACGGTTTGCTCAGGATTGTGGGAGCAAGCACAGTAAAGCACCGCAACACACACAGCCCCTAGCAGCACACCCACGGCACTCATCACTATGATGGTGATCAGAATGGGGTTCAGTGTCTTCAACATGGAGCCACCCCGCAGCCGGAACCTCCAAACAAAGTCCTTAGAATTCTGCTCAACATCACACTCTGCTGAGAGAGAGAGAGAGAGAGAGAGAGAGAGAGTTACAGACAAATGCTGTCCGTTTCCAGAGAACCGATCCCCGGTTATCATGTTGCTTCCTGTTTCTAATGTCATAATGGCAGAGAAAGGGTTGTTATATTCAGCGGAGGAGACGGAGTTGAGTAAAGAAGGCATTCAAATAAAATGGCCTGTTTGAAATGGGGCAGCTGGTATGAATGTGCTAGCAGGGCTAAACCCTGTCTTTCAAAGATAAAAAAATAATCAATATACGGTTTCATTTTTTGCCATCAGAATATTCACTGTTAACAAATGTCTTTTCATGGAATGGGAGTGAGCACCACCAACATAAAAAGACACACAATGGTATGAAGCAGCAACGGTCAGGCAGATTTTAACAAGCCCACAGAAGTAGATTCATGCAACATATCACTGAATCATGCCAGGTCATTACATAGATTTTAAAGTCGGCTGAATTGACAGCACACACGTGAAGTCAAACTCTAAATGTGCTGCATTACAATTCATTTACAGCAGCTCCACGATCAATCAGTCTGAGCTGCACACATGCAAAAGAACCAAGCCTCTAATCCAGGGGTCCCCAAATGGGATAGTGAGAGGAACTCACTCCTCTTTTGTTTCATTCATTTATTTTACAAATTAATATTAGAAATATTGAATATGGACTGTGTGCTAATATTTTGGAATGTCACTGGGAGTCTGATTCAAACAAGCCACATTTAAATGAAGCGTGTACATGCTATTTTAGTCATTTTCAATTTTGACTTGCTGTACTAGTGTTGGAATTCTGCACTAAAAGTGGACAAATTTCCTTGTCCATCTACCACTGCCAAACAAACTAGTGTTGCGTCTCAAATCATATACTTGTTTATTATTCTACACTTAAGTAGTAACACTAACCACATTCCCTATTACAGTTAGTGTTTTAAACATCTCTCATGTAGTCTTCAAATCTACTGAAATGTTTGTTTTGCATACAAGTCTTCTGGATTTTTTAGATTAAGTAAATACTTGTAAAGTCAGAGATTTCAATTTGAGGCGCAGCTTATGACAACAGTTACGATCATGGCAGAAATTATTTTAAGAGACAGAGCTTTTGAGGTTAACATTGCTGTGCATGAAATCACTAAACATTTTACAGAGCCATGTTTTACTCTGACGTGTCATTTAGTGAATGTCGCTCTTAATCGTCCAGATGTATATAAAATGCCCAGGTGAGTGTGTGAACAGTACTGCTCACGCTGTTGCCGCTTCTGCATGCACACACACAGTAACATGTCAAGTATAAAACCCCTTTTTTGCATCAGGCCGTCACACCATCTCAACATGGATTATCATCAATTTTTTTTAAATAATTACATGTATACACACACACAGGTCCAGAAGTATTTGTGATTTTGCCTTTATACACCACAATTAATTTGAAATAAATTAATCAAGATGTGATCAAAGTGTAGACTTTCAGCTTTATTTTAAGAGGTTCCACAAAAATATGGCATTTACCATTTAGGAATTATAGCCATTTTCAAAGTACTTCCATTTTCAGGGGCTCAAAGGTATTTGGACAATTGACTGACAAGAAGTTAATTGACCAGGTGCAGTCCATTCCCTCATTACTTCAAGACAAATGAAGCAGATAAAAGGTCTGGAGTTTGACTGGAGCTACCAATATGAAGAAGGCCATCATTAGGCTGAAAAAACAACATAAATCTATAAGAGAGAGAGAGCAAAAACCTTAGGTGTGGCCAAATCAACAGTTGGGTGCATTCTTAAAGCACTGGTGAGCTCAACAACATCGAAAGGCCTGGAAGACCACGGAAGACAACTAAAGTGGATGATCGCAGAATCCTTTCCTTGGTGATGGAAAAACCCCTTTTACAACATCAACAGAAGTCAAGAATACTCTGGAGAAGGTAGGCGTATCATTGTGCAAATATACAATCAAGAGACGCCTTCATGAATGTAAATACAGAGGAGGCAAAGGTGCAAACCACTGGTAACATTCAAGAACAGGAAAGCCAGGTTAGACTTTGCCAGAAAACATCCAAAAAAGCCTCCCAAGTTCTGGAATAAGATTCTTTGGACTGATGAAACCAACATTAACTTGTACCAGAATGATGGGAAGAGAAAAGTATGGCAAAAGAAAGGAACAGCTCATGATCCAAAGTATACCACATCATGTGTCAAACATGGTGGAGGCAGTGTTATAGTATGGGCATATATGGCTGCCAATGGAACGGGCTCACTGGTGTTTACTGATGATGTGACTGCTGACAGAAGGAGCAAGATGAATTCTGAGGTGTATAGGGCTATACTCTCTGCTCACATTCAGCCAAATGCTACAAAACTGATAGGACGCCGCTTCACAGTGCAGGTGGATAATGACCCTAAACATACTGCGAAAGCAAATCAAGACTTTTTGAAAGCAAAGAAATGGAATATTCTCCAATGGCCAAGTCAGTCGCCTGATCTCAACCCAATAGAGCATGTTTTTCACTTACTGAAGACAAGGCTGAAGGCAGAAAGTCCCACAAGCAAGCAGCAATTGAAGGTGGCTGTAGTGAAGGCCTGGCAAAGCATCTCCAGGGAGGAAACTCAATTTGAATTTTGAGAACATGGGCTCCAGACTTCAGGCAGTCATTGACTGCAAAGGATTTTCATCCAAGTATTAAAATTATGGTTATATTTACAATTATGTCACTTTGTCCAAATACCTTTGAGCCCCTGAAAACGGAGGTACTTTGAAAATGGCTGTAATTCCTAAATGATAAATACCATATTTTTGTGGAACCTCAAAATAAAGCTGAAAGTCTACACTTCAATCACATCTTGATTGTTTTATTTCAACTCCATTGTGGTGGTGTGTAAAGGCAAAATCACAAAAACTCTGTCATTGTCCAAATATTTCCCGACCTGACTGTATGTACAGGGGCGGACTTAGCACTAGGCAAAGATAGGCAACCGCCTTGTGCCCCCAGAAGCCAAAGGCCCCCTAAAAATGCAAATTATATATGTATATTTTAATTATTAATGCTAAATAACATGTTATTTAATAGTTAATAACTTATCATATTTAAGTATTAATGTTAACACTAAAATGAGAGTCCCCATTCCTATATTTTGCCTAGGGCCCCCAAATCACTAAATCCGCCCCTTTGTCTCTGTGTGTGTGTGTGATTATATATATATATATATATATAATTATATAAATAAATTACATACTGAAAACAATGCCTCCTAGTGGCAGAGGCATAATAAAATAATGTAAAATCTACTGGGAACTCATACTTGTAAAGTAACCACAAGGAATACAAAATATACTTAGTATTTAAAGATTTTACAGAAAAGGCCTGTGTCAAAAGGATTTGTAAGTAGTGTACAGAACAATAAGGTTAAGTATACTGCAGTAGTTTACTTGACTTTATAATGTCTAATTGAAGGTTTAAGTCAGGTCTATAATGCAAGGGCTGACATACCAGGTTTAGCTGTACGAGTAGGCACCTCAAACTCTGGATCTGAAACACACAGAAAAATACCTTAGCACCTCATCCATATATACATGTAAAATACAGGAACACAACACAAAGGAATATGATGAATATGGTAACCTTTAAAAACAAAGTACAAGAAACTATTCTTGTACTATGTAATATGTGACAGCAGGGGCATGGTCGAGCGTCGGCTGCAAACGGAGAGGAGGCGGGTTGAACTGGCAGGTTATGCGTGATGATTTTCACCTGTGCGATTACCTGTAGTTTACTTTGATCTGCTTTGTCTGTTTTTGCAGTAACGCCGTTAGCTCGAGAGAGAGAGAGAGAGAGAGAGAGAGAGAGAGAGAGAGAGACCAAAAGCCGGCGGATTTTGTGCTCAACCACGCACCAGCACAGAGCGTATTGAATTGAACTAGAACGAGGCGGGAGTTGTGAACTAATTAGCCTATTTTTGTTCGATCAGGCTTTGTGAGTTGCGCTGAAAAGCTGAAAATAAGGAGTCTGAAGCTAAGAGGAAAATCCACCTGTTTCCTTCCCGAGTCCTCTTTCACACATATAGCCTATACATAATTAATTAGATTACAAAAAAAATAGCTAAGAGCTAAAATTATTATTATTATTATTATTATTATTAAATATAAAAATACTGATAAAGCGTGAATCTTCACCACTGAGCTACCACTGCCACTACTCAAATGTCGATGGTCAAAAATGGTACCAAACTTTGTAGACTTTAAGTTCGAGCTTTATCAGTATCTTGAAGCATTGGAGGGCGTAAGGAACACCAAGAGAGAAAAAGACTATAGACCGCTGTAAAGCCTTGAACTTTTATCTAAGCATCGGTCCACTCATCTGCACATGTTTTTTTTATTGCAAGACAAAAGAAAACACCACAAAACACCACTGCATTGACATACAATTCGTCTGCACATTTTCCTTCTTGGCCATCGACTGTGACTGACGTCAATTCCAAATAACACGCCCCATAGCATACTCCCACCCCAACACTGACAAGTTTCTGTGCAAGGCATTGGAAATGCAAAGGGAATTGCGATGCCGAGGAAGTGAAATAGCAAACGGGGTAATTGCTATTGCTATTTTGATACGCGATAATGACAGGATCATAATTTGGAAATTCTATTTGTGGACACATTGTGACATAATTCAAATTATTCAATTGAAATTCACATTTTACCGTTTGCATTTTTGTTTACATGATCATGCAATGTCTGCCAAATTTCAAATGGAAAAGCAAAGTACATTTGCAATTGCATTTCCTATGTCTTATGAGTTATGACCCTCGTAACTCCCCTTGTATTTGCATTTCTGATGCCTTGCACAGAAGGGGGCCCGCACAAGATGGCGGCGTGACAAGTGTCAAGTGACAAGTATTGAGCTCTCAACATCAGTTTATATTAAATGAGTTATTAGCAAAGTTTAGTTGGTGTAATTTGTGGAAGAAAGCTGTTTAATACATCTGGATGAGAAAGTTGGTCTTGCACTGGTGAAAATGCCCAAGTCCGTTCAAGAGAGACAGAGTGAACCTCATGAGCCTTGCAAGGAGGTAAATACCAATATTAGCATCTCAGCCCTTGACCACAGGTACGATAGTAAGATGGAATGCAACATGCAAGTGGGCTGCGAAGAAGAGTATCCTCCTTCACCTGTAACTCCAAGTAAGCTCCCGGTAGCTAAAAAGCCTACAATTTCTCATGTTCATACTAATAATGGTGCTTTACAATCTGATGATGCTGTTTGCACTTTGGCCAACCTTATCAACTCCAGAAGTGATGCACTTGAGAAAATGGTAGAAACTGTTCATGCCAAATTAAGACATGAAAGAAGATGAGGTGTATTGAAAAATGAGTTGAAAGAAGTGAGGAAACCGCTGCAAACTGCATGAATCATTTAGCTGAGTTGGAGCGTTATGGTCAACTATGGAATTTGTGGCCTTATGGTGTCCAAGAAACAGACAAGGAGAGCATCCACGCTGAGGTGATTCATGTATGCCAAGAGGTGTTACCAGATGAACGAGAAAAGATTCCTGAGGCCATGGATGTAGTGCATTGAGTAGGGAAACTGCGCAAAAATGATCCGAGGCCACATGGTATTATCGTCAAGTTCATCTCCTGGCAGCAAACAATCAAAAACAAGGAGAACAGTCCACGGGTCAAAACACAGGTAAACGAGGCAACACGGAAACTAGAAGAGCTCAGAGCCGGCCTCCTTGGCCGTGACAGGGCAGTCAGAGGGGTCAGAAGTGGACGCCGCCGACTCAGCAGGTTCTGCAGCGGGCTCTGGAGTGGATTCGAGGACTGGATTGGGCTCTGGAGCGGACTCAGGGGTAAATTCACAGACTGGAGCGAGAACAGAGCAGTGTGTAGCCCAAACACACAGGATGGCGACCGCCATTACAGGGAGCACTGAGGATAGAGGAAGTGTCTCTGTGACGATCAGTGTTGAAGCTCTTGGAGTGCCTGCTGCACGCACCGACATCAACGGTGGGTCTGTCAGACTGGACACCAGCCTCAAACGCCCTTGGAAAGTCTTGGTGTCTTCAAAGGCAACATCCACGATGCTCGGGAATACAGGAGTGCCATCCGTGATGGCTGAAGACGGCGGCTTGACGTCCATAACGGCTGGAGGCTCTGGTGCGACAGCCGTCTTGGGACGAGGCTCTGGACTGGCGGCCATCTTGGGACGAGGCTCTGGACTGGGGATTACAGAACAGGAAGGTGCAGAGAACACAGGAGTGGCAACCATAATCACTGGACCTGCTGGTGGCCATGATGGGTCAAGCTCCGCTGCTGCCGGAGCTTGCCACTGTTGCCCCCCCCCAAAAAAAAAAATTCTTTGGGGTTTCAAAGTCCTCTGCCTCTCCCACAGTAAAAGGAGAGCCACATGACAACAGTGCATAGTCCATAAAGTCTCTTAAAGTACACAGTTAGATTCCCCTCCAGGTAACAATGACTTAGTTGGCTCATTGAGTCTGAAACGGAACAAGTCCTTAAACAAAATCTCATCATAAAGTGGGACTTGATATGACAACTCACAGAATAGATGAACATATTCCTCAATGGATATGTCCTTTTGCCGAAGGTGCAGTAGTTGGTCGACTGGGTCTATGATTGGCCTGGAATGCTGAAAAAGCCGCTGGATCCGGGTGTGGCTGATTACTCTGTAAAGTGTGGAGTCATGACAACGGAGTTGGGGATCCAAACGCAAGGCTTTATTCACAAATGTGGTCAAAACAGGCAGGGTCGAGCACCAGCAAACAGTACAATCCGAGGCAGAGACAAGAGAGTAATCCAAAACACGGGCAATGGTCAGGGCAGGCAGCAAACAATCAAAAACAAGGAGAACAGTCCACGGCTCAAAACACAGGTAAAATAGGAAACACGGAAACTAGGAAACTTGGAAAACAATCAAACAATAATCAGCAACCTAGGAGCAGGTGTGAGCCACTTTTAAACAGAAAACCAACCAATGAAAAGAAGATACATGTAACCAAGGAACCAATCAGAACCTAACACACAAACAATGGTAGCACATGACAAGATCACAGGTGGGGCAAGGAACACATGGGAAATGGAGTCCAGGGAACAATAGGAAGAGTCCAGGGTGGAGTGCCCTCTAGTGGAGTTCTTGGGCACTCCAGCTGGTGATAGTAACAAGAAATTTACAAGTCATTTGCTGATGAACTGGCTCCTTTTTTATATGAAGTCTTCAAAGAAAGTATTGAACAAGAATATCTCCCAACCACCATGACTCAAGGTGTAACTACATTAACCCCTAAACCCAACAAAGACAAATTATTAATTGACAATTGGCATCCAATTTGCCTATTAAACAATGATTACAAAATATTTGCCTTAAGATGGTGCTGGACTTTTATTATTGATGAAACACAGTCAGGTTTCTTAGCAAAAAGACAAATAACAAATAATATTAGACTAGTTCTATACATCTTGGATTACTCAGACCTGATAGATGATAATGGTTTTATACTGTTCTTAGACTTCTATAAGGCCTTTGATACCTTGGAACATCAGTTTATTTTTCAATCTTTGAAGAAATTTGGGTTTGGTGATCTTTTCTGTAGGGCTATTAAAACACTTTATATGAATGACAATAGCTCTATTAAGTTAAAGGGCAGTACACCCCCCAGGTTTAGTCTGTTAGGCAGGGTTGCCCCATTTCCCCTTATCTTTTCGTCTTAGTGGCTCAGATCTTGGCCAACCATATTACATCTAGTCCGATAAAAGGTATATCTCTTTTCAACAGAGAATTAGTCATAACTCAGCTAGCAGATGACACCACTCTTTTCTTGCAAAATGAAAACCAAATTCCGATTGTCATTTAAGTTATAAATGAATTCTCAAAGGCTTCAGGTTTGTACATGAATATAAATAAATGTGAACTTATGGCTATTAAGGAATGTTCTAAATCTGTCATTTATAACATTCCAATAAAAAAATTAAGTGACATAGTTAGGGATTTTAATTATGAAGGACCAACAAAAAAGAACCTCTTCAAATTTTAATCCTATCATTACAAAAGACTCAAAAAAAAAACAAAACTGAGATCTGAGTTTTTGAGTTCTGAGAGATCTCTTTTTAAGAGGTAGAGTATTAATCACAAAAGCTGAAGGAATCTCTAGATTAACATATGCAGCCTTGGCTTTACATCTAGATAACAAAATGCTAAAAGAGATTGAGAAAATGCTCCTCAATTTTATATTATATACTACTTAAAAAAGTCAATTGCCATAAGTTCGTATGAAAACGGTGGGCTTAACTTTCTGGATTTTTATACATTGAATAACACTTTTAAGATAAAATGGCTTAAGAATTGGCTGCAGAAATCCTTTCTCCATCTGGAATGCTATACCCCTTCATGTTTTATCCAAACTCAATGGCTTACATTTTTTCCTTGTTTGTAACTATGATATCAACAAAATACCTGTGAAAATGTCAACTTTTCATCGTCAGGCTTTCTTGTCTTGTTCTCTTATTTTCAAACACAACTTTTCACCTCATAACTATTCCATATGGAATAACAAGGACATTTTATTTAAACACAAGTCCCTCTTTATAGAACACTGGTTTCGAAATGATATTATATTTATGAATCAGTTATTTAATAGTTTTGATCTTCTTTTTACTTATGAAGAATTCTTATCACAATACAATATCCCTGTTACACCAGGTGAATTTAGCAAAGTTTTTGGGGCAATACCCTCTGGAGTTCTGATGTTATTTAAGTCTCAGCTAAGGAGAAGTCACCTGCAATTGCCCTTGTTATCTCCACTTGAGACTTCAATACGTAAAATATGCTTTTCTAATAGTTCTAGTAACAGCAATAAGTCCATAAGACCGTTATTTCATAAGGATTTAATTACCTTACCATCTGTTATGTCATACTGGAATCAATTTGAGCGTAATCTAGATTGGAAGAAACTCTGGCTTTTACCTAATACAGTGAGAGTAAAAAGTATTTGATCCCTTGCTGATTTTGTTGGTTTGCCCACTAATAAAGACATGATCATTCTATACTTTTAATGGTAGATGTATTCTATCATGGAGAGACAGAATATCAAAATGAAAATCAAGAAAATAACTTTAAAGAATATATTTTAATTGATTTGTATTTCATTGTATGGCATGATTGGATGCAGATAACTGCATAAAAGAGGAAGTGTACAAGTGTTCCTATTAAAGAGGATGTTGTATATATATATATATATATATATAT
>CM040995.1:8811641-8825639 GCA_022985145.1 Pangasius djambal | reverse complement strand
GCATATCAGCATAAGCTTATGCACCATTACGATGTGCAAATCACTGGGTAATTCCTTCAATTCAGACATTTTAAAATAATTTATAAAGATCTGGAAATCATCATGAATTACTGTTTCATTCAACTACCATTCTATTCTGCTAAACACACAGTAGTTATGCTGACATTTACTCTACTGCATCTTCTCTTCATCCTTATGCCAGTTTTCCACTTCAACCAAGAACAAAAACATTTTGGGGAAATTTTTTTTTTTTTGGATTTCTTTGGTGTTTTCAGCATGCAATTTCAAAATGTGAATAAAATTGGTTTGTCGTGTCTGTGCTTAGACGTCAGTGGTTAAATGGGCTGTTCCTCACGTTGGGTGTCACAGCCCAACAACTCCAGTCTGAGGGCCATGCCATCATGCGACCCACGCTCAGGATATACCCGCAAGAAACGCACCATCAGTGGCTTGAAGGAACGCACCTCTGGAGTGTCATGATTTTGGTTCCCCATGAATACCTGCAGAGGGATGAAAGTTGAGACATATACATATGTTATGTATATCCATGCTGATTTTTCTTTTTCCTCTATATTTACATATTTCTGAAGAATATATTACTGTTTATGTACCAACAAAGAATATACAGTCCTGCTCACCATTATTGGCACCCATGAAGTTTAAGTACATAATGTGGAATATCTCCTGAAAAAATGAATCAAGTGAAACAGCGTTTTTCTGTAGAGAACTTGTATTTGATACAAAAGAGCAAATGATAAACAACAATTTAAGACAAAAAAAACAATGGGAGAAAAAATAGAAAAACTTAAAGCTTGCTGTGACACTGGTATTGGCACCCTTTCCTATAAATCAGTATGGAAATACATTTTGATTCACCTGTGGAAAATCACAAATAAGAATCACCTGTGATAAATTGTCAGTGCCCATGTGATATACATTAGCCACTGAATGATGACTTCAGTGTTTTAAAAAGCCACATGTAGTAAAAACACTGAAGTCATCATTGAAACAGGGATACCAAGGTCTTTGGAGTACCCTGTTCCTTTGTCATAATGGTGAAGACAAAGGAGCTGTCTGAGGACATCAGAAGTGCTATTATTAGCAAACACAAGACCTCTAAAGGGTATAAGGCCATCTCCAAAGACCTTGGTATCCCTGTTTCAACAGTGCGCAATGTTAAGAAGTTTGCCAAGCATGAAACTGGACGTAGGGGAAAGAGGGGAAAGAGGAAAATTGAAGAGAGAACTCTTCGAAGGTTGGTGCGAATGGTGGAAAAAACACCATGTCTAACATCCAAAGACCTGGAGGCCAACCTGGAACAGTCTGGGGTCATGGTTTCAACAAGTACTATACGCCACACACTAAACCAAGGAGGGCATCATGGGTGAAGGCCAAGGAAGACACCATTGCTGAAGAAAAGACATAAAAAGGAATGACTGAACTATGCCAAAGAGTACCTGGACAAACCACAAATTTTCTAGGAAAATGTTCTGTGGACAGATGAAACAAATTTGCTTGAAAGGGTGTGCAACCAAATATTAATGAAGGGTGCCTTTATTGCTGCCCATGCCATTTTTTTTTCCCTGTTTCTTCTTTGAAATTACTATAATTGAAAAACAATGTTCTTTGTTTAATTACTTTGGACCTCCAATTAAAAAATCACTTTCATTTATTCCTGAAGATATTGTACAGGTTATGCAAAAAATGAAGGGGTGCCAATAATGGTGAGCAGGACTGTATACTGCTGGTGCAACACACAGTCCATCTTTCACTGAAATATTCATATTGTTTCAATTGCTATTCATATTAGTCTCCCCATCTCTCTTTCTCTCTCTCACCTTAGCTTTGGTGCTCTTCTCCTCATGTATGTAGCTCCAGTCAGAGCCATTGGTGCTGTAGGCCAGTTTGAAGCGTCGGACAAACATGATCTTGTCCCTATGTCTCCCCCCCTGCAAGATGACTGCAGTGATCCAGTGGGTAAAACCAAGGTCCAGTGCCAACCAGGAGCTGTTTGCTGTGCCATGTGGTACAGGTGCCACCCAGCCAGAGCGGCCCGTCAGGAGCCTGGCCTGTTCAGGTAACCAGCCCCTCTCCACTTCAGGCCACACAGAGATCTGAGAGTCCAAGATCTGACCAGAGACCATTCCCAACATGCTAGAGCATGGAGAGTCTAAGAAAAAAGAGAAAGAGACAAATTAAAAAATAGAGATTATGAGCTTATTTTAATGAAAGTATTATTATTGTGTGGTGTTACACAAAATTACTGGCAAGAAGTCACAATGAAGTCACATTCAAACATTCATTAACAAAATCATGACAAAATGTAAAAACTATAAACTCTTAACAAAATGCATGAAAATATTCCGGACTAAAATATGAATATTAATGGTTTTCAGACAATTTGGGCCAAAAGCAAAAGCATTGGTGAGTGGCAAGAGGAGAGGTGTGGAACTGTTGGCTAGACTACATGCCCAGAATTTTAAAATGCCATTTTTCAGGCTGTTTACATACCCCCCCTCAGCCAATGTATAGCACGCATGTGACATCATTCACTCAGTCACTGCAAGACTATAAACCAAACCCACGCCATTGTTGCAATCTCAGGGGAATTTAATCATGCCTCTCTCAGTACAACATTCACCTAGTATGTGGACTACAAAAACAGGGAAAATAGGACAATAGACTTAATTTATAGAAATACAGTGCATACAGGCCAGTAGCCCTTCCATTGCTTGGCAGATCAAACCATAACCTGGTCCATCTCTAAATTTAGTATAAGCCTCTGGTCCAGTGGCAGCCTGTGATCATATTGGTAGCTCCAGTCGAACAACTGCCAAATGCCAACTCAATATCTGATATCAACTCCAGACCTTATCTGCTTCATTTGTCTTGGAATAACGAGGGAATGGACTGCACCTGGTCGATTAACTTCTTGTCAGTCAATTGTCCAAATACCTTTGAGCCCCTGAAAATGGAGGTACTTTGTTGAAAATGGCTGTAATTCCTAAATGGTAAATGCCATATTTTTGTGGAACCTCTTAAAATAAAGCTGAAAGTCTACACTTTGATCACATCTTGATTGCTTTATTTCAAATCCATTGTGGTGGTGTATAAAGGCAAAATCACAAAAACTCTGTCATTGTCCAAATATTTCCAGACCAGAATATATATATATATATATATATTTTATATAAAATAAAAATGGCACTTCGTGTCAAAATGCTCCGGTTCTACGTTAAGATGGCTCTAAGTTGCAGTGATGTTTTATTTTCACTTAATAAATAAATTTGGTTGCATGAAGACGTGACGGTACACCAATGGACTTACCTCTTGACGGATGGGGTCGTATTGGAGGGAATTTTTTAAATGGATCGTGGTGGTCGGGTTTCTTGGAGCTCGCTGATGACATCAGAGGGCAGTATTTGGTAAATAAAAATATTGTTCCAGGAACAACAAAATGTTAATCCAGGAGTACCCTTACTTGGCAAAATCACTGCGATCTCTGCGACCCACTTGCAGTCACTTGTCACTTACCAGACGCCTCCAGTACAAGACGCAGCAAAGCAGCCCCACAGCATTATGGCTCCTCCACCATGCTTAAGTGTTAGTAGGGTGTTCTTTTCCTTATAAGCTTCATTGCACCGTCTGTAAACAAACTGTTGGTGTGCATTGCCAAAAAGCTCTATTTTTGTTTCATCTGTCCAAAGAACAGAAAGACTCCCAGAAAGACTCTGGTTTGTCCAGGTACTCTTTGGGAAAGATCAGTCATTCCTTTTTGTCTTTTCTTCAGCAATGGTGTCTTCTTTGGCCTTCACCCATGAAGCCCTGCTTGGTTTTGTGTGCGACATATAGTACTTGTTGAAACCATAACCCCAGACTGTTTCAGGTTGGCCTTCAGGTCTTTGGATGTTAGACGTGGTGTTTTTTCCACCATTCGCACCAACCTTCGAAGAGTTCTCTCAACAGTTTTCCTCTTTCCCCTATGTCCAGGGAGGTTCCTGACAGTTCCATGCTTGGCAAACTTCTTAATAACATTGTGCATTGTTGAAACAGGGATACCAAGGTCTTTGGAGATGGCCTTATACCCTTTGGAGGTCTTGTGTTTGCTAATAATAGCACTTCTGATGTCCTCAGACAGCTCCTTTGTCTTCACCATTATGACAAAGGAACAGGGAGTAACATGTGGCTTTTTAAAACATTGAAGTCATCATTCAGTGGCTAATTTATGTCACATGGGCACTGACAATTTATCACAGGTGATTCTCATTTTTGATTTACCACAGGTGAATCAAAATGTATTTCCATACTGATTTATAGTAAAGCATGCCAATATCAGTTTCACAGCAAGCTTAAAGTTTTTCTATTTTTTCTCCCATTGTTTTTTGTTTTAAATTGTAGTTTATCATTTGCTCTTTTGTATCAAACACAAGTTCTCTATAGAAAAAAGATTGTAATTCAGTTATAGCATGTTTTGTCATGCTACACCATACTATCATATATCCAGTTCATCTGTTGTTATTTGTTAATGTTATTTTTGTTTCAGGAATTGGTAGAGGAGGTGGATGCAAAAGCAGGAAGTTTAATGGAGACGATAAATCCAAATCAATAAAACAGTGAAAACAAGAACTATTAACATGAACTATGGATTTGAGGCAATAAACAAACAGACTATAAGTGATATGTGTGTGTCTGTCTGTCTGTCATTGTCAGTGAAGCTGTACTGCAGATGGTAAAACAGTATTCATGATAAAGAAAAAAAAACAAATATAACAAACAGGAAACATGGCATATGCCTAGGCTTGTAGGGATATGTAGTTGTCTTCAGAAACAGACAGTTAGCAAATGGAATAGCTGCATTTATCAAACAGGGAATGGGATACAAATAGTTCAAAGTAAAAACAAATTTGAATTAATAGCATGGGCTATTGAAATATTGTCAAAAAACATAATTAATTATACATACATTTTTATAACCCTTGTGATGGTCTTAGTAAAGATGCCCTTAAATTAATAAGAAAGATTACAGCGTGGTTTGTTGTAGAGACTTTAAAGTGTATAGCACATTGCAAGCGAGCACAATTACAGTTCACAATACGTAATGTATTTGAAGAATTAATAGATGAACAGGGATTGATTGGCCATAAAACTAGATTTAGCTCATGGAAAAGAATCTGTACTTGACTTTCCAGTAACATCAGAAAACTTGCAAAGGATTAGTACATAGAATATTACCTAGATGGAAATGAAAGGAATTTAAGAATAATTAAATATACTCTGCTATTTACAGAAAAAATACATCAAGCAGGGGCAGATGTGATAAGAAGAGTATCAGGCACCAGAAGAAGAAAAAACAGTATGGTGGAAAGAAGAAAGTAGTGAAGCAACTCAAACAAGAAACCGAGCATTTTGAAAAGTGAAATCTACTCATTCATTCTCTGAGCTAATCAGTTAGAAAAGAGCGCAAACTACAGTCATTAAAGTGGAAAAACTGAACTATTGGAAAGCAACAGTTGCAGATTTTTGATATATGGGGCATATCACTTAGAGGAAAAGACTGCTATAAAAAAACAAGAAAGGGTTGAGATGTTGAGATGAAACAAGAAACAGTAGGAATGAGAAAACAATAGGTAATAAGAAAAAACCCTGCAATATTGAAAAAGACATAATGTAATTGAAAATCCCTCAGATACAATCCCCTATGAAAGTACTGGAATGACAAGGCCAATTCTTTTGTTTTTGCTATACACTAAACACATTTGGGTTTGAGATCAAAAGATGAATATCAGACAATAGATCCTAATTTCAGCTTTCATTTCCTGATATTTACATATAGAAACAACTTAGAAGCTGGGACCTTTTGTTTGAACCCACCCATTTTTATAGTGATCAAAAATATTGAAACATATGACTGACAGGTGTTTCTTGTTGCTCAGGTGTACCCTGTTAGATTGATTGACCAATTAAGCTCTGAATGTCTACTCTTGGTTTGAGCCCTGGGTTTCCCCTGTGAGACTGCATGTACTATCAAAAAGGATAAACCAACATGAAGACCAGAGAGCTGTCTATTGGAGAAACACAAGCCATTTTGAAGCTAAGAAAAGAGGGGAAATCTGTGAGAGTCACTGAAGAAGCATCTGGCATAGCCAATACAACAATTTGGAAAGTAAAGAAAAAGGGAAAAAAACACTGGTATACTAACAACCAGATTTTGAACACGCCGGACAAGGAAAACAACAGCAGTTGATGACAGAAACATTGTGAGAGCTGTGAAGAAAAACTCAAAAACAACAGTCAATGACATCACCAACAGGGCAGGGGTGAAGGTATCACAAACCCCCACTCGAAGAAGACTTCAAGAACAGAGATGAGCCACAAAGTTTCTGAAACAGAGTTTTATGGACTGATGAGACCAAGATTAACCTCTACCAAAGAAATTAAAAGGCCAAAGTGTGGAGAAAGAAAGGATCTGCCAAAACATACAAGCTCATCGGTCAAGCATGATGGAGGTAGCGTCATGGCTTGGCCTTGCATGGCTTCATCTGGAACAGACTCACTAAACCCCTATGGATGATGTAACTCATGATGGTAGCAGCAGAATGAATTTAGAAGTGTATAGAAACATTGTGTCTGCCAATTTACAGAAAAATGCATCAAATCTAATTAGTAGGAACTTCACCATGCAGCAACACAATGACCCTTAGCACACTACCAAAACAACAAAGAAAAAATGAAAAGTTTTAGATTGGCCAAATCAACCATCAGACCTAATTGAGCATGAAGGGAAAAATCCTTCAAAATAAACAAAGACTGAAATAAACTGTGGTACAAGCCTGGTAAAGCATCAAGTAACAATGGCATTTAATTTGATTTCATAACAAGAAAATGTAGCACAAGCAGCTTAAAATTGGGAAAAAGGCATGCTTTGCCATGGCACTAAGTATCGGCATTAAAATATGACTAATAAATTAAGTCCTGTCTCCATGAGCTCAGAAGTGTGTTGTGACTGGCCAGGACTCAGTTTGATTAGAGCCTGGCTTGTTTGCTCATTTTGATTATACTAGAATTTTTGACTGCTTGAATTTTTTCACCTAATGTTTCAAGAAGAAATTCAGATATTTGAATTCAGAAGCAAAATATATTCAAATATCTTAATTCACATCAAAAATGTTCAATATCACTTTTACATGTTTTACAAATTATACGTATTACAAATTCATGTTCAGGTTCTACTGACACGATTGATATAATTCACATAAACTCACAAGCCTAGTATGTAGCAGGCACACTCCCATCCTCATCAAAGGACTCAGTTTTTATTCCAATAGGAACAGCAGGCAAATACTGCACAGCCAATGTAAAATTATTGGAAAATTATAACAAGCAGATTAATACGTTTCATAGGGTTGTTGTTTTATTCTGTACTAGACAGGATTTCATAGAAGTCACCGTGGACTCCGATGTTCAAAAGTATTGTAAGTAAGAAAGCTTTGAAAGTATTGTATACAATATATTTTGACAAAGGCATTTGACATTTGGAAAAAATGACTTTTGATAGACTAGAACTAAAGGGTATTGGAGGGCAAATGTGTAACTGGGTGTTGGACGTTCTCTTTAAAAGAATCATACCAAGAACCAATTCAGATTTAGAACATCATGCTCTAAAACAGTGGTCGTCAATCTGTCGATCATGATCTACCTGTCGATCGCTGAGGCATTGTTAGTATATTGCAACTATCCATGTACTATCGCAACACATTTTAAAATAATTTAAAAAGAAAAACATTAATTCTGGCCAATTACAGTTGTGAAATTAGGTTACCTTTGCAGATAACTGTTTCTAGCTGCATCACATCAACCTGCTGTTATGCTACGTAGCTAGCTAATATTCCATATGTGTACTCTCAATGAGTGAACTCTGTTCAAGAAACCATGGACAAGCAAAAACATATTGTTTACATGCCTATTGGGAAAACGAATTTGCTTTTACCGATGCGAAAGAAAAGACCGTCTTCTTGATATGTCACCAGCCTTTAGCATTTTCGAAAAGGGGTGATTTGGAGCGCCATCACACCACTTACCATCCAAAATTCAAGGATTCATTTCTACCCAAGAGTGAAATACCAGAGAAAAGAATTCAAGAGTTAAAATTCATTTTACAAGCCTGGCAATCACTTTTCACAAATGCCATCAAGAGAGCTAAAGCTGCTACCGAGGCTTCATTCTGTGTTAGCCATCTCCTGGCCAAGCACAAGAAGCCCCTTCACCGATGGTGATTTTTTAAAAGATGAGATGACCTTCACTGCTGACACATTATTCACGGACTTTAAAAACAAAGATGATGACATAAAAACTGCAATTAACAGTGTGCCACTTGGTCCAGCAATGGTAATGAGAAGAGTGGAGTTGTTATCAGAAATATCGTTCATATTTCTGATCAGATACTCAAGGACAAATGAAAATAATCAAGTCCAAGTACCACACACGTCTGACACCTGAATGACTTTGTTCATTGATGAGAGGATGCTGTGGACTAGAGGACAAAATCATACAACAAACATTGCCAAAAGGTTTAAGCTGCAATAGCACAAATTCAGAAATGGGCACACACGTGGGAATTTTGACCACGAGCAACAAATATCTGATTTAAAATTATTCAGAGTATGGTATAACCAACATTCTATGTTTATTGAATGGTGGCAGCATAAATGTAAAATCATCAGATGTACAGGATGGACAGGTAACTCTATGGCTCAGTCAACAGGCTTGACAAATACAGTATAATACAGAAATATAATCTGTAAGAGTGTGCACATCTATCATGGCTATTCCCAATGCCAAAAACAACTAGTTATTAAAAACAAACCCTATCAGCAGAATATATTCAGTATGAGTGTGATGAAGACGAGAACGTGTGTATATCTGTTTTTAATGTACATTTGCATAGTGTTTTCTTCACATACATTTGTTATACTTAAAAGATATAATTTACGTGCCATTTATTGTTAAATAGGGTCATATATTTACACATTTCAGTGGTGTAGCACACCAGCCGCTCACTGGTCACGCTACACAGAGTGTGTATCTGTACATATGATGGCACATTTTCTTTCTCTTTATTTAATTTCTTTCTTTTTTTAATCATTTATGGTTCTAATCTATGATTATTGTTATTATATTTAGTGTGATTATTGATATTATGCATATGCTTATGTTGTTTATTACATTTTCTTTTTTTATAGAAAACCACACACACAAGCTCGATTGCATCTACACTCAGTGTACTGAGTGTAGGCATCAGTGTACTGAGTGTAGTGATAATAAATGGGTTATTCCCTCATACCTGATCATCTCTAGTGAAGTTTCTAACCGGACACCTGTTGTGGGCTTGTTTTCTCAACCGGTATTCTTAATATAAATGGGAAAGAGCTACCAGTAGCCAACCATTTTTACATTATTAATCACCAAAAATGTCAGAGAAATAGATGCTATGCTTTTACATGTGTTTGATGGTGGTATTTTTGTGTCTGTGTATGTCCGTTACCTGATATCTTGCAGCCATATAATTCAAAGCGCATACAGATGCCTTGTTCCCAAGTTAGAGGTCGTATCCGTATATAACGTGTCAGTGTGGGTTTTGGGAAAAAGGCACGCGCCTCATCGGTGGGGTTGTGACTGCCCTGAAACACCTAAAAGACAAAGCATGTCATACACAGACCACACTTGCACAATGTATAGCCAAGTTTTTGTACCCAATTACATGACATCACCTAATGAATACACGCATACACACACACACACTCACATCTACATTCTACTCTAGATAATGGGCAGACTATATTTCAAGTTTTTATTTTTTACATTTGTTTTTGAGCTACTGCAGTCATGTAAGGCCACCATATTGCACAATTGTCCATAGGTGATTCAACAAGTCAGGAGAACATTCTACTAGTACATGGGTTTCAATCATACATACAACATCATTAAATGCCAAAAATGCTATCAAAAATCTACCTTCAAGAACTTTACTATCAGCCTACAGTGGAGCTTTAATCGGTGCCACTGGGGGCACATACCCATGACCAGCTATGCAGACAATCCTCTAAATCTAATAATATTATTTGTAAAATAGCAAAATATCATATGAACAATTTCTGATGTTTTACCAATAATTCATTCTTTGAAAGTAGGGACACCAGCTAATGATTCCTACAGTTCATTCAAGGTTTCTCTAAATTACAGGGCTTATGTTTGTGCCTCTGACGTGCAAGATGAGTAACATACATAAACATTTATTTGGGGAGCAAAATAAAAAATTAAAGGGCTGGGGCTGAAAACTGGACACAAGTGACATGGATTGAGTGTTCCCAAACCAAGAGACATAACTACTGTCACAGCTTCCGTGGTGACACAGAACTAAAGGAAGGAATCAATCTGGATAAAATGTAGAAATGGTGTGGTAGGTGTGATTTGATTTTTTTAGAATGTGTGCTAACAAAATAAATGACCACACACAAACCAGAAATCATGTTTCTTTTTAGTCTTTATATACGTAACAATGTTTTAATTGCATGTATTATATTTTTCTGTACTGTCATGTCACTGCACATACATTTTTGCCTTTAACCAGTGAAACTGACAAGCTCTGCCACACCCACCACTGATTAGCTGGATGAAGATGTTAAACGGTAATCGTGTTCAAGGGCCTTTTTACAGAAGTGAATGCACCAGGAGGGGAGAGGTTCAGATAGTTTGATGTTTAATAAACCCATAATGATCAATCTAGTGAAAAAAATATTATTTAAATTGGTTCCCTTCAAAATCTATTATTCTAACAATAAATTGGCACAAGGGTCGAACAAAATGAAGCAATTACAGCAAATGATGCTCAACTAAATATAAACAAACTATTCCTCACACAGCTGAGGTTCTAGACCAGCAGTGACAGTTCTAGATCAGGGGTCAAAGTCCGGACCCAGGGTCAAATGCAGCTTGTGGACAGATGTTAATTGGAGAATACATTCTCTTAGAATGTATGATAGGTGGCCTGCTATGGTATGGAGTTCATTTTGTGCCAAAAGTTTCATATAAAATAAAATCCATAAGCAAAATATTATTTATCAAATTGTAAAAAATTTTGTGCAAATTCAAGTACTGAGAATCAAATCAAAATTAATCTTTAATAAAGATTACATTCTGATTCATTCTGCGTTTTTCTGACGCAGTTTTTTGCCTCCGGAATCACTCTCTTGCTTCTGGAATCTTTCTTTTGCTTCTAACTTTTGGTAGATTTTTACGGGGGGGGTGTCTTAGATGTTCACCTTAAATCTCTATTGGTCAACTGACTTTGGAGTGGGCGGTGCTCCGAAAGTTGGTCACACCCACCCTAATTACCGTGAAGCATCCTCTGACTTGGTGGAATGAACGGAGCCGAGTGCTCAGCAGCTGGAAAACTGTATCGCATTAAAAAGAAATGACAGAAATAATATGGGTAGCTACTGAATTGTTTGTGAATGGATTCACACATATTTCTTTATCAAACACGTATCTTCATTCCATCCAGTCGTGTAGCAGTTTAAACAGATAACGTTAATTAGGTGATGAGGCTGAAGTTGGGTTATTATTCGAATTTTCCTTTCCACCTTAACTCGTCCAGTTCTTACGAGCTCGCGCCTGTAGATGGCGCCATGAAACTCTCTATCACATACTGTAGAATTTTCTACACCATTATCTTCTCTTTCTCAAAACATCCCACAAAATCTGCAATTTCATATGAAAATAAATGTAATGCATTCTAGAAATATTGAGTATGAAGAAATGTAACTGTAGGATTTTTTTAAATAATGGGTCTGTGAACATGGAATTGGAGACTACTTTTAAAAATGTGCCAAAATCAGAAGCAAAAAAAGATGGCAGAAGCAAAAGAAAGATTCCAGAAATGATCAGAAGAATCCACAAATGGAAAAAATGAAAGCCAAATGAGCATGTGAATCAGAAGTAATCTTTTTGAAAGATTAATTTTGACTTGATTATCATTATTTGCTTTTTTTTTTTTACATTTAATTAATATAATTAATATAAAATATATAATATAATTAATAATTAATATTTTGCTTGTGGATTTTATTATTTTATATAAAACTTACACTAACTGTGTATATGGTTGAAATGACAGTAAAGCCAGTTGACTTGAATTGACTTGACTACCTTTCAGAAAGCAGTTTTGGAGCATGAGCTCATGCATAGAAGATGCAATGTTCTGGATGTGACATGGGAAATTTTACTGTTTACACTTTATTGTTTAGCATTTTATTCTTTGCACTTCTACTTATACTTTGAACAGTATTACTTTGATTTAAACTATAGTAATTGAATTTGATTAACCCCCCAGAAGAAATGTCACAATATCTCATCAAATGGTTTCTGTCCACATAACTGACAAGCATAAGCTCAAATGTGCAAAAGTGTTTCACTATCATACCTCCAACGATTTCGGGATGGCTGCCGGTGTACAGAAACAGGTAAGACATGTAATGCCTTGTACTCATTATACTATTTAAACTGAAGACTGTTTGTAAAGCTAAAATAGTATATGGGTGAGCTTCTCATAGTTCAAACACATGAGCTTGAAAACTTTGCTCTACACATTAAAACATGTATCGCTATGTAAAACGTGTGCATCTCTATGTAAAACACTGATAAGGTCGTACTGTCAAGTCATGTGGATATAATTTCACAGTGCTCATCTTAATATCATTACAACAGTTTACTTTATATTTTCAATCAAGTCATTGGTTTAATTTGAGTGCACTGTGTAGTCGGAGTTTAAATTCTAAAAATTCCTTTAGGGTTGACGTCATATGTACACGTCATCACCACGGAGTATTAGATTAGAGTTGAAATTAAACTCTGCAGTCAAGAAGAGATTTAATTTCTTCAACAAAAGCTCCTCTGTTGGCTCATACCTTGTGCTTGGTGCCATCTTTCACCATGATCCAGTCCTCCCCATTGGTGCTGATGCTGACTTTGTATGTCTTAACATAGTAAGCTTTCTTAGTTTCCTTAGAAATGGCTCCTTGTGTTCCTATAGCTGAAACATACCACAGGAAGCCGAGATCCACCTGAGAGAAAGACAGAAAGAGAGATGCTTGAAATGTGTGTACACTGTTTATCTGTCTTTTGTAAATTCAATTTTATTTGTAAACCACTTTTAACAATAGATATTGTCGCACAGCAGCTTTGCAGAAATCTGGATTTTAAATTCCCTCTTCACTGGCAGAGTTTCATTGTTGCAGGCCATGTTGAACTGCTCCATGCATGTCAGCAGCTAGCCAAAAATATTTTTTGTATATTGCCAAGATGCTACATAAAAAAGGGCCCAGGATATGTTGCAGTTTATACAGCCAGGTCCATAAGTATTTGGACAGTGACACAATTTTCGGAATTTTGCCTCTGTACACCACCACAATGGATTTGAAAAGAACCAATCACAGTGTTACAAAAGTGTAGATTTTCAGCTTTAATTCAAGGGGTTTAACAAAAATATTGTATTAACTGTATAGGAATTTCAGCTTTTTTTTTACATAGTTCTTCCATTTTCAGAGGCTCAAAAGTAATTGGACAAATGACTGATAATCAGTTTAATGGCCAGATGAGGCCTGTTTCCTTGTTATTTCATGACAAATTAAGCAGATAAAAGGTCTGGAGTTGATTCCAAGTGTTGAATTTGCATCTGATAGCTGTTCATGGGAACTCTCAATATGCAGTCCAAAGAGGTGTCATTGCAAGTGAAGAAGGCCATCATTAATTCAATTCAATTCAATTCAGTTTATTTGTATAGCGCTTTTTACAATGTCATTGTCTCAAAGCAGCTTTACACAAACAAAAAAGTAAGATGAAGTGTGAGAGTGTGTCTGATGAGCAAGCCGAGGCGACGGTGGCAAGGAAAAACTCCCTGAGATGGAGATAGGAAGAAACCTTGAGAGGAACCAGACTCAACAG
>CM040995.1:8784164-8808636 GCA_022985145.1 Pangasius djambal | reverse complement strand
TAAAGTAACAGTGTGACCTGTAAACTTACTTCTTACAGCTTTAGGTCCAAGTAGCAGAACCTCTGTTTTTTCTGGATTAAGTAAGAGAAAGTTGCTTAGCATCCAGTCTCTTATGTCTGTCGCACACGCCTCCACTTTCTTTAACTGACTTACCTCATCTGACCTGGCTGAGACATATAACTGTGTGTCATCAGCGTAAAAGGCTGGAAAAAACAAAACAGACCTATCAGAGAGATAGCAGAAACTTTAGGAGTGGACAGATCAACAATTTGGTAAATTCTTAAAAAGAAAGAAAGCACTGGCAAGCTCAGCAACACCAAAAGGCCTGGAAGGCCATGGAAGACAACTAAAGTGGATGTTCAAAGAATTCTTTCCTTGGTGAAGAAAAACCCTTTCACAACATCTAGCCAAGTCAAGCACTCTGTGGAGGAGATAGGTGTATCATTGTCAAAGTCTACAATCAAGAGATGCCTTCATGAATGTAAATATAGATGATCTATCTCAAGATGCAAACCACTGGTAACATTCAAGAACAGAAAGGCCAGCTTAGACTTTGCTTAAAAAAAAAAAAAAAAAGAAGAAGAACCTCTAAACAAAAACGCCTGACCAGTTCTGATGCAAGAGTAACTTGTACCAGAATGATGGGAAGTGAAGAGTATGGAGAAGGAACAGAAGGGCTCATGATCCAAAACATACCACATCATCTGACAAACATGTGGAAGAAGTGTTATGACCTGGGCATGTATGGCTGGGTCACTGGTGTTTATTGATGATGTGACTGCTGAAAGAAGTAGCAGGATGAATTTTGAAGTGTATAGAGATATAGTTTCTACTCAGATCAGTCAAATGCAAAACTGATAAGACAGCACTTCACAGTACAGAATGGCCCAAAACATACCATGAAAGCAACCAAAGAGCTTCTTAAGACAAAGAAATTGAATGTTCTTAAATGGCTGAGTCAGTCACTGACCTCAACTTTTTCACTTACTGAAGACAAAACTGAAGGCAGAAGGACCCACAAACAAGCAAAAACTGAAGGTGGCTTGCAGTAAAGGCCTGGCAAAGCATCTCAAGGGAGGAAACTCAGCATTTGGTGATGTCCATGTGTTCCAGACTTCAGGCAGTCATTGATTGCAAAGGATTTGCATCCAATTATTAAAAATAATCCTAATATTTTTGATAATGTTAGTTTGTCCAATTACTTTTGAGCCTGTGAAAATGGAGGGACTATGAAACAAATGTCTGTAATTCCTAAATGGTTAATGCAATATTTTTGTTAAACCCCTTGAATTAAAGCTGAAAGTCTTCACTTCAATCACATCTTGCTTCATTTCAAATCCATTGTGGTGGTGTACAGAGGCAAAATTACAAAAATTGTGTCACTGTCCAAATACTTACAGACCTGACTGTATATTCTGTTCAGATTTTACAATTTTATTTTACACTTTTTGTGACATTTCATGATCAGTCAAGAAACAGAATAAATCTGGTTGTAATCATGGGGCTGTATTTGAATGGAATCAAGATAGCATTTGACCTCTATCAGAAATACTGTTTAAGAGTCCTCATACAGCCAAAATTTATGGCTCTGATTTAGAGCTGTCACACGTGCCTTCTGTCAGGATACTGTATATTCTGAAGTTCCTGTTAGTAAAGCACAGATAGGAAATCACAGTCACTGATGTATAAGGGCCCATCATTAAGAGTCAGTGCAGGCCTACAGAAACTTTGCAACCTAACATTCTGGGTCAGATTACTGACTGGGCCTACTGGGCCCTGGCCACTGATTAGACTGTTTGGCTATTAGGCTAAGACATAAGACACAACACCAGTGAGTTAAAACAACACAAGCCAATGAATGTATAGTCACAGAATTTGAAGTAAATTTGGAAATGTTATAAGTTACAGTGCTAATGTTATAGGTTCTGAATTTGTAATTTGAATGAGCCACCAGTTAGCTTCTAACCATTTTTAACTGGAGCTAGACAAAATCTGTTCTAATTGAAAGAGGTGCCGTTTCCTTTTATGGACAAGATTCTGTGCCAGAAATGCAATACACAGATATTATTGTTTTCTTTTGTGACATGAGCACACGGCACCACACCAAAAAGCAAAAACTTCATTGCTTTGCTCTTACTTAGAAATGGGTTTCGGTTTTAAGAATGAAACAGTGGATGCCTATTAGAAGTGAATATTATCCACCATTAAAAGCAACCCACACCACTGCATTGTATTTGGGATTCCACTCATTTGAAACGCAATGAAGAAAACAGAATTACTTTCATTGGTGTTGTAGTCTCACCAAAAAACAAAACCTTCATTGGGGGATTGCTTTGGTGACCCTTCCTGTCACTAACTGAAAGGGAGAATGTTTATTTTTCCTAATGGGTCAGATTAAATATGAACTATGAAAGAAGCCTCAACATGCTATCACTGAGTTGGAGCTTGATAAAGAGCTGGACATGAATCATTTGAGGATGAGTTTGCAAGGAGAAAAGCAAGGAAATTAAGACTTAAAATCTTAAGTTAACAACTGTGTTTCTCCTATTCTACTGAAAAGGAAAGGCAAACTTCAGTCACAGAGAACAGAAGGAAACCATGTCAGTGATTGATCAGTTGCTTCTCCATTCATGCCTCAACTGCTATGATTCTTTGCATTCACTTTTTTTTTGTATAGGGACAACTAAATGTACTTGTTTATAGTGTTCACTGCATTAATTTTCAGTAATTACACTGTTTTGAAGTTGTCCATGTTTAGATTTCTAATGTGGGATTCTCTGAGACAAAGGGAGCACCTTCTGTTGATGGAGCATGTTGTGTAAGTCACTGATTGAGAGTGTCTTGGCAAAAGCAGTATTTCTCTCTCTAGATTTGGTTTCATTTCAGATCTCTTTTTCTTAGGATCTAATTGCTTTTCAATATTACACTGGCCAGTGCCAGCTTGTCACAACAAAGCACCCAGATGGATACAGCAAGCATTAATGAGCTTAATGACCCTAAACAAACCTTAAAGAGTACTAACAAGAAAACAATGGCAGGACGTACATGAACTCACCATGAACAAGTGGCCTGCAGACAAACAAAAAGAGCTCTTCCTGTGAAAAACAGGATACTGCTCTGTGTGTATCTGTAGGTGTAGAGGTCAAGAGGAATGCACTGCTGAGATAGCCTACTAATTGCTGTGTTTTCTTAAGACACAATTGGGGCCAAAGCCAGACTGAGAGCAAGGTTTTTGGTCATTTTTCAGTCCCAGTAGGGCTAAAACATCTGAAGGTTTCACAACTGTGTGCACATCTGATGTCCCAGGCCATGGAAACATGTACCAGTGTCTCCTGATTTCAGGCTTAGAATTCCCATATTCCCATCATATTTCTTATTTTTTTCTTTTGTAAAACTCTTCAGGAATTGTATGAATGCCTTTAGTTACTACAGACAAAATCTACTTTTATTGTTTGTCTGAAACTATTTCAGACTACATGAAGTCAATTCTCCAGTCAGCTGTACAAGACTATGCTGGGAAAAGTCCTTTATTGTTTTCTTTTGATATAACGGACCAATAACACTTTGATATCTCTTTGCAAGTGGAGATGTATGTGGATTCCATTCCCAAAGGAGACAAGCCCTCAGAGGCCATGTGAAATCCCACTCAGATAGTTTCGATTCAGAGTGTGCATGCCAGAGCTGTAAGCCGTTTAAAAGAGAATGATCCAGACTAGTTTTCGGACGCTACTGAGGTTAGAGTTTAACATGAAGTTAAACCTCCCAGAAGCTGCTGTAGACAACACATACTTCATCCATCAATAAGCTATAAGAAGCTCTGCAGTGCACTGTGCTCACAGTTAATCAATTGTTTCTGCTGAGTCTCCAGTGTGACAGTCTATACTGTACATCCTTAAATAGTGTAACATGATACAAAAATGTATTATTTTATTGCATTTTTATTGCAACAAATCGTTAATAGTGTAGCCTAAAAAAATGAGTAGTAAAAATGAGTAGTTTCCTCCCATAGTGAAGATGTATTTATAGACCAGGCGGATGATTCTGACGCATTTAGGAAAACAAGTCCATCTGCAGAACACATTCATATCTGAGAAACAATGTCTTGGAGGATGAAAGGACAGGAGAGAGGCAGAGATAGAGAGAGAGAGAGAGAGAGAGAGAGAGAGAGAGAGAAGATGAGAAAATGTAGCATGGCCAGTAATAATATCCAGCTTGTTTCTTTCACACTAACTTTCTAACACTGATTGGATTTGAGTGAGTTAAGCCTAAATTCAATAAAATGCTGTTCTTGTGGATTTTACTGAATAGCAGATACTACTCTGTATTAGGGGAAAACCCTTCCTACATCTACAACAGTGGATATCATAACATGTCAATCAAGGTAACTAGGAAAAAAATGTTATGCATTTTTGAGTAACTCAACTGATTTTAGTTAAATACAGTTAAATAATTCATTGGTCGTATTATTAAATGCAAACCTAAACCTTAGTAGGCATAAATAAATTTTAAAAAATAATCATTATTGTCTCCTTTAGTTTTCCACATGCATGCCATTTGGCTTCTTCCACATACCCAGATACACACTTGTATTGATAACTTTATGAGGTACTTTCAGTGATTTGTGTATTAATGTCTACAATTAAAACCTAACCTTATGTGCAGTACCAAAATGGATCAGTTTATTGCAATGGGAAAGCTGTTAGTAGGTCTGGTGATTTTTCAGGTGTGTATGCGTGTGAGCCAAAAGACAAAGCCAAAAGTCCCTTTGACAGTTTGGAGCATCACAGACTTTAGGTGCAGATTGTCTTGTATGTGAGTATGTGTGACTGTACCTGTATCCATTCCCTGGCAGAATCTTCTGATGGTGTCCAGCCATTATCGTGGTAGTTTAATCGTGAACGGAAGGGAGACCAGCTGGGATTGTACTGAGATGATGCGGCAATTCTCTCATCACTTATCTCACCAGATTCCATTCCCAAAGGAGACAGGCACTCATCTGTAACACACCCATACACTCAGTCAGCAATTCTTAGACTGAGGTGTTTTCAAGAAAGAAGTATTTAATCTAGGGAGCTGAGAAACTCAAGGAATTATTGTACTGTTCTTCAGTAAAATTCTTTCATAGTAGATACTGGCTGAGAATATTTCCAAATATTTGTAAAATGAATGTAAACTAGGGTAGATCTGAAAGAAGTTTGCATAGTAGGGAAAGACATTGTAGCAAATTATTACAACTTGCATTTCTTTTTCCCCATTTCTCTCCAAATTGGTCACCAGCCAATTTCCACCCATCAGCTCTCCCCTATCATTTGACAGTGAAATCTAACACTTGGTTCAATCGAGACCTGTGACACAGCCAAACACATCTTTTCGAACTGCCGCTCATGCTGCGTCACATGGCAAGGTAACACACTTGGAGGAAAGCACTATCTGCACATTGACAAGGGAGAAAGAGTATGACTTTCCTCCCACACAAAGAGCAAGTCCAATTTTTCTTCCCTGGCTCCTGGCCACATATGGCTGTGGCATTGTTGGAAATTTGATCCTGTGATCCCCTAACGAAAAAGCAAACACTTTTCTGTTGTGCCACCCGAGAGCCATCACAGTGTATGTTTCTGAAAGCTTCCTAAAATAATTATGTATGAAAGACAATGCATGCAACTATCTATGCAGTAGCTCCTGAGTAGCATAACAGAATAGCACTCTTCCTATCGTTGGGAGATTGTGAGTTTGAATCCTGGTAATGCTGATGCCAGTGCCAGTATGTTCTGAAATGGAATAGAAAACTGAGTTCTTTCTAATTTTCATCATAAAAAAAACATTCAGTTTTGTATTTTAAATCAACCAGTGTCCTGGGAATAATCAGAAAGACAAGAATGAAAAAACAGCTGTTCTAGGACAAAGATTTTAATGGTTTCCCACTTAATTTTCTATCAGTTTAGCTGTAGCCAGTTCTTACCCACTATTTCCACCATCAAATGTATGTTACTAATCTGGGAGGGTGAGAGGTGTTGTGCTTCCCCTGATCCATGTTAATCCAGTCACCACAACTTTTCCAACTGCTGCTCAGGCAATGATATGTAAAATCTGAATGTGGTTGGAAGAGAGTGTTAATTAGTATATGCAAGTTAAAAAACACTCACTACTGGCCAGGGTCACTCTAATTTGCAGTGGGAGAAATACCATCCCTTCCATCCAGAAAGCAGGGCCTATTATGCTTGCTCAGGCGCTAGCTACAGATGACTGTGGCATTGTCAGTGTGCAAACTCACAATTTGCTGAGGACTGGGCAGATTGTTTTTCATAATAACCGACAGGATGATTATCAGTGAGCAGTACTAACTGGCTTGCTCATGGCTGGGATCTTGGTTGGACCGGATCCTGTAATTGGATGAGAAGCCCTCCTTTGTGATGGCAGTGTCTGTGTGGATGGAGAGGGACAAAATGCCAGTGTATGACACAACCCGGCCTGGACTACTGGAACCACAATATCTTCCAATGTGAGGGCCAACTGAGAGAGAGAGAGAGAGGGCACTCATTCCATCTGTACAGTTTATATACACACAAAACTGTCAGTATCACATAATCTCAATAAAATACAATGCAGAAAACAAAGTCAACATGGTGTTAAATCTGCCTTTCTAATAATTTTCTCCCTTTGTAATTGTATGACTTTTTTTCACATTATTAGTAACGTGAAGATGTTCGTAAACGTCAGTCTTTTCTTGGAATGTAGCCAGCTTGATAAAAACAGTATACCCTGCAGTTTACAACCATTACATACCAGCTAACATGCAATTAACATTAAATGTTAACATTAAACATTAACTGGTAGCAATATCCTTAAGTGAACTGCATTTGATGGACACATAACATGACAGATTCAAAATTTTAAATATAGATTGTTTATATTAATTGTATATAAATACGGTAGCTTTACTACTTTGTGATGCTACTAAAATAAATATAATTATTGAGTGACTCATCCTGACTCATGCAGACTCTAGGGTCATGGGTCATGTGCGGGGCCTCTCTCTCTCTACCTGTTGGGTATCCGTCCCAGACCTCCAAGTAGTCGAATCGGCATGAGGCTCCAGCTGGTCCTGTAATGTCAGGTTCCATGTCAAAACTCTCAAACTCCAACACAATCTCTGACATCTTTGGTGCAAAGATGATAAAGGTGCACTCAAGGTTGTTGGGGTATTTATCAGGGAAGCCTGGTGTTTGTATCAACCCACTTAGAGCAGTGAAGTTTCTGGAACATTCTGTAACTGACAAGACCAGAAAGCCATAGAACCTTAAGACATATGGAAGCAAAAAAAATGCCACTTAGATGTGAATTTTAAAAAATAATAATTAAAGCTACAAGCAGCATTTTTCGGGGCCAAGCACCCAGACTCGGTGAGCCACACATACACATACACGCTACAATTGTTGCCTAAGCAATCACAGAAAAGCAGAGCCATAACTTTAGGCAAAGGGATTCAAAAGTGATTTGTAGTTTCACTCATGATATGTATGCTTTGACCACAGACAGTTGTGGAATTCTCTGAATGTAGGAGGAAAGATGAACAAATGGGCAGCAGAGTGGCACTGCTGCTGCAATGTTTAGACAGGTATCAAGATGATGTGAGCCAAATTTGGTGAAGATTGGACAAAATATGGAGGAGGAGCAGCAAGAACAGCAGTTAGATGTAAGCATTCTTGTTACTTTTGAACAATAGGTGGCACTGGCACACAATTTGTTGCATAGCCCCAGGTCATGGTCCAGTAGAGGCCTACCAAGTTTTGTGTCAGTGTGCTAAGTTGTTGTTAAGATACAGCCTCAATTTCTGTTTGGCGGCTTCTCCTTCAGATTCATTGGCCCAGTACAGATAAACCGTTTGGAATTATCAAAATTCTTTTGATATCTTTTTTTTTTGACAAAATGCAAGATAGCAGAAAATCAAATTCGGCAGAAATTGACATCATAGGGTGCACTGAACTCGTCTCGGACCCAGGGAATCCAATGAATCCAGGGCCAAAATTATTATATCTTCAGCTTAAGTAATTTCGGACACACGGTTCAAAGGTTATGACCATAAATGTACTTCCAAATTAGGCCCAAATTTGACCCAATGGTGGCGCTAGAGCATTGGCAACATTTGGCCCAAATTTGGTCAGAATGTTCCTTAGACCTTCCCCAATCAGTGTGCAAAATTTCACAACTTTTTACCAGACAGTTCTATGGGCTTCCATAGACAACCTAGCCAGAAGAAGAAGAAGAAGAAGAAGAAGAAGACATAGAATATTAGTGATTGGTCCCCTAATAAGAAAACATAAAATATCAATAGGGAGCCTAGGCACCTTTGGTGCTTGGCCCCCTAAAAATATAGAATAACAATAGGGTGCCTATGCACCTTCAGTGCCTGGCCCCCTAATTTAAAAAGTCATTGAATTCTAAATAATGCAGATGACCATTGAATTCATCATACTGAAATATATTAGGTCGAAAACCAGATGTCTGTAATGTATTTACTTTGAATTAATCTCCATGAAGTTCTAATTAGTTTTATTTCAGTGCTCTGAGATTCACAGTATAAAATTCATGTTTTCAAAAAAAAAAAAAAACATGTATTCAAAAACAAATCTTGTATTCAAATATTTTTTCAGTGTTCACTAATTCAAATTCAGACACAATAATTCAGTTTTTATACATTCAAAACCTGTATTCAGATTGCTCATTTCAGTACTCAGATTTAACCAGTCAAATTCAAGTTGCAAAATACTATACAAAAAATGTCAAGTTTGACATCTGCGGTACCTAGGGGTAGGCAAATGCAATCGTGCCTGGAGTGTGTTGTGCTGTTTTACATCCGCTGCCTCAAATGCCTCCCTTTCTATATCACTATATCAACAGAACACTGCAAAGGCAATCATAGATTTGAATCTGATTACAAAAGGAAAACTATTGTTTAACTATCATGTGTCTGCAGAAGGAGTGTGGAGGAATGAGCGAATTATAATGTGGCATACCTGATGCCTATTTGTGGTTTTTATGCTCGCTCTGTCTCTCTCTGACAGTAAGCTGAGCATTTGTGTGTTTGTGTCAAAGCGAGTTGAATGATGACATATCCACTAAAAAAAATTATTCAGCAGGTCAGTAAATATAATGATGCTGCACGCAAGTTAATAATTTTGTCTGTTTTCTTTGCATATGATTAGTAGCAAAGTTGAAAATGATACAGTTGTATAAAGTTGAAATGAACAGGCGTATGAAGTTGAAATGAATACAATCTGTGCCATACTAATGGTGGGGGCGTGGCCTTTGAAGGCAGGGAGTGACCAGTGACTAGGGAGTGACCAGTATACAGTGGCCAGATATCTATACAGCTCCTTTAATTTTGTCATAGGTCTCTTGGCAGCCTCCCTGATAGGTTTTCTTCTTGACCTTTCATTAGTTTCAGATGATTTTAGAGACCTCCATGTACAGTCAATACAGATATTTGTATTTGTTCAGGACGTTTTATCTGTTCTGTCCAAATAATGTATTTGTATTCAGTTACACACCTACTGCAGATGGAGAAGGTTTGACATATTGTTCTCTGGTGAATTTAAAATATTGTTCAGAATACAGATTGCATGGTTTTCATTTATTGCTTGGGTTCATTTTGTCCCTGCTTGGCATCCCATATTACTCGGAGGACTGGGAGAGGTGCCCAGTGAAGGAGGGAAAATTGCACTCGAGTTTGTAACCCAAAGTCTCTCTCTCACGCACACACTCAAAGTCTCTCTCTCTCTCTCTCTCTCTCTCTCTCTCTCATATACTCAAAATCTGTCTCGCACACTATCAAAGTCTTTCATGCACCCTAAGTCTCTCTCATACACACCCAAAGTCTGTGTGAGAGAAAGTATGACAAATATGAAGGTATGTGAAAGAAGTTTGATGTGAAAATGGTTTGACAGTGTGTGTAAGTGATTTGCTAGTGTGTGTGAGAGAGTATAATGGTACGTGAGGGAGATAAAGTTTGAATTTTGTCTGTAACTGCCTCTCATAATGTACAACATAAACAACAAGTACAAAGAAAGGCATTGGGTGTGTCATGTTATAATTCACTTATTCCCCCACACTTCCACTGCAGACTCCCATTAACACATGATAGTGAAAAGACTCAATCTCCTTTTTAAATCTGATTCAATCCACAATTGGCTTTGCAGTGTTCTGTTGATATAGTGATATAGGCATGAGCTCCTGAGAGGGGGAGGCATTTGATGGAATTTGACAGCAGGGGATGTTAAAAAAAAAAAAAAAAAAAAAAAAAAAAACATTCTTGAGGCTCGATTGCCTTTGCATACTCCTGTGTAGCCCAACATCTTAAACTTGAATTTTTCATATTGAATTTTTTAACCTTAATTTGACTGGTTGAATCTGAGCACTGAAATAAGCAACCTGTATAAAGGTTTATGAATATCTGAAAACTGAATTACTGAATCTGAATTTGTAAACACTGAAAAAAATGTAATATATACTTGATTTTTTTAAAACAATGTTAAAATGGGAATACCTGAACACAAAAAAAATGAAAGTAATTAGAACTGCAAGGAAGTTAATTCAAAATAAATACACTATATGGCCAAAAGTATGTGGACACTTGCCCATCATGAAATATAAAATACAAATTCACAAAAATATTTTCTTTTTTGAAGCTATGTCAGGAAAAATGACAAAGATTTGAATAAAAAAAGGTTTTAACTTTAAAAGCCATTAAATTTTTAGTAATGAAAATTAAAGAGCATTTGAATTCATAACATTGAAATATATTTGGCCGAAAAACCACACCTTTGTATTTACACTATATGGCTAAAGGTATTTGGACAGCCGACCATCACAATCGTAAATGGGACTTCCCCAAACTGTTGCCACAAAGTTGGAAGCACACAATTGTAAAAGATGTCTTTGCAATGCTGTAGCATTGCAATTTCCCTTCACTGGAACTAAGGGGCCCAAACATGTTCCAACTTGAAAATACCCCAGTGCAAAAATCAAGGTCAATGAAGACATGGTTTGCCAAGGTTAGAGTGGATGAACTCAAGTGGCCTGCAGAGAATCCTGACCTCAACTCCACTGAACACCTTTGGGATGAATTGGAACAACGACTGGGCCCCAGGCCTCTGGTAGAAAGCCTTTCCTGAAGAGTGGAGGTTACTATGCCAGCAAAAGGGGGACTAAATCTGGAATGGGATGTCTACAAACATTGCCAAATCTTATACATATGCAACTGTGGTACACCCAATAACCGCCAGGGTTTCCTGTCACATGGAAAAAGCACCATTCCAGCAGGAACATGTCAGTGACAGATAGCCATTGACATGTATTTTATAGCAAATACTCTGTCGTACAGTCACCACATGATTTTGAGGTAAGGTCTCAGCATGTGTAAGCATGTGTACAAAAAGATATCCAGGTGCTAAACACCAACTCTGTGTGTGTGTGTGTATGTGTGTGTGTGTGTGTGTGTGTGTAAGTCAGTCAGACCTGCTCTGTGCACCTCATAGCGGATGCTGAAGCCAGCACCAGTGGTCTCGTAGTCAGAGGTGAATTTGATCAGCAGTAAATTTCCGCTGGAGGTGATTGGGGATGGAGCAATCTTACCACAGAACTTCCCTACCAGACTTGCCTTCTCACTGTCCCCATCATACACCTCCAAGAAGTCATACCTACACACACACACACACACACACACACACACACACACACAGTAAAATAACCACCCTTTATTCAAATTCAAGTCACTGAACTAATATTTTTTATCATTAATTTTCGTGTGAACCAAAAAAACTCCTTAGAACAGGGCGGCTTTCACTCATTAACACTGAGAAAACAAATTTTCCATACTGTATAAATCACAATAAAAGTCAGTGAGATAAACCTTTAAATGCCACATAGGCAAGTGCTTGTGAAAACATCAATCTTTAAAACAGGAAGCATTTCCTGTCAACCTTATTCCATGCTGGGCAGTTTTCTATGACCTGAATGTGACCCAGTGTGTGTAAATTGAAGCATAGTTCCTGCATGGTTGACATGGTTACTCTTCTCTAGGCTGAAAGATCACTATAACTCAGCTTTGCTAGCCCAAAAATAGAACTCTTAATTATTATTATTATTATTATTATTATTATTGTTGTTGTTGTTGTTGTTGTTGTTCAGTGTTTATTTTTTCATTGGGATTAAATTATTTTTTTAAAGTGTTAGATATACATGATAATGTGACATGAGGGGAAGGGGGCAAGGCTTCCAAGGGGCCAGTTCATATTGGAAAGTTCAAAACACCTACACACTTGTCATTCATTCTAGATGCTGATTGGCCAATCCAAAAACATTCTCTAAAGTGCTGACCACTGGTTGTATAACAAACTGTAAAAATAAGATCATTAGTACAGGGTTACCAGAATTTTGAGGCACTGGCAAGTCCAGGGATTTGAGACCTGCTCCCTTTAATATGGTAGCTAACAAATAGCAGGATTGCCTAGTAACTGCGCTCCAAAAACTATAGTGAAAGACATCTGGTGTTGATTAGTGCTGTGACCATTGTCCAGAGGCTTGCAAAGAACATACTCTGTATGGCAACTCTCACACATGCGTGTTTGCAAAACAGACATTGCTCCTTACTTTTTTAAAAGCCCACTGTATGAGGTACATATTTGCATACAGATGAGCAAACAATATAAACGTTTCCTTGAAGGTATAACAGTGGTAATTAAGAATTAATAATTGCTTATTAATATTCTTCTACAGTTATGTTTACACAAGGCATACAAAGCTCTTAAGGCAAACAACAGGGAAGACCCTGCTGCTTTAAATTTTCTATAAATTGTGAGAATAAGGCAAAATTACTTTCCTAGCTCCTATCCTCTTTATTTCTAAATTGCTTTGTTTGTATTGAAAGTGAGTTATAATTGAAGGTGTTCTTTTTTTTTTTATTATTGTGATCTTTTGGTGTCTCCCATCAAATGCAAAGACGACGTTAAAAGTTTACATGGTTTGTATACAAAGAGCCAGACTGAAAAAAATTTAGGCGGTGTCTTTAAAATCTGAGGCTGACAAAAAAAAGTTCTTCCATATTTCTAGGCCCTATGAGACACACTCCTACTGCGTGCATCCTGATAAACTACAGACATGAGAGAAGAGATGACAGGCCAAGCTTACAAAGACTAGACTCAGAATCCCAAGTGTACTATATCAGCACCAGTCTATGGGAAAGCATGCTTATTCATTTATATTGTGCAGTAAGACAGACATAATAACATGCCAGTTGCTGATTTTTCCAATAAAATACAATTGGAAGAAAGGTGAGTAGAATGTTGTTACAAATATGCACGCACATATGTATAAACACAGTGTCTTTCTCTCTAAGGAGTCAGGACATTCATTACTGAGGGCAGTTCATTGCTCCTTTGCTGATAAAACCCTATCCGATAGTTTTACTTTGTCTGTGTGCATGCAAGAGCTGCTGATTGTGCTACTTTTATGAGGCAATTAAATGGCATTTGTGTGTGTGTGTCTGTGTGTGTGTGTGTGTGTGTGTGTGAGAGAGAGAGAGAGAGAGAGAGAGAGAGAAAGAGAGACAGACAGACAGACAGACTCTAGTCTTGTGTATAAAGGTGTACACACCACTACAAGTGAGTTTAATAGTGTTAGAAAATCTGTGCGTGTGTAGACATCACACCCTCCACCCATCAGTAAGCTAGGATTTTATCATCATTAATCTTTAATGAGCTCCACGATGCTCTGTGCTCTAGGTTAACCAGTCTCAAAATTTTTCATAGCTTATAAATTTATTAATTTAGCCCTGCCTAGATGCTTGCTCCAGAGCCATGTAAATAGAGTGTACGTGGCATATGAAAATATTGGAGTTGGTGTGACACTCACTTGCACTCGCGGCTCTCGAGGTCGAAGTGTGGGTTGAAGTTGATAAGGATCCGCTGGTGCAGGTCGGGGGCGCTGATGAGCCATACACACTGCTGCGAGAGCGGGTACCCCGACGGATAGCCCGGTGACGTCACGTACCCAGCACTTGTGATTGTGATATTACCGCCGCACGCGCTGTCTACCGTTCACACACGGAGATAAGAATAATGGAGATCAGTTCAGACACGAACACCGGGCTGAAAATGTCGCTCTTTAAGTGCAGACTGCTGACATAAAACAGACCAAGGAACACTGTAGATGTTTATGAGAGTGGGATCGATAGTCCACCAATTCCTTAAATTCTCAGAGGGGATGCTAAGTGGACAGATGCATAACGCATATAGATGATCGGCACAGCACGACCGTTTTGTAGAATTTTGGCTGCTGTTAGCACAAAGCGACATCAAAAGACAATTGCGATTTGGCCGTGTGTTACATGACCTCAATAATGACAGCGTCCGGGGCGGTGAAAGAAAACCAAAATAGCCCCAATGCAGAGTCACGCACGCAAATCTTCTACACACACACAGACACACACACACACACACACACACACACAAAATCAAACACATACATGCAATCCAGAAATTTAACGAGAATGTAATAGGAAGGTGTAGTCCTAGTGTGTAAAACGAACCTAGGGAACATGCACACCTCATTTACTTTCCATACACTAATAACGCAAAACACCACCCCTTCTATGACTTACTCACAGCAAAAGCCAACTTACCGATCTGGGCTAAAACAGCAGATGTAGACAATCTCACAACAGACACAAACAGCAACGCCACGTACATCCTCAAAGAGTGGAATATAACACAACCTGCAACGGTCTGTTCTCAAATCTAAGCCTGTGGGATAGTCTGGGAGAATGTATCCTCGCAATTTCAGGTCTTGAAGATTGTCTTGAAGTCTCCGGCCAGAGACTACCTCAGCTCGTGCGCATCCTGCTGCTTTCGGTCCACTCGAGCCGTCAAAATAACTAGATAAACAGTCACTTCACTTCCAAGTATAGAAGTCTCTGCTATCGCTCAGGTTCCCGGCGTGGCGTTTGCAGTTTGCAGGGACAAAACTGTTCAAACCAACTGGACAAACGTTAGTCCGTGTTCAGTGCACTGTTGCGCGCGCTCTTCCATCCTTCTGCTGAAGCTGACAGGATGTTGCCTTCAGTTGTGGATTACTCCCCTACAGTACCTAAAGGTCACTTCCGGCTTTTCTTTCTGTGTCTAAAGACAGGTTAGAGACACACACACACACACACACCCGCATGCGCTGAGTACTGAGGAGATGTGTGTGGGATCTCTGCCTTTGAACCAACCTTCTATCTTTTCTCTCTCTGTGTATTTCAAATATTGGTGTAAAGTTACAGTGGTATGGTGGAGCGTTGATTTTAGAGAGATCGAAACAGTTTGGAGTGTGCGGGACGCAATAGCCTTCGAGGGCGGCACGCAGATGCTGTCACTGCCTCATGTTGTCAGGTGCGCATCCGAGAGTGGACACGCTGTTCTTCTCGCATGAGTAAAGCTGTGGTAGTATTCTTGAAGAAGGAGAATTTGGCAAGCAAACTAACTAAAACAGGAATATGGACGAAAGGAGAGAAGATGCAGGTTAGCTTATTAAGTGCACCTGCGATAATTGTTACAAAACGTGATACGTGAAACGTGAAGTGATACAAAACGTATGAGCTTGTTTCGGAAAGTTCACCAGTCCTATAAAATTGATTCCGCTCGGGTGTAAAATCTCGACTGGGTAAAACATGCGCTGTCTTTTAGCCGACAAGCGTTCATGCTTCTTAATAACCAGTCCCTAGGACATAACTTTCAGGTGTATACACGGTGACGGTTCATAAATTATGTTTGCGAGTATGTAGAGATTGCGCTGTTTTCAGTGTGGAGATATCTGTGAATCTGTGGAGATTTCTGTGAATGTTGCGTGTACTGTATGTGTGTCATTTAGTTTCGTGTGTTTGTGAGTATTATGCTTGAGCTGTGTGGTATAGCTTTGGTTATGTGGTTTGTCTGTATAGGGACTGTACTGTTAGTTATTGCGAAGCGATTCACTGTGGTATGTAGCTGAAAGTTGAAAGTTTGGGGCATCAAGTCCCCTATGACTTTTGAGTCTTTGTAGGATGGTTAATTTGATTCTGGATGGTTTGTTTTTCCAGTAACATTTAGTGATTCTGGAATTGAGTGATTTGAACCAGGAAGGGGGAGGTTGAACTGTGAAAATTAGTAATTTATTTTGTGTAGTGTCATTTTTATGGATGCTATTCTGCCAGTGAGAGAGAGGGGAAAGTTTGTCCAGCATTGAAGATTATTATTTATGAGTAATGGGTTAAAATTTAATTTATTCAGGTCTTACATCTTGGCAGAGATGTTGACACCAAGATAAATGATGTAGTTGGTGCTTATGGGGATGGGTAGAGATTGTTCTGTAGTTTCTGAGCTTCATGTTGAGAGGGAGCATAGTGAATTTGGTCCAGTTAATTGAGTTTCTTATATGATGCATAGGATATTATTTTACCTCTGAGAAAGGTATTCCCTGTTTCCCATAGTAGCGTTGGTGGGGCTTCTGGAGAATCATTCATTTCGATGAAGGATGCCCATTCTCTTTTGAGGAAGCTCTTTAAAATTTTCTGCAATGGGCGTGATTGTTGTGATTAAGCTGCGTCTCAAATCGAAAACTATCACAGTACAAAAGTATTTACTAATCAGGGAAATCCAGGGGGAGTATTCTACAAAGCGAGCTAACTCGATAAGCCAGGCTTATTTCAATAAGGCCGGCTAATTTCTGTCAATTTAGGTTCCACAAGCAAAGCTAATCTTAAGCCCCGCTAAGTTACTATGACAACATATGCATTTGGACAAACCTGCTCCAGGTTTAGTTGTGGAGCTTAGTTTAACTTGATGAATTCTACTGGCCAAGCTTTGTGCTTTCGTAATTCTGTCGGGCAGAAACAATACTCAGGGACAATTGTTCTGCTGTAGTGCGTGCTGAAAAAAGCTAGTATGTGATTGATCAGATTTAAGAGAAAATATAATGTCTAGTTTACATAAATATATTTATGAAATCAAAATGTGATTTCATTGCCTATAGTAAAATAATTTAAACATGTATCTAATCTACTAGTTTAAATTATATAGAGAGAATCAACTGTATTTCTGAAATGAGCCAATTAAAACTACTATTAAATTAACCTGTCTCAGTTGTATGCGACCCAGTAGTGAAGTGAGTAGCATTAATGCTGCATAACCTAAGTTTGAGTGAGTATGTGGTGTTCAATTTTATTCCAGAGCTTTGAAAATACATGATCAATTCATGTTGGCTGCAACTCAATTCATTCACATGGAACCAGTGTACACATATGGATCATGTAAATTCAATTCAGGTTTATTTATATAACACATTTAACAATGAACATTGTCACAAAGCAGCTTTACAGGGATCCAGATATAAAATGTAAATTTAAATTAATCTGTAATGAGCAAGCCAGAGGTGACAGCGGCAAGGACATACTCTCTGAGGTGACAAGAAGAAGAAACCTTGAGAAGAATCAGACTCAGAAGGGAACCTTTCCTCATCTGGGTGACACCGGATAGTGTGATTATAATCATTTTACTTCTATAACTGTACACTATAAAGTCAAGCAGTGCTTAGTGTGTTAAAATGAACTTGAGTATGAGCATCATTAGAGATTTAACTTTATGTTTCTTGTATCAAATTAAAGTTATCAACTGTTCAATGGTGCAGACTTGATTGTAAACTGCTCTTACTAATTGCTGTTTTTAGGCTATCCAAAAAGAACATCGATAGCCATCTTTAGGGTGAAATTGAATGAACTTTTTCTTACAATGCAGTAAAAGCATGGACAGTATAAAATCTCAACATCTCTAAACTGATATGAACAAGGTTATGATATGAACAGAAAATAATGATGGTATAATCCACTATTTGTACTTGGAGATCAAGTATGTATTAATCATGTTAATTTTGAGTATAGAACCTATTTAAATTGTCTTTTATATAACTTATGTATTTGCTTTAATTACAGTCGGGTCTGTAAGTATTTGGACAGTGACACAATTTTTGTAATTTTGCCTCTGGACACCACCACAATGGATTTGAAATGAAGCAATCAAGATGTGTTTGAAGTGTAGACTTTCAACTTTAATTCAAGGAGTTACACCTACCTCCTTCAGAGTGTTCTTGCCTTTGCTAGATGTTGTGAAGGGGTTTTTCTTCACCAAGCAATGAATTTTGCGATCATCCACTTTAGTTGTTTTTGTGGTCTTCCAGGCCTTTTGATGTTGAGAGCTCACCAGTGCATTCTTTCTTTTTAAGAATTTAAGAACGTACCAAATTGTTGATTAGGCCACTCCTGTCCAGTTTCTGCTATCTCTCTGATAGACCGGTTTTGTTTTTTCAGCCTAATGATGGCTTCCTTCACTTGCATTGACACCTCTTTGGACCACATTTTGAGAGTTCCCATGAACAGCTACAAAATGCAAATTCGACACATGGAGACATTTTATCTCCTTAATTTGTCATGAAATAATGAGAAAACAGGCACACCTGGCAATGAAACTGCTTCAGTCAATTGTCAAATTATTTTTGAACCTGTGAAAATGGTGGGACTGTGTAAAAATTGGCTGTAATTCCTAAGCAGCTAATGCAGTATTTTTGTTAAACCCCTTAAAATTAAAGCTGAAAGTCTATACTTTAATCACATTTTGATTGCATAATTTCAAATCTATTGTGGTGTTCTACAGAGGCAAAATTACAAAAATGTGTCACTGTCTATATAAAGTATGGACCTGACTGTGTATATTCTTATGCGCTTTTTATGTCGTATATTTTCTGACCTACTGCTTCTGAGACACAATTCTATTTTTTTTATTCAGCTGGGGACACAGTGTCACATGGTGCTATACTGCCACTATTTACGTTGGTATTGCACCACTGCAACTGTACATGTGCAAGATGGCCGATGCGCTTATCCTGCAGTCATTTTCGCACGTCACTTGTGCACATCCACAGAAATTAACAGTTGGTGCTGCTGAGGGTGCTGGGAGAGCCATCCTCCTCCTGCAAGACATAAAGCGAACAGCATTAGCTTGGGGCATAGGCCCAAGAGTGTCTGCTTTACCCATACCGCAGGCCCCTTTTATACTCTCCTGCCTTCTTCAAGAGGGTAGGGAGCTCCCACAGCCCTCATTGGTTGCCAGCTGTGCCTGATTACTCTGCCCCCGGCAGCCACACACTCCTGTGCTCTCCACAGCACTGGTGTTGCTGAAGTGGTGCTGTCCTTTCTGCAGCGGCAGTAGAGTGAGGAGCGCTTGCTGGTTTGTGTGTGGGCTGCCAAACCCGTTGTCAGAGTACCCTCCCCCCTCAGCTCCTAGCCTGCTGCCAGTGGATGTTGACCCCAGAGTGCATACAGGCGAGATAGGCCGTCAGCGTTGCCATGCTGAGCCCCCGCCTGATTTTGCACCTTAAAGTCAAAGTCCTTAGCCCTGGCCATCCACTGCAGGGGGCATGGTCTGTCACAAGGGTTAAGTGTCGAACAGCTAGGTAGTACCATAGCTCCTCCACCACCCATTTGATGGCCAGGGCTTCTCTCTCTATGGTGGCATGCTTTCTTTCAGCGGGGGTCAGATTCCAACTCACGTAGAAGGCCAGGTTCTTCTCCCCTTTTAAGGTCTGCGATAGCACAGCTCCCAACCCTGTCTCCCAAGCATCCATGTGCACGGTGAAGGGGAGGTTGAAGTCGGGGTTTCGCAGAACGGCAGAGCAGACCCTGCTTCAGGGTCTTGAAGGCTTCTTCAGCTTCCTGACTCCAGCACACCCAGTTGGGCTAGCCCTTCTTTGTGAGATCTGAGAGGCAATCAAGGAGAAACTGGGCACAAAACGTCTATAATACCCAGCCACCCCAAGAAGACATGTACCGGTTTCTTCGTGGTCGGTCATGGGTAGCCTCTGATGGCTTCTACCTTCTTCTCCTGTGGCATCCTCTGCTGACACGGTATCCAAGGTACTGTACACCTCTTTGAGCCCCAGGTGACATTTTTGGGGTTGGCAGTTAGCCCGGACTTCCAGAGCTCACCCAGGACCTCCCTAAGATGATGTAGGTGGTTGGACTAGGTGGAGGAATGGATTACAACATCGTCAATGGACAATGTCCATAAGCTGCTGGGATGTCACGGGGGCCCCATGTAGGCCAAAGTTGAGGACTGGTACTGCCAGTGGCCATGCTCATGCCCGCATTATCCACCAGTGTAGCGCTTAGCATACGCAGAGGGCTTGGTAGGGCAGGCTTGGTGCTGGATCTGTTGTTGTCCCTGAAGGGGACACAGCGCAGGAGAGGTTGCAGTGCAGTGGTGGGACCCAGGGTGCTCTGTGGTTGGCAGGTGGACCGGTTGGTGCTGCTGAGGGTGCTGGGCGAGTCATCCTCCTCGTTGTCTGCAAGACAAAGTGAACAGCATTAGTTTGGGGCATAGGCCCAAGATTTTCTGCCTTGTCCTTGCCGCAGGCCCCTTTTATACTCTCCTGTCTTCTCCAGGAGTGTAGGGAGCTTCCACAGCCCTCATTGGTTGCCAGCCGTGCCTGATTACTCTGCCCCCAGCAGCCACACGCTCTCGTGCTCTCCACAGCATGGGCTGTGCTGAAGTGGCGCTGTCCTTTCAGCACCATAACGGCAGTAGAGTGAGGAGTTGCGGGTTTATGTGCGTGGGCTGCCGTCACAGACTGGTAGGGAGTACAAACACTAATGGTTTTCCTGTTACAATTAGTGTTGGAATTAAAAAAAAACTCTTAAACCTACCAAAAATCTGTTTTGTATACTAGTCTTCTGCACTTTCTAGTAAATACTTTTGAATGTGCAGTGGAGGTTTTCAATTTGAGACGCAGCCCAATTACAACAATCATGCCCATTGCAGAAAATTTTAAAGAGAAACAGAGCTCATCAGTCTGTTTAATGGCTTTGTAGGACATCTTTAAACAGTTAAATTTGGAAACCTTATGGACAGAGATGTTTTGACTCTGACATGCCATCTAGTGCTTTTAATCCTCCAGATGTAAATAAGATATGCAAGTGAGTATTTGAACAATGCCTTTGTATTTGAAAGCATTTCTAAAATGTTTTAATTTGTCTGGATTCAGCAGCGTGAGTGCTTTTGTATCTAAGTATTTCAGTGTAACTTGTGTCAAAATCCACAATTCTATGGATCAGGGAACGACAATGCTTTAGTTTTTATTTTTATTGAGTTACTGTAGTTTACATCACCTACACAGTGTGTTTATTGAGAGTCTAGTAAATGAAAGAGAAAGTAAAGCGATCCTGCACATTTAAACTGGCCATTATAATGAACTACAGCCATTATATATCCTTGCACATCATATGATATTTTTATATTAACATAATATCATGGTTGTAGTGTGACATAATTAATCAATTTATCCATAATGTGATCATATTACCGTTCGTTGCAAGAGTTGTATTATAAAGGAGAAGTTTTTTGTTAAAGACCAAAACTGAGCATTTTTAAAAATTTTATTGTTTACAATTTATTGTTTAGCATTTTATTATTTACCCTTCAGATATATTTTGAGCAGTTGCAGAACAACTTGCTGGGTTCAGCATTGACACAATGAAGCCAGATGAGGCCATGTGGGCAGATGACATTAAGAAATGAGTGAAAATAACATGAAGGAGAGCTCAAGCAAGAATTCATCAGCAGCAGGACTTAGTTTTTGGTCAGTGGAGAGGGATGTTATGAGTCATGTTGTGAGTCAGGAGTCTGCTGTGAGTGAAGACCAGGGTGAAGAAATAGAGGAGTGTGAGAAGAAGAAGAAGAAGAAGAGGGGAAGAAGAGAGCCTGTTATCAGATTGTCCAGTCTGCCAGGTGATGTCTACTGGTGATAAACTACTAAAGGAAAAACGAAGGTACAATATATGCCCAAAGGTATGTGGACACCCCTCCTAATTATTGAGTTCAGGTGTTTTGGCCACGCCCATTGCTAACAGGTGCATAAAATCAACCACATAGTCATTCAATCTCCATAGACAAACATTGGTAGTAGCCCTCCTTGATTTGTCCGGGTCAGCTGTTAATGCTGTTACTGTGAAATGGAATCCTCTAGCCACAAAGCACTAAACTGCACAAACTCACAGCTACCAGGAGAACGTTACCTACAGGAATGCACCGTGCCAAGAGTAAAGTTTGGTGGAGGAGGGATAATGGTCTGGGGCTATTTTTCAGGGTTTGGGATAGGCCAATTACTACCAGTGAAGGGTAATGTTAATGCTAATGCATACAAAGACATTTTAGGCGATTGTGTGCTTCCAACTTTGTGGCAACTCCAGTGGCCTACAAAGAGCCCTGAACTCAACCCCACTGAACACCTTTGGGATGAATTGGAACGTTGACTGAAGGGCACATATTCACACACACACACACTCCAAAATCTTGTAGAGATCCTTCCCAAAAGAGTGGAGGTAGTTACAGAACTAATTCAGCTAAATTTATTAGATCAGTACAGCATGTTGTTGAAACTGACAGCTTAAGTTGCCTTCACTTAGGAGAAGATTTAGCTTGAGGAAGTGGGTGAGATATAAAGCATAAAAATCTGTAAAATATGCAAAGGCAAGATTGGCACATTGAGGAATGTTGTTTACCCACCAAGAAAGCACCCCAAAGACTGTGGTAATATCCAGATAACAGGGAGCTCATGTGAACAGCCCTGCAGCCAGAAACAGCACTGAAGTAAATTAATGCATTTGATAAAGGCACTCCTTTAAAATAAATAAATAAATAAAAATTAATAGGATATAATAAGGATATAATACCCAACAAAATGGTCAAAAACTAGGGTTTTAAGTGACTTCTTAAGTGAAAAATATTTGATCTTCATTATTTGTTTCCTTGTTATTGTGACTTACAATTTGCAAATATTTTTCTAATATTGCCATTCCTCAGCTGTACACAGAATGCCAAGAGTACAATAAAAATCAAACCATTTAGAAAAGGAAAAGCTTTTTTTTTTTTTTAATAAATAAATAGTAAAACCAACTCAGCTAATGTATTCAGTATTTAAACATATTTATATACTCACTCTTCTGTCAATCAGCTTTCCATTTATTGTACTTTTAGATACGGAAGACAGCAGAGGTGATGTACTTTTTATTTAACATTTTATAAATACAGTATTCATGCTTGATTGATTGCATTATAGAAATAATTGTTTACATTTTTACATTTACAGTTGGGACATGCACTTTATTAAAAATTTGTTTGAAAAGGTACTTTGGCCTTAGTGGTCTCTGTTATTCTTTTTCTTTGAGGTTATGTTTCCTTGTAGAGCTATATTTTCCATCAGTAAGGAAATTAGTTTGGTTGTTCTGTAACTTGCAAAATATTCTCAAAAACCCACATGAAAATAGTTGTGATAAAATCATGGATCATGATCCAGCCTGAAAAAATTGTGAGATAAAATATGTAGAACACCCCCCACCCTAGGTGGCAGTCTTATCTTCTCATTGATTACCTCTGACTGTAATTTCAAATAAAGATGTATGTAAAGGTCTTATGTTAATAATTTGCCAAATCAGTAAACAAGTATGCATCTTTGTAAATGTGTATGCATCCAATATTGATAGAGAAAAAGGAATGGTCTTTAATAACAGCCCAATACAATCAATATGCAATCCTTGTAACCTTGGGATTGTAACTGTACGCTAGATTTTATCAAGGACAGAAATTGTGAAGAACCTCACACAGATTTAAATCTAATAAATTCCTGGGTATCTAAACATCCCACTCTTAAAGAGTGTACTTAGATGAAAACAGCTAAGAATAGAGTTAGCATAGCATATCTTGAGCGTTTATATATATATATATATATATATATAATGTCCATAAATATTGGGACATCGACATAATTCTAACATTTTTGGCTCTATACACCACCACAATGGATGGCCACATTCAAATGAAACGAGCAAGATGTGCTTTAATTGCAGACTGACAGCTTTAATTTGAGGGTATTTACATCCAAATCAGGTGAACGGTGTAGGAATTACAATAGTTTGCATATGTGCCTCCCACTTGTTAAGGGACCAAAAGTAATGGGACAGAATAATAACCATAAATCAAACTTTCACTTTTTAATACTTGGTTGCAAATCCTTTGCAGTCAATTACAGCCTGATGTCTGGAACGCATAGACATCACCGGACGCTGGGTTTCATCCCTGGTGATGCTCTGCCAGGCCTCTACTGCAACTGTCTTCAGTTCCTGCTTGTTCTTGGGGCATTTTCCCTTCAGTTTTGTCCTCAGCAAGTGAAATGCATGCTCAATCGGATTCAGGTCAGGTGAATGACTTGGCCATTGCATAACAGTCCACATCTTTCCCTTCAAAAACTCTTTGGTTGCTTTTGCAGTATGCTTTGGGTCATGGTCCATCTGCACTGTGAAGCGCCGTCCAATGAGTTCTGAAGCATTTGGCTGAATATGAGCAGATAATATTGCCCA
>CM040995.1:8771481-8784064 GCA_022985145.1 Pangasius djambal | reverse complement strand
TACAAGTTGATCTTGGTCTCATCTGTCCATAGGATGTTGTTCCAGAACTGTGAAGGCTTTTTTAGATGTCGTTTGGCAAACTCTAATCTGGCCTTCCTGTTTTTGAGGCTCACCAATGGTTTACATCTTGTGGTGAACCCTCTGTATTCACTCTGGTGAAGTCTTCTCTTGATTGTTGACTTTGACACACATACACCTATCTCCTGGAGAGTGTTCTTGATCTGGCCAACTGTTGTGAAGGGTGTTTTCTTCACCAGGGAAAGAATTCTTTGGTCATCCACCACAGTTGTTTTCCGTGGTCTTCTGGGTCTTTTGGTGTTGCTGAGCTCACCAGTGCGTTCCTTCTTTTTAAGAATGTTCCAAACAGTTGTTTTGGCCACGCCTAATGTTTTTGCTATCTCTCTGATGGGTTTGTTTTGTTTTTTCAGCCTAATGATGGCTTGCTTCACTGATAGTGACAGTTCTTTGGATCTCATCTTGAGAGTTGACAGCAACAAATGCAAATAGCACACTTGAAATGAACTCTGGACCTTTTATCTGCTCATTGTAATTGGGATAATAAGGGAATAACACACACCTGGCCATGGAACAGCTGAGAAGCCAATTGTCCCATCACTTTTGGTCCCTTAACAAGTGGGAGGCACATATGCAAACTGTTGTAATTCCTACACCGTTCACCTGATTTGGATATAAATACCCTCAAATTAAAGCTGACAGGCTAAATGTTAGAATTGTGTCGATGGACCTGACTGTATACACACACACACACACAGTCAGGTCAGAAAGTACTTGGACAATGACAGAGTTTTTGTGATTTTGCCTTTATACACCACCACAATGGATTTGAATTAAAACATTTCATGATGTGATCAAAGTGTAGACTTTCAGCTTTATTTTAAGAGGTTCCACAAAAATATGGCATTTCCCATTTAGGAATTACAGCCATTTTCAGGGGCAAAGTGACAATTGTAAATATAACCATAATTTTAATACTTGGATGAAAATCCTTTGCAGTCAATGACTGCCTGAAGTCTGGAGCCCATGTTCTCAAAACTCAAATTCTGAGTTTCTTCCCTGGAGATGCTTTGCCAGGCCTTCACTGCAGCCACCTTCAGTTGCTGCTTGTTTGTGGGTCTTTCTGCCTTCAGTCTTGTCTTCAGTTAGTGAAAAGCATGCTCTATTGGGTTGAGATCAGGCGACTGACTTGGCCATTGAAGAATATTCCATTTCTTTGCCTTCAGTCCTGAGTTGCTTTCGCAGTATGTTTAGGGTCATTATCCACCTGCACTGTGAAGAGGCGTCCTATCAGTTTTGTAGCATTTGGCTGAATGTGAGCAGAGAGTATAGCCCTATACACCTCAGAATTCATCTTGCTACTTCTGTCAGCAGTCAAATCATCAATAAACACTAGTGAGCCTGTTCCATTGGCAGCCATATATGCCCATGCCATAACACTGCCTCTACCATATTTGACACATGATGTGGTATACTTTGAATCTTGTGCTGTTCCTTTCTTTCACCATACTTTTCTCTTCCCATCATTCTGGTACAAGTTAATGTTGGTTTCGTCAGTCCAAAGAATCTTATTCCAGAACATGGGAGGCTTTTTTAGATGTTTTCTGGCAAAGTCTAATCTGGCTTTCCTGTTCTTGAATGTTACCAGTGGTTTGCACCTTGTTGTAAACCCTCTGTATTTACATTCATGAAGGCGTTGCTTAAAATGGATGTAGTTCCTAAATGGTAAATGCCATATTTTTGTAAAATAAATGCCATTATTTTTTTTAAATAAAGGTGAAAGTCTATACTTCGATCACATCTTGATTGTTTTATTTCACCACTCTATTAGACTTCAACCTCCCCTGTTGGGTTTTCAGTTCATAGTGCTATCATTATTTAAATACAGTGCCTTGCATAACTATTCACCCCCCTTAAAAGTCATCAGATTTGTCTGGATTACAAATGTCATTTACACAGATTGTTCCCGCCAGAATTTTTATTGCTTATTTATTTATTTCTTTTTTTTTTTGGTCAAAACTCACTATTTGTCAGCAGATGTTAAAAAATTAAAAACTGAAAAATGCTGCTTGCAAAAGTATTCAACCCCTTCAGACTAGTTACTTGGTAGAACCACCTTTTGCTGCAATAACTTGGTAAAGAAATTTTTGGTAAATTTCTACCAGCTTTGCACATTGTTTGGGAGTGATTTTTGTCCATTCTTCATGGCAGATTGACAGATAGAACACTGGTTGTGGGCCTTATCTGGTTGAATTTAGACCCACATACCACCACGGCCCACTCCCCTCGAATGGCCCTTAAGCTGCAAACTCATGCAAGAGCTCAGCCTAATGCTGTTTCACACAAGACTGTGAAAAAAGACTGTGCCAGAATTAAACCAGAAGGGCCTAAAGTAAGCCAGATCTCACCCAGATTTTGTTGCTATCTGTGATTTTCAGATTGTTTGGATGTCATTTGTTGACTGCAGTTTTCAAATTCTCATGCCATAAATTCTCAATGGGGTTCAGATCTGACTTTGACTTGGCCAATGTAGAACATTTACCTTTTTGTTTTAATCTCTGGGACCATTGATGCTGCCACCAACATATTTCACTGTAGGGATGGTGTTAATTGAGGTATGGCCTGCCTTTGGTTTGCACCACACACAGGGCTTTGACACTTGACCATATACAGTATCTTCCACCATTAGAAAACTTCTTCACTGAGTCACTTGTGATTTCATATAGCTCTCCTTGAGCAATGGCTTCTTTCTTTTGTCACATACACAGTTATATACAGTATATAACTTGCAGTGAAACAAAAACCTGGCCTACTCCTCTTTCAACTGTACATTTAAATAACTACATTAAAAACTAAGGAATGAATAAAAAATAAGAAATAGTATGAAATAAGAAATAATAGGATATAATAAGAAATAAGAAATATATGTACAGAAATGTGCAAAAAATGGATGTACAAAATATGCAAGTTTATTACATGTACAAAATATGCAAATTTGTTACGTGTAGTAACAATACAAAGTGCAAAGTGCAGTGTGCAGAGTTTCACTGGATTGTAGAGTGACTGGAGAGTCTTTATGGAGTCTTAAGGAATCTGAGTGGTGGACATACACCTATTGAAGAGTCTGATGGCCTAAGGGAAGAAGCTTCTCCTGAGACTCTCAGTTTTAGCTATCAGACAACGGAAGTACTTGCCTGATTGCAGTAGACTGAATAGAAAGTTACCGGGGTGGGTGGAGTCCTTGATTATTTTACCAGCTCTTGTACTGCATTGTCTGGTGTACATGTCATGCAACGAGGGGAGAGAAGACCCGGAGATATTATCAGCTAAGCATACGACTCTGATGCACTGAGACAGTAAACTTTATATAGCCCCAGTATAGAACATTTTCAGGATTGCTGGGGAGACCCTGGATTTCCTCAGCAGTCTCAGATGCCTGTATGGCTTTGTTCACCTGTGCTTGGAAGTGATGAGTCCGGGTCAGGTCCTCAGAGTGTACTCCAAGGTACCTGAAACTGCTCACTCTCTCCACGGGGGCCCCGCCAATCTCAAGTGAGATGTAGTTCCACTGCTGCCACTTCCTGAAGTCCACAACCAGCTCCTTGGTTTTGCTGACATTCTGAGAGAGAATGAGAGTTAGCCTGGCACCAAGCTGCTAGTTTGTCCACCTCATCAAGGTAGGCGGCCTTGTTGTTGTTGGAGATGAGGGTCATAACCAGTGTATCGTCAGCAAACTTGACAACAGAAGTGGAGCTGTGAGAGGACATACAGTCCTGTGTGTAGAGAGAGTAGATCAGGGGACTCAGGACACAACCTTGTGGGGCTACAGTGCTCAGGGTGATGGTGTTAGAGATTAACTTGCCCACTCTCACTACCTCGGGTCTGCCTGTGAGGAAGTCCAGGACCCAGTCACTGAGGGGGGCATTAAGTCTGAGGTCCCTGATCTTGGAGGCCAACCTGTATTGGACTATGGTATTGAAGGATAAACTATAGCCTGTAAACAGCAGCCTACCAGACAGTCCTCAATTATGCAATTAAGCTCTTGAAATGGCTGATGAGCCTTCACTTCACTCTCAGCCACTGTACTCTGTAACTCCTTCAGAGTGACTGTTGGCATCACTGTGGTTTTCCTCACCAGTCTCTGTCTTATTTTTGAGGGAGGGCCTTGTCTAGGTGTTGTGTTGCAGCTTCCACTTTCTACCTGTTGATCCAACAGTATGAATGTTATTTGCATTGACTCAGAATTCAGGGGGGGGCAGATGATTCCAGTTGGAAAGTAATTTTTGTTGTTCTCATCTGATGTTAAACAGGTTTAAGAGAACCTCCTGGGCCTTATCTGACAAATGCTCTAACACATATAATGTCAGGAGATGCAAAATGGCATAACACGCTCCAGGCTCAAATTAATTTTGCCTGTCCCTTAATAGCCCAAATGTTAAAAAAAAAAATTTTTAGTAAATTTTTCAACCTGAATTTAACTGGTTGAATTTGAGCACTGAAATTAGCAACCTGAATACAGGTTTTTAAATATTTGAAATACGTGGATGCTACTAGTCCCAGTCATTGTCTTATGTGTGTTATTTAAAGGAGGCTTATCCCTGTATCATTCACTCTACTTGCGTTTTTTACAGTCATAAGTCAAACAATTCCAGCTCAATCAACACATTCTTGAGTCGATTCAGCTTCACAGTTTTGAGCTTCTGTCCTATACCGGCAACATTGCAGAAATACTGACAGTGAAAAGAGACAGGAACTGCACAATCTAGCTGAATTTGGGCAACAGGCCAAGATGGTAGAACATAAACCAGGAAGGGAGCAGCATATTGACTTGTACTTACATGAGGTTGCTTGTTCCGTGAGAAAGGAGATCTGGGATATTTGAAAAAACTGGTGTCCCATTTCACTTCTGGGGTTAGATTACAACATCCTCTCCAAAGCTATAACAAACTACTTGAAAATAGTGGTTATTTAAATAAAAATAAAAAAGTTATTCATGCTGACCAATCCTAATGCATTCCAGGGTGCTCTATTTTTGACTATCTAGTCACAGACTTGCTCTCTTATGCAAAAACAAAAGATCTCATTTTTTTTTCGTTTCTTTAGCTCAAGAAAAAGCATTTGACAGGGTTGGTCATGAATACCGGTTTAATATTTTATATCCTATATCAATACCTCCTTAATGGTTTTGGATAGAGCCATTAAGATTGTTTAAACTGTTAAACTGTACTTTACAGGTTGTTAAAAAATAAATGGAGGCCTCACTAGGCCTTTTCCAGTCCAGTTCCAGAGGAATACGTCAGGGTTACAGCCTGTTAGGGCTATTATACTGTGTAGCATTCGAGCCACTACTGGTAGCCCTGAGAAAACAGTTTCATTTGGACTTTCATCTGTGGAATTTCAGACCCTGGTCCCAAGTCTGGAGAGAGGGTGACTTTCTCACTCTCGTAGTTCCCCTCCTCCTCCTTGTCCTCCCCTGTCCCTGCACCGCGAAAACGGGGGCCAATTCCCTGAAACCAGCTCCCCAGTCCCGGGGTTTCCCTACCCCTCCATCCTCTCCTTTTCCTTCACCCTGATGTTTCCCTTAACTCCACCAGGACCATGGCAAAGCCTGGGCAGGATTGCTGGTGTGGCAGGAAAGCCAGGCATTTCCATGATCAGCGCTCCCTCCAGGAAGCGGGAATACTGATCTGGATTCCTGATGCGGCGCAAGACTCCCCTGATTGAGCAGGAATGTACCATGTGGCAGTGAGTATACAAGGGAGTACACATCAGGCTTTAGTCGATTCGGGGTGTGGTCAGACCACCGTCCATCAAGGCCTGATTCAGTGTGGGCCTTTGGAAAATGCACGAGGTGAAGGTGAGGCATATGCACGGGGATGTTCAGAAATATTCGCTGGTGTCAGTCAATATTCAATTCCGGGGCAAAAGCATATGGTGGAGTTCGGCGGTTAGTCCTCACCCATCCACTAATTCTGGGAACAAATTGGCCAGGTTTTCAGACATTACTGAGGGAGACATGTATGGATGGGTCCTGCAGTAGCAAGGCATGGTGTGGGAGGCTATATCAAGTGGTGCAGAACAATCAAACAAAAGAAGAAATGACCCAATTTTTGGTCCCGAAGAGCCGCTGGGAATTGGTATACCAGGCGGCTTACCATAATCCGATGGCTGGGCATTTGGGGCAGGTGTAAAACACTGAACCATCTCATGGCTCGTTTTTATTGACCAGGCATTCGCGGCGATATTCACATGTCGTGAATGTTAGAATTCAAAAGAATTCTGTGATCCACACTGTGATCCTCACAGTGTGAGCAATATGTGAGGTCATTGTGAGGTCAAACGATCCTCACAGTGTGAGTAATACATGAGCTCATAATGAATTCAAACGATCCTCATACTGTGATCCTCACAGTGTGAGAAATACATGAGCTCATTATGAATTAAAAATTTTGAGCAGGTTGTGAGGAAGTAGTTTAAATATTGTTCACCGGGGATAAGATCATCTACATCTTGGATAAGATTCCTAAAAGTTTCGCACATACAGCACACATTACATACATTGATGCAGAAACGCGGATATGTTCTACATGTCTAAAGTATATAGAGAGATAAACCTTATAAACTCCTTATAAGCGCCTTGATTTCGTGTAACAACTTAAAATATAACCTGCATGCACGATAAACTATAATACAATTTATTCACATTTCTCTACAGAAAGGACTTTGCAGGTTAATTTTTTTTTTAAGATCGGGAAAGGTCCTCGAGTCGATATATTTGAACTCAAGACGCCCGGAGTGCACGCCGCTGTATGTCGGCGCGCTGCCCACAAGGCTATCAGCACCGACAAGGTTTTGAAGGTTTTAATAAAATTTTATTTATCAACGGATCAACGGTAATCCTCGGCAAACTTCGACAGTTTGACTGTCAGCAAACTCCGGCTGTGCGTCTTGCATCATCAGCTCAGAAGTAAAGTTCGATTCAGTTCTGTTACTTCCTATGAACCGCTTAAAGAACGATTCGTTCAGGAATCGAACGTCACTATTGTGATTTACATTTGTGTCAGAGACTTTCGACCGTGGAATTGCTGTTTTGTTCTGGAGAAATGGTGAGTGCTTTCTTTAATTACTATTCATATACGCTGATATGATATTATAATGCCAATATGCACTGTGGCCTGGCCCTGTGTTAGCAAATTAGCCAGGTACACATGTTAGCCAGGTACATGTGAACCAGCCATCTTGCCAGCTCAGATGTAGAATTAGTTAAGCCAGGAACACACTACACGAATGTGTTCAGTTCAGTCTTACAATGTTTAAATGTAATGTCAAGACAAGTAGTTGTTAACAACTCATTGCAATGACTCATTGCAATTTCATGACAATGAAATTGTTCTCTGTGTTTCAGGATCTGTCAAGAATTTCCAAGGGGAAAAAGAAATACAAGTTAAGAATCGAAAAGGAGTCACCAAAACAACAGTAGAAGCAGAATGTGTCTGTCAAATTGAATTGTTTGTGTCAAATGCAAACAGCAGACTGAAAAGAAATTAAAATAAACAAGGAAACTGAATTGTATAAATACTTTGAATGAAATAAAAGATTAACTTCTACATGATGTTTGTGATATTACTTACAAATATTAGAGAACTTTTAGATCACAGTGAACTCACACTAAACTAAGAGAATGAGTTTAACACAGTGATATGACGGTGGTCTCACATGGTGAGCTCACAGTATGAGCACACAGTGAGTGCGCTGTGACCTCACATTGACCATAGTATGAGCACACAGTGAGCACACTGTGACCTCACATTGACCATAGTATGAGCACACAGTGACTGTGCTGTGCGGTTACACTTTTAGCTCGCTGTGACCTCACATTGTGACCACATCATGAGTATTCTGGGAGCTCACGGTTTGAGCACACAGTGAGTGCACTGTGACCACATTGTGACCATAGTATGAGCGCACAATGAGTGTGCTGTGCGGTTACACTTTTAGCTCGCTGTGACCTCACACTGTGACCACATCATGAGTATCCTGGGAGCTCATGGTGAGATCACTGAGAGATCAAATTGTTGACTGGGAATACTAGTTGGCAACAACCTGATCACTTCCATGCTGTGGCCACTGGGGTCACTGATCAGGGTATCATTGTAAACTTCTGGAAAACATAGCACTAGACCAGTGCCTCTGTTCTCCATTTTTCACCACAGTAGGGGGTCAGGGTGAGAGTGACCTGTCCTGTCGTGTCTAAACCAGAGGCTGATGTATGGAGAAGGACTGGCATAGGCTGACAGAGCTTGCACATAGAGGACATGGCTTAATGATAAACATCTATTCATGCTGAAGTTGAGTGAAATGTACTTGTCAACAACAACTCCATTTTATTAGTCTGTCGTGAGAGCTTGGTCCTCAGTGCTGAGCATCAGCAGGATTGACTCACAACTTTTCCGTTATTTTCTTGATTGATAATATTAAGTCAAAATCAAAACTTATCTAACTAAACTTAATTAACTTATATTACTAGCATAGACTTTAGTATCTTCCATATAGAAACCTTATGTTCTCTACACAGTATATATGTAAATATTCCTTTCCAGTCTAGCCATGTTGTGCATACCATGAAAGATAGCAAACACCATGGTAACAGAAGTGATGACATTTCAAAAAGCATGAAGCGTTTCTCCAAGTTTGTTATATTACGTTGAATTATTGAGTCTGTTATACCTTACTAACTTTAATTATTCTGTAGTGATTTTGGGTGAAATCCCAGAGCCATGACCAGTTAGCCACTATTGCACATAAGCTTTCTTAACTATAGATGGACTTACAGTAGTGAAAGTTTGTAGTGGACTGTTTGTCCTCACAATGAATAGATCCTATTGGTGTTAGGGTTAGAGAACTATTGACTGTCAGACATACAGTAAACACACACTTCTTATCTGTGCATTCCACCCGAGTGGCAGAGTAGCTTCCACTAGCTCAAAACATTAAAATAGATTTACTTGAAGGTTTTACTTTAAGCTACAAGATCATCAACCATCTTTTATCTGACCATGTGAGTGTGATTATTTGCGGACGATGTTCTCTTGGCACTATCTGGTGGACCTCACTCAAATGATTTGCTGCTGAGTGTGAAGCAGCTGGGATGAAAATCAGCACCACCAAGCCCAAAGCCATGGTCATAGAAAAGTGTGGGATGCTCTTTTCAGGTGAGTAGAGTATCTTAGCATTTTATTCATGAGCAATGGATAAAGGGAGCATGAAATTGACAAATGGATCATTGAATGCATGTGAAGCATACTTTACTCCAGTTAAAATATATTATACAGTGGGGTCCAAAAATCTGAGACCACTAGTGAAAATGCTTCTATTTTTCATTCTTTTCTAATTTAATACAACAATTTTCATTACAAATTATATTACTGGCAACAACCTGAGTGAAAAAGAGAATCTTTGAAATATTTACATGAATTTCAGTTTCTTAGCATTTGGCATGTCCCCTTTTGGCTTAAATGAGTGTGTACTCGAACTGGCATGGACTCCACAAGTTTCACAAAATCTTATGATCCATTTTAAATCAAATCCACCAGAGTGTTGTCCGAATGCTTCAATAGAAGAGATTAAGCATAAGGAAAATCTGACCCTTTGTACAAAGCAGTCGACATGGTCAATATCACAAATTTTTTTACATTTAAATAATGACCTAGAAATAGTGCAGAATCTTGAATATTAAATATTCAATATATTGAACATTTTCTTTCTTTGATTGTTTATATATTTTTATATATTTAGTTTATATATTTTAGTTTATTTGTTTCAAAATTCTAAAACTGTTTATTTACAATTTTAAATGAAAAAATCCCAGATTTTCAATGTGGTGTCAGACTTTTGGACCTCACTGTATATGCTATACATTGTTGTAAAGGGTGGTTTTTTCATTACCATGCAATGTTCATAAAATGTCCCGTGTGGGAACAGAGAGAACTTGAGAAAATCCACACAAACAGTCCACTTATATGAGTCACCATTTAAAAAATAAAAAATAAAAGTATTTTTTAGGGGGTTTTCAATCTTGTCCACTCTCATGAGTCTCGGAATTCATAGTACAACATGGCAATGGTTTGCTTACTACCAAGAGGGTTGGTCATATCCGGTGACAGGGAGGGGATCCACATCTGCTCCATGCAGTCTCTCCGCTCGTGTCCCACAAGGCTAAGTACTCGGACCTCTTCTGTTCGCTCTCTTGGGGATTGAGGTCATATCATCACATGGGTTTCCATACCACTGCTATGTGGATGGGACTCAACGTATCCTCTCCTTTCCTTCATCAGACACTCTTCTGCTCAGATCTCAGCATGTCTAGCAGACATCTCATCGTGGATCACAGCTCATCAGCTGAAACTTAATCCCAGCAAAAGTGAACTGCTGTTCAGCTCAGGTGCAATGGATAAAGGGAGCATGAAATTGACAAATGGATCATTGAATGCATGTGAAACATACTTTACTCCAGTTAAAATATATTATTATATACAAAATAATATATATTCCCCATGCCAGGATCTTGTGATCTCTCTCAGATCTCACCTTGCTAATCTGACACACTCATGCCGATTTCTCCTTTCGAACATCAGAAGGATTTGCCTTTTTCTATCCATAGAGGCCAATCAGGTGCTTGTTCAGTCCCTTGTCATTTTGAGACTGTACTACTCCAACTCGCTCAGTGATCCAGAATGTAGCTTCATGACTTGTTTTCAACCCTCCCACACCACCCCATTGCCACGCTTCATCAGTATTATAATCAGATTGATAACGTTACCTGAGTTACATTAAATGAATCCCAGGGTGCTCATGCCAGACATTGCCATGGTTACAACTACAGCTAACACCTAACATGTTCAGTGCTAACTTTCACTGACTAGTTATCCATATTTTCAGTAATGTACGAACCTTAGTCAGCTAGCTAATGTATTTCACAGTGCTCACCACAAATGAGTGGTAAAAAGTGAAATTATACCATGAGGGAAAATGCGTACTGTGAAATCTGTATGTGGCTAATGCTAGGGGACTTATTCTGAATTAAGATAACTAAAAAAAACTAGCTACAACTCCATGGACATGAAGTAACAAACAATTAACAATAAATCTTATATCTGTTAAATTAAGTCTAATTAGAAAACAAGAAATCATATAATGGCAAGTAGAGTTTGTCTGGCTAATGTACGGTATGGAGCAGTGAGCCAATTTAATTGAAATAGGTTCCAGCGAAATGTAAACAGGTCATGTGACGCATAACCAGAATCATTTTATTTGCTATATAGAATTACATGTATTTGGAATTTTTCTTGGTGTCATGGCCGTGGCTGATTTTCTGTTTTTCCCCGTTTTCCGTTTGTTTCCTTTTGTTTTCTCCTTCCTCGTGTATCCAGCATTTTCTATTGTTTCTGTGTGTGTGTGCGTGTCTGTATGTAACTGGCCATGACGCTCACATTCATGCCTTTCCTGATTGCTCCAGAGAACACTGCTCACTCCCAGCCCTCCACAGCGTGAGGCAAGTACCTGACCCTGAACCCTATGCCGGTGAGCAAAAGAGATGCAAGCCATTCCTCCTCCATTTTTCCTTCGTGTTTGCCCAGTGTCCCTTAACCTACTCCTCTGATGATGCCAAGATCACCTACATCATGGGACTACTGAGGGGTGACACCTTGGCCTGGGCCACCGCTGTCGGGGACAGGCAGCCAGCTTTGTGGTTCACCCTCTCCTCCTTCACCAACGATCTGCGTAAAATATTTGATTATCCCGTCCAGGGAAGAGAGGCTGTCAAACGCCTTCTCTCCCTCTGCCAGGGGCCCTGTAGTCTGGTGGAGTACTCTGTTGAGTTCTGAATCCTGGCCACCGAGTCTGAATAGAATGATGTGGAACTTCAGGCGGGGGTTGTTAATGGCCTTAATGAGCAGGTGAAGGATGAGCTAGCTCTCAGGGACGAAGTGGACTCCTTTGACTCACTGTTCTCTCTGGCCATTTGGCTGGATAACTGTATGTGGGAGTGGCACAGGGAGAGAGCCAGCTGGCCCCGTGACCACCCGATTTCAGTTCCCTTGCCTGCGCTGATCAACTTGGGCGCTGAGGACTGGCTTCCCAGTCCGGCCTTCCCATTGATCTACTGGACCCTCCCATTACTGTGAACACCCTGGACGGAAGATTCTTGGGCCAGGTCACCCATCGCACTGCACCTTAGCCCTTAGTTCTCTCCGGGAATCACCATGAGCAGGTGCAGCTTAACATCATTCCCTCACCATGTACCCCATTGGTATTAATTTCAATTTCAATTTCAATTTATTTATAAAGCACATTTAAAACAACTTTCATTGACCAAAGTGCTGTACATAAATCATAAACCTAATTACAGCATTTAAAAAATGCACAGACCTAATCACTGCAATTAGTGATGCATAGGCTTGTACGCAACAATAAAATCCATATAACCTTAAGACAACCCAATCACCCATCATTGAAAGCACAAGAGAAGAGATGAGTTTTTAACAGACATTTAAATTCAGACACTGTG
>CM040995.1:8750263-8771381 GCA_022985145.1 Pangasius djambal | reverse complement strand
TCTGAGAGATATTGAGGAGCAAGATAATTAACAGCCTTGTACACAAAAAGCAAAATTTTAAACTCAATACGGTACTGCAAGGGTAACCAGTGCAGCGAGCGTAAAATAGGTGTAATATGTACCCATTTGCGACTGCCCGTGAGCAAACGGGCAGCCGCATTTTGAACCAACTGAAGTCGTTGTATGGATGAGACCGGCAAGCCATAGTAAAGCGAATTACAATAATCAAGTCGCGAAGAGATGAAAGCATGTATTACAATCTCAGAACTCCTCCTGCTCAGGAAGGGTTTGACCTTCGCTAACCTACGAAGATGGTAAAAGCTGGAGCTCACAGTGGCATTAATTTGTTTATCTAGCTTTAGTTCGCTGTCAAATATAAAACCCAGATTTTTAGCGTCGTGGACTTGATATGGTGTTAGAGACCCCAAATCGATTGTGCTCAAGTCAGTTTTGCCATTTGATCCAAACAAAACGACTTGTGTTTTATCATTATTTAGGTGTAAAAAGTTATTTGCAAGCCATTGTATTAAGCTATTCCTGGTTGAGAAAGCACAATCCCTACATAGACTGGTCAGCCAGGAGGGTTGCTAACTGGAGTCCCTTCTGCCAGTCCTCATGTCTGAAGTCAGCCCTTCCATCCAGTGCCACCGCTTCGGCCTCCCCGGCCCCTAGCCCTCCAGACCTCTCCAGGCTTACCTCCTCCTCCACACCATTTGTCTGGACCCTTGAAGCTGAACGCACATTCCGCATGCTCAGCTGAGTTAAGGTCTGGTGATTGACTTGGCAAGTCTAAAGCCTTCCACTTTTTTGCCCCTGATGAAGTCCTTTGTTGTGTTGGCAGTGTGTTTTTAGGTCATTGTCTTGCTGCATGAAGAAGTTCCTCCTAATTAGATTTGATGCATTTCTCTATAAATTGGCAGACAGAATGTTTCTGTAGACTTCTGAATTCATTCTGCTACTACTACCATAAGTTACAGCAACATTAAAGATTAGTGAGCCTGTTCCAGAAGCAGCCATGCAAGCCCAAGCCATGACACTACTTCCTTGAATGATGAGCTCATATACATTGCTCAAAAAAAATTAAAGGAGCACTTTTTAATCAGAGTATAGCATCAAGTCAATTAAACTCCTGGGATATTGATCTGGTCAGTTAAGTAGCAGAGGGGGTTGTTAATCAGTTTCAGCTCCTTTGGTGTTAATGAAATTAACAACAGGTGCACTAGATGGGCAACAATGAGACGACCCCCAAAACAGGAATGGTTTTACAGGTGGAGGCCACTGACATTTTTTCCCTACTCATCTTTTCTGACTGTTTTTCACTAGTTTTGCATTTGGCTAGGGTCAGTGTCAGTACTGGTAGCATGAGGTGATACCTGGACCCTACAGAGGTTGCACAGGCAGTCCAACTCCTCCAGGATGGCACATCAATACGTGCCATTGCCAGAAGGTTTGCTGTGTCTCCCAGCACAGTCTCAAGAGCATGGAGGAGATTCCAGAAGACAGGCGAGGAGAGCTGGACAGGGCCGTAGAAGGTCCTTAACCCATCAGCAGGACCGGTATCTGCTCCTTTGTGCAAGGAGGAACAGGATGAGCAGTGCCAGGGCCCTACAAAATGACCTCCAGCAGGCCACTGGTGTGAATGTCTCTGACCGAACAATCAGAAACAGACTTCATGAGGGTGGCCTGAGGGCCCGACGTCCTCTAGTGGGCCCTGTGCTCACTGCCCGGCACCGTGGAGCTCGATTGGCATTTTCCATTGAACACAGAAGTGGCAGGTCCGCCACTGGTGCCCTGTGCTTTTCACAGATGAGAGCAGGTTCACCCTGAGCACATGTGACAGACATGAAAGGGTCTGGAGAAGCCGTGGAGAATGTTATGCTGCCTGTAACATCGTTCAGCATGACTGGTTTGGTGGTGGGTCAGTGATGGTCTGGGGAGGCATATCTATGGAGGGCTACAGGCTAGACAATGGCACCCTGGCTGCCATTAGGTATTGGGATGAAATCCTTGGACTCATCGTCAGACCCTATGCTGGTGCAGTGGGTCCTGGGTTCCTCCTGGTGCACGACAATGCCCAGCCTCATGTGGCGAGAGTATGCAGGCAGTTCCTGGAGGATGAAGGAATTGATACCATTGAATGACCCCACGCTCGCCTAACCTAAATCCAATAGAACACCTCTGGGACATTATGTTTCGGTACATCCAACGCCGCCAGGTTGCACCTCAGACTGTCCAGGAGCTCAGTGATACCCTGGTCCAGATCTGGGAGGAAATACCCCAGGACACCATCCATTGTCTCATTAGGAGCATGCCCCGACGTTGTAAGGCATGAATACAAGCACGTGGGGGCCATACAAACTACTGAGTACCATTTTGAATTGCTGCAATGAAATTTCAGCAAAATGGACTACCCTGCTGCATGATTTTTTCACTTTGATTTTTGGGGTGTTTTTGAATTCAGCCCTCTGTAGGTTGATAATTTTCATTTCCATCAAACGATTTGGCATCCTTTCATTCCTAACACATTACCCAGTCCATATCAGTAGAGATATCCAGCATGATATTTTTCCCATTGAGATCTGATGTGTTTTCAAAGTGTTCCTTTAATTTTTTTGAGCAGTGTATTTTGGATCATGAGCAGATGCTTACTTTCTACACACTTTTCCTTCACTTTGGTAGAGGTTTATCTTGGTTCCAGAACTTGTTGCTCATCTCTGTATTTCTTTGTGAATTCCAATCTGGCCTTCTGATTCTTACTGCTGATGAGTGGTTTGCATTTTGTGGTATGGCCTCTATATTTCTGCTTTCAAAGTCTTCTTCAAATGGTGGATTGTAATACATTGACCCTTCCCTGTGGAGGTTATTGCTGATGTCACTGACTCTTTTTTTGGGTTTTTCTTCATAGCTCTCACAATGTTTCTGTCATCAACTGCTGTTGTTTTCCTTTTCTGACCTGTTTAAGGTCTGGTTGTTAGTACACCAGTGGTTTCTTTCTTTTTCAGGACTTTCCATGGGCTATGACCAGTGCTTCTGCAATGGGTCAGATCAAATTTCACTCTTTTCTCAGCTTCAAAATTGTTTCGTTTCACTATGTACTTGTATATGTGAAATGACAAACTCCACTTGAACTTCAACTTGATGTCTAGGTGTAAATATTAGGAAATAAAAGCTGAAATTCTGATCTATTGCATTTTGATCTCAAACCCAGATGTGGGTTTTCAGTGGGAAAATTTCCACTGGAGATCAATAGTTTACATCTTTCTCTTGCATTTTTAACTTAAATAATGTTATTAACTGTAAATGTAATTCATGTTATTTAATGTAATGAAATAATGCCATTATGTAATCCATGTTAGATTGCACATACAGTATAAAAAAACACACAGTGGGGTCCAAAAGTCTGAGACCGTATTGAAAATCTAGGATTTTTCATTTAAAATCGGAAATAAACAGAAGGTTTTAGAATTTTTAAATATTTAAAACAAAGAAAATAAAATTTCTTTTTATTATTCAAGATTCTGCACTATTACTAGGGCCCTATTTATATGTTAGCAAATTTGTGATATTGACCATGTTAACTGCTTTATACAAAAGGTCAGCTTTTCCTCATACCTAATTTTTTCTATTGAAGCATGTGTTAAGATGGATTTGATCTAAAAATGGATTATAAGGTTTTGCACAAACTTGTGAAGTCCATGCCAGCTCATGTGAAAACTGTCCAGCTGTCATTAAAGCAAAAAGGGGACATATCAAAAAATTCATTCATGTAAATATTTTATTTTTTATTAAAGATTCTACTTTTCACTCAAGTTGTCAATAATATATTCATCAATTGTTGTTTTACTAAGTAATATTAAAAACGTTCCACCAGTGTTCTACACTATACATCCATGCCCTACTATATGTGGCATTTTGTCAGTGTTCAGAAGTGTGTTGTAATCATATAACCTGCAATAAAATGAAATGATCAAGCTAAGTGAGAAAACCTTTTTTTTTTTTTTTTTAATTTTGTTCATTTAATTGATTGAATTCTTTTTCATGAAATGCCATTCATCCCAAGTGTTTCCTCATGTTACAAATATACTGTTTTTTAGTGCATTAAGTTATGACTTCATCCACCCTGTCATGTCCTTGTCCACACTGTCATCTTCATGTTTTATCAAAACATACAAATTATTCCTATAAGTAATTGAAACATTTTTAAATTGTTTGTTATAAACAAAAAGGGAGTTTAAAGGGGGTGCTCTTAAATTTGATATAGGACAAAGTGCAATTGGTGTGGATCTTGTTTTTAAAAACATCTTTTTACTATAATAATTCAAAAAAAAGATTTTCACAATAACTAAGAATTATTGTTGAGAAAACAACACATCTCCCTGAAAATATCAATTCTGTCAATTCTGTAAATATACTTATCTTTTTGTATTTGTCCATGACTTCGTGGACATATCTTGTTGGTTCACAAATGGTTTGCTTGCAATTACAAAATAAATAGCTGGCATCTGGCTGGCATTTCAGTGACAGCAAAGCACCACTGGCAGCTAGGGATTGCATGACTATTAATTAGTAACCAGTAATGCAAGTAGTAATAAAGTAGTAAAGCAATCATCTTTTCCATAGTTAAAGCAAAAACTGCTTCAAGACATCACCATTTTAGGCTATTAGTTCAGTTACAAGCTGAAAACAGTAAACAACAGAAAAAAACAAACAAAAAAAAACACATCAAACTGTAATAGGCTACAAATGACATTTTAGCTTCAATGCTCTTAAGCTATTCTAACCATAAAAATAAATAAACTGGTACAATAAATGTGTATCATAGTACACTATTTAATGACATATAGTACCAATTCTTAAAATGCATTCATGTTAATGACCTCAGGTCCAATGACAGAGCCTTCCTTATAGCTCAATGTCCAGTCTTTTTTAAATGAAGAATTGTACGTTAACAGCAGCATCTGGGAGTTGATAATGACCTAGGTGTTGAACCACCATGCTTAATTCTGACCTCAGTAGTGTCGGAGAATAAGATCCAACTACCCTCAAAACTAGCTGAGTGGGACTGGATAGTGATGTGCAACCCATGGCACCAGATATGCTCTTCTTTATCCCAGTGTTGGACATGATGGAATTCACTATGTCGCAGTGTGAGGATTTTATTTAAAGTTTCTTTAGATTTAAAGGACAACACAAATAACTACAAGATTAATTTCTTCAAGGAATAGGATTTAAAAAAACTCTGCACACCTCTACACTTCATACAAAGTGACGTTAAAGATGATAATATTCCATTAAAGCAAAAAAAAAAAAAGACTTTACCCGGTGTAGTTTTGCTCAGTTTGCAGTTGACTATAGAATTGGCTCCATCTAGTATGAAATATTTTCAGACTAAAAATATAGACATTTAGCCTGCTTTGTTTTTCATCTGCCTGGCTACTTTTTCCACCACCATCCAGACTAGTCGATATTCCCACAGTGGCGACTACTGAAAGTATTTGTAAACTAGTCTATGTAACTCCTAATTGCAGCAGAATGGCATGTCACAGCTCTAATAAATCACAATATTCCTAACATAAATAATAACAGAACATACAAATGACACCAAATTTTAAGTAGGTGTTTTGGGCCACTACAAACCACCAGTACAGCTTTAATATGCCATGGCTATATGGTGCAAGTCTCCGGAACTGTAATGGAGGGATGGAACACAATTCTCCAAATAAACATTTATACAAACATTCAGTGACCCCCTCATGCCCTGTGGACATTGTCATCCTGGAAGACACCATTCACCATTCAAGATAGAAATTCTTCATCAGAGGATAAAGGTGATCACTCAGAATAACTTTGCATTGACCATTCAGTCCAAGGGGACAAGTGGACCCAAACCATGCCAGCAAATTGCCCTCCACAACATAACAGAGTACCATTCTCTTGATGTATGCCAATATGGTGAAGGATGAATGCATCATTTTTTTTTCTCTGTAGTCCCCTCCCTGTGGATTTTGCATCAGTGAACTCTCAGATTTAATGATGGGTTTATAAACTGCAACAATACTAGAATATCCAGTGGTGGAAAGTGTACAAAACACACTGAACTGCATAACAATATGGCTTCTGTAGCAATAATTCACAAAAATTAAAAATCCTTGTCATTGTGGCCGCAGGGGTGTGGTTGAGCATCAGCTGCAGATGAAGAGGAGGTGGGTTGAACTGGAAGATAACGTGATGATTCTCACCTGTGTCTTTTTACCGCCAGTCTACTTATATGGGTCTCTTTGTGCTTTCAATGACTTTCAATTTCAATTTCAACTGTGAACTTGGTGGAGCGAAAGCCGCGAGACTGCGAATGAGAGCCGGAGGAGGAATGGGCTTTGAGACGCCTCCCTTTGCTATCAGAGGATGCCCAGCTTGCCACCATGGATGCAGCTGGAGTATTCAAGCGTCAGGAGGACGGTTTTGCAGCACAACGGCCAAACACCTGAGCAGTTCTCCGAGGTCAGGCGCACCTTCGCCTACTCGCAACTGAAGGACTCCTGTCATCGGTGGTTGATGGCAGAGGAGTGGGACATTGAACAGATTATCAAGCTGGTGGTACTGGAGCAATTCGTTGGTTGACTCCCAACAGGCAAGGTGGAGTGGGTCCATTGCCACTGGCCCACACCCCCTGGACAAAGCCATTCAGCTGGCGGAGGATCAGGTGGCGGTGATTGCTGGTCCAGATGTCTCCCTTTTTCCGCTTTCTCCTACTCCTCCCCTGGTCCTGGCTCCCCGGAACTGAGGTATGGGGGCCCCAAAACTGCCCCCAAATCTGGCTTCCTCTTTTCCTCTCCCTCTTTTATTTCACCTCAGATGTCTCCTCCAACTCCCTCTCTCTTGACACAGGTAGAACCTTCCATGACCACCAAGACTGGGGTAAAGCCTGGGTAGGTTTGCAGGCATGGCAGGAAAGCTGGGCATTTCCAGGATCAGTGTTCCCTCATGGAAGCAGAAAAACTGTTCAGGAAACCTGATGTGCCACAGGCCTCCCCCGATCGAGAAGGAATGTACTGCATGTCAGTGACTATAAATGGAAGTACATCAGGCCTGCAGTAGTGAGGCACAGTGTGGAATGTGCGCGGCATTGGCTAGGGAGGTGATGCCGGGGCAGTCAACGTCAGCCTTGTGTCAAGGGGAAACTTTGCTGTGATTCCCCTTGGGGATTTTCCCTTGCAGCAGTTGTGTGACAAGATCCTGAGGCATGCCTTCGACCAAGTGAGAGTAATTGATGGTCAACAAATCCAGTCCAATGTTGAGCTATCCCACATGTACTTCTTAGTCATTAAAGATTGATAATATCAAGTGACACAGGACACTCAAACCAAGGAAGAGATGACCCAATTGTTGGTACCAAACAGCAGTAGGAACTCCTGTTCCATGCGGGTAATCACAATCCCATGGCTGGCAATTTGGGGCAGGATAAAACACTAAACCATCTCATGGCCTGTTTCTATTGGCCAGGCATTCATGGTGATGGTTGCAGGTGGTGTGCGGCATGCTGCAAATGTCAACTGGTGAATCCACCAGCCACCCCAAAAGCGCCATTGCTCCCGCTTCCATTGATTGAGGTCCCATTCGAAAGAATTGGCATGGACCTCGTTGGGCTATTAGAAAGGACTGCATAAGGGCATCATTTTGTGTTAGTTTTATTGGACTATGCAACACTGAAGCCGTGGCTCTTAGCAAAATCTCAACATGCAGCCTTGCAGAGGCACTCTTTCATGTTATCTCCCGAGTCGGAGTAAGAGTAAAATGAGTAAGAGTTGTTGGAAACTTCCCCCGTAAAGACCAGGAGACTTGGGTATATCTTCAGCAGGATTCTTTATTGAGAACGCGCTGGTCGGTCGCTGTAGTCATCAAGTCCGACTAAGACTGTGATACATTAGAGTTTTATACATTTCAAGGAGGATTGATACATGAAGGTGGAGACAAGCATGCAAATGCACTACAGGAATCAGCTTGTTACCCCAGCCCAGATCTCATCAGCATAACAGTGTCATTCAAATGCATGGATACTAATCCAATCAGCCTGACAGTGTCACCCATACCTTCACATTATCATAGAGACAAAGGCACAGATGTGCCTTGAGCTTAGTTTTCACCTTTAACTTAGGTCTCTACACAATTGTCAGGAAGTACATAAAGACCAAAGGTTAATGTTTCAGACACCTGGGCTGGCTGACTTGATTTCCTTAGAATATCATCTTTACCTCAAAATATAAAAACACAATGGGCACAACCTAGTTTTAACATTTTATAAATTTGTAATCCAACAGAGTAAATGAGTTATCTGGTGAAAAACTACTCTACAAATACTTTACTTTACAAATTACTTTTTCATATGCCTACACTTGACAAAAGTAGTCCAAAAATGTTCTATTTACTACTCTGTGCTTAACTAACCAAATGAGCTATGCGGAACTGAAAACCCAACTCCATCATCAGCAGTATATAAAAAAAGAAGATAACGTTAGCTGGCTATCTAATTTAGCCAAATGCTGTTGGGGTTTCAATAGCTTTCTAGGTTCATTAGCATGCTAGATAACAGTCTGTAGAGTTTACTCAGAACGGTGCAATAAAGAAAAAATATCCAGTGAGTGGCAGTTCTGCAAATGGAAATGCCTTGTTGATGAATCAGGTCAGTGAAAAATGGCCAGACTAGTTTGAGCTGACAAAAAGGCGACAATAACGGAGATAACCATTCTGTAATTGTGGTGAGTAGAAAAGCATGTCAGACTGCACAACATGTCGAATGGGCTACAACAGCAGAAGACCGCGTCAGGTTCCATTTGAGCTAAGAACAGAAAGCTGAGGCTGCAGTGGGCACAGGCTCACCAAAACTGGATAGTTAAAGACTGAAAAAATTTAGCCTGTTCTGATGAATCTCGATTTTTTGGCAAAAAATGGTAGGATCAGAATTTGGTGCCAACAGCATGTATCTATGGACCCAACCTACTTGTTTCAGCAGTCCAGGCTGGTGGAGGTGGTGTATTGGATTGGGGAATGTTTTCTTGCCACACTTTGGGCCTGTTAATACTAATCAATCATCTCTTGAATGCCACAGCCTATATGAGTATTGTTGCTGACCTTGTGCATCCCTTCATGGCCACAATTTACCCATCTTCTAATGGCTACTTCCAGCATGATAATGCAGCATGACACAAAGCAAAAATCATCTCAAACTTGTTGGGGTGTGGTAGAATGGGAGATTTGCAGCATGAAAGTGCACCTGAAAAGTCAACAGAGCCAAATTTCAGATTTCCTGATATTTTCAACTAGATGCGGTAAACAACTTAGAACATGGCACCTTTTGTTCGAACCCACCCATTTTTCAAGTGATCAGAAATATTGGAATATGTGACTCACAGGTGTTTCTTTTTGCCCATAGTTTTTTTGTTCCCTGTTAGATAATTCTGAATGTCTACTCTTGGAAGACTGAATTTGGAGGACATTGGTTTATATAAAGGATAAACCAATATTAAGATTAGAGAGCTGTCTATGGTAGACAAGCAAGCCATTTTGAAAATGAGAAGAGAGACAAATTCACTCAGAGCCATTGCACAAGCATTGGGCATAGCCAATACAACAATACAACCAGACATGGAACAGGTCAGCCAAGGAAAACAACAGCAGTTGATGACAAAAACCATTGTGAAAGCTGTGAAGTAAAACCCAAAAACAACAGTCAGTGACATTACCAACAACCTCCATAGGGCAGGGGTGAAAGTATCACAATCCACTGTTCAAAGAAGACTTCAAGAGCAGACATGTAGAGCCAATACCACAAGGTACAAAACACTCATCAGCTGTAAAAATCAGAAGGCCAGACTGTAATTGGCAAAGAAATACAGAGCCACAAAAGTTCTAGAATCAAAATTAACCTCTACCAAAGTGATGGACAGGACAAAGAAAGTATCTGCTCATGATCCAAAACATAAGAGCTCATTGGTCAAGCACAGCAGAGATGTCATGGCTTGCATGGCTGCTTCTGGAACAGACTCACTTATCTTTATTAACGTTGTAACTCATGATGGTAGCAGCAAAATGAACTCAGAAGCCCACAGAAACATTCTGTCTGCCAAATTACAGAGAAATGCATCCAATCTTGTAGGGAGGGCCTTACATGCAGAAAGACAATGAACCAAAACACACTTCCAGCCAAGTGTGAAACAAATTTCTTCATCAAGGAAAAATAGTCGAAGGTTTTAGACTGGCCAAGTTAATCACCAGACCTTACCCTAAGTGAGCATGCATTTCACCTCCTGAAGAGGAGACTGCTAATGCATAAGCATTGAATGTCTTTTTCGACCACAATTTTCAGCCCTATTTAGTAATGACTTTGCCAAAACTACTAAAGGTAGTTGCCACAATCACTGTTCCTACTGAAACACTAGTCACTTGAGCAGTCTTTGTGACTGAAGGTCTTGCCCCAATAATAAATGCTATTTCAAAGTCACTTAGATCTTTTCCTTCTGATCCAAATTCAAGCTCAACGGGGCTGGCAAAGAGCATGATAGGATGTTACTTTCTTAATTGTATCATGCAGTACACCTGGCTGGAAGCATCTGCACAAGTTTCTCCACTCATTTGTTCTGAGTTTTCCTTCTCACACACACACACACACACACACACTATTGTGAGTACATAAGCAGTGCAAAATTCTGCATATGGCCAATCATGCCACAATATGCAAATGCATATGCTCATTCAGACAGACAGACAGACACACACAACAGTGTTTGGCCATGGATCACACACATTCTCTCTATGCGAATGAAACTGCACTGAAAACTTTATGAGAAGCAATATTTAACTGCTGTGTGCTGATTTTTTTCCCCCTTAAATGACTCCTGCTTTATATGCAGTAATGATATTTAAAAATAATTATTTAAATGTAACAGTGACATTAATTTTGCAATTAGACTTGGTCTTTGTCTCTTCTGTCTACATGGTTCATGCAGATCCTTTAAAAATTCTTTAAAATAAACAGAAAACACCATTTTCTCTCCTTGCCCTAGCACACACATAGCTGAGTCACTGGCAGTCTTCAAATGACATCTAAAGACTTACCTCTTCCTAAAGTACTCAAATTTGCACTTAAAAAAGTGCTGTATATACACTATATGGCCAACAGTATGTGGACACCTGAGTATTGATCATCATCATATTGATCAGCATTAATACTGAGTTGTTGCCCCTTTGCTGCTAAAACAACCTCCGCTCTTCTTGGAAAGCTTTCCACTTGATTTTGGAATGTGGCTTTGGGGATTTGTGCCAATTCAGCCAAAAGAGCGCAAATGGTTGAAGAGAATGGAATGGAAGAGAGATTTTTTTTTCTGACAGCTATAGCACACACATATGCACAAACTTACCGAGGCAGGGAGCTGTACTGCCTCTGTACCTGTCTAAAGCTATCTTGCGCTTCTCCTCTCTGCAGCTATACCTCTACTGACACAGCATGATGCCCGGACTGAGCGTGTGCGCCACCACTAGTCTGAAACACACACAAACATCACGATCTGCACATACAAATTGTACACATCTAAGATCTGTGACATTTACACACAGTATAAACAAATACATTGTACAAAATAGCACACGAAAAAACAACTTATATTTGTGTCTCAGTGACACACCACCGAGAGATACACCTCCCACTACATCTCCCACTAACTCTACCATACATCATATACTGTACCGACACATACACATAGACCCAACCACCCATACACACCATTTACCCTAACAAACAACCCAAGACTTCACAGAGCCATGTTTCAGGCCAACTTTACTATCAGTCATTCTGTCTCATAATTTTGGCATGTATTACTGCACCACGAGTTCACCTTGTTAATATATAGACTGAGCATTTCCAAGTAACAATTTATAAGGCATATATTAATATTTATTATAAAGCACTTAATGAGAGGCCTAATGGGAGGCCTAATTGCCTACTCATTAAACTCCACCACCACACTACAGAGCTTGGAATTAGTCTTGTCTTGAAATAAATTACGTTACATTTCCCTGTTAGATGTACGTTAGATGAACATTGCTCTTATGAAGGCAATGAGTCATCATAACACATTAATTAACAAATTTGTTTGAATTAACATTTTTTATTAACAGATTTTGTCACAAAGATCATTAATCAAAATGCACAAAGCACACACTCACCTAACATAATGATGTAACTATGAAAATAAAATACCCAAAGCCATTTACATACACTTAGGGTGCTGGTTGCATGTAGAAGGTCATGTGAATGGCTTGTAGCAAAAAAAAGAGAGAAAGAGTGAGAAACTCTGTGTGTGTGTGTGTGTGTGTGTGTGTGTGTGTGTGTGTGTGTGTGTGTGTGTGTGTGTGTGTGTGTGTGTGTGAGAGAGAGACAGAGATAGAGATAGAGAGAGAGACAGAGAGAGAGAGAGAGAGAGAGAGAGTGTTTGTGTGAGAGATAGTTGTGATGAGAACTGAGTGTGTGAAGATCATTATATGACTGACTAGAGTAGACAACCTGACTAAACCTTTTGCAGACAGAGACCCCTTTAACGAAAAAACAGTTCCCTTGAGGGCAGATGTCTTTTATGACGATAATGCAACTATTCAAATATTAGGCTCATTATTTAGATGTGTACATTTGTACAATAATATTTTTGCTATTTATTAATGCCATATAGCTTTTTCTTCCAGAACTTTTCCCCTACAGTTCCTTGGCCCAAGCTGACATTATTTATAGGTGATTTTGAGATTTTGAGTTTTTTGGTGAGTCTGTGCCCTTGATAGACTCAGATCCTTGCTCTTGGCTGACAGAAGGGGAACCTGATGTGGTCTTCTGCTGTTGTAGCCCATCCACCTCAAGGTTTGATATGTTGTGTGTTCTGAGGTGCTTTTCTGCTCACTGCAGTTGTAGAGAGTACTTATTTGAGTTACTATAGGCTTCCTGTCAGCTAAGACCTGTCTGGTCATTCTCTTCTGATCTCTCTCATCAAGAAGGTGTTTCAGCCTGCAGACCCTCCTCACACAGGATGTTTTTTATTTTTCGCACCATTTTGTGTAAACTCTAGAGACTGTTGTGTGTGAAATTCCCAGGAGATCAGCAGTTTCTGAAATACTCAAACCAGCCCATCTGGTACCAACATCCATGCCATAGTTAAAGTCACAGAGATCACACTTTTCCCCCATTCTGATGTTTGATGTGGATGTTACTGTGTATGATGTCTGATGTTTGAAATTAACTTGAGCTCTTGACCAGTATCTGCATGATTTTATGCACTATGTTGCCGTCATATGATTGGCTGATTGGATAACTACATAAATGAGCAGCTGTACAGGTGTGACAGGTGACAGGTGAAGTGAATAATATTGATTATCTCATTACAATGGCATCTGTCAAGGGGTGGGATATATTAGGCAGCAGGTGAGCAGTCATTTCTCAAACTTGATGTGTTAGAAGCAGGAAAAATGGGCAAGCGTAAGGATCTGAGCGAAAAGGGCCAAATTGTGATGGCTAGACATCTAAGTCAGAGCATCTCCAAAACAGCAGGCCTTGTTGTGGGGGGGGATTTCCCCTTAAGGATCAATAAAGTCCGTCCATCCATCCATCCATCGACTTGGTTTATATTAGATTAGCAAGCCTTTCCCCTCCAGCACAAAAAAAGTTACACCCAAATTAGAATTTATTATTCCTACATTGAAAAGCGTTTCATTCACTGTCTCTATTTACTATAAATTATGTTATGGTTCATGCGACACTGTCAGTTAGTGGACATTCTTACATTATATGCAAGTATGTATACTTCATACTATGCAAGCGTTCGGACATAACACCCTGACAGGCTCGCAGAAGTATAAAACAGCCCTTACCCACATGCAGACACACAAACACACATACACGCAGACTTCAGGGGTTTCTTCTCTGAGAATGTTATGAGCTGTTTTGGTCATTGCTCAGTGGTGTTTAACTCTTCCAGTTTTTCTGCCATGTACATAGCAGTGAAGAATGTTCAAGCATGAGAACAAATTCAAATTCAAATTCAGTTTTATTTGTATAGCGCTTTTAACAATGGACATTGTCACAAAGCAGCTTTACAGAAATAAATGGATTAACAAAAAATATATTATAAATATTTGAATTTATCACTGTGAATTTATCCCTAATGAGCAAGCCAGTGGCGACAGAAACATTGTTAAGATTGGCATGATCTTGGTTCTGTTTATATTTCTGGCTCCTTATTTCCTTCTACTTAAAATGTTGTTGCAATATTGTGAAAAGACATCCTTTTCCACTTCCTTTTCCACAATGTGGAAAAAAAATATTCCCACGCTTCCATTCAGCGAGTCTCAAGATGGAATGTGCATCACTTCCTCTTCCCTGCAGATTTGGACAGGAAGTGCCCTTCCTGTCTCCCGGTCAAACGGAGTCTGTCTTATTGTATGACACTTGATTAAACTCCTAACAATCCAACAGTATTTGTTTCCTTAAAAGCAAAGGAAAAGGGCCCTTTCCTACATAAACAAACACATACAACAGACTAAGTCTCTACCTATGTATGGAGAGAGAGAGTGTGTCAAACTTGATATTCACCTAAAAGGACAACAGATATGTTATCATATTGAGACTGTGCCTGAGCTAAATAAACTAAAATGCAGAAATTCTCAGAAAGTTTGTTCTAGTAATCTAATTAACATAAAACTAAATGCACTGCCAACACCTTTTGATCTGAAGTTAAGAGTGCTAAATATTAGATCCTTTATGTCTAAGGTGCTGATCTGGAATTTAACGTTTTATCTTTTATCATTTGGATTAGATCAAAAGAGCATGTACCTTTAAATCAGGCATTACCCAGAAATCTGGATATGAATTTAAATAATTTTAAGTACTTTTTATATACAGTATATGGCCAGAATAAAGAAGTCTACTCAATAATTTCCACTAGTATTTACAGGCAACTGGGGCCATATTCCAAATTTCAGGAATGCAATGACTTCCTCTTAAATCTACTTGTTTCAGAAGTAAAAGTAACAATTGTCAGAGACTTCAGTATTCCTTATGATAAATTTTGAGACCAGTGCATGAGTCTCTATTTGACAGTAGGTGTCAGTGAGAATATAAAAGGACCCACTCATTACAGTGGACACAAAACTGATTTAACATCTGGCACAACGACTGTATATAATGGTAGACGTCCTAACAGGTTCAGAAGTGATGCCAGAATGTCTCTGAGGCCCCCTAGTGGCTGGCTGCAGTACAATTCATAACTCCACCCATTCCCATGAGAGTGAATGGAAAAGTCAAAATTACTTTTTAAGTAAAATTATTATTGGGAATGGTGTTCTGATATTTTAGTTCTGATAAGTTTGATTGACCTTGATATCTCCTCCAGTATTTCTCTACTATGAAGGTGTTTTATAGGAGTTATCCGATGATAATTTAAACAGCGGGGTTGATGAGGTGATTGACAGTTTTGTACATGACAGTCGAGACTCATGAATGCAGGCACACGCTTTCCAACACACACCCAAAGCTCTTGCCTGTTCTGCAGCAAAGTCATATCTTGTTCTGCTATAAGCTTTTCTAACAGACCTTCAGTGGGGAGTTCTTTGCAGTTTTTCTAGTACATTGCTCATTTTGATGTCTAAGCTAGCTCACTGTACAAATATTATAGCTAGCAAACCAATGTGAGGGAATGAAGTGATTGCATACATCAAGACACCTAACAGTAGCTAAATTTCTCAACAAAAACAATTTACTATCAACTGTACGACCTTAAACAGTTTATCTAGCTTGGAAAGGTTAGCCAGTCACTAATTTTTAAACATACTCCGCCTACAGAATGAACAGATAAGCATAATAAAGCACATACCTCCTTTATTGAAGGTAAGTCAGAGCTAGATGAAAATCATGGAAAGCAGTGATTTTTTTTTTCCTCAAATAAATTGTGTTGAGTGTAAATGTTGACCGCTGTTTACACGTATATTTTCAGTTAGTACATTGCACTCACTACTTATACTTACTTTACTTTGATTAACATAATGGATTAGCCAGTGTTCGCTAGCAAAGTCTAGCTAGCTCAGTCAGTCATGACTCAAATCTCCTGACAACCGTAGGGTAAATATACTTGAGCAAATTATAACTACAGGCAGAAGTGGAAGTACTTTTGAAAAATATCTATTATTTAGCAGTGTAACCAGCGGAGTCCCAGCACCTGTAAAGGCCAAAATATGAAGAGAAACAAGAGTCCTCACTGATGCTGTCTTGGAAAAGCAGGACACTATGCTTAGAGCTGTGGAGGACATTGCAGAAAATCTAAGAGACATGAGACAAGTTTAAAGCAAATATGCCAATCACTGCAAAATGTGAAAATGCTTAAGTAAATGGATGGCTGAATTTCTTCTGTTTCTGCCAAAAACCATTGCTTGACAGATGCATGATGAGGTGCTGATGTGTGGTAACTGTCAGGTCAGGACTGGTGGAGGAATATGCTCCGATGTATTCAGGAGCACATTGGGTGATGGTACACAGCACGCTAAGGAGTATACAGCTCATCGTAGGTCGAGACATACATGATCAGTCACTGATCTTGCTTTGAAACATTTCAGCCATCAAGCCAATAGCAAGAAACCCATGCAATGACAAAACTCGGACATGCACAGGAATGGCACAAGATCTTTTTGTTGCCCGAAATGGTGCTGGCCATTAAAATAAGATGCCATGGCTGTCTGTCTCTTATAAAACAGAACAGAGCTTTCATCCTCTGGAAAAAAAAATAAACAATCATAAAAACTCTAAATATCCATTCCCTTCTATGTGCTGCATGAGCTAACTCTTCCAGTAATATAAATTCTGCGATTTGCACTGCATCAGCTTATGGCTACCATATGCACAGACCATCCCTCCCTCCATTTATACAGCAGCACTTCTTAATTGAGCAACTAGTCTTATGTGTCTTAAAATGAATTTGGGTTGGATTGCAGTCTTAATTTTATTATTTTTTTTAAATATTTAATATTTCTTTAATGCCATTAACATGAAATGACAGGATAAATAAAATTGTGTGTAATTGAATAAGCAATTTAAATTTAATAAGCAATTTGAATAAGCTATTTAAATTTGACAGCATAATCCATACATTAAAATACAGTAACTCCTTTGCAAATTATATGATTTGAAGCCGATCAATCAAGTAAATTCACACTCTGGAGAATGAGTAGGATACAAACATTTTTTTCAAACTTAAATACCATAAATACCAAATATGTTCGTATCCAGCTCGATAAATGAAGCCCAATAGAGGTACATGGCGCTATATTGCCCACTCATATAGTCAATGATTTGGCATAAACGGAAAACAAACGCACACTACCTTGGAAATTATGTGATCGCTATCTCATTTTATTTAAAATGCGTTTGAGTTAGAATATATGCACTTTACCCTGCACTTTGCCACAAACCATTAACATTTGCCCCACCACTGCATTTACTCACATTTACTTTTGATGGTCAAATCTAGTCTAGTTTATTCACTTTGGATTACATTACTTCCCAAACCCCGGTCACATCACCAGGTGCAATGGCTTCTTGCTCTGCAGTATGTATAACTCCAGGTCTGCTGCAGACCTTAAAACACCAGATATTCAGCAGCTGACATGCGTGTCCCATCAATATCATTCACTAATATCATTTGGCTACTTCTCTCAATAATAGTCCTTCTCTCAAGGGGTGTACTGATACACAAAATTCAAATTCTATATGATACGGTGGTATATCAATGCAATATCTTTTCAATACAGCAAAAATAAGCTGTAGAACCCAGTGTGTGTATCACTCTCTCTCGCCAGTTATGGGAATCACTGAAAGCACAAAGGGACACAAATAAGTAGACTGGTGGTAATAAGACAGTCTCTGTCGGCAGCTGAAGCTTGACAACACCCCTGTCCCTGCTGCCACATAAGCAAGGCCTAAATATGTGCTTTAGGCTTCCATTTTCGACTGAATAAAACATTTAACATTATGACTAACTGAAACTAAATAATGACACTGTTTGCGTGATCCATTCAGACTCTTAGCAGCATATAATGAAACAAAAGCTGTGCATTATAATAGAACAAAATTGAACATGACTAATTTAACATTAGCACTCTGACCAAGCTTTCACTATTGTCCAGGGTTGCAAGGTCTCAACAAAATTTCTACCCAACTACATCCCCAAAACCACACAAAAGGGTAGACATTGGAAAAGGGAGAGGTATTTTTCTTCTTTTTCCAAGTCTCTGTGAGGGAAATGATTTGTTCTTTCAAAACTAACTCAATTTGGCTAGTTAGCTAGGTGTACTCTGAAAGCCACTTAGCTCTGTGTAGCAAACTTGCTTTTAAATCCTTTGTTCTCCACCACTGAAGAGAGTCTCATATCTGCAGTTATGAACTTCCTAATTGCCACACTGATTTCATTAACCAAGACTGAATCATCTGGGAAATGCTGCCTGAGTACAGAAGAGAGACTTTGCTCCATGTGTGTGTATTAGCACTGGCTAGTATGATAGCAAATTAGTTCATGATAATGCTTAAGAGAAATGTGTTCTTTTTTTTTTTTTTTAACCCCTTTAGCTTCTCCTGATTCCAGATAATGATGAAGCTCCTTTTTCAGAGCAGGGAGTGTGGACAGTTTTGGCTTACTGTTGCCAACTCTCACTTAAAGAGTGGACAAAATGCCCCTCCAAAAAATGTCCGGAATCAAACACACAGTTAAAACTCATCTTACATAATACATATAGTTCTATATAGTGGTGCTGCAGCTGGGCTTGTAAATGCTGTAATGCTTGTAAATGCTAAAACTTTGTCACCTGTTTGTTGATATGTGTCCATTGAAGGTGTTGCTGTATGGGTAGCACAAGTTCAGAGGGGTGTGATAACCATGGAAAGTCCCATGCTGTAAGGCTTGGAGTGATGTGAAGGAGGGTTCCTCTTTGTAATCCTGGATCTCCGTGTACTCCCTCTCTTGAGCTTGATGCTCACGTAACTCCCAGGTTTTAGGGTTGTAGCCTGGATCCTAGAGAGAGAGAAAGAGAGAGAGAGAGAGAGAGAGAGAAAGATATTAATAAATATAAACAATTATTTTTTGATTGACTGATTTAGGTAGTTAGTTGGGTAGTTATTTATACTGCATTCCACTTAACTCAGTGGGAAGTGGGAAATTGGAACATGAAATTAACATAAATTTTGACCTGCATATGTTTAAGCTACAAACTGGGACAGACATGCCTGAATCTATATTTGTCTTCTGTTAGCAAAAGTCTAGCCAGCTAACTTTAGTTACAGGAGTGATTTATATTTAGGGCCTTACATTTATTATATTTAGCAAACTGTATAGTCAATGTTATAGATTTAATACAGGCCAAGAGTTTGTGGACACCTGACAGTAATAATCATGTACTTTTTGAACATTCCATTCCAGATTTAGTCCCACCATTGTTACAATAATCACCACTCTTCTGGGAAGGCATGCCACTAAATTTTGGAATATGGCTGCTGGGATTTGCACATTCAGCCACAAGAGCATTATTGAGGTCAGGCACTGATGTCGAGGAGGCCTGGGTCACAGTCAGGTTTCCAATTTTAACATCCCAGAGATGTTTAGTGGTGTTGAGGTCAGGGCTCTGTGATTGATTTCTTCCACTCCAACCTGGGCAAACCATTTCTTATTGGACCTCGCTCTGTGCACAGTGGCATTGTCATGCTGGAACAGGTTTGGGCCCTTTAGTTCCAGTGAAGGAAAATTGTAATGCTACAGCATACAAAGACATCCTATACACTTGTGTGCTTCCAACTTTGTGGCAACAGTTTGGGGAAGACCCACATATATGTGTGATGGTCAGGTGTCTACAAACATTTGGCCATATAGTGTATATAGTATACCTCATTTAAACATAAAAAAGTGTGAGTTTGTTTACAGTTCATGCTCTGAGCAGCCATACTGATATGATGTCATTTGCTGAACTTGGAGTTGAGACCTTCCTGACTTTGAGTAGGAAATTCTGAGTTGAGGGGGTATTTCAGAGTTACAAACTTTTGTCAAACTCAGCATATATATATACAGTCAGGTCCATAAATATTGGGACATCGACACAATTCTAACATTTTTGGCTCTATACACCACCACAATGGATTTCAAATGAAACAAACAAGATGTGCTTTAACTGCAGACTGTCAGCTTTAATTTGAGGGTATTTACATCCAAATCAGGTGAACAGTGTAGGAATTACAACAGTTTGCATATGTGCCTCCCACTTGTTAAGGGACCAAAAGTAGTGGGACAGAATAATAATCATAAATCAAACTTTCACTTTTTTAATACTTGGTTGCAAATCCTTTGCAGTCAATTACAGCCTGAAGTCTGGAACGCATAGACATCACCAGACGCTGGGTTTCATCCCTGGTGATGCTTTGCCAGGCCTCTACTGCAACTGTCTTCAGTTCCCGCTTGTTCTTGGGGCATTTTCCCTTCAGTTTTGTCTTCAGCAAGTGAAATGCATGCTCAATCGGATTCAGGTCATGTGATTGACTTGGCCATTGCATAACAGTCCACTTCTTTCCCTTCAAAAACTCTTTGGTTGCTTTTGTAGTATGCTTTGGGTCATTGTCCATCTGCACCGTGAAGCGCCGTCCAATGAGTTCTGAAGCATTTGGCTGAATATGAGCAGATAATATTGCCCGAAACACTTCAGAGTTCATCCTGCTGCTTTTGTCAGCAGTCACATCATCAGTAAATACAAGAGAACCAGTTCCATTGGCAGCCATACATGCCCACTACCACCATGCTTCACTGATGAGGTGGTATGCTTAGGATCATGAGCAGTTCCTTTCCTTCTGCATACTCTTCTCTTCCCATCACTCTGGTACAAGTTGATCTTGGTCTCATCTGTCCATAGGATGTTCCAGAACTGTGAAGGATTTTTTAGATGTCGTTTGGCAAACTCTAATCTGGCCTTCCTGTTTTTGGTGGTAATGTCATGGCGTGGGCATGTATGGCTGCCAATGGAACTGGTTCTCTTGTATTTATTGATGATGTGACTGCTGACAAAT
>CM040995.1:8719178-8750163 GCA_022985145.1 Pangasius djambal | reverse complement strand
GATTTGCAACCAAGTATTAAAAAAGTGAAAGTTTGATTTATGATTATTATTCTGTCCCATTACTTTTGGTCCCTTAACAAGTGGGAGGCACATATGCAAACTGTTGTAATTCCTACACCGTTCACCTGATTTGGATGTAAATACCCTCAAATTAAAGCTGACAGTCTGCAGTTAAAGCACATCTTGTTCGTTTCATTTGCAATCCATTGTGGTGGTGTATAGAGCCAAAAATGTTAGAATTGTGTCGATGTCCCAATATTTATGGACCTGACTGTATATAACTAGACAAACTTATTTGCAGACTACCAATCAGGCCAGTCTAAAAGATGTGTTTTTACAAAGTGGGATGGCTGGAAGGAACTGATCAGAAGGAAGATCAACTGACTGATCCCCATTTTTGCGAAGTCACTTATATGCAGGAATCCATCAATAAAGTTGGAGTAGCAAGGAACTTCATTAGCTGCATTGTTTTTTTTTCAAATCACTTGTATTTTGACAAATTTTGCTGCCTGTGCAGGGATTAACTAGCAATTAAATGACTGGCCATTGGAAAAATTAAGATGCTGGTTTTAATGGCATTCATCAATCACTGGCGCAAGGCTGTTCAAGATGAGGCGCTCGAATAGCATATAGGTGTGATATAGTTGTAATGTGGGTCTACAGCTTGTGGGGTTATGTGGGTTCTTACCCGGCTTCAATAAGGCAATAATTTTTGCTTTCTTCCAGATTTTAGGGAAGGTCCTTGTTCCCAGGCAGTAGTTGAACAATTCTAGAAGCCATTTCTTTACCTCTGGGCAAGTGTTTGATTTCCTCAGTTGCGATCTTGTCTAGAGATCTTGCGATCTTGAGAGTGATAGCCTATGCGAGCAGAGGACTTAGCCATTGTGAATGAAGATACCCTGCACATAAGATCGAATTTCTTTCTTTAAATCTTTAAAGTCGCAGAAAACTTTTTGACTATCTCTATGGAGCAAAGTCCACCGTTGTGACAGACAACAACCCACTGGTGTACGTCCTGACATCTGCCAAACTGGATGCGGCGGGTCACCGCTGTTTGGCCGTCTTTCCAGTTTTGACTTCAACATCCTGTACAGGGCTGGGAAGAAGAATCAAGAGGCGGATGGTCTCTCAAGGCGTCCACATCCTGATGACCAACATCAACCTGATCTAGCTTCTCAGGATGAGGAGCACCGTATCCAGCGGTTCATCTCCCAGTTCTTACGGGCTGATAGAAGAGCCAATTTTCCATCTGAGGTTGTGAGAGCAGTGTGTCAAAAGCATCAGTGTGTTTCAGCACACTTTACCAGTCTTCTCACTGCCTGTACCAGTCGAATGCTTGGCAATTGGGGCCTCTGCTATTCCTGTAGGGTTCAGTCAACCTGATGTGCTTGGATCATGTACTTTACTACAAATGTCACTTGAAGACTGGGCTTGTGAGCAAAGACAGGATCCGGTCATCGGTAGAGTAATAGATATTGTCCAAACAGGAAAGCGACTCTCGTTCAGATCAAGGCGTCAGGAACACAGAGAGGTCCAGTTGATGCTGAGAGTAATGGGGCAGTTGGTAATCTCAAACGATGTTCTCTACAGAAAACGCATGAGTCAAGGTGAGCTTTTCCATCAGCTTGTCTTTCCCCAAACGTTCAGAAAGTCAGCACTCGAAAGTTTTCATGATGCTGTTGGACATATGGGTACTGATAGAACACTGGACTTAGTTCATGGCCATTTCTATTGTCTTCGTATGGCTATGGAAGTGAGCGAAAAGATTCGGACCTGTGAGAGATGTATACGGAGAAAGGCACGTGCTGAATGAAGCGCTCCCCTTGTGAACATGAGAATGCAACGTCTTCTAGAGTTAGTTTGTATGGATTATCTTTCACTGGAGCTGGACGGCAAAGGAACAAAGAATATTTTGGTTATAACCGATCATTTCACCAAATATGCAGTAGCAGTTCCGACAGCAGATCAAAAGGTGAGGACAGTGGCGAAAGCGCTATGGAACAAATTTTTCATCCATTATGGTTTTCCCGAGCGGTTGCATAGTGATCAAGGTTGCGATTTTGAATCAGCCCTGATTAAAGACCTGTGTGCGCTGCTTGGAATTAAAAAAAAACGAGAGCCACGCCTTACCATCCACATGGAAATCCTTTTGAGCGATTCAACAGGACACTTCTTGAAATTCTGGGAATGCTCCAGGAAGAGGACAAAGCGAGATGGAAGGATTTTGTGCAACCCCTAGTCCATGCGTATAATTGTACAAAAAAAATGATACCACTGGCTACTCCCCATACCAGCTGATGTTTGATCGCCAGCCAAGGCTTCCAGTCGATATAGCCTTCGGGCTGAACCCAGAGGGAAACAGTAAAGTGTCTCACTCTGAGTATGTTAAGAGGTTGACAGAGAGTCTCATGGAAAGCTATCAGTTAGCTACTATACACAGTTTAAAGAATGCAGTAAATCAAATCAATATCATTCAATCTATCCGCAAGGCACTGATTATGTGCTTTTGACAGTTTAATGAGAAAAACAACAGGCAAAAACAACAGTGAGAGAAACACAGAGAATAACAGTGAGAGACAGAAAGAAAGTGTTAGCAGTTTCACACAAAGCAGGAAGAGTTTTAATGATATATTTTGATGGATTTTTTTTTAAAATCAATCAGAGAGTATGTGACAAATCCGTGGATTTTAAAACTGACCATTTAGCTTTTTATGCGTGTGCACATGTGGACCTTACACCTGATATATATATGGGATTTTTTTGTGCCACTGGGCACTTATGAACATATTTGGATGTGCCCTCAGCCTGGATGCACTCCTTTGAACATTTTTGTTGATAGGGCACTGGTGTGTGCTTATGAGACTCAACTCAGGCTCACTCTGACTCACTCTGAATGTTAGTCTCTCCTCTTCTTTGTGCAGTCATGAGATACAGGCTCCAGCACTGTCTCTGCATGCCTTTTATTGCGCAACAGCTGTACTTTTTGGAACTGGCTCAAGAACAGAGCTTTTTCAGAAAAGGGCAAGGTAGGTGCATGGCTGGGCCTGCCCCCCCTTCTTCTTCCATCGGTGAGTGATGGGGGGGGGGGGGATTTCCTTGTGTCACAGTGGGGTTGAAGGACTTCTTAGCCCATGTGTCTCTAAGCACTGAAGGCTTGTTTGGACCCTGAGTGGAAGCTTGCTGTGATGGCTGTTGTTTTGGGATATGGAAAGCTGGTGGACGCGCTACCACCTGACCGAATGTTTGCCGAGGTGTCTAGGAGGGGGCCATTTGCCTCCTGGAGGCAAAGGTGGAGCACTTTACCCCCACCCCACCCCACCCCACCCCGCTTTTGCATTGTGGCCACTGCAGGTCTGAAAAAGGCCTTGCTGACCATTTGGCTTTCGGCAATGTTTTCCCTCGTACCAAGAAGTGGTGGGCTTCCACCACTGAGCTTTTCAGCTGCCCATTGGCAGATGTTGTGCTGGTCTCCACTCAGATGAGGAGGCCTGTCAGTGCTACTGCCTTCAGTTCCTTCCGCTATGGGCTTTGCAGCCTGTGACGAGAGCAAAAGGCTCTATATGGACCTCATCCTCTTCAGAAGTAAGGCCGACAGACTCATCCTCTGATGAGTCTTCTGACCTGTCTTCTACAGTGACACAGTGAGCAGCCCCAAGGCTGTCGTCCATCTCGCTCAGTAACGGGGAAACAGCATTGAGCTGGTCACCCCAACTAGCTTCCTCAGGAACTGCAACTTCCTGAGAATAGCACACTGGGTTGGTGCACTAGCGTGAGCTGGGAACTCTTAAGGGATAAGCAGGCACAGTGTTCACACAAAGCCAAGGTTGTTAGTATGGCCTAAACATGAGCTGGTAACGCAATCCTTGAACAGTTTAGCTGACCAACTAGCCATGCTTGTCGTCTGAGAGATGCTTCTGAGAGCAAGAAGAGGTTTTAGACTGTCTAGGTCACAAAATTCACCAAGGATTATAAAGCAGATGTAAGTCCCACTTGTGGAAGGCTATCAAGCATTTGATTCAAGCAAATAAAAGGCAGTGCCACCAAATATTAACAAAGCATATGTAATAAAAGTAATACATTTTAAGTAATAAAAATTTCCAAAGAATCTGGATATGTTGTATGTTAAAAAAAAATCTGCAGAAAGGGGTTAAAAAAACATGTATGAGGGGCAGTACAAACATAAGCTAACAGAATCTAGAGCAGAGGTTTCCAAACTAGGGGTCATGACCACACATGGCGTCACTTAGAAATGGGGTAGCGAGAGAAACTTACAATCTCCTCTTTTATATCATTCACTTATTTTACAAATTAATATTAGAAATATCATAATCAGGATTTGTGTGCTAATATTTTGAAATGTTGCTGGGAGTCACATTCAGACAAGCCATGTTTAAATTAATGTGTGCTATTTTAGTCTTTTTCATTGTCTTGACACTGCACTAGTGTAGTGTAGCAAAAAATGGACAAATTTCCCCATTAATCTACCTCCACGAAACAAACTAGCTTTGTGTCTCAAATTGCATACTTATGTACTATTCTAGACCATTATTGTGTACTATGTAACTTTTGAAGACCTTTCATGTTGCCTTCAATGGTCTGACTTGAGTCCTGAGTTGAGTCTGACTTTTCCCAAATTTGCCCTTTGAGATCAATAAAATACATCTTTAGATGTCCGTCCGTCCCTCCCTCCCTCCTTCGAGAAGGTGACTTAGGAACCTGCAACTATACTGTTGTGGACACTGCCAGCCATCTGAGGGATCGGAACATTTCCACAGTTATCGTGTGATGCTTGAGAGACGCCGCCTAAATAGTTTGCAGCTCACATGACAAATGGTGATCAAAATCTTGGGAAATAGGATGTAATTACTGTAGAATTGCCATAATAGCAACATGTGTGTGTCACTGGCCACAAAGATGTAATGCTAGTGTGCTACTTCTTGGAAAAATTTATCACTAGAAAAATAAGTTACGATCTTGAGAAAACAAGATTTTCTATCTTGAGATCACAAGAAAAATTTGTGATCTCAAGAAAATAACTTATCTTGATCACAAGAAAAAAAAACTCATGGTTTTTCTGGACTTCTGTACTCTCTCGACTCAAAAACTTTCTAAGATATTCAAACTTTTCATCATCCTTTGCCCAGCTCTGCTTAATATCCCTAGTCAAGCTGCCAGATATAATGATATTGTACAATGATATTCCACAGTGACACACAGAACGTTAGTGACAGAGTTGCAGAGTAACTAGACACAACTCTGTTGCTACAAAGTTGGAAGCACAATTGTCTAGAAGGTCACTGTATGCTGCAATAAGACTAAGGAGCCTAGTCAAAACCTGTTCTAGCATGACAATGCCCCTGTGCACAAAGCGAGGACCATAAAGACATGGTTTGCCAAGGTTGGTGTGGAAGAACAAGAGTGGCCTGCGCAGAGCCCTGACCTCAACACCACTGAACACCTTTGGGATGAACTGGAATAGTAACCAGGCCGTCTTGCCCGACATCAGCGCCCTACCTCACTAATGCACTTTTGGCTGAATGGGCAAATCCTGACTGCCACGTTCAAAAATGTAGTGGAAAGTCTTCCTAGAAGAGTGGAGGCTGCTATAGCAGCAGAGGGCAGACCAACTCCACATTGACCAACTTGGAGCCCATGGTATTGAAATGAGATGTTTAAGAACCATATATTGGGTGTGATGGTCAGGTGTCCACATACTTTTAGCATTAGAGTGCATCTCATGGCAGGGTAGATTTTATATTTGCACTGGATTAAAAATAATGACAAAACAGTTTTTAATTGGTCTTTGACACAATAAGAAACTTCTGGTGCTGAGTTTCTAATAATCAACTCTAATAACATTAGTGTTGAGTTTGTCTTAATTTTAGTAAATAAAAATATTGTAGAGAAAAACTCTATTGATTAATGATTTTCAAAATCCATGAACTGAACTTCACTGCTTTTCAAGCAGTGGAAATAGGCTCCACCCCAGGCAAAACAGAACTGCTCAGCTGCCACTTTTCCCAAATGGAAATCAATAGGGGGTTGGGCATATTTATGGAAAATATCTCAACCCACTCAAAAACACAGTACAGTATAGGAGGATTACAGGTTCTAGTTGTCTACAGTTTCACCCACCTGAACATCTCTCCAAGACCTTTCAACATGTCTTTATTTCCTTTATTCTTCTCCTCTGCTTTCTTCTTTTCCTTTACACCTTTCTCTTTTTCTTATTCTCCAGGTCATTGGTGAGCAGCTGCTCAGCAATAGAAAGTGGCATGAGAGTTCAGTTTAACATTCCAATCAACTTCAACAGTTCAGGGGGAAAAACGATCAATAATTGTGCTGGGGGTCATGTGGCGCAAATGATGGCATAGCTGTGTTGCTGGTGAGCTTCGGCAGAGCCTTTAAACTTTTCTCTCATCAGACTCAATATTGCTCCCTACAGTGCTAAAACCAAATGTAGATGAAACAAGGTATGTTAAAGAAACAACCTGACCTAAGTTACAAACTTCGTAAAAGGAAATCTTCAAAGTAAAACACAAGCTTGCGCCCAAAAATGGAGGATGCACCAATGGCTCCTAGCGATATCAACACGCTTGTAAAGAGAATTACAATGGAAGTTTTGGCAGGCGTCGATAAAGCTCTTGAGAATAAAACTGTCCCGGTGTTGGAGAAACTGTCCGCGGCTGTAGCACACATCGAGGACCTGTATCACTGAAGCTGAAACGCGCATATCTGTGGTGGAGGATACGGTCTCAAGAGACAACGCAGATTTGAGCGTGATGAAAGTTAAATTTGACGTGGCCCTGGAGAAGATAGATGACCTAGAAAACAGGAGCAGGCAGTGTAATATCTGAGTAATTGGCCTGCCCGAGGGTGAGGAGGGGACCAACCCAGTCTAGTTCCTCAAAACCTGGCTACCCAGTCTGCTGAACACTGAGTTCAAGAACCACCAGGTAAAGATAGAGCGCGCACATCGCACTCTCACACATTGTTCCGCACTGGGAGAGAGACCGCGGGCGCTGATTCTAAAACTTCACAATTTTCAAGACAAAGTACCTATTCTGCAAGCTGCGCGAGCTGCGGGCCAGCTGGTATACAAATAACATAATATCTCCATCTTTGAAGATTTCTCCGTTGCCGTGGTGAGAAAAAGACAAGCATTCGGAAATGTCAAGAAACGACTTCGTGAACGAGGAATTAGCGTTGCCATGATCTACCCGGCGATTCTCCGAGTATGTTACCGGCGCCAGCCGTAGGGGAAAGCTGGGCGGTATCAAGTGGCACACAGCAAGGTAGGCTGTGTAGCCTAAAGGTGTGTGGTGCTGTGGATAGACGTAGAGGAGACAATGTTAATCTGGCCACAGCTCGTTTAATTCTGACAATCATTCAATTATTCACTTCACATTCAATTCAATTGCTCATTCTCTCAAAAACCACATAAATAATAAAACAATAAATGATGATAAATAAACAATAAAATAATCCATAATGTGCAAATAAATACATGTAGTTACACACAAAACAATAAACATACATTTACACATCATTACAATCACATCACTACAGTGCATCAGTCACACTCTTTCTTACTAACTCCTTCTCCGTATCTCTCCTATGTCTCTCTCTCTCTCTCTCACACACACACACACACAACGGGTCGGCCACATCAAAGAAAATGCGCCTGCGTATGGCGGGAAAACTGACTCGGCTATAAACTATAAACTACAAGAAAAATACAAATGGTAGCTGTCTTACACTAGAATTTGGACTATCGGTTCTCAAAACAGTATAAAATTACTTTATGTTACAAAGGACTTGAGTGAATTACCTTATTTAATATTGCTTGACTACTTATCACTAAATAGTGAACAGGACGGACATTAGAAAGAGCACTACATGGAAAAGTACAAAAATACATTACTAACCTTGACTAAACTCTCTGAAACTTTCACAATTGTTTTAAAACCTTTGTACAATTAACCAAAATGCATTTTTAACCAAGTTTGAGTTAATAAAATAACTTTTAAATTGTACCTGTGGCTAGACGTAGAGGAGACAATGTTAATCTGGCCACAGCTCGTTTAATTCTGAAGCTGCGCATGCGCCGTCTCTCTCTAGTTCCCACAGTAGCGCTAACAGCACCATCTACTTGTCGGAATGTGTATTGCACCCAAAATAACAGACATTAGAAATACAAAAAATAGAGGGGGTATCTGTTTTCAAATAAAACTTTAAATATAGCGTTTTTCACCCTACTACACTTTCCCCTGCTTTAAAAGATGACTCCGGCATCTTACACTAAGTGTCTCAAATCAGGTCACACAGTCTTTAAAGAGTCATGACTTGGTCTGAGAAGAATCTGAATAGTCACTTGAGTTTTTTTTTTTTTTTCCACAACCTCATATGTCCATATGGGAGTAGGGTAATAGTACAGGTTGGGTTGGGTTGGGTAATAGGGCATAAGGACGCAAGCAAGCATCATGTTCACGTCGGGTCTCCATGCCTGGTAAGATGGTTGTCCAAACTGATTGTAAGTGAACATTTCTCTTGGTTTAATTGTTCTGGTTGATCTGCGGACTGTTTCCTCATGTGTGTCAGAGACATTATTGGGCAATTGTTCAGGTTCATTCACATTGTCAATTACAGGTAAATCCACAGATGGAATCGTGACAAGCGGCGCTGGCCTTGGTGCTGATTCAGGTTCGACACATCCGGGTATTGTACTTCGACTTGTGTCGGTGCACTTTGTTCAGGCACTTGGATTGGTTGAGTATTTTGTCTGTGAGGTTGGAATGCAGGTGCTGCGGCTCTGAGGTCACAGTGTGATTGAGGTTGAGCTTTACCTTGAGACATCGGTACACATTGCCAGTTATATGTGCACTCCTCCTCCTCATCTGACTGTTCAGACTTTGGCTCAGCAGTTTCCTGATTTTGTCTTTGTTCTTGTCTCTGTTTTTGTCTTGTCCGGTTTACGTTCTGACTTTGTTCTGTTTCCAGTGGTAAATCACTGACTGGTAGTAGTAGATTTCTGTGTAAAACTCTGAGATTGCGGTCTCCTGTCTCAGCTTGAACTTTGTATACAGGACTGTCTCTCATCTTTTCAACAACTCTGTGAATACACTGTTCCCAATAAGCTCTTAGTTTTCCAGGTCCTCCTCGTTCTGAGAGATTCCTGACTAGTACGCGGTCTCCAGGTTGTAAAGGGATGCCTTTTAAGTGTTGATCATAGTACTTTTCCCTTTGGCTGAGCTTTTCTGGCTGTTTTCTGAGGCGATTTTATACGCTTCTTGCATACGAGTTGCCCATTTTTCAGCATACTCTTGTTTTGTTTTGCAGTCACTTTCAGTTTTGATGTCAAAAAGCAAGTCTATTGGTAATCTAGGCATTCTACCATACAAAAGAAAGAACGGTGAGTAGCCTGTCGCTTCATGTCTTGTACAATTGTACGCATGGAGAATGTGAGGCAAATGATCTTTCCACTGTGCTTTCTTTTCTTCCTGCAGGGTACATAACATTTGAAGGAGAGTTCTGTTTAGACGCTCAACGGGGTTCCCCTGAGGATGGTAAGGGGTAGTTCGAGAGTGGGCTATTCCCGCGAGTTGTTGGAGTCTTTGGAATAGGCTATTTTCGAACTCCCGACCCTGATAATGGTGGAGTTTTTCAGGGTACCCAAACCTTGGGATGAAGTCATAGAATATTTTCTCAGCTGCCGTTTTGCCTGACTTATTTTTAGTTGGATAAGCTTGCGCAAAACGCGTGAAGTGATCTACCAGGACTAGTATATACTCGTACCCGCCTTTACTTGGTTCAAGATGAAGGTAATCTACTGATACAAGTTCAAATGGGGCACTTGTGGTAATCGAACCCATTGGAGCTTTATCTGGGACACATGGACGTTTTTGTTTGAGACAAGTGCATTGGTGAATGACAATCTTCTATGTCGCGCTGCATGAATGGCCAATAAAAGCGTTCTCTAGCTAAGTGAATGACCTTGTCTGCGCCGACATGCCCCATATCATCATGCAAATGTTTCAAAACAGTCTGCTTCAGTTTGTCTGGTAGAACTAATTGTTTCCTTTCTCCAGTAAACCTGTATAGCAGTCCTTTTTCAAGTTTTAGTCTGTTCCACTCATGTACTAGTCTCCTTGTTTCACGTGTCAGTGGTCTCTTGTCCTTTTCATTTGGATCCCACCCTCTTTTCTTCAACTGTATTACTTCACAGATTGACTTGTCCTCTTTTTGTGCAATTCTGAGATCTTCAGGTGAGATTACGGGAGTACCTTCAGGGTTTGTGTCATTGGCATTTGAGTTTAACTGTAAAGCGGCAACCCATGGCACTTCACTGTCTCTCATTGCTTTGTCACCTTGCCAAATAGCAGAAATAATTTCAGGTGGCATTGTCTCTGTGTACTCTGGCAAGTGATCAGGCAGTTTAACTGGATATCTGGATAGTGTGTCCATAACCTTAATGACATGTCCTTTTTTCTCACACAGACCACTGGTGAGGAATAGGGAGAAGTGGATTTCCTAATCCAGCCATGGTCAAGCAGGTTTTGAACATAGTTTTTCCACTTCTCTGTACAACGGCTTTGGGATGGAGTTGTAGGATGTCTGGACTGGCACATTGTCTGTAAGATTGATTTTGAGTTGTAGACTCGGAATGCAGCCAATGTCTGAGTCACTTTTTGAGAAAACATCTGACTCCTCAAACAGCATATCCTTTACAGTCTTTTGTTCTTTCTCATTCAGATGTGACAATTCAACAGGTGGATGCCATTTTTCACTTTTCACATTAGTGTCCTTTGTTTGGCATTTGTCACTGGTCTTCTGCACCGAACTGAGGTTTGCAGAACATGTGTTAGCATTGGTTTGATGGTCTGAGTTTAGATTATCTGAAACACTGTTAACAGGTTTTACTTCTGTAACTTCTTCTAATATTCCCAAAACAGTTCTCTTAGAAAGATAGATGGCATGTTTAGTGATGTTCTGAACAGGGATTTTCACAGTTTTTGTTAAACCACTAGGAACAGCTACTAATGCAGGGAACAGCTCTAGACCATCTGGACAGTTGTCTGGTACAGTGGGCTGAAATAACATTGCACCTCCTGCTGACCACTCCCTGACCCTACACCTAATTTCACAGATCTGACCGGCAGGTAACATTACACCCTTTTTTCCAGTTTTGACTGCGCATTCAATGCAGTTATCAGTTGGGGTGGAAACTTCAAGTGCAGACACTAAAGCCTCAACTGTACTTGCATTAACACTTAAAGCCTCTTTGAGTAAATCTGTGATATTAGTGCCTGTCTCTTTGTGAGCTTTAATCACTTCAGCAATAACATTACTGCCTAAAATGGGATGGTTAAGACAGTTCTGTGTGATTATAACTGGTACTTGTATAGTTACATGTCCGTGGTTATTGCTTTTGATCTCAAGTGTCATATCTGCCCAACCGTCAAAGGGAACATTACTACCATTTGCAGCAGAGATTTCAAAAGGTTGGTCTGGAAAGAGGGATGTGAGTGGTTGATTGGGAACTGTGGGTAGTGTCTCTTGCATCCATGTTTTTCCAACCATTGTCACTTGAGAACCTGAATCAAGTAGCATCTGGATTGGAGCACCATTAAGAGCACATGACACCATACATCTTTTACCAATGAGTTGAGCAAGTCTTTTCTTTGGTGGTAGTGATGAGCGAGTTGGCTGTGACGTTGGGCTTGGGTTGTTGGAGGCTGGGGGCGCTTGGGCTGTCTCGGTCACTGGCTGCCCCTCTCCTGTGACCGTGTTGCGTTTCCCGACACTTTGCGCTGAAGACAGCCTATGGCCCTGTGTCCTGTTAGGCCACACACAAAACAATGATGACATGGGGTAATGTTTTGTTGTACACACAATTTGCATCTGCCCCGTGTTTCACCTCGCACCTGTGGGTTGTGTCTCTGAGGGCTAGAGTCAACAGATTTGGGGTTTTCAGGTGGTCTAGTCATTTGGGCTAGATATTTAGTTAGTGAGGACACTTGTGCAGTTAGTTCTCTAATAGCATCCTGTTGGGTCTGTCGCTCTTTGTCAACTTTATTGTCTTTAGTCTTATCATCACTGTCAAATGTAGCAACAGTCACTGTCTTAGTCTCAACAGTTGTACCAAATCGTTTCTGTCTTTCTGCCTCTTCACTTGTGGACTTGGTGATTTGTTCTAATAAGAGGTCATCACTAACTTGCATATCATTAAGGAAGGGTTTTAAGTCACGTCTGACAGTCATTTTTCTCATTTAACTCCTGGTAGAGAGTATGGAGAAAGGTACCTTGTACAAGTTTAACATCATAAGTAAAACCAGCACCAGTTTGTTGTGACTCAAAAAGAACACGTTGTTTCAAACCCATTACTCGATACAAAAACTGTTATGGACTCTCTTTGTCTAACTGTTTAGCATTACTTAACTCTTGAAAAAGCTCTGTACTATTTTTGTCACGAATGTGAGAGCGAAGAAACTTCTTAAGCTCATCAACATTTAAATCACTTTTGTTGAGTAACATATCTCTAAATGCACCAGGTTTTGTGATTTTAAGCACACTTCTGATAACCTCGGATTCAGAAAAACCCTCATGTAAACCTTCATCAATTTGCTTACATAGGTTACCATAAGAAACATCTGAACCAGTATCTGAAATCTGTCCACCATGGAGCTTAAACTCTCTGCGTGGGAGCAGACTTGCAACATCACTGATACTCAATACCTGGTTTCTTAAGCTGGATGATGGACTAGCCCCACTCAAAGGAGGGCCAACATTTCTGCTGGTTTGGCCTGGATGGGCGGGGCTCCTTGGTGGTGTGTCAACGTCCCCGTTTTCTCCAAGAGAGTAGTTGTGGGGTAGGTGGCAAAGTTCGTTGCGCTGAGGTGATGCAGGTGTGATGGTTTCTCCTGGGTAGGTGTTGGGCTGAGCACGTGCTGGAGCCGGAGTGATGGTCTGGTCCTCCCTCTGGCCGACAGCAGGACCCTCGCCTTCAGGACCCGTCGCAGCTGTAGGTCTCAGTAGGTCAGTGATCAAGTCATTTATGAGGAGCAGTTGTGACATGCCTTCATCCTCTAGTGACTTGAGTTTGCCACCCCTCAGGTAGTCAATGATGAGTTCATACAAGTCAGTGTCTCCTAACTCATCAATGTTGGCTGGAATACTGCCATCATCTATGCTGCTGACGATGGCTTGTAGCTGGCTTGTGTTCAGACTGGAAAGTCGTCTCTGAATCTGGACGATTAGCGCCTGCCGAGGTGCTTTGGTTGCCATGACGTTTTGATAGTGGTGGACACTCTCTGGATGACACACGTAGTAGGAGCCCTCCCTGAAGTTCCGCACATCAAACGGTACAGGTGCACTCTTCACCAGGCGGTTGCTTTCTTTGCATACCGGACGAGCCCCCAACTGTTACCGGCGCCAGCCCTAGGGGAAAGCTGGGCGGTATCAAGTGGCACACAGCAAGGTAGGCTGTGTAGTCTAAAGGTGTGTGGTGCTGTGGATAGACGTAGAGGAGACAATGTTAATCTGGCCACAGCTCATTTAATTCTGACAATCATTCAATTATTCACTTCGCATTCAATTCAATTTCTCATTCTCTCAAAAACCACATAAATAATAAAACAATAAATGATGATAAATAAACAATAAAATAATCCATAATGTGCAAATAAGTACATGTAGTTACACACAAAACAATAAACATACATTTACACATCATTACAATCACATCACTACAGTGCATCAGTCACACTCTTTCTTACTAACTCCTTCTCCGTATCTCTCCTATGTCTCTCTCTCTCTCTCACATACACACACAACGGGTCGGCCACATCAAAGAAAATGCGCCTGCGTATGGCGGGAAAACTGACTCGGCTATAAACTATAAACTACAAGAAAAATACAAATGGTAGCTGTCTTACACTAGAATTTGGACTATCGGTTCTCAAAACAGTATAAAATTACTTTATGTTACAAAGGACTTGAGTGAATTACCTTATTTAATATTGCTTGACTACTTATCACTAAATAGTGAACAGGGCGGACGTTAGAAACAGCACTACATGGAAAAGTACAAAAATACATTACTAACCTTGACTAAACTCTCTGAAACTTTCACAATTGTTTTAAAACCTTTGTACAATTAACCAAAATGCATTTTTAACCAAGTTTGAGTTAATAAAATAACTTTTAAATTGTACCTGTGGCTAGACGTAGAGGAGACAATGTTAATCTGGCCACAGCTCGTTTAATTCTGAAGCTGCGCATGCGCTGTCTCTCTCTAGTCCCCACAGTAGCGCTAACAGCACGTTAGAAATACAAAAAATAGAGGGGGTATCTGTTTTCAAATAAAACTTTAAATATAGCGTTTTTCACCCTACTACAAGTACAACACGACGGTGTGAAACTCCTCAAACAGCCTAGAGACTTACCTGGACAGCTTGTCCAAATCAACCCCCACCACCTCACCTGACTGAATGATACAGTGGCTAAGTTGTCCACGTCTATAGGGTCATATCTTCATTTGTTTGTGATACATAAAATGGTACATCTAGTCTTTACATATGGGACAGTAATGTTTTATCTGTGGCAATTTTTTGTTTAGAGTCTGATTGAGTTGATGAATAGAGAGAAAAAAAAAGAAAAAATATAACTGTGATATTGCTTATAATGGCAGTTAGTATAATCTTGTAGGAGAAGGCTGCTGCCACAGCAGACTGGCGAGAATCATACCAAAACTCTGATTTTGCGGTTTCCTTTCTAATAACTGCACATCTGTTGTTTGTTCTTTGCAAGTTCCGGTCATGTTATGTTTCCAACAAGACAGAGTGGCTTTCACTATTGATCTCAAATGTGAAACTGACCTGCGTCAGACTTCCGTTTTACACACAAAAATGTTTGTAAGGTGTTTCTGCACTTGTATTCGATATGCAGGGTAAGACCATTTTATTTTTTTATTCTTTTATTTTCTCTAATCCCGATACTGTATATTGTATTGCTTTAAATCTACTAATTTCTTTCTTTTTTGGTACATTCTTCATGGGAATCAAAATTGGTAAAATTAATAATTAAGGAGCAAACTAAGATATTTCTTAACAATAAACGCCAGATGTTTCCCCCAATTTGCTCTGGGATACAAAGCATACATTAGGGGACTAATCATCTCTTATGTATCAAATCAGAAAAAGAAGCATTTGGCAGATCAGAGAAGGCTTGAAATAATTCTTCATGATCTCCAAATGAAATATAATACTAGCCCCTCGGATGCTTTGCTGGCTGAGATCAAAACAGTACAAACTTCTTTAGAAGAAATTCTCACCAGCAAAGCTGAAAAATCTGTATTTTTTGCTATACAACTGATTAATGAATTTGCCAATAAACCGAATAAATACCTAGCCAACTTATTTTGTCGATCCCATGCCCAGGTCATCTCTAGCATTAGGGATAAAGAAGACACCTGTCATCATGATAATAAAATAATTAATAAGATTTTCAGGGCATTTTATAAGAGGCTTTACTCTTCTCATTCAGATCTCACTTCAGGTGACTATATGAATAAATTCCTTGCAAAACTAAATATTCTGGAACTAGCCGAAGAGAAAAGACAGATGCTAAACAAACAAATTGAACTTAGTGAAATTTTAAATTGCATTAACATTCTCCCTAAAGGAAAAGCGCCAGGACCTGATGGGTTTACGGTGGAATTCTTTCGAAAATTCAAAGAGTTGCTCGCAAATTTAACGCATGAAATGATGATATAATATTCATATAATTCCAGTAAACTCCCTAGCTCCATTTTAGAGGCCATTATTTGTGTTTTTTTTAAAAAAAAAAGGCAAATGTCCTGAGGATTGCGGATCCTATTTCCCTACTTAACATGGATACCAAAATCTTAGCTAAAATATTAGCCATCCGACTTGAATCAATACTTCCTACAATAATTAATATTCACCAGACTGGCTCCGTAAAAGGCAGATCATCAGCTCATAATGTTAGAACACTTCTTAACATAATTCAACATTCAAATCAGTGTACAAAAAGAGGTTTAGTTATTTCATTAGATGCAGAGAAAGCCTTCGACAGGGTCGAATGGCCATGTTTATTTTCTGTACTTTCCAAATTTAATTTAGGAGACACATTTATTAAATGGGTTAAAATTTTATACTCTTTCCCCACAGCAAAAGTCACTAATGGTCTCAAATCCCCTAAGTTTTCTCTATCACGTGGCACCAGACAAGGATGCCCAATGTCACCGCTTCTGTTTGCATTGGTTATCGAGCCACTAGCAGTGGCCATTAGAGACGACCCCTTTATTGAGAGACTTTAGTGTTTAGGAAAAAAACCCACAAGATTTTCCTAGATTCTCCACAACAATCTATCCCACACTTAATTGACCTGATATCCAGTTTTGGTGCCTTCTCTGGCTATAAAATAATTTTTTTTAAATCAGAAGCAATGCCTTTAAACAATTTGAACTCCTATGACTCTACAATTTCTCACCCATTTAAATTCTCTCCTGTGGCTTCACCTATTTGGGTATAAAGATTTCACCAAAACTGGATAACTTGTATCAAAACAATTTTTCCCCAATTATTAAGACCATTAAATTAGATCTAGATAGATGATGTAACCTACCTCTGTATTTATTAGGTCGAATTCATCTTGTTAAGATTAATATATTTCCCCGTCTTTTATACCCACTTCAAATGTTACCTGTTTCCATTCCTAACACAGCCCTAAAACAGCTGCATGGTTTTATCATTTCTTTTATTTGGAGGAACAAAAAGGCCCAGATTAAGATATAGCTACCTGTCACTACCTAGCAGGCTGGACAGAGTAGCTGCTCCTTCCTTTAAATTATACCAACTTTCTGCCCAGCTCCACTTTATATTGGAATGGCATATAAATGACCCAAATTCAACTTGGATCAGTGCAGAAGCTGCAACTCTCGGGGCTGTTCCTCTATGGAACTTATTGTATGTTTCATCAAAAAAACCGCCAGCCTTAATTAAAGGTAATTTAATCCAATATGATAAAAATATGGAGGCTTGTTTGTAAAATATTAGGTAATTACTCCCATCTTTCTTTACTGACGCCACTACATAACAATCCAGATTTTCCTCCAGGGATGAATGATGGTCTAATACATTGGAAAGAAAAGGGGATTTGTGTCATAGGAGATATAGTGGAAAATAAACAGCTAATGATCTTTGAGCAAATCACTGTAAAATATAACCTCAGTAAAAAACATTTCTTCACATACTATCAGATATATAGCTTTGTAACTAAAAGTCTTAAGATGCACTCGAGTGGCTTCTGTGTATCCCCACTGGAAGAGCACTTAAATAAACTCACTTCATCTCAGTCAGCATCCAAACTCTTCTACGGAATATTGATCAATTCAAATACAGATAGCTCAGATAAAACTAGGGAGTTATGGGAGAAGGATTTTGGGGAGGAAATTCAGGTAGCTGACTAGAAAGCTATACGTGAGATGTCCTCTTATCTTGCCAACAACTCTGCTTGGGAAAAGCAGTTTAAAATTGTCCACAGGTTACATGTGACTCCAGCCCAAAGGCATAAGATAAAGCCTAAATTATCTAATCTCTGTAATAAATGTAAAGGATTGGAGGGAACCCTTATTCATTGTTTTTGGAATTGTATGAAGATCCAACAATTCTGGAAGGGCGTCCTAAAGGATCTTGAGAATATATTCTGCTGTCCATTACAACTCGGACCAAAAGCATGTTTACTAGGCATAAGTCATGAATTTCCCTTCAAATTCCAAGGGATTCACCTTCTCCAAATTCTGTTATACTGTGCTCGCAAATGCATACTTGTATGTTGGATAACAGATCAAACTCCGTCAATTACTCAGTGGATAAACACAGCTAAAGGTCTCATTCCCTATGAAGCCTTTTCTACCACATGAAAGGACAAACCATTTAATTTCCATAAGATATGGGACCCTTTTCTCATGTATCTTGGGGTGGAGGAAACACGATTATTAAAGTAGGGAATCCAGAATTTAGCGTGGAAAGGTTGAAAGACTACCCTATTGTGCTGTATTTTCATGGCTATACTGTTTTTTTATTTCTATTTTTATTTATTTCTCTTTTTTTTGTGCCTGCCAATGTCAAAAAAAAGAATTGTGCCAATTCATCATCTGCAGTGGCCTACTCATGCTACACAATGTAGTTAGTCCCATAGCTATCTGTGTGTCTGAATGTGGATAATCCACCACACTGCAGTGTCGAACCTGAAGATGAGCATCCCAGGCCCTACGTCAGTAAAAGGTTTAAATATGCTGGACTAAGCAAAAACTCATAATTGCAGATTAGACAAGCATCAATTCCAGTAGATAACATAACTGTAATTTTACAGGATGCTACAGGATGTTTCTGGTGTGGACCCTGATGGTGAGCTTATATACCTGTGCTAAGGTCCTCAGCATCTGCATATTCTTCATATTCAAATGTATATCAACGAAAGACCAGGCAGGCACTACTTCTTATATTGTCATTTTTTTTATCTGCTTGCAGAGGGAGAAAAAAAAATTCATTTGTCATGTTCAAAGCGACCCTTACGATCTATTCTTGTAAATCGTCCGATTTACACCGATCAGCCGTAACATTAAAACCACTGACAGGTGACGTGAATATCATTGATTATTTTGTTACAATGGCATCTGTCAAGGGGTGGGATATATTAGACACCAAATGAACAGTCAGTTGGTGTGCTGGAAGCAGGAAAAATGGGCAAAGCGTAAGGATTTGAGCAACTTTGACAAGGGCCAAATTGTGATGGATAGACTATTGGGTCAGAGCATCTCCAAAACGGCAGGTCTTGTGGGGTGTTCCCAGGTATACAGTGGTTAATACCTACCAAAAGTAATCCAAGGAAGGACAACCAGTGAACCAGCAACTGTGTGTCACTGATGTGCATGGGAAGCGAAGGCAAGCCTGTCTGGTCCAATCTCACAGAAGAGCTACTGTAGCACAAATTGCTGAAAAAGTTACTGCTGACTATGACAGAAATGTGTCAGAACACACAGTGCATCGCAGCTTGCTGCATATGGGGTCATAGTACCCATGCTGACCCTTGTCCACCACGAAAGCTCCTACAATGGGCACATGAGCCTCAGAACTGGACCATGGAGCAATAGAAGAAGGTGGACTAATCTGATGAATCACGTTTTGTGTTACATCACATGGTCGGCCGGGTGCATGTGTATCGCTTACCTGGGGAAAAGATGGCACCAGGATGCACTATGGGAAGAAGGCAAGCCGGCAGAGGCAGTGTGTTCCATGGGCAATGTTCTGCTGGGAAACATTGGGTCCTGGCATTCATGTGGATGCTACTTTGACATGTACCACCTACCTAAACATTGTTGCAGACCAAGTCCAATCCTTCATGGCAACGGTATTCCCTAATGGCAGTGGCATCTTTCGGCAGGATAATGCTCCCTGCCACACTGCAAAAATTGTTCAGGAATGGTTTGAGGAACATGACAAAGAGTTCAAGGTTTTGACTTGGCCTTGAGATTCCCCAGATTTCAATCTGATCGAGCTTCTGTGAGATGTGCTGCACAAACAAGTCCGATCCATACATTTTATATCCATTGTATGTGTTCTTGATAATGGCACTACAGTACATCATGCTTAATGCAGGGATTGCTAAATTACTTTAATAATCATTTTGTCTCATCAGTGAAATTATTTGAAAGTACAATCTCAGCTGGCTCAAATGATCTTCACATAAATAGTATTTTAAATAGTATTTTATTCAATAATGTATTTGATTTTACCCTTTCACAGTGCCCAAAGTATGGAACGCACATTAGAAACACAATTATAGGAAATCTACAGGTCCAAATGGCTTAGATGCTTACTTCTTAAAACTTTCTGTTGATTTTATCATATTTTAACATAATAATAAATTTGAATAAAATACCAAAGATTTGGAAACAGGCTTATGTTTTCCTGCTGTTAAAAGGAGAACCATGAATATCCAAATTATATATCCAAATTATCAGCTCTTGCCAAAACACTAGAAATTTTAATAAGCGAACAATTAAATGAACATTTATATACGAATAATATAGTATTTTACATGAGTATCATGAACACTATAAAAAACACTATAGTAAATCTACTCCTGCAATAAAAGTAAATAATGATATTGTCACGACCTTAGACAAGAAATAGCACTTGAATAGAAAACTGTCTCTCACTTTTCATCGATTTACCTAGGGCATTTGATACTGTAGACCATTCTATCCTGCTACAGAGGTTGACTGACTTAGGGCTGTCCAGTCAAGCTTGATTTTCAAATTATTTGGCAGTTAGGGGTCAGTGGTTTCAGACTGATGGTTTGTTCTCTAAGGTATTATCTATTCATAAAGGGGTGCCACAGGGCTCTATATTGGGACCATGTTTATTCTTTATTTATATGAATAATTTAGAAAGAATTGTTGATTACTTTTATGCTGATTACACTGTTATTTATTGCTGTGCTCCTATCTTAGCTGAAGTGAAAAACTTCAAAAAGCTTTTAAGCAAATAGAATCCCAACTCAAATCTTTAAAATTAATTGCAGATAAAATGATAAAATAAAGATAAAATGATTATCTTTACAATGAGGCATGCATCTAGCAATTTGCCTACTATTAAGACCTCAAGTACTAGTATTGAAATTGTAACTACCTTCAAATAGCTTGGCTTTTTACTTGATAGTAATTTAACTTTTAATACCCAGAGTGAGATATTAACTAAAATGCTGAAAGTGAGATTGGGATTTTATTTCTGAAATAAAAGTTGTTTTTCTTTTAATGCATGCAAAAGACTGGTGAACACAACCTTTTTACCCTTTTAATTTATGGTGATGTTTTGTACAGTAGTGCTAGTGCCTCCTCTCTACAAATGTTTGATACTGTGTACCATGGGGCTTTATGATTTCTAACAGGCTGCAGATCACAAACTCATCACTGCACATTATATGCTAAAGTGAACTGGATCTCTCTAACTAAACACTAGATAATCCACTGGTATATTTTAACTATAAAGCTATAATTGGCATGCTGCCTATGTATTTATCAGCCCATTTTAAACTTCACATGCAATTTAACATATACCCTCCACTCAAAGGAACTCTTAACTGCTTCAGTGCCAAGAACCTCCATTGAATTTGGGAGGAAGGCTTTCATGATCGCTGCTCCTACAACAACAAAATAACAGAGAAAATAACAACTGAATGAATATAATTACCTAAATGCTAAGTCTAATTTGATGTGCTCAATTAAATATAATTCCTCATCACCACAAAGAAAGTTGGATCTTTCATGAACATTTAGAAAGTCTGGATTTATTTATTTATTTTTTTTACAAATGTCAAATGTATGAAATGGCATTTGAACCTGAAATTCCTGTGCTGAAGGGAAAATGGTCTTGGTGCTGCAGTTGACCTACATTTTCATAAGAACTCACAATTGTTTTTCGATTTTCAACCTCCATGCAATTGAGCTACAAAATGGGGGAAAAAACAAGGATGTCTTTATGTTCATCTTTTGTTAGCAACCAATCTAACCAGTTTATGATTACAATATAAAATTATATTATCTTAGTGTGCTGCTCTCCTATGACCAAGGAGGGAAATAGGTGCAGCTGAAGGTTAAATGCATCTTAACTTTATGACTTAAATACCTGACACCAATACATTTAATTAATTATCTGATTCCAATTTATAATAACTGTTAAATTAAAGTAACCAATTCCAGAGCATAATCTTTTAGATAGTGAAAATAATAAATGGGGTTATTATCCAAAAGACAAATACACAATATAGAGAAAGTAAAAACAAAGAGAACTTACAGAGTAAAGGGACAGAGTCGCAGGCATAGGATGCTTGATGAACAATGCATCTCTCGCCATTGTATAATGCATACTTTTTTTATACACCTGAGTCTGTTTGAAATGTATAATGACCAGAGTATCAAATGGGAGAGACACAATGTATTTTATGGCAGGGTGGACCCCCAGTTGGGTAGGCTTACCCTAGGGTGTTATATATTAATTAGGTTCCTGAGACTTTAATTAGGTTCGTGAGACTTCCTGAGAGTCTTTGAAACAATAGGAAAAGGTCTAGGAGGCATTCATGTTTGTTTCCCACTTTGTAGCTCAGACACACAGAGGTCAAAAATGATGTAATTCCAAGCTCTGACTTTCCATTTCCATGGTAATTTGAATGCAGCATTAGAGCTCTGATTCGATTCCATATGTTGACATATTTTCAGAGTGATGTGGTGTTGAAGTGCTTGACTGACTTACACAATAGATCTCCCGTCAAACCTACACAAACCTGACAGCAGCTTAGAAAACAAGTTAATATGAAGAAGCAATGAGTTTAACGAAAGCCACTTTTTAAACCCTGCTTCTAGAGAGTATTTAAGTGGACGATCATGATTGAAGTTGAGACATACATCAAAACATTATAAAAATTTTCCCAGAAGTAATGAGCTATAAAATTAAAAAACTTTTTTTGGTATTTCTTTTTTAGATATAGTACAGTGTAGAACACTAAGGGACAGGTACTAAAATCTCTGAAACACCAATTTTGATTTCAGGGGCACTTTAACCCAGTCCAAAGATGGACATGATATAAGCCATGCTAAATGAGGTGGCATTCATATAGGTACCTGTTTCGACAGGGAACCTTCTGAGTCAAGGACAGAGGTGTGTTCATGGTGAACGCTATGTCATCATTAAAACTAGAAGATGATTGGTCATAGAGATTGGTGGGAAGATTGGGCAGGATATCCGCTTCAGTGGTGAAAGTATTCTTCTCCTTGCATGTACAAACACAATTTAACAGCTCAATTTAACAAACTCCATCCACAAAGTACAGACGAGTCAGGATTCATCTTAGTCTTTGCCATTTAATAAGATGCCAGGTACATTATGAATTAGAAGTGTGGACAACTGTAAAGAACAGAAAACAAACAGAAAATCAGAACAAATTATCCAATGACTAAAGAATATTCATGTAAGCAGTTCTGAAACTTACATCTGAAGATTTGCCAAATGAAATCAATGTAATCCATTTACTTAAATGAGATTATCAGATAACCAATCAATATAGCAACAAATACAGATCTTGCCTTTTATAGAGATGATATACAAGTAAGAGATATACATGTAAATATGTATCATCTAGCATTATATAAAATAAAATTAACTTATAGATGATGCTTTTACAGGGACAAAACTAAGGATGGCCCCCAAAGATTGAGGAGAAGCTGACTACATGAGAAATGTGGTCAATACTGAACTCATTTCACTTATTTTCTAGAGAAATGAAACTAGGGGGCACGTAAAAGGTGACAAATAAATTTAGAGCAGAACATTCCCCGCCAGACATCATAAGGATGTCTCATTTAACTTTCAATTTAATTTTCCTTAGATAACAGAAGAATAAACTTGGTAACTGGTCTGAGATACTTCACATCCTTTCCAGATCCATCTTTAGAAACATTTGACTGAACATTGCGTACTTTATCATTAGCACTTAGGAAGACTTTGGACAGAAGAGCAATAGGCCACTCATTACGGAGACTCTGTCTTTTAAAAGTACAAAATCTCCTTCTTCAATGTCAGGTTGAGTACTCTTCCATTTGTGACTATTTGTAGTGTTGGGAGATATTCACTTCTCCAGAGATACCTAAAGTTGTCAGTAAGACTCTGCACCTGCTTCCACTGTTATCTGAACAAGTCACCACCTGAGAAGTTTCCAGGAAGTGGAGGAGCACCGACCTTCTGAGTCAGAAGTATGGCAGGGGTCAGTATGAAAGGTGAGTCAGGGTCTGAGGAGATTGGGACTAATGGCCTTGCATTAATTATTGAAATCAGAAATTTCAGCCATGAAGGTGCATAGGACCTCATGTGAGAGGGGACGAGATCCATACTGCATCAACATTGAATTCAGAATCCTCCTCACTACTCCTATCAAACATTCCCAAGTGCCCCCATGTGTGAGGCATGGGGCAGATTGAATTCCCACGAGTAAGAGCAATTGTTGAGGTATTCTTGCATCTTTGGGTTCTTCACCATCTTGGAGAATCTCAATTCTTTGCTTGCATCGACAAAGTCAGTCCTGCAATCTGACCTCAGTTTTTTCACAGGCCTTCTAATGGCAAAGAATCTCCCTAGTGTGTTTATAATGCTGGAGGTGTCCACTGATTCAATTATCTCTATGTGAACAGCTTGCGTGGACATACAGGTGAAGAGAATCACCCAACGTTTACTCTCTGCGTGACCTCCTCTTGTGTAATGAGCTGAGACTGAGAAAGGACCGAACACATCCAAGCCAACATAAGTGAAAGGTGGGGATGGAAAGAGATGCTCCTCAGGAAGATCAACCATTTTTTGATTTATATGTAGAAAGCTGTGTGGGAATACAGTAACACATATGTATGACACTGTTAATAGATCTCTTTCCATTAATCAGCAAGAATGCTGCAGTACGTAGAGCTCCTTCCGTGAAAAGCTGGCCCTGATGCTTCACTTGATTATGGAAGTGACGAATTAGTAAGGTGGAGATATGTGTTCATCCAGATAAGATAATGAGATTTCTCTCATTGCTGTCCACAGATACATGTGTTAGATGACCCCCAACTTTGATTAGGCCATCTTCACCCAGAACAGGAATTCACTTGATTAGAGGCTGTTCTGAGGGATTTCAACATGTCTCTTAAGAGCACTGTATTCTTCAAGAAAGACAGACTTTTGCACTGAGAGTAGTACGACTTTTCTTGCTTGGGCCAACTCACTCAGGCAGTAGGGTTGATGACATTTATGCCAGCCTATATGTTTGCATGTCCGCCCTCTAGACATAGAATGAAATGAACAGGCAACATGGATCAAGCAAGTCACTGCTCTCAACGGAGAGTTCCATGAGGAAAAATGCTCAAAGTGTTCTGGGTTAAGTGGTTCTCAGTTACACTTGTAATAGCAATGCTTACTTGAGGTAAAAGATGAACCTCAGAATCTGTCTCTGGATTCACCATCTTGAAGGTCTCTTGCAAGGTTCAATTGCTTTCTGATGGTCAGTCCCGTCCAAGATCAAATCTGAAATCTCGACAGCTAACACATCTGTGCAGCATTCTAACCTAGGGATAATAGGTTCATCTGGATGTCAGTTTAGCTTTTCCTAAGACGAAACCAATGTTAATCTTTCCATTGTTATGGATAGTCTTGAGCTATGCCACTGCTCTGATAGCACAGCTTTTGAGTGGCTTCAAGCTATATGTCCTCTGAATATGAATTCTTTCCAGCTCTTGCAAAGAATTTCTCCACATTTCCTACTCTCTGCATTTCTCTTCTGGGAGGGGCTTGTCCCAGTTATCTATGCCTTTTGACAACTCTCAGGAATCTTCCATGAATCCTGACAGGTGCTGCAAAGCCTAAAGGGACATACAAGCTGTTAACAGTGGAGAGAATGCTACGACGTGTCAGAGGTTTGCTGTTGTGTGGTGAGTGGAATGTAAAGGTATCTGTGGATATTCCCCAGTTCAGGCCAAGACTTGAACAAGAGTTGAACAGGCATGGTTTCATCACCAAATTCAAGATCTTTGACACCTTTGACAGAGTCGTCAGGTGGAAAAGCTGCCAACACTAATGGACAGTTTAATGCTATCTTGTGAAGCCTTATATTCAATTCTGCCAGGGACACTTGTGTCCTCTGAAGTAAAATCAACAGCTTCAAAGGCAGTGGGAAATGATCTCCGACCGTCATCCACATAGAAATCTCTCCTCAAAAAGTTATATGTTTAAAGTTAATGTGGACTTTTACCTCATATTCAATTACATCCTTGTCGAACATTGTCACGGAACCATAGGAACCTCAAATAATCTCTCTGGTCTTCCTTCACTGTGTAATAGTGGAATATCTGCTGTATATTGACAGTAACAAAAGGCTCCTTACTAAGGAGCTAAGAATGGTAAATTCAAGCGTTCCTGGTCATCAATTAGAAGAGAAGCATATTTTTGCATGAAGTCTGTGAACTGCTGTTTAATCTCTGGTCTTTTCAGCAAAGTGTGACGAAGGGAGTAGAGCAGAGTAAGAGAATGCTCTCTGTTATTTGGAAGTAGAGGCCTTGGGTATCTAAAAGGGAGAGGACACACCCAGCTTTTCTCACTATCTCTAAAAAAACTCTTTGTCCACGATCTCCAGGAAGAGATGATACTCCACAGATAGAGCAGGCTTGTTGTCATTCCTTGTGCACCTGAACACTGAACAGCCCAGGTAATTTTCTCTGCTTGCACACCCACCCTTGTAGATATGAAGGATGCCTTGTTCTTCAACTGTGAGACTTAAGCTATCTTTCAAGTTGATGTGACTATGACATGGAGGAAAGTATGAGGTTCTGCCATTGTCCAGCACATGTCTTGTAACTCAACACACTTGGTTTGTGTTAATTTCCCAAACATATGTCTTCCACTATAAGCCAGCCTAAATCTGTTTTAAGTGAGAAAGGAGCATTGTGAGGCCCATTTATCTGGTGTCTGACCGTATGGACTTTCAAAGCATCATGGCCCAACAATATGAGGATCTGTGCACTGCCATCCATTTCTGGAATCTTGGAGGCTATCCTTCTAAGATGAGGATGATTTTGAGCTACCTCTGGGGTAGGTATTTTCTACCCTGTTATCTGGAATATCATTGCACTTGATTAGAGTAGGGAGTTTCAGGCTAATGCCACTACTTGCAGGCTCTATCTGAAATCCATCAGCTCTCCTTCCAGAAGCTAGTTCCAGCACAGGTTTTCAGGAGATAAGGAGAGGCATGACTATTTATGCCAAAAAGCTAAAAAAAAAAACCTCTTATCTCACAAGAGACCTATTGCTCTGGTCACTAAGCATTGCACACATCTTAACAGCGGCTTCTGGACTGCCCATAGGATAAACTCTAACCAAGTATATCCTTGAACAAGATTTAGCTGGTGAACATCCCCCACAGACTTCATGCTCTGAAGAGGAGGCTGAGGATTTGGAGACCCATGGTAGTGGTCCTGGGTGGCAGCGGTGTGGTCTTTCGTGTTACATTCTGTAAATTTCACTGCAGCTTTGCAACTGAACACAAGGTGGGAAGAAGATGCACAACATCAGAAACAGATACCACGTTCCTTCTGGTAGGCTCTGCATTCCTCCATGGCTTCATCCGGAAACTGCGACACTTTCTCAGTGGGTGAGGTTTGTTGTGTATCGGGCAGTTTTTAGGGTGTTCATCACTGGTGCCTGATTCCTTAACTGGAGTAGGCTTTTTGGGAAACATCAATTTTGTGAACAGAAATAGGTATCTTCTGCTGGTTGTGTTTGCTCACCTTTAGGAGGACTGGCAGTTGTGAATCTTGAATCATTTCTGGCCTTTACCTCATAACAGATGAAGGTAAGAAAATACCAGAAAGGAGGGAAGGAAGCATTATACTGTACTTTATATTTCATGCCATGAGAGAGCCATTTCTCTTGAAGAAACTGAGGTAACTTTTCCACTATGGGATTTATTCACAAGAACGTCACAAGACTTGCATTTACAAGCTCACGATGTGCTAAATATTTTGCAAAGTCCAACATACCTGAGGCTTCTCTCAGAGGAAATGGCGTTGAATGTGGCCATGAGATTGGTACCCTCTGAGAGAAACGTGAATATGACAAGCTCACTGTGTCGGGCTGAAATGAGGAAGCAGGAGACAGGCTTAGAACAACACAGAGGCTCTTTATTCGCAATCTTTTTCCCCGCTCTCAGTAACCACGTCTTGTTCTTCACACCTATACACACACATACACCCGCATGCACACTGCTCTGAGCTGGTTCATGTACTCTCTCTCCCCAGGTGCTCATCTCTCACTCTCTCTTATCTTCGCCTCACCAGAATGCTCATTAGTTAAATTCCCCGCAGGTGCGCACTCCTTACCACTCACCTTCTTCCTGTAAGGTATTTTAATGAGAATGGAGGGTCAAAAAGCTAATGATCTGAGTGGTAATATATTATATTTTCATCGTGTTTTGTTTTACAGCTCCTTGATGGCTCTGCAGTGAACTGGTTGATTAAAAAAACGGTAGAAATTTATGTTTATTTATGTATTTATTATTTTAAAGAATCTAGCCATGGGGGTCACAGTACAGTGACTTCTGTGCCGGTCCCAAGCCCGGATAAATAGAGAGGGTTGCGTCAGGGAGGGCATCCAGCGTAAAACGTTGCCAAATTTAATCATGCGAATCGGTACTCTGAATTTCATACGGGATTGGTCGAGGCTTGGGTTAACAACGACCGCCATCAGCGCCGTTGACCTACAGGGCGCTGGTGGAAATTGGGCTACTGTTGGTCGAAGAAGTAGAGGAGGGAGGAGAGTACGTAGACAGAGAGAGAAGAGGAAAGGTAAGAGTGTAGGACTGAGAACAGGAACTCTGAATGCTGGTACTATGACAGGGAAATACAGTATATCCACCTTCCTTCTCTCCATCATATCAGCCAGCTTTCTACCGAAAGCTGGCTGATATGATGGAGAGAAGGAAGGTGGATATACTGTGTGTACAGGAGACCAGGTGGAAGGGTAGCAAGGCTCGTAGTATAGGAGCAGGAATCAAGATGTTTTATTATGCTGTGGATAGTAAGAGAAATGGGGTAGGTGTGGTCTTGAGGGAGGAGTTTGGGAGGAATGTTCTGGAGGTGAAGAGAGTGTCAGACAGGGTGATGAGTCTGAAGTTAGAGATTGAAGGGGTGATGTTGAATGTTGTTAGTGGTTATGCCCCACAGGTAGGTTGTGGGTTAGAGGAGAAAGAGAGAGTTAGATTCTGGAGTGAATTAGATGAGGTGATAGAGAGTATTCTCACGGGTGAGAGAGTGGTGACAGGAGCAGATTTTAATGGAAATGTTGGTGAGGGGAACACAGGTGATGAGGAGGTGATGGGCAAGTTTGGAGTTAAGGAAAGGACACTTGAAGGACAGATGGTAGTGGACTTTGCTAAGAGGATGGACATGGCTGTGGTTAACATTTATTTTCAGAAGAGGGAGGAGCATAGGGTGACTTACAAGAGTGGAGGTAGGAGCACACAGGTAGACTACATCCTATGTAGAAGAGGCAGTCTGAAAGAGATTAGTGACTGTAAAGTGGTAGTGGGAGAGAGTGTAGCTAGACAGCATAGGATGGTGGTGTGTAGGATGACTTTGATGGTCTGTAAGAGGAAGAGGTCAAAGATAGAGACAGAGAAGAAAACCAAGTGGTGGAAGCTGAAAAAGGAGGAATGTTGTGAGGACTTTAGACAGAAGTTGAGGCAGGCTCTGGGTGGTCAGGTAGTGCTGCCAGATTACTGGGAAACTACAGCAGAAGTGATCAGGGTGACAGGAAGAAAGGTGCTGGGTGTGTCATCTGGAAGGAGGAAAGAAGATAAGGATACTTGGTGGTGGAATGAGGGAGTTCAGGATAGTATCCAGAGGAAGAGGTTAGCCAAGAAGAAGTGGGACATGGACAAGACTAAAGAGAATAGACAGAGATACAAGGAGTTACAGCGCAGAGTGAAGAGGGAGGTGTCTAAGGCCAAGCGGAAGGACAGAAGGACTTATATAGCAGGAGGCATATGTTGAGTTGTACACTAGATTAGACACTAGAGAAGGACAGAAGGACTTATATAGGTTAGCTAGGCAGAGGGATCGAGATGGGAAGGATGTGCAGCACATTAGTTATTAAGGATAGAGAAGGAAGGGTGCTCACAAGTGAGGAAAGTGTACAGAGGAGATGGAAGGAGTACTTTGAAGAGCTGATTAATGAGGAAAATGAGAGGGAAAAAAGAGTAGAAGGGGTGACCTCAGTGGAACAGAAAGTAGATAAGATTAGAAAGGATGAAGTCAGGAAGAGGATGAAGAGTGGAAAGGCAGTTGGTCCTGACGACATCCCGGTGGAGGTCTGGAAGTGTCTAGGAGAGGCAGCAGTGGAATTTTTTAACTAGTTTGTTTAACAGGGTTTTAGAGAGTGAGAAGATGCCTGAGTAATGGAGAGGTAGTGTATTAGTGCCGATCTTTAAGAATAAGGGTGATGTGCAGAGTTGCAGCAACTATAGGGGGATAAAGTTGATGAGCCATACAATGATGCTATGGGAAAGAGTAGTGGAAGCTAGTTTAAGGAAGGTAGTGGAAATTTGTGAGCAGCAGTATGGCTTCATGCCCAGAAAGAGCACAACATATACAATTTTTGCTCTGAGAATTTTGATGGAGAAGTATAGGGATGGTCAGGGGGAGTTGCACTGTGTGTTTGTAGACTTGGAGAAAGCATATGACAGGGTGCCAAGAGAAGAGCTGTGGTACTGTATGAGGAAGTCAGGAGTAGCAGAGAAGTATGTCAGAGTGGTGCAGGACATATATGAGAGGAGCAGGACAGTGGTGAGGTGTGCTGTAGGTCAGACAGAGGAGTTCAAAGTGGAGGTGGGACTGCATCAGGGATCAGCTCTGAGCCCCTTCCTGTTTGCTATGGTGATGGACCAGTTGTCGGAGGGGGTCAGACAAGAGTCTCCTTACACAATGATGTTTGCGGATGACATTGTGATCTGTAGTGAGAGCAGGGAGCAGGTGGAGGAAAACCTGGAGAGGTGGAGGTTTGCACTGGAGAGAAGAGAAATGAAAGTCAGTCGTAGTAAGACTGAGTACATGTGTGTGTATGAAAGGGAGGGAAGTGGAACAGTAAGATTACAGGGTGAAGAGGTGAAGAAGGTACAGGAGTTTAAGTACTTGGAGTCAACAGTCCAGAGTAATGGAGAGTGTGGGAAAGAGATAAAGAAGCGAGTGCCGGCAGGTTGGAATGGGTGGAGAAAGGTGTCGGGAGTTCTGTGTGATAGAAAAATATCAGCGAGAATCAAGGGGAAGGTGTACAAGACAGTGGTGAGACCGGCCATGCTGTATGGTTTAGAGACAGTGTCACTGAGGAAG